>JALBUN010000009.1:0-600000 GCA_025174535.1 Cantharellus purpuraceus
ATTTGACAATCACATGATAAAAAAACTTTTAGTAAGATTGAAACATATGATAAAAGAAATGATGTGGATACTGATAATATGTGATGTCATGGGGAAAAACTTTTTATAGAGAAAGGAGTTTTTACCCGTTTGACTTGAGGTTTATGACGAATGAAAATCATCATAATACCTCCCTTTTTGAGTAGTAGCCACCCCTGTAGAATGAAAGGATGGCTCACAAAATAAAATCGAAAAACACCTCCTCCTCATCCCTTAATCAAAAAATTCCCAAACTTTTCACAACTTTTCCTTATCATAAAACTCCCCCTTCTTGCTCCAATAGATTGTAATATTACTTGAATAAATTCTTAACAATATCCATGTCTGCTAGGCATGCAAATGTCAAGCTCCAACCCGCTGTCATAGTCGAGTCACTACTTGATGAATTTGACCGACTCTCCATTGAGGAACGACAACTCAAATCAACAGAGAATGCACTCACATCCAAAGGGAAAGGACGCAACCAAGGGAATGGCGCAAACCAAGGATCCAATGGCTCAAAGTCAGATGTGGAATGCTGGAACTGTGGCAAGAAAGGGCACATCAGATCAGAGTGCAGGTCCAAGAAGAAAAAGGGCAAGGCTATGGATGGCAAGAAAAGTGAATCGTCCAATGTGGTGGCCAGCAATGATGACCACACATTTACTATGACATTTGCTGGAGAGGAGCTATCATGCCCAAACTGTTTTGGAACCCACAAAATTATGGTGTTAGGGCAAACTCTAAATCACCACAATTCCATGAATGAACAGCTGAGAAGAATATCAAATCCTACTGCAGCACAACTCCAGAAACAATTTAACATTTGTACTTTGGTTACAATCCGTTGTAATGGTCAATGCAGACGATACGCAGGAAGGTAATATGTTTCTTAGCAGCAGGGAATGAATAAGACTTCCAGAGTCTAGAGTTCACGGATGCTTAGGGGTCCAGATATTCCAAAAAGAGGGGAATGCACTTAGAGGCTAGAGGAAGTAGGTGGATGAATCCGACCGTCCAACCAGTGACACTCTGAAGCGGGTAACAGCAATGTGTGAAGTAGTCTAGCAACTGCTTCACACGAGTTCAAGATTCTAATGCTCTGCAAAGGCAGTACACACTAGTAACTTAAACAAGAGCACTAATGGCAGGACTATCGACAGACAATCTCACCCTGTAGATTTGTAGTCATGTGAGGTAGATACTACACTCATGTCCAAAGCAGGACAATCACTACTTCAAGTGCAATTGAATACAGTTACACAACTGTAAGCGACCCTTGAACTGGACAATCAACAGTTACTGAGATATAGAGGATGACACTGTATGTCACTCTAGTCACACTGATGTGCAAATGACAGGGTAGAAATGGTTATTGATTTCAGAGGCAGAATGGCCTCCTTTTATATTGTATTTACAGGAGCTGACTAATACTACTGGAAACTTCTACCTATTAATAGATGGAAACTACTGGAGCTAATGGAATATGTGAGAAGGGGGTGGAAGTTTCCTAGCCAATGAGCTGCTTGGATTTGCTCTGACTCATGGCATAAGTCATGGATGGAGTCATAGTATGAGTAATCACAGGAGTCATGGTATGAGTCATGGAAGGAGTCATAGCATGAGTCATGGCAGAAGTCATTGCATGAGTCACCATTATCCAAATAACTCGGTCAATACTTCATTTCCCAGGCTGATCAGGACAGCTATGGGTAGGCACAGCTTACTCTCCACTGAAAATGGAGTCAGGAGGTGCAGTGGTTGTGAAGATATTGAGCATTTACTGGCAGTGGTGACCAGATTGAGTCAGAGATTGAAATGAGTCAAGATCAGGTGACTCTGCTGACTTTGAAGCTGCTGACATCTGCGAAGGTTTGTGGGTCCATGTGGGTCCCAAACTTCACCCAGCAGAACAACAAGGTTGTGGACTCATTTCTGCATGGAAAATTCCCAAAAAAATATGAAAAAATAGAGAATATTTGAAGGGCCCTGAATCAAGAGAAAGCAGCACATATATGCTGATATTTTGAGGCCATGAAGCAAAATTGTACAGTTTTGGGACTTTAAACAAGATCTTTTTAAGGGAAAACCAGTTCCCATACACAAACACAAGACTCACAGGACAGGGATTCAATGTGTATGACTCAGGTGCATCCAGGCACATGTCACCTGACAAACACTGATTCATGCAATTCACTGAGATCAAACCACAGCCTGTCAAAGCAGCTGATAAGACTGTATTCAATGCTATTGGTGTGGGATCCCTACGAGTCATGATACCAAATGGAAACTGGTCTACAGAGGTCACACTCAAAGATGTACTGTACTGCCCTGACTTAGCGTTCACCCTGATATCCCTTGCATGATGCGATCTTGCAGGCTACTTGGCAATGCTGAAGGACAAGAAGTGCTGCATCCAAGATATGTGTGGAATAACTATAGGACTGATCCCACTTGTCAACAGACTGTACCAAGTAGATCACCAAGGCCACTTACCAAGTACTGCAAGTGCCACCAGCAAACCAATATCATTGGATGAACTGCACCATCGCATGGGTCACATATCCCCACAGGTTGCAAAACAGTTGATATGGGATAAGATTGTCACTGGAATAGACCCGGACATGTCAAGTGAATCTTCTTTTTGCGATGCCTGTGCGAAGGCAAAGTCAGCTAGGAAACCCTTACCAAAAGAGCATATCAATGACCACTCCGGCAAACTTGGCAACAAGGTCCACTCAGACATATGGGGACCAGCAAAACCCAGAAGCTATAACTGAAAGGAGTACTTTGTCAGCTTTACGGATGACCATACACGGTGGACACACCTAAATACCATAGAGAAGAAGAGCGAGACACTGAAATGCTATACTGAATATGAGGCCTGGATGGAAACACAGCATGGGGTCAGGATTAAATGGCTGCAAAGTGACTGAGGAGGAGAGTACTTATCTAGTGAGTTCACAGCACACCTGAAGTCAAAGGGAATGGTGAGGAGCCTTACCATACATGACACCCCCGAAGAGAACAGTGTGGCAGAGAGATTGAACCACACCCTCCTGGAGCACGCATGTGCCATGTTGATGGCCGCCAACCTACCAAAAACCCTATGGCCAGAGACGGTCCACCATGCAGTCTGGCTCAAGAACCGCACTGCTACATATGCATTAAACAGGAAGACTCCATTTGAGATGGTATACAAACACATACCTGACCTCACCAGATTGCCAGAATGGGGCACACAAGTCCATGTGCTCTGCTCAGACCAAGGGAAGCTGGAGCAGAGAACTGAAGAAGGACGCTGGATGGGTTATAGTGGTGAGAGCAAAGGGCACCAAAATTACTTACCTGCATTGCGCTAAATAAGCATTGAGCATAATGTAACCTTCAATGGCACCAGGATGATTGTGCCCACCAGCCTAGAAGAGGATCCCATCAGTGAGGCCACTGCTGGACAAGAACATGCACCAGAAGTGCCAAATCGGAATGGCAAGGACCAGCCAATCCCCGCCACTGACACTCTACCTGAAACCCCAATCTCAATGTCCGATCCAAAAGCGGCTGAAGACAGGAGGTCACTTACCGACCCACTTCAGGGATTTGAGAATCCAGAGTCCATACCAGAACAAGGACATGGGCAGCGGGTACGCAAGTCCAGCGCATACATCCATGACATCATGGAGGGGCAAGGAACAGCCCTCGGGCGGACGAAAGATTCCATGCTCCCACGAGGCATGCCAGCACCAAGGGAGGACCCACCCACTGCTGCTATAGCACACAGTCATGCAGAAGATGAGGCAGAGATTGAGGGGGAGTCTGACCCACCATTTGAGGTAGCAATGGCAGCGATGGTGGCACACACCATCACAGATGACCTGCAGGACATCAACAATGCATGATCCTGAGACAACTGGCCTGAATGGGACAAATCAATTAGAAACGAGCTTGATCAGCATCAACACATGCGCACCTGGGAACTAGTTGAACCCTCCAAAGGTGCCAACATTGTCAGCAGCAGGATGGTCCTAAAGTACAAGCGGGATGCAGAGGGAGATATAGCAAGCTGAAAGAGCAGGTTCATTGTGCAAGGGTTCTCACAGGTGGAAGGCATTGATTACCATGAGACATTCTCTCTGATGGCAAAGCTGACCGCAATACACATCATCTGTGCCATAGCTGCATGGAACAATTGGGAAATTAAACAAACAGATGTGGATGGAGCATACCTCAATGCCCCACTCAAGGAGATGATATATATGCAACAGCCAAGAGGCTACAAGATCCCTGGTGAAGAGCACAAGGTCTGCCTGTTGCAACGCGTGATCTATGGTCTAAAGCAAGCAGGAAGAGAGTGGTATGAGTTATTAACCGGCATCATGTATGAACTAGGGTTCTCACAATGCAAAGTCGAGCACACCGTGTTCTTCAAACATACCTCCTCAGACAGCATCATCATTGTGGCGGATATAGATGACCTCACAATGGCCGGAAGCAGCAGACTGGTGATCCAGGAATTCAAGGATCAGCTGCATTCAAGGTTCAAGATAAAGGACTTAGGCGACTTACGATGGCTACTGGGGATCAAGATCGAACGGGACCGCCATGTATGCATGATATCTTTCTTGCAGAAAGCCTACATCATGAAAGTGTTAGAGAGATTTGGAATGGAGAATGCGAGATCACCCACATTGCCACTCAACCTGCACAGCAAGTTGAGCTTGGGTCAGTGCCCATCCACACCATGAGAGCACAAAGACATGCGAGGGGTACCATACCAAGAAGCCATTGGGTCCCTGTATGGGAACTGGTTTTCCCTTAAAAAGATCTTGTTTAAAGTCCCAAAACTGTACAATTCCGCTTGATGGCCTTAAAATATCAGCATATATCTGCTGCTTTCTCTTGATTCAGGGCCATTCAAATATTCTCTATTTTTTCATATTTTTTTGGGAATTTTCCATGCAGAAATGAGTCTACAAACTTATTGTTCTGCTGGGCGAAGTTTTGGGACCCACATGGACCCACAAACCTTCGCAGATGTCAGCAGCCTCAAAGTCAGCCGGAGTCACCTGGACAACTGACTCATTGTCGATCACATGACTCATTTCAATCTCCGACTCAATCTGGTCACCACTGCCAGTAAATGCTCAATATCTTCGCAACCACTGCACCTCCTGACTCCATTTTCAGTGGAGAGTTCAATAGAAGCCATGCCTACCCATAGCTGTGCTAATCAGCCTGGGAAACGAAGTATTGACCGAGTTATTTGAGTAATGGTGACTCATGCAATGACTCCTGCCATGACTCATGCTATGACTCCTTCCATGACTCATACCATGACTCCTGTGATTACTCATACTATGACTCCTGCTCTGAGTCACACTATGACTCCATCCATGACTCATGCCATGAGTCAGAGCAAATCCAAGCAGCTCATTGGCTAGGAAACTTCCACCCCCTTCTCACATATTCCATTAGCTTCCAGTAGTTTCCATCTATTAATAGGTAGAAGTTTCCAGTAGTATTAGTCAGCTCCTGTAAATACAATATAAAAGGAGCCCATTCTGCCTCTGAATAAAAAAACCATTTCTACCCCATCATTTGCACATCAGTGTGACTAGAGTGACATACAGTGTCATCCTCTATATCTCAGTAACTGTTGATTGTCCAGTTCAAGGGTCGCTTACAGTTGTGTAACTGTATTCAATTGCACTCGAAGTAGTGATTGTCCTGCTTTGGGCGTGAGTGTAGTATCTACCTCGCGTGACTACGAATCTACAGGGTGAGATTGTCTGTCGATAGTCCTGCCATTAGTGCTCTTGTTTAAGTTACTAGTGTGTACTGCCTTTGCAGAGCATTAGAATCTTGAACTCGTGTGAAGCAGTTGCTAGACTACTTCACACATTGCTGTTACCCGCTTCAGAGTGTCACTGGTTGGACGGTCGGATTCATCCACCTACTTCCTCTAGCCTCTAAGTGCATTCCCCTCTTTTTGGAATATCTGGACCCCTAAGCGTCCGTGAACTCTAGACTCTGGAAGTCTTATTCATTCCCTACTGCTAAGAAACGTATTACCTTCCTGCGTATCGTCTGCATTGACCATTACAACGGATTGTAACCAAAGTACAAACGTTAAATCGTTTCTGGAGTTGTGCTGCAGTAGGATTTGATATTCTTCTCAGCTGTTCATTCATGGAATTGTGGTGATTTAGAGTTTGCCCTAACACCATAATTTTGCGGGTTCCAAAACAGTCCCTAATGTATGCAGCGTTAGGAATGCGTCCTGACATTGCGTTCATGGTGATGCACCTGTCCCAATTCATGCAAAACCCAGGGAGACTGCATTGGGAGTCAATCAAAAGAGTCCTCCAATACCTGAAAGTGACAGCTGAATACAAGCTGGTGATTGGTGGAAAAGGTCACTTTACCTAGGCAAAACCGGAGCTGCAAGGACAAAATGGCCTTGAGGGTTTCACTGACATGGATGGGAGTACACAGGAGCACTGGTGTGCAATCTTGGGATATGTATTCTTGATTGACGGTGGCGCCGTGTCCTGGAGTTCAAAGAAGCAGTCAATTGTCATATTGTCTACCACTGAAGCAGAATATGTGGCCTCTACGCATGCTGCGAAGGAAGCCCTATGGATCCAGATGTTCCTATCTGACATCATGTGTCCACTTGAACAACTGACCATGATGTACTGTGATAGTCAGTCAGCGATTGTGATATCCAAGGATGACCGCTACCACTCACGGACGAAACATATTGATATCCGTTACCATTTCATTCGCAATGTGGTACAGAGGGATCTCATATCCATTCACTACTGCGCTATGAGTGACATGGCAGCCGACATGCTCACAAAGCCCCTTGCGGCACCCACGCTCAACCACTTGGCCAGACTTGTAGGAGTGGGTTGGGCTTAAGGAGGAGTGTTGGGAATGTGGCCATTATGTAAGCCCATATGATGGTCTGTGCACTCAGCACCTGCTGCCTGGCAGGATATATAAATGTGTAGAAGTTTTCACTCCACCTCAGTGAAGGAATATCACTGAGGTGGTATGTAGTCATTTTACTTATGATAGATTAGTATTAACGTACACTAGTTATCACGGGAGTCCATCGTGCATTGGTTGCTACACAATCGACTGTGTTCCAAGAGGAATTGCTTGATATCTTCAGAATAATTATGTCACAAGAATTTCATGTCCATCAGCTTGTTAACCCTACCCATGTGTTTTGCTTTGTCAATCATTCCACTTACAAACTCCCTGTGCCTGCTTTGCTCCTCAATTATTATTATTTTTTGTTTGTTTCTTTTCTCACTTGTGTTGGATCACTCTCTGTGTCATATTAATAGTCAAATAGTCCCTCTGCAACCCCCCATCCCTTTCTTTCCTTGCTACTTTCTTTTTCATGCATGTATGCACGTCATGTCAGTGTCATTCATGGCATAGTCATTGTAGTCATTGGGGTGTTTTTATGGTGCTCAGGTGTTTTCATGGTGCTTGGGGGTTTTTTTTTTTTTTTTTGTGTCTCATACATCAGTGCAACTATATAGACTGGTCCACTTAGTGGGAGGCCTTGAGGCCTGGGGGGCTTGAAGCAGTTTTTTGTTTTGTTTTTTAAATAGAGGGTGGTCATGGTTGGTCTGAGTTGAGGGGACACATATGATATGCCGGTGATTCAGACAATGTGATTCTGTGATATATATCCTATAGATGGGGCATGAAAGCTTCAAATGCAAGAACCATGCTCTTGGGCTGAAATTTGGATATGTTGTTCTACTCTTCCTTCTGAATAGAATCACCAATTTTTATAAAAATTGGCAGACCAGTTCTTGAGAAAATAATGTGTGAAGTTGGCCAGAAGGGGATTGTGCTAAAGATATCCTAGAGCTCCAAAACTTTTCACCCAGCTTCACATAGTATATATAATAGTAGGACAAGTGTCAAATGGCCATGATCTGTCTTGGTTGTTCAGACACATGCACAGGAGGTGGCCAAGCAGGCATGTGACAGGATATAGTTCTAGGATTACAATCTCTTGTTCCCATCATTGTTTCAGATATATAATTATGGATATGGGATTAGTTTACATTTTTCCTTGAAATAGAGGAGATCATGATTAACACTCCTCATGACCAGGATGTGCTAGAGCTGGAAAACCTTCCATCCAGGCTGATATATAAGATGCAAAGGTGAAGGGGACAGGTTTGTTGAACAGGTGTGGAGGAGGTGATGAAGGAGGAACATGACTAGAAACGGCTCTATGATTATAATCTCTTGTCCCCAGCATTGTTTGAGGTATGTAATTATGGGTATAGGATTAGTTCATGTTTTTCCTTAGATTAGATGTCACCACTCTTTGCTCTCCTCCTCTGTACCAGGATAGATATCATATGGATCCTCACTGCTGGTATGAGTGTTCTGGGAGCACAGGGAGGGAGATGGGCTGTTTCTGTATTGGACCTGGGGTTTATTCTTGACTGGAGGTTTCCTTGCATTTTTGACCTTTGTTGATTTTCTCTGCTGTTTTTTGGCGAGCTTTTTTGCTTGTTTTTCTCTATGCTTGACAAGTTTGACAGAGATGCCAAGATGTTCTTCTTGAAGATGTGCTGAGATGTGGGTATTTGAAGCAACAATCCTTTTGTTGGGAAGACGAGAGGTGATGTTATAACCAAGGCTGACCTCTGATATCTTGTACAATAGAGGATTGGCAACAAATTTGGGCCCAGTCTTGGTTTGGTTGAGAGTCCACAACATGCCAGCACAACTGGGAGCATCAAGAAGTGCATCTGGAAGGCACTAGATGTTTACAAAGATAAGCTCCAAGGTGGTGTGAAGCCTTGCCTCTTCCTCTGCACCAAATTCAGAAAGGATTTTGTGATAGGAAGAGATATAGCCATGGTTCCAGAGCTGTTTCCATGCTGAATATGGTGTATGGGAGTCTGGAAGGGGAAAAAACACAGAGAGCCTTTGAGCAAAACCCTGTTCCCAATGGCCACCTGGAAGACTAGGCCAGTGATGCTTGACAGAAATGAGGGTGGGATCATGAAAGGAGGCTATGATGCTGTCCACAGACCAGATGTCCATGGCCTCCATAAGAGTGTCTGGATTGGGATAGTCTCCCAGGAGATAGCTGTCTGTGAGGGTGAGCCAATAGTCTCTGGTGAATTGGACAAAGAGATGTGCAGTGGCATCATGATCATAAAAGACCCAATTCCAGGCTGGCCTTCTCATGAGCAAGCAAGGGTTCCATGCCAAACACATGGTGATAGCCTGCTAGGAGGGCTTGAGACCAAGGGGATATTCTGCAGTAGGGATCTGAAGGACAGAGAGTGGTTTGGCCCTCTTTCTAGCTCCAGTGGCAGCGATGGTCTGACAAGTGAGTTCATTGTCTGAAGAGTCTATCTCCCTGACATTGCCTGTGTGATGGTCCAGTGATTGTAAAAAGAAGATGCCAAAGCACTGGCTGGAGGGGATATACTAGATGCTTTGCAGAGAAATGGAGACATGTGCAGGGACATTCTTGGGCATGGTGAAGATGCAGCAAATGAGATACATGATGAGACATGTCATGGTGGCAGCATTACGAGGTTTGTGCTTGATGACCCACATCTGAAGGTGTTTAAGCTCCTGCATATGGCTGACCCAAAAGGCAAACCAGACTTGAGACTTGATCCAAATCATAGGCTGAGATTGGAGGAATTAGTATGCCTAGAGAGCCAGGTGAGCAGCGAGTAAAGACAATGGATGACAGAAACAGACCTTTTCATTGGCATGAGGGAGAATGTCCAAAATGGCATGCAGGCTACCCCTGAGCTCATCCCTGACACCATAGGCATGAGACTTGGCATTCTGATATCTGGCAACAAAGCCTGAGATGCACTTGTGGAAGGTGGGGTTGCCAGCATAGGCATCACTGTCTATCGCTTGTGAGACTTAGAAACCTGATGCCTTGCGAGTCCTGTGAGCTAAGGTGCTGCAATTGCTTTGGATAAACATCTTGTCAGTACTTTTGTGCATTTGAGGTGTGCACTTTTCTATTCCCAATTGCTTTGAAAGGCATAGGTTTCTAGCGTTTCAGGTCTCTCCTTCCTTTGCCACAGGTTGTAATAGTTTGGTCTGAAGATTCATCCAAGCTCATGATGGGAAACATACAGCAATCCCCCCTCCAGCAGTAGACGAACCGCCACAGTCTCTGAAATGATGAGGGCATTATCCTTCAAATGCTCGAGTGATACACTACAACCATGCAAGAGCTGCTTTGGTGGCATTGGTCATTTGTGTATGGTTCCTTTACTGATGTCGAGTCATGGGTGAACAGCGATCTATGAATAGGAACACTATGTCGCATCAAGACGGACCTGCCATCCCATTTAGTGAGGGCCCTTGTCTTACAATTTTTCTCCTCCCTGAATCGACACTTCAGGCTCTATCACTGGCGTACTGTGTGTTGTTCCAGTTTATAATGACTTCAACTTCTTCAGGGCCACTTGACCCATAATGCACGGCACGTTGCTGGTCTAGAAGGTCAAAGCAGCTTTGCCTCGTCGAGTTGCTATTGTGGGAAGGTCTTCCAGCAACAACTAGCCCATGGTAACTATAGCTACACAAAGGATATACATGGTGGGTCAATTCCATTCCAAGGTGCCAGAATTAAGACATAACTGACAGCCCCAGTTTCAGGCTGCTTCTGGCCTGTGGAGAATGTTTTTAGTTAATTGTGCTGCATGATTAGGACATGCAACATGTTCTTCTCACCCTTGCTAAATGTTGCTGACACCACTTGACCCCATGCCTTCTCTGCCCCTATTTCTCCTCTGGGTTTGACCTCTTGGTCTTCCGTCCAGAGCTTTCAGAAGTCGGCCTGTTTATCTTCATGCTTTCACATGTTCCATCATCATGTTTCTCACTTTCATCATATATCACTTGCAAAGCCTCCATGACATTTCTCTGCATAACGAATATTAAAACACGAACGCATCACCAGGAATGCTGTTGAGTTTGCATTCTAGGAAAGGATTGGAAGGTTGCCATTGACCAGAGCTTCTGTTATAAACTCCCTTCTCTGCAGTGAAGCGACCTAGCTTGCCAAAAAGGCATGCAAGGTGAAAGACAGCATGATGCACTAGTGTGAATGATGCGGTTGATGACAACATGGATAGATTATGTTCAGTGTGAAGATCAGGAAGGATGGAGTATGGCTATATATATATTTGTGTGTGTATGTAGTACAATGTGTTGCCCTTAAAGAGACCAAGGAAAAGACGAAACCACCAATGATATGGTGTTGAATGTAGAGTCGCGATCATGCAACAAACAAGCGGTCGACGTATTCGACGTAAAACCAGAGATAATCCCACTACACTACCCGGACACAGCTCAACATGCGACGCCATTCCGACCCGGCATCTGAATCAATCCGATATCACCTTCTATCACTCCAACCGCACATTGTCAAAGAAGGAAGTGATTGGAGCGTGTTTCGAGGTGTACTAGGAGAGTTTTAGACAAAAGGTGTGCGATAGGAAGCAAGCCAATTACCTTGAACGACCCTATATAGAGGTGAGCAAGGCTGTTCAGCAAACGCTGCCGCTCCTCTGCAGTCTCAGTTGCCATACGCTCTGAAATTAGCAATGAGTTTCATTAACTAAGGATGAGAATTCGAAAGCACCTTTATCCGTGAACCAAAACAGCCATCCCACCAAGGCATTGACCTCATTGTCAACTTTCCAACCGTCGTTCTGCTCGGTCCCATGGTGAAATGGACCCCCTGGGTTGATATATTCAGATGCGAGCTTGTTCACGCCGGCGTAACGGACAAGTTGCCTATAAAGGTCGAGATGACAACCGACAACGATGACGAACCATACCTATCAAGATAACCGAGCGTCATCTTTTCCTTGACATCTCTCTAGATGCGCCTGCCATCCATCCTACTTTGAGGACGGCGCCCATCGAGTCTTCCGAGGAAAGGAGGCAACTTGGGCTGAGGTGAGTGGCCCCATCCCTGATATCTCTTATAGATACTCAGCCAACAGTTGGTGCGCCAGTTTTCTAGCCGCCAGAAATGAGTGCGGTATTGGTTAACCCACAACCGGCGATTTGCCGCGTGAGTTGGAAATCTTTCCAGGTAATGCCCACACAGGCATTACCCACATTCTTGCCCTGCACTCTCGTCCTGGGCCCACGCACATGAAGGATGTCGTTCTTTATCCGGTGCATTCTGTTATGATCATCCCGGATTCGAATATTCAACTGCCACGATCCGACGCCAGACAAGCTCCTGACCTTGGAGTTGTCTTACAAGGACAGCACGTAAACAAACCACATATCGTCACGAACTGTTGTGGCTGCCGTGAATTGAGGAAATGGGATGAATTTGAACCGTTTCAAGGTCATCAACCGCTTCATCAGCTCATTCGCCTTCGCTCTAGCAGCCCTGCAACCTGCCCCGAGTCTGCGCACCGCCGGCCAAGCATCAAACTTTGATTCAAAATGTTGGAGTATAGAGAAGGGTTATTTTGCACACATATCTTGGAATGTATGGTCTTTGACGTGCACAACAATGGAGGCAAGTCTGTGGGTGGACCGGCCGAGTTTTCACCAACGAGAGCAAGTGCTATGCATTCCAACCTATCGGGGGGGGCAGCCCTCCAAGCCTGACAGAGGCGAACTTGAATGGATGTAGAGTGTCAAGGTACTGCGTAGGGAGGCATTCAAATAAGAGGCGGATGTACGCGCAGTTGCCTGTCGTATGTTGGAGGCTGCTATATCACTCTGCTCCGCAATATGCACATAACGGAGCTGTGGAATGACCAGCCGCGGGGTGATGGTCACGGAACACGGAGGTGACGAGCCAGGTGACATCCACTGGTCAGAAGGCGACAGATAGCAAGGATGCATAGTTCAGAGGTTGGAGCAGATGAACAACCGTCTCAGCAAGGCGTTGATTGTTGTGAATATAGCGTGGAGCGGAATCGCCGCGATAGACATGCAAGGACGCGATAAACCCACAACTGGCTGGGGCATCAAGGCTATTGAGACCATTGCTACTTGCAGTGCGTGGAGACGCGACAGACTGGGACATGACGTTGGGCTACGGCAGCAAATCATCCATTCTACACCCGTGACAACAAGCCTCCCGACTATTCCCCTATATGGGGCCGCATTGTCGAGCCTGTCATGTTCGATCCTCAGGCCATGCAGTCATTCATGCTGGGACCATGGCCTTACGCTTACGAGGCTGAGATCAAGGCACTAATAGAGAGGCGCGACAAGATTATTTCCGTGTCAAAAACGTGGGAGACAAGAAACTCACCTGAACGTCCTTTGGGTCCATTTCAGGGAGGTGGACGACGATCTGGCCATCTGACATGAACCCAACCCGGTGAAAACCCAACCCGGTGAAAACCCCCCTCCCGTGCAGCAGTCAATGTGGAATCCCAACGAAATGTCAGTTTTGTTCTCGGGGGATATCATAAACAACCACATGTTCTACATTTACGGCACGGGCGAGATTTTCGATAGCCAGGAGGTCTTTGACGAGGGCCTCGGTATCAGAATCGACAATGGCTCCTTCATGAATGCGAGCCCCGGTGCAGTGGGGGCGGTTGGTGCATTCGAATCGGCCGAGGGTACGGCCATTTTGGAGAATGCCTCATGCAGCTACAAGACCTTAAAGGAGCTGCTCGCTGGTCATTGTCGGTCGAGGTGGGTGATGTTGTTTAAGTTCAAGAGTACGCTCTGTACCGGGTGCCGTTCATCAACTGCAGGAGGAAAGCGCGGCATTAAAAATACAAACAACAAAGGAAAGAGAGAGAGCACATACTCGGTACACTGGTAGTAACTGTACGTCCACTCCATGGGAGTGGCTTGAACGCAGAGTCAGACATGGTCACATCCGCAGATACAGATATGAAGGTGACGATGAGGAAGGGGAACATCGCAGAAGACAACGTCGCTACCAATAAAATATGTGGATAGGAAGAGGTGACAATATATTTGTGGTGAGATACTGTTATTTGAATAATGTAAATAATTGCTTTGCTGGAGTGTAGTGACGAGCAGAAGTCGAATAGAAAGTGAAGCAGTGGTGGGAACTGGATGTATGCGTAGTCGAATTGAAGATATACTTGAGTAGTATCTTCCTACGAAGTTTGATGGGATTTGGTGTGATCTTCGTCTAGATATTGACAATTTGAGCAGGGATCAGGAGCAGATGACTCGAACGAGAGTAAATGCTTAATAGAAAAATAGCCAGTTATTGTATGGCTTCGTAATTCGAGATTCGAGTTGGATATGCAATATTCTAATAGAATATGCAAAAGCTAATAGAAATACGCGTTCGTTCTGGAGATATTCCAGATACGAATAGATTCAGACACACAGACAGAAACAGGTGAGAGGAAATTCTCTAATCTATTCAAGTGCATTACAGATGTGATTTATATATGATACTAAGTCCTATGAATGAGTGAAGTCATTCGTAAATGTCCTGAGTTAATGATGGGATGGATGATGAGATGATGATGGGGGGAAGTGTCCATGATGATGAAATGATGAAAATAGAAGCGAAATAATGTCCAGGAAGTTCTGGAACTCACAGGGGCTTCTCCTGTTCCCTATTCCATTCCTGTAACCGTCCTCCTTTACCCCCTTTGTCCCTCAAAACCTCCTGAGCCTCCTATATGCTCCTGTTCCTCCCCTGTCCCCTGTAATCCCCCTCTCCTCTCCCTTCTCCCCAGAAGTCCGGCAGCTAAACGTCCGGCAGTTGGAACAACAGATACGACAATAACGCCTACAACGCAAAACTGGGAAGCCATGGCATACCAGTGGAGCGGGAAAGGTAGAAGTTTGGGGGTGGAAACAAGGGACAGACGGGGTATAAATACTGCGTGGAACCTGCCGACACAGCCATCCATATAAATGCCCCAAGCTAATGGCTATTCCACCTACATAGCTAAACACCGCGGACGCCAGTAAGCGCCACGGAGTTTCAATACTCATCAGTTTCCGATTCGGATAGCGACGATATCTCGAGGCTCGAGGGCACGATTGGGACGAAATAATTCACTCTCGGCAGCACCACAAATGCTCAAGGACAAATCCATCTGCGTGAGAACTGCAACTGGATCTACTGGGGACAATTGATTTCGCCCTGTGGCACGCCAGTTGACTCCCACTTTCCAGTGGTCATGCCTCGGATACCACCGATGGGGTCCACGACATCGATATAAGTGCATAAATGAGTGTGACAGATATGGTGTGTACATTGTGCATGTATCCATCAACCCTGTGACTACCCTGAGCCTGGATCTCAGAGGTGACTATCCACATCCACACGAACGTTGCTTTGCCGACGTTCTTCGCAAGCTGAATTCTCCTGGGGGTCTGCCCTTGTACTCACCTAATAGGTCTGTATCTGGGATGGTGCTTGGAGAATGCCCGAGGTTGCTGTCCATGAGCAAGAATATCGCCTTTTTCGAAGGGATAATGTCATGGGGCATCAGAATCCCGGTTAATGGCGTAAAGACGCGTGGGGGAATATATTTGTTGTACGTGATATTATTGATATGTCGAGCTGATAGCTCTGTCCCATAGCGCGCTTCGCAACCGACCCTGCGCAAGTGACACACGCTGTGGCTCCCACGGGTTCTTTTTTATCGCCCAAGATCTGTAGTCGATGTGTATCGCACATTTGAAACCCAATTTTAGCCTTTTTCCATAAGCAGGAGATCCTGTCAATCTTTTGTGAAAATTTGTTTCAAAGAGTTCTATTATTTCAGTATATGATTCATCCGAGACACGGATAGTTCGATATTGAGTTCACGTGCAGTCTAGCCACTTACAGCCAATGTTCGACACCAACAATCATCGATTATATGAAGTCGGCACTTTAGGCGCTTCCAGGTCGAATGTTCTCTGTTCTAAACAAAGGATTGGGGTCTCTGGCGCCTCGCTCAGATCGTTTTTCCCGGACATACCCCGCAGACGCAAGCCCAGGCCCACCCAGGCTCCACCACTAGCACCGTCATGCACCTCCTCACCCTCCGCCCTTGCCTTCTCAACGCCGGCTCTAAGGCGTCTCCCATGACACCCCTCGCATTTCCTTCCCCTTAATCTTTGCGGATATCCTATCCATTCGTCTGACCTAGCTCATAGTCTGCCTGTGGGTCGCTGCACCGGTGAGTCACAGCTGTGAATGGCGGGTGAGGGCAACAGAGCTGACTGGAACTCTTATGCAAGAGCATTGCATCAACTCCCGCACAGGAACAGCCGGTAGTTCAGAGGTGTGCCATATACCATCATTGGTAGCCGCGCACGCAGGTAAGCACTTCCTCGCGTGATCCATTCGACGCTGACAGGCACCCAGCAGGACATCCTCGCCAACACCAGCGTTCCCCTTATGGATCCCGTTGTTGATGTAGCTCCGCAGCATGACCCCGTGCTCTACCACCCTGTTCCCAGATGTGGGCCATACCAGGTCGCTATCCCATGGTCTCCTTGTTGAGCAGTACCAGCACATCCTTGTGAGTGATCCCAACGGGAATATCCTTGCAGTAGCTGACTCGAAACCTGTCGCAAGCACAGCCAATGCAAACAACTCTTGTCCTATGTATCCTCCTTGTCCTTCGCAACTTCTTCACGTTTGGTGCAGCGCCCGTGAGAATCTGTTCCAGCTCTCTTTCATGATGATCATGTCGATCTCAATTCCATACTGACCTAGCTCTCTTATGTAGTTGCCTCTGGGTGGCCTTGCCAGCATTCCAGTCTATCAGTCGGAGCTGCGTGGCTGTTGGCGAGCAGGGCCAGACCCTTGCATGGCCTGCAACGTATTCCAACAGTTCTCATATCTGTTGCTGTTTATTCCATGCATTGACATTCGGCGCAGATACATCCTATTCATCAAGCTTTGTTCGTGACCTAGCTTCATTCCATCAATGGATCCATAACTACAACTACCGTCCTCCCGGGCTTCAGAGACCCTACTCGAACAGTGTCACTTTTATGTCATGGATAGGCATCCAACTGGACATTCCCTTCAACACCACCACGTGTCTGAACAAGGCCAGGACTTGCTGTGGCGCCAAGCCAGTCTGCACGATCTCTCGCACAGTCCCAACTGCACATCCATAATAGCATCCAAGCCATATGTGCATCTGTGGTCGCCTGCTACAGAAGTACCTGCATGTTGCGGTGAGTAGTCAGCAAGACAGCATATGTCTCATGTCCACCCCATCTCTGATTCAATCCCCCTCGCAACATGACACGCTGTTGGTCCCTTGTGGGAACCGGCACGACTATTTTCAGAGGTGTGTACTGTTATGAAACATCAATATCGTATTTCCATCGTACCTCACAATCAGTCACTGAGCTCCATCCGAACATCAGACATGATACACTGTCATGTTACTGTCCCACACACGAACACCCGTCCATTTAATCAATAACCGAGTACATTCAGGAGTAATGAGTGTATATGCTTAGCTTTTATATTTGTAACGAGTATTTCGATCTAATCTTCTATTTATCACTCAATTGACTCAAACCCCCTCCATGTCTCGTTACTGTAGATCACTTGTTAATCACATCCGATCCCCATTTTGTACCTCCCCATTCACTAATTCTTCACTCACATGGTCGATTTTCTCTCCTATCTGTATACATGTGATCCTAACACCCCGATGTATGATCCGGATGACATGTTCGCCTTCATTTGCATAAATACGCTTACCGTAGATATGTAGTTCCCTAGCAAATCTGAATTGTATATTCCTTCAACTCACTCTCTTGCTTATTCATGAAACCAATTGAAAATTGGACTACTACGCTCTACTGTCAAACATTGCTATTAGACTCGATTATCTACACGACGATCTATCAACTCATCAGATAAATCTCATCTGACGATCACACCCTTCAACATGTACGGTGTCAATGCTCTCAGGACGGGAAAAGCGACTGACTTCCTGCCCCCCAGTTCCAACCTGCTTCCAACCTGTTTCCAGCCCCCGTAAATATTCGAGCTGGATTTGCTATGGAAGTACAGCGACATATTATTTTCACCATTGTATGTCGTAGTATCACTATGTCGCACATGGCAGCTCGTCAGTTCTGAAAAAAACCATGCAACCCTGTTTGGTTACTACTTAGACCCCTATCCCCTGCAGCCAGATGCTAGCCTGTTTCATCTCGCTTCTATATGTGCCACCGTTGGTCATGTTGCTGCCATTCACCATATACTGCTTGTGAAAACTCTAAGCCCCTTCTCCACGTAACCAACGTTGAGATACGAATGCATAGCCGTATATGACGGTCAATTTGGTGTTCTAGCTGTGAACAGGTGAGGGCTCTCGATTAGACGAGTGCTGCCTACTCCCAAAGCGTTGTTCGCACAGTTCCTTTCTAGCTGAGCTCCAACCTCAGTGTATGCATGCCTCACAGTCTAACGACCAACGACCATCCTGGGGGACTCGAGAGATAGAATACGAAAAGCACGCTAATGTGCCGAATAGCATACCATATATTACTCTGGAGATGGAAACAGGATGAATAGAGAGCAAAGCGGTGAAGTATAGAATTGGGTATGGCTAATATTACACAAAGAGTTATCCTACAAGATACCAAAAAAAAAAAAGAAACAACCAATGGATGGTCTTGAATGTAGAGTCGCGTAAGCAACAGACTGTGCTCCCCCAAAGCAAATGACACTGCACATAAAATAGTCCGTATAACCTCGTGGAGAATCACAACTTTCCACACATGTCGAATGAGTATTGACATTGACATTGCTAATACTCATTCGACCTTCCCGTGTAGCGATGTGCCAAAAGTCCCCACCCTCCACGAGGCCATATGGACCATTACCATCCGACTGCTGGCTACCATTGCACCTACCCCCCAGACATTACTCATTCGACCTTCTCGTCGTCTCCCGTTGCAGGAACTAGCCAACAACAGTTCCAACCACTGTCTGAACCTCCGAATGAACGTGCCAGACATTTCTCCCAAGTTTTGCGCTATTGAAAACCGCGTCAGAAACGAAACAGCGGACGCCCATCTACAGCGTATGGGAAGAACCACGTGTGTATGTTTGCTGTGCGGGATAATAATGCAAAAGACCAGGGAGAATGCTCGGGTGCACGTCAAACGGGAACACTACGGGCTGGAGACTCGTTCCAATGCTCCTGGTGAGGATAAAATTTCCTGCTTCCTTGTGCTTCCTTGTCTGATTACTCACATGGAACTTGCGTGAATCTGTACATCCGCACACAGCGGTACAACATTTCAGCGCAAGGCAGATGCGAATAGGCACTGTTTGCTTCAAAACCGTGAGTTGTCTAGTCCTGCCTTCGTGCCCTCTGATCCCAATATTCCATCGTAGAGGCAGCATCCAAACAACGGTGAGAAACGTGGTAGTGCGAAGATGGGATATATCTCACTGTAACATCATATGTGGGAGCGATGTATACGTGAAGTTATATAAAGTTATCTCACCTAGTATAGACCGAGTCGCATCAAGTGCACGTTTCCAAAGACCGTCATGCCTATCCAGCAGGGAAGGGGACTCTCCCTGCTCATGGCATATGTTCAATGATCTTAGAGGAAGAGTGGGTGAAAGAGTTCACCGCCCCGCAGACAGAAGTGAACCGAAGGATACTAGTACAGAAACAATTCCCACAGCTCCTGACTGCTCCACTTCATCAACTACAGAAAGGAACGTGGCATCAATAATAAGAAGACAGTGTGCAAGATATAGACGCACGGCTGGTGCTGGTGGGCATGCGTCCACTCATTAGGAGTGGCCTGGACGGGCAGTGATGCATGGAGGCGTCCGTAGATAGAGCCGTGGAGGCGACTAGGAGACAATAAGACGCCACCGAAGACAAATCTGCCTTTAATGAATGGGAAACGGTAGGAGGATATTCATGTTGAGCGACAATGGTGGAGAGGGAGTAAAACAGAGCAGACATGCAAGGGGGAAGGAGCGAGGAGAAATGCGAGATATAAGTACTGCAGGAATCTGCTGACACAACCAACCACACAAATCTTCAACAACAACCATCCTGTTCCAAACTCCGCGGAGACGCCACAAGGCGGAGTTTCAAAGCTTGAGCAATCATCAGGACCCGATTGGGGTACTCGAGCCTCAAAGGCACGACCTGAATGAAGGCAACACCAGATATTCAATGAAAAATTCACAATCTCCATATCTAGCCACAAACTCAATCGAGAACAACTGAAATGTGACATCAGGGTGTGGCACATCCCCTCTACTTTCTAGTGAACACGCGTTCAGATGGCCACAGTGGGGGGTAACGGCGTCAGAAGTGCTCCTAAATGGTGTAACTAACATGGTATTCCATTTGTGTCTGTGTATCCTTGAGACTGACAAGTAACCTGACCCTGAATGTCAGGCGGAACACTTTCACACGAATACCATTCCGATGTTCCTCGCAGCTGAAACCCCCAGAGAAGCGAGCCTTCTCCTCATTTAAGAGAGAAATCCATGGTCCTATGGTTGAACCGGGAAACGTTCCGAGGCTGTTGTCGTGGACAGGAGCATCGCCTCTTTGGACGCGATATTTGGGTCAGAATCAGTAGAGACTCATGGAGAGGGGTTCCCACAATATCAGTGGCATTAGAAGTTCTTGACAAGATTGATATCTCGAGCTGACAGCTCTACCTCGCAGTACGCTTCGCAGCCTACCCTGAAGGTGCAGCCGACTTAAGCTCTGACCCCCACATGTTCTTTGTTATCACCTCAGATATGTTGTGCCCAGTATACACGCGTGATCTGTCAGCCTATCATCAGCCTTTGTGTCATAAGCAGGGAATTCTGTAGAAATTTGGTCTCAAAGAGTCCTGTTGGTTCGGCACATGATTCATCCGATAAACGGCTTAGACCATTGGTTCTCAGCATTATATTACTTCACATGGGCAACAATGATCATCGATCATGGATGTCGTTTCAGGTGCTTCCAGATCGATTTTTCTCCGATTGCTAAACAAAGGACCAGACTCTCTGGCGCTTCGCTCACACCCCTGGTGTCGACACACCCCATAGATGCAAACCCAGGCCCACCAAGGCCCACCACCAGCTCCATCATTCTCGCCACCTCACAATGGCCCCTCGCCTTGCTACGCCCCCCTCAATCGTCCCCTCGAATTTCTTCCCCAAGTCCGTCGTCTTTTTTCCTGCTTCCTATCAATGCCCCCATTCTCTCCGGCCTCCCCCCCTTGGATCGCTGCATCTGCGGGTCACGGGAGTGAGTAGCGAGTGAGGGGAGCAGATTCGACCCGCGATCTCATGCACGTTAATACTCCCGCCACTCTGTCCTTCGTTGGCATTCCTGTCTTCAATGCCGTCGAGGGCGTGGACATCACCACAAGCAAGCACTGTCAGAACGTGGGTATTTTAAGCCATTTTCTCTACGCAACACTGATTGTCATGTAACAGGACGCCCTCTTCCCTACCAGCGTACCTTTTGTGCATCCCAGCCCTTGCTGCGGCTCCGCAGCCACGACTTCGCATGTCCCAACATCCTGTCTCCAATCGTGGACCCGCACTCGGACGGGATCCCGGAGTGAATGCGTTGTCTCCTCTACTGCACCACATCACGGCGAGTCGTCAAGGGAGACGTATGTCTCAGGTCCCTGTATAGTCACAAGTATGACCAATGTGCTCACGCCCGTCGCTCTCACTATGCGAGCCTTCCCGACCTTCATCTGCATCCAGGCATGTTCCTGTCCAACAGTGTACCATCCCCGTGGGGACACGCATGGTTGTTAAGTGAATTCCCTACTTTATACCTCCGTTTATATGATTTTTTTTTCCTGTCTAGTTCTCCAGAACCCTCTGTCAGTGTCTCAGCAGCACGCGTCACTACTCACCCACCTCATTTATTCTCGACTACAACGTTCCTGTATCACCCATCACCCATTCACGAGCTCAGAGGCAGGCGACATCACACGCTCAGCAACACCGACGTTTCTCGCGCGGAGTATTGAAAAGTTGATTCGGCTCTGCAGTTTCTAGCATCACGCGTGGGCAAATGCGTATTGCGTCTGGTAACCTGAGAATTTATCCACAGAAGGAGCTACGCTGAGCATGAGTATTGAATTCCGTCTTGCCGAAAGGTCTCGGTAAATGACCTGCTACGGTCCGAGGGGGGTCTGCGACAGTGAGTACGATTGATTTTCGGTGCAATCAGCTACCCATACAAGGCCAGACGTGGTGAATTTTGCGGTGCCTTGTTTTCTCAGGTCGTCTGTCTGATGATACCTCTAGATACCCACCTCCATGCGCCGCGATCAAGCGAGCACCCAGAGTTGAAGGCTCGTTAGTGAAACACTACTATCTCGTTGCAAACAAATGTTGACCTCATTGTTGATGTAGAGCAGCAATTTGGAATACTATTTCTATAATTTGCTGCCCTGCAGAGTACTTGGCGCGAGGTAGGGGGTGATTGTGACGAGTAGTTTGCGTCTATACTCATCATAAACGCTTTCAGATTTTGTTGTCTACTCAGCAGGATTGCATGGGTGCGCTTGAAGCTACTAGATTGAGTACTGACCACAATGTCAAGAGTGTTACCGTGACGTGTCAAACCGTGCCTCTAAAATGATCCTGCCAGCGTCTTTGGTGTTGCTATCAATTCTTTCCATGGTCACTATATCAACATCACTCGCTGGACTTAGAAACCTGATGCCTGTTGGGTTAAGGTGCTGCAATGGCTTTGGATAAACGTCTCGTCGGTACTTTTGTGCATTTGAGGCGTGCGCTCTTCTATTCCCAATTGCCGTGAAAGATGTCTGCTTCTAACGATTCACGTTTCTCCTTTCTCTGCCACAGGTTTGTAATAGTTTGGTCTGAAGATTCGTTCAAGCTCGTGATGGGAAAGCAGACATAACATCGCGATTTTCTCTTCTGTGGTGAACGAATTGCCATAGCCTCTGAAAATGATGAGAGCATTATCCTTCAAATGCTCGAGCGCCATTCTACAATATGCAAGGGCTGCTTTGGTTGGCGTTGGTAATTTGTTTGATTCCTTTACTGACGTCGAGCCATGGGTGAATCGCTAAGCGTCCTATGAATCGGAACACTGTCGCATCGAGACGGACCTGCCATACCATTCAGCGAGGGCCCTTGTTTGACTATTGTGTTCCTCCTTCCTGAATGGATACTTCAGGCTCTATCGCCGGTACGCTAGGCGCTGTTCCAGTTGACTACCCTGTTTATAACGACTTCAACATACTAATGACAAATCCGTGCTCACAATTGACTACATCGTCTCTCTATCAGCACTTTCAAGGCAGGGTGCATTTTGGCCGTTTTTCCACGTGCGTTTTGGATAGTGGACGACTTTATATTCATGATGGCCAGGCAGTTCTCAAACAAGTCGAAACGACCAGACGCATTGCCTCGTCGAGTTGCTATTGTGAGAAGGTCTGCCAACAACGGCTAGCTCATGGTAATTATGTTGAAATATTTTGTTTCTGATTAGTAGTCTACGTACACTACAAGCTTCACAAACTGCAATGCAGAGGAGCAGCTGAGAAAGAGCAATTGAGTAAATGTTTCACTCGTATCAGCATGGACCAGTACAAGCCCCGGACCAAAAAACTATAGCTACACAAAGGATATGCTGTAAGTGGAGTGTCAATTCCATTCGAAGGCACTGGTTAAGACATAGCCGACAGCCCCAGTTTCAGGCTGCTTCCGGCCAACGGATAGTACTTTCATTCAAGTTAAATGTGCATGATTAGGACAATGCAGCGACATGTTCTTCTCATCCTTGCGTATTACTAGATGTTGCTGACACCCGACCCCATGCCATTTCTGTATATCATCTATTGCGTTCCCTTTCTTGGTCTCCTGGAGCTTTCAGAAGCCGGCCTGTATCTTCGTGCTTTCACATGTTTCATCACCACGTTTCCCTCTTTCGCCATATATCACTTGCGAAGCCAAACAAGGATTGAAAGATGAAAGACAGCATGATACACTGGTACAAATGGTACAGATGAAGACAACAGAATGGATAGATTATGTTCAGTGTGAAGATAAGGACAGTGGAGGGATGGCGTATGGCTGTATATATATGTGTGTGTATGTAGTACAATATGTTGTCCTTAAAGATATTATAGAAAACACGAAGCCACCAATGATATGGATGGTTTTGAATGTAGAGCCGCGATCATACAACAAACAAGCGGTTGAGGTAAAAACAGAAATAACCCCACACTACCCGGACACCGTTCCCCTGAGACGCCATTCCGACTCAGTATCGTCTCCAGGGAGTACTATTCCAATCCGCATTACCTTGTTTGACTCCAACCGCACATTGTCCCTGAAGGTACGGCGAGGGGAGGCATTCGAACAAGAGGCGGAAGCTGCGTCAGCAGTGTTGGAATATGGGACATGTCCATATATTACAGTACGCTAACCATAGTGGGATAATGTGGGCTTCATAGCCCGCCGTTAGTTATATTTAGTCCACACGGTTTCGGTAGTACATTTTCTATTCTCTACACTGGCGGACATACTTAAGGATGGCTGCCAGTCATTCTTCTTTCCCTCAGTCGTGTATATCACATATCGACCGAGGTAAGGAGTGTTATTCTTCGTCACCTTAGTATGAGGTTACTAATGTACTTCCACACTGTACAGGTTATGCTGTACAGGTATAAATCTACTCAGTTGTATATACCACATATCGACTGAGGTTACTCTGTACAGAATTCTACAGGTTATGGGCCCCGAGCTCAACCTTTAAATTCCAAACATATCCTGCACGCAGAATTTTTGAAAACCCACACATTTTGCTCTGCATCTCACCCAAACTCCAGACTGCGATCGATGATACCGACATTGCAAGAGATGCATGGAACATCCTCATCGGAAAATTTGAATCTACTGACCCAAGCAAAATCAGTATTATCAGGACGAAATATGAGAATTATCACATGATTGAAGGCTAGTCCATCATGACGTATATCACTGTTATGAAGGAATATAGGAATCAGTTAAAGAGAATGGGTGAAACAATACCCAATTCCACTCATGCGGCCACTTTACTCAGGAATATACCCGAATCCTGGCGTCCAATTGCACAAACAATCAGGATGATCACACACAAGCCAGAGGGAATCAAAGAACGTCTTGAGGCGCAGGAAGCTGATCTTAATGCTCTCGAAATATCTGTCCAAGCCAGCACCGCATTTACCGCACAATCCAGACCTATCCGACTTCTACAACCAAAGATATCAATGCAAAACCCTTACATCCCATGACCGACAATAGCTATCAAACCAACATACCCAGATACATACAATCAGTATAACGCGATGCAATGCAACCATTGTGGCATATATGGACACTTAGCTTCAAGTTGTTTCGCTTCAGGGGGTGATATGGAACCTCAGGCTCCATGGAACTGGCAGCATAGAGAGGAAGGATCGCAGAGAGAGGAGGATGAAGTCGGCGGTGTGTATGTTCAGCCGCCGACACATATGCGGTCACCAGGCACGGCCACTTTGAAGGGCACGAGCTTGACCAATCTCGCGAAATCCCAACATCCCATCGACCTGAAGCCAAGAAATATGGCCATGATGGCCCGTATCTCTAATGCGGCCGCTGGAGATCCAGCAAAAGATTTTATATCAACAAACTTGTGCGCGCTTTCATCAATAGAGCCGTACTCACAGTTTTGGTTCGTCGATTCAGCCATTTCAAGCCACATATGTGGCAATATTAACCTATTTGAATCTATGGACGATATCTCACCTATTACGGTCGAAACCGCAAGCAGCAACACGTTTATGGCCAATAAACAAGGCACCGTACGCATCACCATTCGATCCGATCCCTCCAGCTGCCTGGAGGACGTGCCGATCACACTCTTGAACGTCAAATATGTTCCACCACTCAATGCCAAATTTTTATTGGTGGAACGCATGATCAACGCGAACGTGCATGTTGCCTTCAATAGGGATCACACCACACTATCCATAAACGACGTCTTCGCACAAGACTCGAAAATCAATAATCTATTCGCATTTGAAGCTATTACATTGAATTTACACCATGAGCAAGCCGATTATTCAACAGAAGTGGATGGCTTGATGTCTATAACCCCTGTCCACACACCATCGCCCTCACATGGCGCTTGATCACCTAATCCGTCCTGGACAGAAGACCACGAAGTATTCGTCGGCCCAGAGGATAAGCTGACTATTAGAGATGAGGAGGGGCAGGTGCTAGAAGGGAATGATGGGTCGGGAGCGCAGCAGGGCTCCTGGAAAAACAAATGGATCGAACCGGCCGACGTTTCGTACAGAATCGGTGAACGAGACCCCAAGACATCGGATTCGGAAGCATCAGGATTCGCAAACGACACTCATGACTCAGGAAGCGAACTCACCATGATTCAACTCATTCTCACACTCGTATGCCTAGCCGGCTGGCACGTCGATGACAGACCTCCGGCGGTGAATTCAAAGGAGTCCATCGACACCAGCGGTGACTTGGAGCTGCAGGACCTTGGCCCTGGACACTATGTTGCTATACCGGTGGATTCGTCAATCGATATCAGGCTGTCTACGAAGTCTGACGACTTTATGGATGTTCCATATGCATCATTAATCATTTCTTTCAACTATTGCACACCGTACATTCTATTTGACATCACATACATCACGAACAAACGAATCACTAGATGAGGACGATACGAACCATGGAGGATCTACGACTTCATTACGCTCACCAGTTGCGACATCATCAACATCGTACGAAGTGTATTGACGTTCACCATCATTACTCTCGCGATCAAATCTCGGACCGCCATATACAACATCATATCCATTATCCTTTCGACATTCTTATGAAGCAGCCATCACCGTGAAAGCACAAGCATTTACTCCATTGTTTCGACATACGTTGTGCTTGAGGGGGCGTGTTGTGAAATAATTAATCCGATGATTACTCGACTAAGGCTTCGTACCACCGGATCATATCATATACATCTCGAACTCGATATTTCTGGACCACGTCTGAACATCTCACGAGATGCAGTCATGTTACTGTCGTCCACACCCATCCGTATATCCAATCGCCGTTTACATTCAGGAGTAGTGAATGAATATGCTAAGCATTTATCTGTGTATATGTAATTCTGACATTATGCTCATGATCTGGATGCCAAGTTCATTCTCATATGTATAAGTATGCATTCTACCAATACGCAGTCCTCTAGTCAATTCCAAATCATATTGATCTCACCAACTCACTGCTTTTTCTTCTCAAAGATTCCAATTACATATTGGAATACTACGCTCTTGTCCTACCGACTGTTATTCGTCTACTTAATCTTACAACAGTTCGGATGGCCATAGTAGGGGTCACTGCGTCAGAAGCGCTGCTAAATGGTGTAAATAACATGGTATCCAATTTGTGTCTGTGTATCTTTTGGAGGAATTAACCTGAGCCTGAATGTTAGACAGAACACTTTCACAAGAATGCCTTTCCGACATCCTTCGCAGTGAAACCCCCCTGAGAAGCGAGTCTTCTCCCCAATTAAGGGAGAATTCCATGATCCTATGGTTGTGATGAACCGGGAATTGTTCCAAGGGGGCTGTCCATCGCCGCTTTGGACGTGATATTGGGGTCAGAATCAGTAGAGACTCATGGAGAGGGATTCCCACAATATCAGTGGCATTAGAAGTTCTTGACAAGATGAATATCTCGAGCTGACAGCTCTACCTCGCAGTACGCTTCGCAGCCTACCCTGAAGGTGCAGCCGACCTAAGCTCTGACCCCCACATGTTCTCTGTTATCACCTCAGATATGTTGTGCCCAGTATACACGCGTGATCTGTCAGCCTATTATCAGCCTTTGTGCCATAAGCAGGGAATTCTGTAGAAACTTGCTTTCAAAGAGTCCTATTGGTTCGGCATATGATTCATCCAATAAACGGCTCATGGCCCGACCGTTGGTTCTTCAATACTCTCAGCATTATATTACTTCGCATGCACAACCGATGTTGGACAACAATGATCATCGATCATGGATGTCGTTTCAGGTGCTTCCAGATCGATTTTTCTCCCCTCTAAACAAAGGACCGGACTCTCTGGCGCTGCAGCGTGAGATGAATGAGGTGTGCTGATATGCCTGGTCGAATGAGTTTATTTGAATAGCGGATCAGTTGCACGAATATATAGGAGGTGAGTCGGGGCGCTCGTCGGTCCATTCCCAGCATGAAGGAAGACGCAAATATGCCTGTTGGCGAGATTTCCGGCAGCGGAGTAAAGGAGACAAACCTCACGCACCGGCTGGATATCGTCACGTCCGCGTTACAACGCAGAGACCATTCACACCAACTGACCCCAAGCGCTACATGGATGAATTCTGCAGCAAGCATGTGCATGTGCAACATCATGCCCCTGAGAGCCAGAAGATCGCGTCATAGGTACTGTATGGTATTTGTAAAGAATAAAGAAAGGAAGACGAAGAAAAGTTATTGCTATGCGAGCGTTATGCGAGTTGGTATGCCACCTTCTGCCCCTGCATGTTGGTGAAGAAATTTACGCTGCGTACTGGGGGGGAACACAAATATGCATGTGAGAGATGTGACTGTAAGCGATACCCGTAGCTCCTCGTCTATTCATTAGCACACATTCGCACACGTGATTAACTCCTCATTCATTTCCAATGCCTTGGCCCACTCGCTTTCAACCATGATCGAACCAAAGATACCCGTCCGGCTGAAGGAGAATGACGATTTTCCAAGTGGGAAACTGTTCTGTGGCTTCCCAGAATGGCGAGCCTCCTCTAAACCAATGCGTCCCCCACCAGCGGATACTTTTTCCAATTTGTAATTCGTGAGTCGCCTGCGTTGGTGTTGCATATCATCGGAAAGGACTTTAGTAAATCGAATAAACCCAAGAGGTTGGCGCAGTTGGTCTCCGTGACTTGTTCCCGAATGGGACGGCGAATGGCCAGTGTCACGGTAAGTCTGTCATCTATCAAGGCCGACTGGGAGAGCGTGATGGTGATTGGTCGATTAACAGTCACCGACATGATCCCGTCGGGGGAGGTAAAGAGAGACGTACGCCACGAAATTACGTATTTGGAAGCATGGGGGTGAGACTTGCTGCGACTCCATCCCTTTACAGCCATGGACAAATGAACATCACGACCAGGCTTGAGTAAGGCTCTGCGGGCGATGGTAATGGCCCGCCAGAGCACGGCTCCTACGCAGTCGTCATGTGAGACCCAAGCACTGGCGTCGCTGGGACGCCATCCTCTCCTGCAGCCTAATATATGGCGTTCATACTCTTATTTGAGCAGTCTGACGCTGAATTTCCCGTGTCCGCTTTGGCGTTCATGGTGGCGGAGACCTATATTGCGCCAGATCACTGGACACCGGATTGACCCAGGGATTTGGCGATGCCTGTTATCGCGATCGACTAGAATGTCGACTATTTACTGATTGCTCCTAGTTCTTCACTCTCGTGGTCAGTTCTACATTGCAGTCAGCATGTCTATACACCAACAATTTTTTTTCCCTAAGAGGAGCATGAACGGACCCACTGCCAAGTTGTGCCAACGCTCATGCAAACGCAAACCACCCCTCAACGCTATGTGCCTGCTAATGTAAATGAGTCTCCTATTCAACTCAAAGTCTCCACATTGGTTTCAGGCACTCCACCTCGTCGGCTTCATGGCAACACCTTATTGCAGCCCCGCAACCTGGGAACGCCCCTCCACCGGGTCAGAGGAAAGACATAAATCAATGTGGCGCTCATGACGGGACTGTATTCCTCCAATATGACAAAGATTATTACCACATGCGCTCCCCAAATCCAAATCCAATGATGACATGGCCTCTTACCCAACAAGACAAAGCAGTGCACCGAATGTGACAATGCAGACGAAGACCACACAGACATCCCAAGGCAGCCTAAATGATGTGTGTTAATTAAATTCAAGTCAATGCGGGCAAAACATACATCTAGATCACCATTGCATGATCATCTCGAGAATACTGTCAAGTGAAAGTTTGAAAATCTAGAAGTTGAAAGGATTTTGGACTGCGTCCTACCTGTTTGTACCGATTCAAAGATATGCGGACGCGTCCACACATAATCGAACTCTTAATCAACATGTCACATGGTCCCGCATGAAAATACTAGTGCCACGATCACATTGCGTAGTCTTGGATGCGACGCCTTAATTCAGTTGCATGCCGCTGATCCCACTAGGAAACAATTGTATGTTTTGAGTAGGAGCATTACCTAAAAGTGGGAGCACATCACAGTGTCCCGGCTGCTAACTACCGGTCACATCCATATCTACATCTACGACAAGTAAACATTAAAACATGGTTAGTATTTCTGAAGCCAACGGTAGTGTTGATGAAGAGAAGGACGAATGAATTGACCATGCGGGAGGGGAAAGGATGAGTCCTTTCTGACAATAATCATGCTTCTACGCGAAGGTAATCACAACAATTTAGCTGTGCATGTTCAGTCGCAGTAAGCCTCATCGCGATGCCTAACTCTCAATCAACAGCACTTCGCATATGTCTCCAATGACAGCTTGCGCAGGAAGCACGTCTCGTGCTGATGAGTCGGATAGCTTCAACGTCTGCTGCATCCGCATCGTTGTGCACGACACCAACCGAGGCCGACTTGACACATGTAACACGCTGAACCTTCTCCAAGACCTCATGATCCCCGTTTATGCACACGGCGTGCCACTGCTCCAGGAGCCTGTCGCTCGTCCATCATATCTGTGGCCCGTAACCTGGGAACGCCCCTCCACCAGGCCAGACATGACGTTCAGAGGGTGCACAAAACTTGACGCGGCGCTCATGCCGGGAATTCTATCCGTATTCCTCCAAGTGATCTAGGATGACGAGTCATATAGATTTCTCAATCCGGGGCAGGGCTTGGTAGCTGTGGTGGATAGCTATGGGAAGGTATTGTGGGAAATATTGAGGTGTACGTGAGTGGGGCAGAAGTCTGGGGCCAATGCCTCACTGACCCTAACCCGCTGAAAAAATTCCTGTTTCGTCATCGCCATCTCACTGCTGACGCAGATGCGAGCCAGTCCATTGTGAGGCAATGTGGAGGAATATTGGGGTTATATGGCATGTGTAAACTCGCTTTGATCTGGCTTTTGTCATGCTGATTATTATTGTTCCAATCTCAGTAACAGGTGACCATCGGTAACTGTATTCGCATTGACGGAGCAAATAACGAAAGAATTAGTCACTTGAACCCAGACGTGAGAATAGACTACCCAATACCTAGTACTATAAAAAGATTCAGTGCATTAGACATTTCTCCGGGAGGCATCCAGCAACTCGGATATGTGTTTGCGTAGAACAGGGAGAGTCTCCTTCCAAAAGGGGTCTTGTATGCATTGGGTACCATCCCAATCATGTTGTGGACCTGATTCATCAAGTTTACTGCATACCTTGTCGACCAGCTCTATTAGACGGTTTGTTGCTTCACTCTCGCCCCATCGTCGCCTTGCATATTGACTAAGCGATGGAAGAGCTGCGCGGCAGTCCTCAGTAGAAACCTCCCATATAATGGTCCCATATCTCCCTCCAAAGCCGTCGAGATCGAACATGTAGCGCCAGGCTCGCAGAATAAGTGGCCATACCGAATCCGCCTGGACCGCGGCAGACAATGGGTGTTCCTCGCCTGCGGCATCAATGAGTGCAAAAATATGCGCCACAGGTACAGCATATTTGTCGAAAGGATCATCTCCCTGGGAAGAGAGCATTTTTGCGATCGCAAGACAGTTGTCGAAATGGCCGTTCTGCTGAAGTCGAGGATGCCATGTCGGTTCTTGGGAAAGGCCACAAAGTAACCTGAGGTAGGGAATATGGCGGATCGATGAGAGATCTATAAGTGGGTCGTCATCGGTGGGTGTGAGTGGAGCAAGTAGGAGGACCGTCAAAGTGAGTGCCTGTGAGAACTGTTCTCGGAGTGATTCATCGTCTCGACCCACTGAAGCCACTGTGTACCGAATGGTACAAGCTGCGTGCAGGGCTGTATAGCTTGTACTTTCCTTGGCCATGAAACGTGTCAGCGTGTCAACGTAGCGGCGCTTCCGGTCCGGGGTACTCGGCGAACGACGCAAATGCCCCAACAGCCTAAAAGTGTATCCGATTGCCCAGCCATCAGTGCCTTGACACATGCGTAGATGATGATCCACCAACAGGTCAAACTGCTCCTGGGTGTAAAGCTGACTTGCATCCCCGGGCGGGGTTCGAACAAGGATACGAATGAGAGTGGCGACACTCTTGGATCGGACTTGATCATCGCCCAGTGTGCCTGAATCATCCACGATTAGAGAACAACAGTATTGGAGAGCCCGGTTGAAGACGCGACGATCCCCAAAACTGAGGTCATTTGTGTGATAGTATGCAAGGAGTGGGTGAATCAGCCTCAGTGCATTCTCATGCCATCTAGGACTGTTAATTGCATTGAGAAGCACGGCTAGCGTGCGATTCATGGCTGCTTGTTGAAGTGTTTTCATGGCTTGACTGGAGAAGGGTAAAGTCAACGGCTCGTTCAGTGGATTATCATAAATGTCTACCTTCTTACCTCTTGTCAAGCCTCGCCAATTCCCGTCGATCGATTCCAATGCCAACTAGCATGCCTGCTAGTAATACACAATCCGCCACTAGACGGCGGGGAGAGAGGGGCGACTCCGAGTCAAGGCAGATGCCAATGAATTTTATCACAAAGGTGTCAAATTCACGGTCATCATTACCATTGTGCAGACGGTATGTGAACATATGTGCCATCCACATCCGGTCTGAACAAGAGAGGCGTGACATATCCAGATGATTGGGTGATGTATTTATGGCAGAGGAAACGAGCAGAAACCCTGGATCATCTGGGATCATGTTCCACAAAGTGAAGTCATGTGGGAATACTACGCTCCCGCTTCTGGATATATAAAACGGATTGCCCAGATCTTGTTCAACGCAAAGTCGCCACATTGCTTTCAGGCATCCCACCGCACCTGCTTGTGCGAGAGGAAGAATTTCATTCGTAGGATCAAAGCACGCGTAGAAGCCACTTTTCAATCGGTCCGCAAGTGCGCCAGTCACCTCCACATTGTCCGGCCACTCAATTTCCGCTACCATTCCGGCTGCCGCAGTTATAATCTCTGTGTCCGTAGTTGTTTCAAGTACCCACTGGACGGCGTGGGGCGACACAACGTCTACTGGTGAAAACTCAGCATCTGATCCCGGAACACTAAAATCGAACTGATTGGAAGACAATATCTGTTCTCCAGTAGCTCCTAACTCCAACCCTATATCCGCCTCTGGGTCAGCGGTCGACAGGGGGACTTGCCTGCAGGTGGAAAGTATAGGGGACAGACATGGGGAAAGACACACAATCCACTCAGAGATCAGCCTCTTTGCAGTGGAAAAGGCGTGCCTCGAAAACCTTCGAAGGCGATCCAGCATGCCTTCCCATTGTTTTGCAACCGACGTTCGAAAGGGAGTCGTGAATATAAACACATGCTGAAGTATTGTTGGCACTGGCGTCTGGAAGGGACAGTCGGGAGATTTCAACGACGACACCACTGTGAAGAAGTAGAATATAAATCCAAACGCTGTTGTCGCCATAATCACAGTTGCAACCGTATGCTGCAAAGTCCAGATATTGGCGGCGAGAGCAATCCCAAAGAAGAGGAGCGACATCTGGAGTAGGATAGGAAGTGTGGCGATGATCATGTTGAAATGCCATGTTGCCAGCGCATCCAGCTTCTTCTGCCTACGGTGGCAGCGTTCTTGCAAAGCGCCTTGCCCGAAACGCATTGTTTTGAAGTGGCCCAGCCACTGTTTCCCTAGCACTGCACCGAATGCAGCCAATAGACTACTAGAGAGACTCGTGTACGCCAGCGTCTGGATCCAAATAGTCGTAGAACTAGGTCCATTCCAGATGGGAAGGGATGCCTGTTGCGCAGGAAACGTAGAACCGTTGATTGTGTTGATTAGTATCATTAAGAGCGAGTTGGTGAGGTCACTGGGAACCGGACTGAGACTCGATTGCATGTTGACGATGAAAGTTGAGCTGACGGCCGAGAATAAACCGGCCTGAACGTCATGTTTTTAAGTGATGGTCAACGTAAATGATGGAGCACATACGAATATAAGCAGTACATCTAGACCACCGTTGTGCCTCTCAATCAGCTCGTCATCGTGCTGTTTGGCCATCCGTTCATATATAGACCAGAAACGGGAGGGGGCATCCTTTCTGGTCCGTTCAAATATATCGGATTCATACATTGTGTCGAGGATGTCTTGGAGGATAGCCTCAGATCTGGTCGTAAACCATCAGCATGGAATTAGATAAGGAATCGTGCACTCACTTTGTCATTGGTTTGTCGGACATGATAGGCTCAGCATTATTGGCGCCATGTTCCTGTCTCGCCGACGTCGTTGGAATGCCAGCTTGGTGAATATCTAGACCTTGCAAGGGAGGGTGTAGTTCGTGCGTGGTGTCTATCACACTTTGTAGGCTTGCTTCTAGCCTGGTGGCAGGCCATCCTTTTTACATGTTAGTTCAAGAAGTGCGAACCGAATGAGTCGTCGTGTTGTTCTCACCGTTGTATGATGTATCAATTGAATCATCCTGGTCCTGGTGAGCTAGAGGACGGTCTGTGTGCCTAGTCTGCTCCGGTGGCGGAGTGTGTGATTCGTGCCTAGTGTCTGTTGCATCGTGAAGGGGAGCCTCTGGCCTGATCGCATGCCGTCAGCATCCATTTTACATGTTAGATTAGGAGGCATGCACTCACTGAGCGGACAGTTGGTGAGACTCTGCAGCAGCGGGTGTATTACTTGCTTGCACGGCGGCGTCAGACATGGTGGAGGAAAATGTGGGGTTATAGAACGCACTGCTCTAACACATAACTGCCAGACCCCGTATTCTGCTTCTCGAGATGCCATCGCCCTTCGTTCCCGCAGCTAGCGCTAGAACACTGGTTAAAGTGACACATCCGGCATCACGTGCACGTACAGAGTTCTAACTGGCCTACATGTGATTGATAGTTTTCGTGGACCTATACAGGACAGGTGGGTCGGAATGTCGTCTGATGAAATACTGACTCTCTGCTATGTTCCCCCAACCCCCAGACATGAAACACACACCCCAATACCGGCTTATCCATGTTAAGATCTGACTATTCTCAGTCTCAGTTGTAGATTAAACAACTCATATTTATCACCTGACTATTCTCAGTCTACAAGGAATAGTGAGTATGACTGTACGGACTGTGACTATAACATACGCTCACCTCAGTTGTAGATTAAACAACTGAGGGAAAATCACTAGCGCTGACAGTGCTTACGTATACTGTCGGGACTTTGCGTGTGTGTACTACTCATTAGGAAGGATTCCAATAATCCACAGTCGTTTTCAGGACGTTAACCTAGACCATGGCAACACCTTGAGCTAGTACGGTATGGTTTGGGGGTCAGGTCGCCGAGTGCGACGGCCTGATAAATGGATGAGACATGTTGAATGAATGTAGAGCATGAAGCTGACCTTGAGCATGAGACGTCTGGAACTTGTGCTTTTAGCAATTGGATGTCTTTCGACGGTGCTCATGCCGCGGCAGTGCTGAGCGGACCGTGGGGACGAAGACGACGTTTCTGGAGATAATGGAACCGAAACTACAGTTGGATATCCGTCCCGAAGCATGACCCCACAAAGTACTCTACGGTCTGGGAGCTGGTGACCAGCGCGGATCGGGAGCACGCTGGATTTTTCCTCCCTGGCGTGTCCCGTAACTACAGTCGTACCCCGCTCTTGATGTCAGTGTTCCCCGCGACGCCTTCCTTGCCCAGGATGACCAACTTCTGCGTGAGCATTGTATAGGACGTTATTATTTGACATATTCTAGACAATCCGGAGATGCACCTGTCGGGCTGCAACTTGCGGCACGCACTCACGAGGACGAGGCTCTCATTCGCATGGGCGAAATTGTTGAGGATGCTTTAAAGGCGGTATCCTGTTATAAAAATGATTGATTATTTTCTTATAATGGTCAACTCCCGTTCGCGAGGAATAATTGCTACGGCGTCATCGGCACTGTATGGTATATGTAAAGAAGACGAAAGAAATGCGAGTGCTATGCGAGTGCCATGCGAGTTAGTTTGCCACATTGCTGTCCCTCCATGTTGAAGAAATTCACGCTCCGTACTGGGGAAACACAAATATGAGAGATGTCACCGTATACCCGTAGCTCCTCGTCTATTCATTAGCACACTTTCGCATACGTGAGTAACTCCTCATTCATTTCCAATGCCTTGGCCCACTCGTTTTCAACCATGATCGAACCAAGATACCCGTCCGGCTGAGGGAGAATCACGATTTGCCCAGCGGGAAACTGTTCGGTGGTTTCCCAGAATGGCGAGCCTCCTCCAAAATCCAATGTGTCCCCCACCAGCGGATACTTGGTCCAATTCGAAATTCGTGAGTCACCTGCGTTGGTGTCGCATATCCTCGGAATGGACTTTAGTAAATCGAAAAAACCCAAGAGGTTAGCGCAGTTGGTCTCCGTGACTTGTTCTTGAATGGAACGGCGAATGGCCAGTGACACGGCACCAAGGCTGTCACCTAGCAAGGCAGACTGGGAGAGCGTGATGGTGATTGGTCTAAGATTAACAGTCACCGACATGATTCTGTCGGGGCAGGTAAAGAGCGACGTACGTCACGAGATTACCAAAGTATTTGGTAGCATGGGGCTGAGACTTGCTGCGACTCCGTCCGTCCACAGCCATGTATAAATGGACTTCACGCCCAGGCTTGAGTAAGGCTCGGCGAGCGTTGGTAAGGGCCCGCCAGAGTACCGCTCCTACGCAGTCACCATGTGAGACCCAAGCGCTGGCGTCACCGGGACGGCATGATTCTTTCAACGTGTGGAGTGATTTCCAGGTGAAGAAGAAATTAGACATTAGCGTTGGACGAGCAGCCTGGGGAGGAGTCATTGTCCCGGTTGGCATGCGCATGCCGTAAGGTATGGCTCCTGGAGTCGGGGGAGGAAAGTAGCTTCCAGGGCGGCGTTCCCATGAGGTGATAACGAGAGCATCTGACATTGGGTCGCCACGGGAGACCCTCGCCCATTCTTTGAGCAAATCGACATATGATGTGCAGTCGGCGATCATGTGTGATATGCTGCTACCCATCACAAGTGTACCACAGGTAAACTGGACAGTTGCATTCAGGTACACAGATGTAGGGAAGACCAAATGAATTGACCTTGGTGAACTTTACCATGAGCAAAGTTTGGTCGGTGTCGGTTGGGTCGCCCAGGACTTGTCGAGGTGTTATATTAAGAGGTCCAAGTAACTCGGAATATGCAAGAGAAGATTCCACCCAGACCAAGTCTACACCGCGTCCATCATCTACAAGTTGCTTTGATTTCACGCCCTGCGCGTCTTGAACTGAATAAATAGACCCAGCGATAAACGGGAGCCTATCGAGCACATCTCGGAGACTATTTGCAAAGTCATGGAGTCCTGCGGGACCAGCCTGGTGACCCGGGGAGGGTTTGAAGAAAAGATTGAGTGGAGTGAAAAGTGCCGCAGCGTGGTCAATCCCATGGAGGGAAACGCGAGATAGGGATGGGGTCTTTGTAGGTTTGACGCGAATTGTGATCGGCGAAGTCATGATGGATATCTATGGAATTTAAGGTACGTAGATCAAAATTAACCGCTCACGCCGAGGCTCCAATCAATGATCGTGTATGATAGGCTGGATAATTTTGGATTCCGTATCCGCGACCGAAGTTGCTGCACAGCCTGGGTGAGAGACGTAAAGCCAACCGCTGTAGATAGGCCTAGTCTGTGCAACCGCATATTTTAATACCGGAGGATCTTTCTCACATTCTGCATGTCACCCCCATTCGTCGAGCGATCTCCAACCACATAAAATTCGACGCAAGGACTTGAATAATCCTTGGGCGACTGCTGCAGCGAAAGTACTTTGAGCATCAAGTACTCTTCACACCATTCGGATATAGGTGTAGTGGACCAGTAGTTGCAGCGAGATCATGGCGCACGAGTCACATTTCTCACCTATAGTAGGAATCCGGATCTTCCCTTACGGCTGTGCACCACTTGCAGCACGATCAACAGCGGGCGGAGCGCAGGAAGGCAGTAGCCAAAGTATGAAATAGCAGCCATGCAGCATGTGCTCGTTAATACTAACGACAGAATGCAGTCCCTGGCGAAGCTGCCAGTGCATGGCTGTACGAGGGCATCAACACATAACTGTCTGAAGTGGAGTAGTCGCATGATCGACCTCCTGTGATATTATTATTATTCTTCAGGAAGGACAGGTCTTCTTCCGTTGGCGAGTTATGGTAATTCTACCCACGGGAAACAATTATTCTCCCTACAGGACTTGAAACACTAGGCAGTAAATCACTACCACGCAACGAGATTATCATTACATTGCGAACGAATGTTTGTGGGCCAGTGTGGTCGTAGAGGTAGAATAAAGCATGGACAGGGTAAGGAGTGAAATTTTGAAAAGCAGTTTCGCGGGAATCACAAGTAGTATGCTGAAAGCGACAGCATGGCGGCAGGTATGAGGACAGAGTATGGACCCACCACTGCTCTTGACGCAGCACTGGCGAGCGCACCACCACCACCAGCAGAGGCGCTCAATGATGAACTACAAGGCGACAGTCAGCAACGGTTGTGTTCATGTATCAGACACCATAGACCCACGAAATGCCACCTCCGCCAAGGCTAGGGGTAGAAATGGTAGCAATGGGAGTTGTCCCCAATCCACCTGTAATACTGCCCACGGTGGGAAAAGGAGTAGTTCCAAAGCCTCCACCTAATATAGATGAACTCGAGTGGTGACTGGAAGACGAAAACCCAAAAGTGACGCTTGGAAAAGAGGTATCCGAAGGTGTGAAGCCGCCGCCACCACCACCACCACCGGGTAAGCTGCTAAGAGTTATTGTCCCAGCGGGCGGGCCAGAACAGAATTCGCCAATTGGACAGCATCCATCCACCTCACACACGTTACTGCACATTGCATACAAGAATTAGTATCACCAACAATCGCTGATATTAAAACATACCCCGAAAGACAGCACCCTCCACCCTCAGCTGCAGCTATAACACAGAGCGTTATACATTGTAGTCGCTGGGACAGAGGCGATGCAGAGACTTACTACATGCTACCTCACTATTGAAGCAGCAGGAGTCCCCATTGCAAAATTCTCCCGAGTCACAACAGCCTGTGTATGGCAATGAAAGGGTCAATATTATACCTAGCTTGATCACAATGAAAGACGATAGAACAGACCTCCGTTAGAACAACACGGACCGCGGGAGTTTTGACGACCGAAAACTAGTAAGCCAGAAAGCCTACTATCAAGTTGATGTTTGATAGGCGAGTATCTACGTGGGGTACGTTGTAGAAGGGGCTTTGTAGCGGATACCGCTGCAAAGAGCTCGAAGCCGACGAGGCTGAGAAACAAGAGGGACACCATTAGGGAGGGAAGTGGGAGGGGGACGACAGGCTTTGATACATGATGCAACGTGACTTCTTATACACGAGACGCCTTTCGCTAGGTCGATGATTCAGTGCGATGCATTAAACTGGCATACGATCAGGCTCGTGGAATTCAAAAAAACATATCGAGCTTGGCTTGGCAATGGAGATAACTCCGCTCAGAGACGGCTTCTTCTTTCCCGCATGACCCGTTTGGTATATGTACCTTTCGCTCTCATCTTACATCCAGGTTGCTGTCTCTTCTACCCGCGCCATTCATGGCCACGACCGTTCGAGATGGCTGAATGATAACAGAGCGTTAAGAACTTGGACAGATAGGTTAAGCCTGACGGCAGTTTTCGACAATGTGGTGAGTCGCCAACTATTTTTAGCATTCACAACGGTTGACATAGGCGCTCTCTAGCATCACGGAACAAGTTAGTCGTACAGTATGTCCCTTTAAGGCATAAGTTGACAACCGAAATGAGCGGACTCCCATCCCAAGCACGCAGTGCACTGCCCTCTGATTGCGGTGCACCACTTCAATGACACCCCAGATCAAAGTCCCGGTTGAGTGCCAGTTGCGGTGATGTAAGCGACTCCGAATGAGTGCATGTTTGCCAACGCATCTATATATGATTCCTGGTTGCGAGTGAAGCTTTTAGGCCTTCCCTGTCATGGTGGATTGGTGTGTCGGTAGATGCACTTCGTTCTTCTGTCGGGATGAAGCTACTACAGTCCTGTCATAGAATTTTTGGCGAAGACATACTCCGTGGAGTTTCGTTCTTGGTGCGTCTGATTGTGACGCGTTGCACTCGAAGCTTCTGGCAATGGAAAAGTGAAAGGCGGATTTGTGCGCACAAAGGTATATATCAGGATTGATACAGGTGATCCTACATGTCCCCGGAAATTGGAAACAATGTTTAATATATCAAGAAGTGAGGTACATTGCACATTGCGCAATCGCTGTCGATCAATCCTGAACAGATTACCCTGAAGACGGGAATCTGATGTAATCGATAGGACATCGCTAGCATGGGACATAAACCATAATGGAAAGCTAGTTATTATCAGACTGTATCCTTCAAAGGGCGTGACATCTTCTATGGCAACTGAACTGCGAGATTGGCATTTCGCATGCGCTTTTCTAAATCACTTTATGATCTGCAATCGCCCAATTTGATATTTCCGATGGAGAAAAGACCGTCTCTCCATCCTGTAGCTTCCTTTCCAGCCCTCAGGGCCTCATGCTGTGGCCTTGCTCAGAAGCGTCCCTCTTTCTAGACTTGAGTTTTGTCGACATGATAGAACTCAGCAAGAGGTATAAGCGAGAAGATAATTCTCGGTGGTATCATATGCTTGGTGCGACGCTACCAGAGATACTCTGCTACGGCCCTGAGATGCATTGGTTACACCGGCGATTAAAGGGAGTGACTTGAACGTGTCTTCGATGGCGCGTGACTTCACGTGAGTTGGGTTCAAAAGGAGGGTGGGAGATGAAGGTAGAGGACAAGTCACTGCAAATGACATGTATGCGTGGAATTATGATTCCAAGCCGACCCAGGACTCCACAGAGATAGAATGACGTATCAGGCAGTGCATCCTTGATCCTCGGGGCTAAAAGGATGAAAGTAACATGCGGGGTCACTACCAGAAGTTCACATATGGCGAATATGTCAACCAGAGGATCGATACCCTTATTGAGATGCTTTAACGCAATTCCATAGGTGGTAATACATTACTCATTCACTTGGAAGACGATAGATGTGGTGCCTAATCGTATATCAGAGACTTTTACACATATTAGATCCCCTTTCCTGAGAAAGTCACAACAGTGGTTTGAAATAAATACACTAACCGCTTGAATCTATTGAAAGGACTATTAGCTGGGCCGAGTGATCCCATAGCAGCCATGTGACATCGAGCACTGAGAACATTGGAACAGATGCAAGGGTTGGGACTCCAAAGATAGTGTTACAGACGCGAGGTATGACTGAAACTCATGGGCAAACAGTATTCTCATGGAATTCATTAGCTATCCACACAAGATGAGTGGAAAGCGTAGTTATTATATACGACTAATATAGTGCCTACGCACCCATGTCAATCAATCGATGCACAGTAGGATACCGACTTACCACTATTTCTTCCACACCCTCAGACAATCACTCACGCTTCATATGCCCACCAGCTACACTGGTAAGTACCCCGGGTAGTTCGTAGTTGCCGATTGTATAGAGGAGTGAAATGGATCCTACGGAGATCAGGATCAGGAAGATAACAGTGCCTACGATGAGCGTAAATTCCCTGTAAAGGGGAGAGCATCAGATACGGTAAAAACACACGATTACATATCCTCTATATAGGGTTTTGATTGAAAATAACAACTCTGACTCACTGGCTGATATCCTTTTTCTGACACATACTGCCGGCCCAAGATATATTCTTTCCACCCTCCTTCAAAGGCGCCTTCCCACACGAACACACAAAGCATGTACGACCGGCTCTAGTAGTACTAATACAATCACCACGAGAAGAGCAAGATGCAGTGGCGTTTCGACAAGCATCAGCAGAAATGAAGCAGGTGGATGTAGAAAACACGGGCGCGGTGGCTGGAATCTTCTGAGGAGGAGGGAAGGGTGACTGTGGGGGTCGAGCCAATTGACGTGTCCTCGAGCGAGAAGGGAATAGAACAGCAAAGGGTAGTTCATTGGCCATAGCCTGTAGTCATGCCAGACCCATTAAAATAGATGAAGGAGAGTACGCACTCTTGACTTACCGACTGAATGGCAGCCTTCAAAGCAGCTGTCGCCGTCACATATTGTTCACTCTCTTGGCCCCATTCCTCTTCTATATCCTTTAGCCCTATTACCTCAAACGCACCGAACCGATCTGCGTCCTCGCGTTGTTGAGACTCCTCGACAAATGCGACTACTCTATTTAGGCTCGTCAAAAACTTCTCCACCGCGTCCGACTTGGCTGGCGAAGATGTAGAACTTAGAGAGAATATGTCAAGAAACTTGAGCGATTGAAGCGGTGAGGATTCCACGGTTGTATCGGTTACTGATCGGTAAATCTTGCGGGCCAGATGACTATATTGTTGTAAAAGAGATGGTGTGGAATCGCTGCTCAAAGGAAGCACAAATGACGGTTGAAGCGATTTGGGGATCACGTCTAATTCACGGTTAGAAGTGGGGGCCATTCGAATGACCGTCGACATACCATAAGGATGACTTGCGTCAACTGATAACAGTAGTGCATCTTGTTGGCCATCTGCAACAAACTTTCTAGCACCTCCTAACGCTATTTGCCCAGTCGGTGTTTCGAGAGGAGATTCATATGCTTCCAAACCCAGGTGATGTGCCAGGAGCGCAAGACTTCCTGACTGCACTGGCGAGGGAGTAGGTGGGTAAAGATATACCTCAGAGGATCCCGATGATACACATAGGGTGGGGAGAAATGTGAGGGAAAGGATGGCTGCGAGCATAAGGACGTTTAGTGACGCTTAGCAACCACAGTCATCAACAAGGCCCAACAACAAATAACTTAGGGTACCGCGACTTCATCTAGAAAACGCGGTGATCGGGGCTCATCATACACTTTCATTCTCTTATTCGTTGATTCGTGCGTGGTGATTCCTAGAATGGTGTAGTTCTTGAGCAACTGTCGTTTTACCCTCAACTCGCTGGATGGGTAGCAGTTGAGAAACATCTTACAGTAATCAGTACCACCTCCGGAAAGGTCATCCAATAATTTAACAGGCTTTTTCAGTCGTTGTCGCGGGAGCGTTCATAGTGTTCATCTGTCTTGTAAGCCAGAGGATTCTGACCACGATCATGACGTGCTCGCGGTTTGCTCAAACTTATTGGTATGGTGCTTGGATTGATCTTCATCAGCAAGTAAGACCCCTTACCTTCCCCTTTTAGTTGCGACGATTGAGGTTGGAGAAAAATGGACATCACCCACAACCCGTTTAAGCTGACCGAGTCTGTATGATCGTTCTCTGAGCGGCTCAAAAGCATTGCCATCACTTCTTGGACGGTGACGATCAGATACAGATCTTTTTTGCGAAAGCGTGACAGCAAATAGGCGAGCGAATATATCCTTATCATGGCCAAAACGATTGACTACGTTATCTCGTGCTGACTGACCCGATACCGTTACATAAAACAGCTGGTCTTGTGCACGTGTAAGGATGCGCATCCGCCAACCAGATGAACCATGGCAGTGGAAAGTTTCAGATGGCTGTAGGTGATTTAGTCTCACTTCAATTGGCGATGAAAGGAGAGTGACCTACGCGCGATCAGGTTCCTCGTCACCTGTACGCCCTGACGCTGTCTCTGAATTGGGCTATGACGTATTCAGAGCTTGAAATGGTATGTGTTGTTTTCGTCAAAAAATAAGAGGGCATTTCTTTCTATCCCTCGGGCAAGATCAGTCAAGGGTCATGAGGACTCCTGTGACTCTGAGGGGACATATTAGGACATATTCATATCCGATGCTAATGTTCCCATCTACGAGGGTTTCGGTGATCATCTAGCATCTCGTTGCCTGATTATGTATAGGCACGCCAATTTCACACGGTCGTCGGGGTGACTGTCCGCGAATTCAAACTGGTAGTCACAGTCCTTCTTTGATCATTACGCAAGATCGATTAACATTTGGTACGTTTCACTTTATAAACAGGGCATAATGGGGGTTGCAGCGTCAGTCATTTCAGATGCTTCTGACAAAGGTTTGGTTGATCACAGGTCTGTGTGATATAGCATGTCGAGGAACTCTGCATTGCTCAATGTCTGATTGTATCTAGGGACCTCTTCTGGTCTGGGACGGGAACTCGCCCTGTCTGCTCTGGCCCGAGGCGATAAAGTGATTGCTACCGCTCGCGGGTTGGACAGGCTCAAGGACTTTCGGGACTCTCACTCAGATCAGCATTGCCGTGTCTTGCAACTAGATGTCACAGACTCGTTTGATGTCTTATCTGCCAAAGCAAAGGAGGCTATTTCCATGTGGGGCAGAGTTGATGTTCTTGTCAATAATGCTGGACATGGTTTATTCGGCACAGTTGAAGAAGCAGGGTGTGTCTCACATCACCGTCGCAACGTCCCTCTGATGATATCACAACATAGGGCAGAAGGGTTGATGACCATGTACAAGACTAACGTATTTGGTGTTGTGAATGCAACGAATGCCTTTGTACCATACATGCGTCAACGTAAGAGCGGTACTGTGGTCACGATCGGCAGTCGCTCTGCCTGGCATGCGCGTTTCGCGGTATGGGTTATAATTCTGATCGTCCACAGATTTAACTTAATTGCGCACAGGCAGGGGGTCAGTAGTCTCATAGACAGTTCTTCCCTTTCTGAGCTTCAATCAACGCGCTGAATCTCTGATTGTATTAGCATTATATGGGAGTTCGAAGGCAGCAGTCCACGGTGAGCAGAGGATTTTCCTGCTTGAAGAGCTTTGTTTCTCAGCTCTTGGTAGCTATATCAGATATCCTTTCACAGGAACTGCGCCCTCAGGGCATTCGTGTACTAAATGTCATTCCTGGTGGCCTTCGAACACAATCAATCACCAATAGTCGCATCATCGGCAACACAGAACTTGCATTTCCAGCGCCAGACATCGAGCTTGGGGAAGTACCCGAGTATGCACAGATACGTGCTGCGTTACGCGGGGGTTTGAAGAGTGTCAATGGTGCGGAAACCGGTGATGCTAAAAAAGCGGCCAAGATTATCGTGGACGTTGTGAGAGGCGAAGGAGTCGCTGAGGGACGACCTCCCACTGAGACACTATTTCTGGGTAGCGATGCTCTGAGGGATGTGGGTGCGAAGTGCCAGGCAGTCTTGAAGACTATTGACGAATGGGAGGATGTGGCAAGGAGCATTGATCTTGATCAGGAAAGGGCTCGTGTGTAAGGTCCTAGAATCAACTTTGACTGTAAATCCTCCGAAATATGATAAGTTTAGTCCGGGTATTGTGATACTATCCACAGCTTGCCAGCATCTTCTGCAGCCTTCATGCCGTCAATGGCATGCATGGCTCAGACAATATTTTTTTGTTGTCACTGTCGAACTCATTCAGTGACGAATATGCCGCTCGGGTATTCGGATCACAAAGATCCCCTTCACATGCGGTGGATATTATTGTGTATTTGAGCACTGGACTCATCAGATGAATAGTTGAATACTCTTGTTCAAGAGTTAGAATGACGATGTTATTCAGACTGCGCATCCTGTGCAATGGTCCATTTTCGGGGTCGACAGAAGTGCATGTGATCAGGCAGCGGTGAACTAAGTCATCATGACATTGGACTCTTGATAATGAGCTCTTGATAATGAGCTCTTGATACTGAGCTCATCTTGTAAAACATGTACACATGTTGGTGGTCACTGTAGAAAAACAAGGCGGTCATGTCCGTACTATTTGCACTAACTATTTCGCAGTGCATACCCACACTACGAAAGACGAACGCAATGATGTCGAGTAAATAGGAGTTGGGACGAGCATCATTTTTTATAATACTGAATCCCGTTCCCTAACGGTCAGCTTGAAGTCTCAAGCACTCCTTGTCGCCACTGCTCCATATACTCATTGTGCTCCGGCTCTCTCTTGCGACGGCGTTCCACTGCGGCCGGTGGATTTTCCCAGAAGATGAGCACGATGTCATCCTCATCCCATTGTGCCTGGTCTCCAGCAGCACCAACTTCCCTCATATGTCTCGCCGCATCACGTTTTTAGATTGCAGCAGCCTTGTCATGCAGGATCCTAGAAGGGGTCAGGCAAGGAATGTTGGGTGCATCTCAAGGACTTCTTTCCTGTGTCCCCACCACTTGATGGCAGCAGCACCATAGGTGTAGTGCAGTAACAGGTCTGATGGCTTCAGTTTGAGGGTACCTCTCTTGAAGGCAGTGTCAATATTGTTTGGGATGTGCCCAAGTAGCTGCCATTCTGGTTCTATCAGCCACTGCAGCATATAATGCACATTGTCAGGGTAGGCAGCCTCTTCAGGTGGCTCAAAAATTCCAAGTTGGTTGCCTTGGGGAATGTTGTTATGCACTAGGTCCGACTGGGGGTCGGAGATTGGGTTGGAGGTTTGGTTGGAGCTGGAGAAGGAGTTGGGGTACATTGTGGGGGTCTGAACAGACTTGGCTTCAGCTTATGTGCTGCACCCTCACTAATACCGGTGTCCAAGATTTCGGAGATGGAGTACAACTTAGAGAGTTAGGATTGGACTTAGGAACTAGGTGTGATTTGATATTCAAACTGGGGAATGAAGTCCCCAGTTGGGCAACTTAAATACATATTTGAAATCTAATAATAATTACTCCAGGGATGGGTCTCCAAGGCCGACGGCCTTACATGAGTATGTCCAAGTCCAACGGGACAGATGTCTGGGTTCCTATGGTGATGGTGATGCATCAATCAGAACCAGAGACGGATGGGCAGAATCGGCAGTGACAATCAGACAGGTAAATGGAGACATGATGGTTTCCAAATGGAGTATAGGTCACATCAAGGAGGTCGGCAAAGGTATCATTCATGAACCTCTGGAAGGTGGCTGGAGCATTGGTTAGTCTGAAGGGCATGACACACCACTTGAAAGATCCATATTGAGTGTGGAAAGTCGTTTTCCACTCATTGCCTTCTCGGATGCAGACTAGATGGTAGGCATGTTGGAGATCTATTTTGGAATAGATCTTATCTTTTTGAGGACTCTCGAGTAGGTCTGTGGTGCAGGGTATTGGGTATCGGTCTTTCTTTGTAATCTTGTTAAGTCCATGGAGGTTGACACATAGATGGAGTGATCCGTCCTTTTTGTGGACAGATAGGACTGGAGCTCCATGGGGAGATAGGGATGGGTGGATGAAGCCTGTAGCCAAGTTCTCATCTATGAATGTTCAGAGAGCCAGTAGCTCTTTTTGGGATAGCGAGTAAATAGGGCCAAGCAGAGGGGTGGAGTTGTTATCCAACTCAATCTTGAGATTGTATGGTCAGTGTTCTGCTAGGGAGTCAGCTTTAGACTTGCTGAACATGTTGGTGAACTCATGATACTCCTTAGGAACCATAGATAGGTCCAGTGGAGTGGATCGGGTGGAACGAGCGGCGAGGAATATCGGATCGGAGAGGTGAACCTGGAACATATGAGAGCCATCCAGTTTGCTTAGTCTGGTGAAGACCATAGCATCCACCATTGATATAGGTGGAGGGGTAGATGGAGTATCTATGTGAGGGCAACGCTGATGACAAGGCCACAACTACAAGATACTCAATAGATGAGAGCCAATAAGAGATAATGCCAGCTGGTACAGTGGATATCCTCAGTCTATACAGCTGTTTCTGATAAATACATGGGGCTTACCTGGTACAGCGGATATCCTCAGAGGTCAAGCTGAGGGGATCACACTGCACCAAGGCAAGTCTTTATACTAAATGATGGAGATGGATAGGAGAACCAAGATAGGGGAATAATAGGGAGGAAGGATAGGGGAAGTGATAGGGGCAATGAAATAGGGGAGATGCACCCTGACAGGCTGTGCTGATAGTGTATGGGAACCACCTTTTCCCTGTCAAATTCCATTTATGCAGCACCAATGTGCTATTCTTTGCTTTTCCATTCCTAAATATCAGCATATATTTGATGCTTGTACCTGGAATGGACTTATTCAAATATTCTCTATTTTTCCATATTTTTTCGGGAATATTCCATGCAGAACTCGGCCCAGAATCATTTATTTCTGCTGTGCTACAGTTGTGGACCCATAGGCACCCACAAACCTTCGCACAGCCGGCTCTCCCCTTTTGGACCAGGCATTTGGCCTGAATTCAAGCTCAGATGTCTCTGATCAATAAATATTCTCTAACTTAACAACCACAGCCTCTCAGGGCACTATTTTCCATGCAGATCATCACATGAGATGTGGCTATCCATGGCTGTCCAAACCAGTGCAGAAAACAGGGTGGACACCCTTCTTTTTGCCTGATCAGTGCCTAGCTCAGGGATCAGATCAGCTGATGGGTGATCAAATCAGGTGATTGCCTTGCAATATTCTACCCCTTTCCATAACATTCTAGCTGTTTCCTTCTATTATTAGATAGAACTTTCCAGAACCATTATTCAGCTCCTGATCAGTGTTAGTGCTGTGATCAGAACCTGTGATTGGCTTGGAATATTCTACCCCTTTCTTCCACCTTCCACAACCTTCCAGTAGCTTCCATCTATTAATAGGTAGAATATTCCAGAAGCATTAGTCAGCCCCTGTAAATACAATATATAAGGAGGCCATTCTGCCTCTGAAAGAATAACATATCATCATATTCTACCCATCTTCTGCACACCAGTGTGACTAGAGTGACATACAGTGTCATCCTCTATCTCAGTAACTGTTGATTACCAGTTCAAGGATCTTTTACAGTTGTGTAACTGTACTCGATTGCACTCAAAGTAGTGATATTCCTGCTTTGGGTGTGAGTGTAGTATCTGCCTCACGTGACTACAAATCTACAGGGTGAGATTGTCTGTCGATAGTCCTGCCATTAGTGCTCTTGTTTAAGTTACTAGTGTGTACTGCCTTTGCAGAGCATTAGAATCTTGAACTCGTGTGAAGCAGTTGCTAGACTACTTCACACATTGCTGTTACCCGCTTCTGAGTGCCACTGGTTGGATGGTTGGATTCATCCACCTACTTCCTTTAGCCTCTAAGTGCATTCCTCTCTTTTTGGAATATCTGGACCCCTAAGCGTCTGTGAACTCTAGACTCTGGAAGTCTTATTCATTTCTTGCTGCTAAGAAATGTATTACCTTTCTGCGTATGGTCTGCATTGACCAATACAAAGGATTGTAACCAAAGTACAAACGTTAAATTGTTTCTGGAGTTGTGCTGCAGCAGGGTTTGATATTTCTTCTTAGCTGTTCATTCATGGAATTGTGGTGATTTAGAGTTTGCCCTAACACCATAATTTTGCGGGTTCCAAAACACACTCTATCAGGCTTGCCATTGCAGTCCAGCCTACATCCTTCCCAGATGAGTGGACCAAGATCCTCTATGCCCTCTCTTTTATGACAGGAGGCTCTGCTGAAGTATGGGCGTACAATGAGACACAGGCAGTCATTGACAGGACCTCACCGCTCTCCACCTTGGAGAAATTCATTAAGCAAGTGGAGAATGCTTTTGGGGACCCTGACCGCTCCCGAACAGCATGAACAAAGTTACACAATCTCAGGATGACACCTGGCATGTCAGTGGATGAATACACAGCACAGTTTGAGATACTAGCAGGAAGGACTGGGTTTAACGATGCAGCACTGGAAGATGCCTATGCCTGAGGGCTCCCTGCAATGATTCTTGACAAGATCCATGCACAGCCATCCCTCCCATCTGATCTCAAGGCATGGAAGGAAGCGGCCTGCCAAATTGACCGCAACCACCATCATCTTCTAGAAGTGAGACGTGCTCAGACTTCCCTCACTCCTGCTCGCTCTACCCCATCCCGCCCTCACAGCACTCCGGTCATCTCTGTACCAACTACCTTGGCAATCTCTAACGGTGCTGCACCTATGGATATTGACTCCAACCACCATCGCATTGAGACTTGGATGTGCTATAACTGTGGAAAGCATGGCCATATATCCCCAGCATGCCCTGAACCACGCAAGGAACGTATCTGAGCTGATCTCACACAAACAGCAATTGCCGGCATGATATCAGAGTCAGTAGCAGCTGCACTGAAGGCCAAGGAAGAAGCGCAGAAGGCAGTAATTCCAAAGCAAGAGGAGAAGCAGGATTTTCAGGCCAGTCAGCAGTGAAGAGCATGCCCTGCCTGACAAATCGGTTTTCAGTTCTTGAATCATGTACTGTAGGGCTCACAAGCGATATGTTACACACACACCCCCTTGTCCATCAGACTGAAACCAAAACAGCCATGCCTGAAACCCCTTCTCAACTTCCAGCTAAACATGATGACCCTTCTCATCTCTACCTTCGATCTGCAGACATCTGTCGATGTACAAGAATTCCCATGAAAATCCACTCGGTAGACACTGGATACCCTCTAGCAGTAGATGCACTCCTCGATAGTGGTGCTACAGGAATGTTCATTGATGCAGAATATGTCAAAGCAGAGAAACTTCGAACACACCCTCTACCACGTGCCATACCTGTTTATAACATTGATGGGACCCCAAATGAAGCAGGTTCAATCAAGGAAGAAGTCAATCTCATCTGCACATATGGGACCCATACCAAACGTGCCACATTTTCAGTCACAAGCCTGGGAACCTTTGGCATAATTGTTGGGCACACCTGGCTCATGAAGCACAACCCAGAGGTAGACTGGCGTACAGGAAAGGTACAGATGACTCGCTGCCCTGATTCATGTGGAGAAGTACCAGAACATAAAGAGCATTCACTTGGCACAACTCCTTCAAATGGCAAGAACTCACACAGGCAACCCCAATATGAGGGAGACCAAACGTTTGTTATCTTTGTAGAAGAAGACTTGGAGAATATCTATGCTGGTTCAACAGTTTCTCAACAGCTCACACAGAAGGCTGCAGAATCTACTCCAGTCAAAACCTTCGAGGAGATTGTCCCAAAGGTGTACTGGGGATTTAAGGATGTTTTTGCAAAGGAGTCCTTTGACCAACTTCCACCTCGAAAACTGTGGGACCATGCTATTGAACTCACTCCAGGAGCGCAACCCTTCAGCACAAAGGTCTATCCAATGTCCCCAAATGAGCAGAAGGAGTTGGACACATTCCTTGAGGAGAACCTATGGAATCATCATATACGTCCTTCCAAGTCACCCATGGCATCTCCTGTCTTTTTTGTGAAGAAGAAGGACGGTAATCTTCGTTTTGTGCAAGACTACCACAAGCTGAATGATATCACGATCAAGAACGCCTACCCACTACCCCTGGTACCAGACATCATGAATAAAATTGCCACAGCCAATGCCAAGTACTTTACCAAGCTTGACATCCGATGGGGATATAACAATGTGCATATTAAAGAGGGCAATGAGTGGAAGGCAGCCTTTCGAACCAATCGTGGTCTATTTGAACCCCTGGTCATGTTCTTTGGTCTCACAAACAGCCCAGCAACCTTTCAGACGATGATGAATGGCATTTTCAAGGACCTCATTGATGATGGCACTATGGTAGTGTTCATGGACGACATCCTCATTTTCACTGAATCCCTAGAACAACACCACACGATCATGCAATCTGTCCTTGAAATTCTTTGGGCCAACCACCTGTACCTCAAACCAGAGAAATGCCTTTTCATGCAACAGAAGGTAGATTATCTTGGATTGATTCTCTCACAGGGACAGGTAGCTATGGACCCAGTTAAGGTGGCCGGAGTCAGAGACTGGCCCACACCACGCAACGTGGCAGAAGTCAAATCCTTCTTGGGTTTCATCAATTTCTACCGTTGCTTCATTGAGGACTTCTCACATATCACAAAGCCTCTGAATTGGTTAACAAAGGCAGATACACAGTGGTCCTGGATACCCGACGGCCCAGAACAAGAAGCCTTTGATAAACTCAAGCAGCTTGTCACGTCGACTCCAATCCTTGTCCTCCCAGATCAAACCAAGCATTTTCGACTAGAGACAGATGCTTCAGCATATGCAACAGGTGCTGTTCTATCTCAACTCTGTGACGATGAGAAATGGAGGCCGGTAGGTTTTGTATCCAAGAGCCTTTCAGATGCAGAGCACAACTATGCCATCCATGATAAGGAATTGCTCTCAGTCATCCGTGGACTAGAAGAATGGTACCACATCTTGGAAGGGACCAAATACAAGATTGAAATCCTTAATGACCATCAAAACCTCACATATTTCTGTACAGCTCAGAATCTCAATCATCGACAAGCTCGCTGGTCACTATACCTTTCTCGTTTTGACTTTGAACTGATCCACCGTCCTGGACGACATTCAGCCAAACCTGATGCCCTCTCATGACATGTAGATCATAAGTGGGGGGAGGAAGATAATCAGAACCAGGTTCTTCTTGGCCCTGAGCTGTTCCACATCGATGCGACATCCACCTATCCAGGGCCAGGAGCTCAAATGATCACAGGAGAAGGAGACACATTCCTGGAATGTGTGCAGAACTGCACCAACAGAGATGAAAAGGTTGTAAAGGCTCTTAAGGAACTTGGTCCCTCTCGGAATTTATGAGGACAGGAATGGACCGAGGAGAATGGACTCGTCCTCTATCGTGGCAAGGTATATGTCCCTCTTGACCCAAAATTGCGCCATGACATTGTAAGGGCACATCACGATACTCACATTACAGGTCATCCTGGTCGCTGGAGAACAACAGAACTTGTATCCCACAGCTACTGGTGGCCTGGATTTGGACGATACATTGCCAAATACATTAAGGGATGTGACCTCTGCAATTGGACAAAAACTTTCCCCACTCCTCTTATGGGTAAACTCCTGCCTAATCGTGTCCCAGATCAGAGGTGGCAAGTGATATCTGTTGACCTTATTGTAGAGCTACCCATCAGTCATGGCTATGATGCACTCCTTGTCGTTGTGGACCATCTTTCCAAACGAGCACATGTTATCCCTACCACCTCTGACATCAACTCCATAGGAGTTGCACGACTTTTCTGAGACCATGTGTGGAAACACCATGGCCTTCCTGAGGAGATCTGTATGGGAACCACCTTTTCCCTATCAAATTCCATTTATGCAGCACCAATGTGCTATTCTTTGCTTTTCCATTCCTAAATATCCACATATATTTGATGCTTGTACCTGGAATGGACTTATTCAAATATTCTCTATTTTTCCATATTTTTTCAGGAATATTCCATGCAGAACTCGGCCCAGAATCATTTATTTCTGCTGTGCTACAGTTGTGGACCCATAGGCACCCACAAACCTTCGCACAGCCGGCTCTCCCCTTTTGGACCAGGCATTTGGCCTGAATTCAAGCTCAGATGTCTCTGATCAATAAATATTCTCTAACTTAACAACCACAGCCTCTCAGGGCACTATTTTCCATGCAGATCATCACATGAGATGTGGCTATCCATGGCTGTCCAAACCAGTGCAGAAAACAGGGTGGACACCCTTCTTTTTGCCTGATCAGTGCCTAGCTCAGGGATCAGATCAGCTGATGGGTGATCAAATCAGGTGATTGCCTTGCAATATTCTACCCCTTTCCATAACATTCTAGCTGTTTCCTTCTATTATTAGATAGAACTTTCCAGAACCATTATTCAGCTCCTGATCAGTGTTAGTGCTGTGATCAGAACCTGTGATTGGCTTGGAATATTCTACCCCTTTCTTCCACCTTCCACAACCTTCCAGTAGCTTCCATCTATTAATAGGTAGAATATTCCAGAAGCATTAGTCAGCCCCTGTAAATACAATATATAAGGAGGCCATTCTGCCTCTGAAAGAATAACATATCATCATATTCTACCCATCTTCTGCACACCAGTGTGACTAGAGTGACATACAGTGTCATCCTCTATCTCAGTAACTGTTGATTACCAGTTCAAGGATCTTTTACAGTTGTGTAACTGTATTCGATTGTACTCAAAGTAGTGATTGTCCTGCTTTGGGCGTGAGTGTAGTATCTACCTTGCATGACTACAAATCTACAGGGTGAGATTGTCTGTCAATAGTCCTGCCATTAGTGCTCTTGTTTAAGTTACTAGTGTGTACTGCCTTTGCAGAGCATTAGAAGCTTGAACTCGTGTGAAGCAGTTGCTAGACTACTTCACACATTGCTGTTACCCGCTTCTGAGTGCCACTGGTTGGACGGTTGGATTCATCCACCTACTTCCTTTAGCCTCTAAGTGCATTCCCCTCTTTTTGGAATATCTGGACCCCTAAGCGTCTGTGAACTCTAGACTCTGGAAGTCTTATTCATTTCTTGCTGCTAAGAAATGTATTACCTTTCTGCGTATAGTCTGCATTGACCAATACAAAGGATTGTAACTAAAGTACAAACGTTAAATTGTTTCTGGAGTTGTGCTGCAGCAGGGTTTGATATTCTTCTCAGCTGTTCATTCACGGAATTGTGGTGATTTAGAGTTTGCCCTAACACCATAATTTTGCGGGTTCCAAAACAAGATCATCAGTGACCATGGCACCCAGTTTGTCTCTCAATTTATGCGTGAGCTCAATAAGCTTTTGGGGATCAAGGTTGCAGCATCCACAGCATATCATCCACAAACCAATGGTCAGATGGAAAGGGTCAATCAAGAAATTGAACAATACTTGAGGCTTTTCGTCAATCAGCGCCAGGATGACTGGATCAAGTGGGTTCCTCTTGCTGAATTCACATACAACAACCACATCCACTCCTCCATGCAATCAACCCCCTTCATGCTTGATACAGGCCAACACCCAAGGCTTGGGCTAGAGCCAATCCAAGAGACATGACTTGAAGCACTGGAAGAATTCACTGAGCGTATGGAGACAGCCACCACTGAGGCTCGCTCCGCCCTGGAAAAGGCAGCAGATGATATGGCACGATTCTATGATGCCCATCGGCAAGCAGCCCCGGTATACAAGCTTGGTGACAGGGTCTGGCTCAATGCACAAAATATCACCACCACCCATCCAACCAAGAAACTTGATCACAAATGGTTAGGACTGTATGTGATTAATAAGGTGGTCTCGTGAAATGCCTATGGCCTACAACTTCCCCCAATCTTTGGTCGCACTCATCCTGTTTTGGAACCCGCAAAATTATGGTGTTAGGGCAAACTCTAAATCACCACAATTCCGTGAATGAACAGCTGAGAAGAATATCAAACCCTGCTGCAGCACAACTCCAGAAACAATTTAATGTTTGTACTTTGGTTACAATCCTTTGTATTGGTCAATGCAGACTATACGCAGAAAGGTAATACATTTCTTAGAAGCAAGAAATGAATAAGACTTCCAGAGTCTAGAGTTCACAGACGCTTAGGGGTCCAGATATTCCAAAAAGAGAGGAATGCACTTAGAGGCTAAAGGAAGTAGGTGGATGAATCCAACCGTCCAACCAGTGGCACTCAGAAGCGGGTAACAGCAATGTGTGAAGTAGTCTAGCAACTGCTTCACACGAGTTCAAGATTCTAATGCTCTGCAAAGGCAGTACACACTAGTTACTTAAACAAGAGCACTAATGGCAGGACTATCGACAGACAATCTCACCCTGTAGATTTGTAGTCATGTGAGGCAGATGCTACACTCACGCCCAAAGCAGGAATATCACTACTTTGAGTGCAATCGAGTACAGTTACACAACTGTAAAAGATCCTTGAACTGGTAATCAACAGTTACTGAGATAGAGGATGACACTGTATGTCACTCTAGTCACACTGGTGTGCAGAAGATGGGTAGAATATGATGATATGTTATTCTTTCAGAGGCAGAATGGCCTCCTTATATATTGTATTTACAGGGGCTGACTAATGCTTCTGGAATATTCTACCTATTAATAGATGGAAGCTACTGGAAGGTTGTGGAAGGTGGAAGAAAGGGGTAGAATATTCCAAGCCAATCACAGGTTCTGATCACAGCACTAACACTGATCAGGAGCTGAATAATGGTTCTGGAAAGTTCTATCTAATAATAGAAGGAAACAGCTAGAATGTTATGGAAAGGGGTAGGATATTCCAAGGCAATCACCTGATTTGATCCCTGAGCTAGGCACTGATCAGGCAAAAAGAAGGGTGTCCACCCTGTTTTCTGCACTGGTTTGGACAGCCATGGATAGCCACATCTCATGTGATGATCTGCATGGAAAATAGTGCCCTGAGAGGCTGTGGTTGTCAAGTTAGAGAATATTTATTGATCAGAGACATCTGAGATTGAATTCAGGCCGAATGCCTGGTCCAAAGGTGGATAGCCGGCTGTGCGAAGGTTTGTGGGTGCCTATGGGCCCACAACTGTAGCACAGCAGAAATAAATGATTCTGGGCCGAGTTCTGCATGGAATATTCCCGGAAAAATATGGAAAAATAGAGAATATTTGAATAAGTCCATTCCAGGTACAAGCATCAAATATATGCTGATATTTAGGAATGGAAAAGCAAAGAATAGCACATTGGTGCTGCATAAATGGAATTTGATAGGGAAAAGGTGGTTCCCATACAGAGTGAATGAAACCTTCCATCTCTACATGATCTCCATTGAATTTGGCTGGTTCAGCTGCTCCTATTGGGTGAACGGATGACGATGCAGGAGAAGGTGTGGGATATGAGGTGGTCTGAGAGATGGTCTGTGCTGCAGTGATGGCAGCAGCAGTGGCAGCATCTGCTAGGTTGTTCTGGACATTGGTGAACTGGCCCTGGAGGTGCTGGTTCTGGAGTTGCAGCTGCTGGAGAACAATGCTCACAGAAAGCCACCACTTTCACCTAGAGTGTCCCAATAGGCTTCAGGGAGCTGATCGGTCATGGTATCGGTGAAGAAGTTAATAGGGAAAGTGTTATGAGGTGTGGGGTCGTCTTATGAGCTTGATCTTCTGTGAGGGCGACACTGATGACGAGGCCACAACTACAAGATACTCAATAGATGAGAGCCAATAAGAGATAATGCCAGCTGGTACAGTGGATATCCTCAGTCTATACAGCTGTTTCTGATAAATACATGGGACTTACCTGGTACAGCGGATATCCTCAGAGGTCAAGCTGAGGGGATCACACTGCACCAAGGCAAGTCTTTATACTAAATGATGGAGACGGATAGGAGAACCAAGATAGGGGAATAATAGGGAGGAAGGATAGGGGAAGTGATAGGGGCAATGAAATAGGGGAGATGCTGTATGGGAACTGGTTTTCCCTTAAAAAAGATCTTGTTTAAAGTCCCAAAACTGTACAATTTCACTTCATGGCCTTAAAATATCAGCATATATGTGCTGCTTTCTCTTGATTCAGGGCCATTCAAATATTCTCTATTTTTTCATATTTTTTTGGGAATTTTCCATGCAGAAATGAGTCTACAAACTTATTGTTCTGCTGGGCAAAGTTTTGGGACCCACATGGACCCACAAACATTTGCAGATGTCAGCAGCCCCAAAGTCAGCCGGAGTCACCCAGACTACTGACTCATTTTCAATCACATGACTCATTTTAATCTCCAACTCAATCTGGTCACCACTGCCAGTAAATGCTCAATATCTTCACAACCACTGCACCTCCTGACTCCATTTTCAGTGGAGAGTTCAATAGAAGCTGTGCCTACCCATAGCTGTGCTAATCAGCCTGGGAAACAAAGTATTGACTGAGTTATTTGAGTAATGGTGACTCATGCAATGACTCCTGCCATGACTCATGCTATGACTCCTTCCATGACTCATACCATGACTCCTGCTCTGAGTCACACTATGACTCCATCCATGACTCATGCCATGAGTCAGAGCAAATCCAAGCAGCTCATTGGCTAGGAAACTTCTACCCCCTTCTCACATATTCCACTAGCTTCCAGTAGTTTCCATCTATTAATAGGTAGAAGTTTCCAGTAGTATTAGTCAGCTCCTGTAAATACAATATAAAAGGAGCCCATTCTGCCTCTGAATAAATAACCATTTTCTACCCCATCATTTGCACATCAGTGTGACTAGAGTGACATGTTGAAAAAAAAAAAATTCACCTTGCTGGGGGTGTGTGGAGAGTAGATTTCGAATAGAGACAGAGGGAGTGATGGGAACTGGATGTATGCATAATCGAATTGAAGATATACTTGAGTAGTATCTTCCTACGAAGTTTGATGGGATTTTGTGTGATCTTCGTCTAGATATCGACAATTTGAGCAGGGATCAGGAGCAGATGACTCAAACGAGAGTAAATGCTTAATAGAAAATCAACCAGTGGAGCTTAGGCTTCGAAAACTGGGATTCGAATATATGTTGCAATAATCTGGAGAACTATGCAAAAGATAGTAGAAATACGCGTTTGTTCTGGAGTTATTCCAGAAACGAATAGTTCAGACACAGACAACAGAAACAGATGAGAGGAAATTCTCTAGTCCATTGCATATCTAGCTAGGCATGTTTTATACAAGATATGCATGCTAATAACTCGTGATAAAAGTTCTGTGTCATTTGAAACATGGGAAAGAAACTTGTGATAAAAACGAAATGGGGGGTGGAGCCAATAGGGAAAATGACGAAATAAAATATAAAAGAAATATAGGAGAATGATCTGATGTGTGTGGAGCTTACAGGGGCTTCTCCTCTTCCCTCATAACCATTTCCCCTCGCTTTCCTACCTCCCCCTCAACCTCCTGAGCCTCCTATGTGCTCCTATTCCTCCTATCCCCTCTGTTCCCCCTCTGTTCCCCTCTCCCCTAGAAGTCCGGTCTTCCAAATAACAATACAGTGTCATCCTCTGTATCTCAGTAACTGTTGATTGTCCAGTTCAAGGGTTGCTTACAGTTGTGTAACTGTATTTGATTGCACTTGAAGTAGTGATTGTCCTGCTTTGGGCGTGAGTGTAGTATCTACCTCGCGTGACTACAAATCTACAGGGTGAGATTGTCTGTCGATAGTCCTGCCATTAGTGCTCTTGTTTAAGTTACTAGTGTGTACTGCCTTTGCAGAGCATTAGAATCTTGAACTCGTGTGAAGCAGTTGCTAGACTACTTCACACATCGCTGTTACCCGCTTCAGAGTGTCACTGGTTGGCAGGTTGGATTCATCCACCTACTTCCTCTAGCCTCTAAGTGCATTCCCCTCTTTTTGGAATATCTGGACCCCTAAGCGTCCATGAACTCTAGACTCTGGAAGTCTTATTCATTCCCTACTGCTAAGAAATGTATTACCTTTCTGCGTATAGTCTGCATTGACCATTACAATGGATTGTAACCAAAGTACAAACGTTAAATCGTTTCTGGAGTTGTGCTGCAGTAGGATTTGATATTCTTCTCAGCTGTTCATTCACGGAATTGTGGTGATTTAGAGTTTGCCCTAACACCATAATTTTGCGGGTTCCAAAACATCCTCCTCCTCCTTCCGTCTCCATTCTGCCTCCTCCTCCTCCTTCCGTTTCCGTTCCACCACCTCCTCCTCCTTCCATCTCCATTCTGCTTCCTCCTCCTCTTTCCGTTCCCGCTCCTCTTCCTCTTCCTTCCGTCAGGCCAAGAGCAACTGCTCCAGCTCGGCCACGCTCATGCTTGCCAAAGGGTTTGACATCGTTGAGGATAAGACCTCAATCATGCCCCTCCTTTTATATGTCTCCAGACCCCCAGTATAACTCCGACCGTGCCCAATCGTCTCACCTATTCAATCCACGGACATGAGGCCTCAGGGACTCGGTCTTAAATGGAGAGATACTGTGATGACTATATTCATTAACACCCAGATCCCCATCTGATCCCTCAGATCCCCGCACATATGAAATCTATACTCCATTTGGAAACCGCTACATCTCCATTTACCTGTCCGATTGTCACCGCCAATTCCACCCATCTGTCTCCGGTTCCGATTGATGCATCAGCATCACCATAGGAACCCGGACATCCGTCCCCATCGGACTTGGACATACTCACATAAGGCCATCGGCCTCGGAGACCCATCACCGGAGTAATTATTATTAGATTTCAAATATGTATTTAAGTTGTCTGACTGGGGACTTCATTCCCCAGTTTGAATATCAAATCATGCCTAGCTCCTAAGTCCGATCCTAACTCTCTAAGTTGTACTCCGTCTCCGAAATCTCAGACACCGGTATTAGTGAGGGCGCAGCACATAAGCTCAAGCCAAGTCTGTTCCGACCCCCACGATGTACTCCGACCCCAACCCAACCTCCAACCCAACCTCCAACCCAACCTCCAACCCAACCTCCAACCCAACCTCCAACCCAACCTCCGATCCAATCTCTGACCTCCAATTGGACCTAGTGCGTAACAATCGGTTGGTTCAATTGTGGGCATTTCAATAAATCAACAACACAGTCTATTGACTCACCTCTTTGAGACGAGATTAATATCCCTTGACTGTTGATTCTATCACGGATAAACACGTACAGTGAATACGCTTGTTCAGAAGGAAGTGTTCAAGTGCATATCTATCTTTTTACGTTGAAGGGATTATTGTTAGCTTTAATCCACTCAACCTGTGGTACTAAGGCACTAGGTTACTTCCCCCTTTGAAGTATCTGAACCCTTGAACGCCTGTCAATCTTTGACTTTACATTGCATCAGCAGTAAAGCGTGAACTACACATGACAAGCATAAATCTCTATTGCTTCACTTCCTGTGGCAACATTGATTGTGATTGTTCACCAGAGTATAATTTCTTAATTAGGTTCTCCATTAAAATAGTTTCAAGCTTATTGCTAGCCTTGAAAGGTCATACATCCTCAGGCTAAACTTAGATTGTGATTAACACCACAGTTTAGGTTGAAGTTCATGGTTCCAAAACAGGCATGCACTTGCTCATGCCACACCATTCCTGTACAGAGTCAATGTATTTTCGCTGTGTCAAGGAGATGGTGTGCTGTTTCCTGTCCCTTTTGATTTCGATTCCATGTATGTATGAAGCTGGTCCTAGGTCGTGCATTTTGAAAGCCAATGACAGCTTGTCCTTCATCTCCTTCATGAAACAGTGTGCTGAGGCTGCTAGTAGAAGGTCATCTACGTGGACCACAAGAAAACAGGTGTCTCCTCTTTCCCCCTTGAACACATACAGGCAGGTTTCCACATTTAGTCTCTCAAAGCCTATGTCATTGAGCTTAGCATCCAGCATGTGATTCCAGGTTCTTCTGGCTTGTTTTAGCCCATACAGGGATCACTTGAGTTTCCAACAGCATCCTGGTGGAATTGGTATGCCATCCAGAGATTTCAGATAAATCTCCTCCTCCAACTTTCCATTGAGGTAGGCTGTTGCCATGTCCATCTGATCCAACTCTAAGTCATATTTTGCAGTGAGTGCAATGATGATATGGATTGATTCTAGGTTTGCGACAGGGGCAAATACTTCTTGATAATCTCTGCCTTCCTTTTGTGCAAATCCTGGGGCCACAATTCAGAGTTTGTCCCCATTCTTATCAAGTTAACACACATCACAGGCTTTGAGGTGATTGGGGTCACTCCCTTGGGCATGGGTACAATGTTGTATACATCATTGTCAGCCAAGCTCTGCAACTCTTTGGTGAGTGCTGGCCTCCAGAACTTTGCATCTGGTCCTGATAAAGCTTCTCTCAGCATCAAAGGAACCTTTGTTCCCTTTGGTCCGGTGTTTGTGATGCCAATGAAGTGTATTTCATCGTTATCCATGCCACCTTGTTCTGCTGATTGAGAAACTGGTCCATCCAATTCCCTTTCATTGTTCTCTCCTACTGTGGTGATTCTCAGCTGATGCCTTTCCTGCAGTCGCTGCTCATGTGCTTCCTGTGCCCCTTCATATGCCACAGATTCCATGGGGGGACATGAGGGACCAACTCACCTCAGAAAATGCACCAGGGAATGAGACCACCAATGCCTCACATCCTCAAAGCATACCCCAAATAGAAGGGGTTTGCAAATCTACCAGGGAGCCATGCAGAGCTGATTGAAACCAAGCAGGTTAGGCTGATAAGGTGGCATTTGCAGAGTTTGCTCTCCCACTGTCTCCACTGCTGGATCCTGTTCAGATGAGCTTCCCACTGCTGTCACATGGCAGTTCATGCATTTTGTTCTAAGGCTTCCCATGGTAGTGTCATCAGTTCTTTTTGGTTGCAGTACGTGCTCCCACTGAAGTTTGGATAGGCTCTCTTGGTCCTGAAGGTTTGAGGGAAGTGTCCCTTCTTCATCAAATATCACATGTCAGCTGTAGAAAACCTTCTGTGTCTTGACATCCAGAAGCTTGTATGCTTTCTTCCCAAGGGTATATCCAAGCATTATACTCTTCCTCCCTTTTTTGCTGAATTTTCCAATCCATTTTTCCTTAGGGATGAGTATGTATGCTATGCAACCAAATGGGTGGAAAAAGGTACAGTTGAAACTGCGATTGAAGAGTTTTTCATAAGGTGTTTGGCTATGGATCCCTGATGCAGGGCTTCAGCCAATTAAGTAGCATGCTGTCAACATGGCTTCTGCCCAGAAACTTTTTGGAAGCTTTGATTTGATTAACATGGTAGTTGCCTTGTTCACAAGCGATCAGTTCATGCACTCTGCAATTCCATTGGACTCTGGGGTATCTGCAGCTGTAGTCTCATGTATCACGCCTTCAGTGCATAATAGTTCCTCAAAGCTGTTGCTGCAGTATTCTCCTCTGCCGTCTGTGCACAAGAAATCAATGAAGTTTTGTGAGAAATGTATGTGGCCAATTTCTTTATTGAAGAATGCTTCTACATCCCTTTTCCATTGACTGTAGATGGTCTGCACCTCTGCCTTCTTTTTCATGAAGATATATCCATGGGAAATGACTGTACTTGCAGATGAATGTAATCCAGTATTGGTGTCCCCCTTGGGACATAGGTGTGATCGGTCCACCCACATCAGAGTGTATGACCTGGAGTGGACATTTTGCATTCTTGTGCACTGAAGGCTTGAACGGTAGTTTCTTAGCCTTTCCAAGGGTGCATGGTTCACAGAATTTAAAGTGTCCAGTGATGGCTTTGATGTCCCATAGCTGTCCCCATTGTACCATGTTCTCAGTCTTCCAATTCTGGTATGTCCCATGCATTGGTGGAGTATGTTTGCATCAATTGATAGGTTTGCATGTTCTGGATGGACAACTGGTGTTGTGTTCAAATGGTAAAGCCCTCATTTATGCAATGCTTTCATTATGACATTATTTCCCTTTTTTATGTGGCATGCTTGGTGTTTAAATTTCACTGAGAGGCCAGCATGGTCCAGTTTGTTTACTGAAACAAGTGATAAGGAGAAACTTGGGACCAGGAGAACATTGGACAGAAAGATGTTGTATGTTTCTTCATTGACCTTGCTTACAAGTTTCACATTGCCTGTTCCAACCACTTCAACTGATTGTACCATGCATGGTGGTTGAATGGGCTTGTAACTTCCTGGAATGAGCCACTCTTGGTGAGGGACCATATGCGTGGATGCTCCTGAGCCTATCAGGATGTCACGTTTAGCATGTGCAGATCCAGACACAAGATAAGTGAGAATGTGTTTCTTTTGGCTTCTAGATGAGTGTACTTTTGCAAGTTGAGCATGCTCATCATCTGAGCTGCTTGAAGATAAAGAGAACAAGTGTGAACCATCACTACTATCGGTGGTTTAACCTGCTTTATGTGCCTTCTTGCACTTGCTTTGTCCCTTCTTCTTCACCTTTCCTTTTCTACTCTCCTTTTCCTTTTTGTGACTTTTCATCCTGCATTCACTTGTTGTGTGTGAGCAATCACCATGTAGTTCACATCATTTGCTTTTGTCAGCCTTTTGAGCCTTGAGAGTGGATTCAGAGTTTGCTGGTGCAGGGTTATTGCCCAAGCACATCACTTTGGCTGTGAGATGCAATTCAACCATGGCAAACAATACTTTTGCATTTGGTGTCAGTGAGTTTAGCACCAATGATTTGAACATCTCCCATGTCATGTCTGATGGGAGGGAGTGCAGAAGAAGGAATGCCAGGAACTCATTGTCAATCCCCTTTTTCATTGTGGTGAGTTGATGTTTTGCCAAGTGGATTGTGGCTATGTGTGCATTAATTTGGGAGGTCCCATCCCACCATGCATTCATCAACTCAACATAAGTGTAGAAGGTGTTTATCCCAACATTGGTTTTCATGTGAATTTCAACAATGCGTTCGAGGAGCTTCTTCGATGTGCCTTCATCATGGACTTTGAGTAGTATCCAATTGGAAATATGCTTGGTGATGATACCATGTGCTTTTGCATCTTGTAGCTCCCAGCTGTCACCTGTGGGTGTCATGGTAGTGGCACCTGCCACTGGAGGTGGTGGTTTCAGTTCAGATCCATCTGCCACACTGTAGACTTTTTCCTTTTGGAGTTTTGCTCTTATCTGCAGCTTCCAGATTTGCTAGTTCTCTGGGCCTTGAAGAACTGGGCAGTTTGTGGTTGAATCAGGTATAGTCATGTTTCATGAGGGTGTGCCATCTGGTTGAAAAAAACTTTTTTTTTTTGGGTTGCTTCTAAGCACCACTGGGGCTCATAACCTAATAAAACCAGATAGCAATGCCTTGTGTTAGGATCCCTAAATTGAAGTAGCATTCAGAGTGAAGTGTATGATTGGAACACTTTTTACGGCTTATTGGCTCTAGGATAATCATTTGTTGTTTGTCCTTGTTTACATAAGTATAGTATGTAGCAACTCAGGTGTCATATCTCTATTTCTTTTACATGGCTGAAAGCTATGCTCACTCCCTGCCTGTATGGGAACTGGTTTTCCCTTAAAAAAGATCTTGTTTAAAGTCCCGAAACTGTACAATTTCACTTCATGGCCTTAAAATATCAGCATATATGTGCTCTTGATTCAGGGCCAGTTAAATATTCTCTATTTTTTCATATTTTTTTCAGGATTTTTCCATGCAGAAATGATTCCACAAACTTATTGTCCTGCTGGGCAAAGCTTTGGACCCACATGGACCCACAAACCTTTGCAGATGTCAGCAGCTTCAAAGTCAGCAGAGTCACCTGATCTACTGACTCATTTTTGATCACATGACTCATTTCAATCTCTGACCCAATCTGATCACCACTGCCAGTAAATTCTTAATATCTTGGCAACCACAGCTCCTCCTGACTCCATTTTTGGTGGAGATCAATAGAAGCTGTGTTACGCACTAGGTCCAATTGGGGGTCAGAGATTGGGTTGGAGTTTTGGTTGGAGGTTTGGTCAGAGTCGGAGAAGGAGTTGGTTATGTCGTGGGGGTTGGGACTTGGCTTCAGCTTATGTGCTGCACCCTCACTAATACCAGTGTCTGAGATTTCGGAGATGGAGTACAACTTAGAGAGTTGGGATTGGACTTAGGAACTAGGTGTGATTTGATATTCAAACTGGGGAATGAAGTCCCCAGTCGGGCAACTTAAATACATATTTGAAATCTAATAATAATTACTCCGATGATGGGTCTCCAAGGCCAACGGCCTTACATGAGTATGTCCGAGTCCAATGGGGACAGATGTCCGGGTTCCTATGGTGATGCTGATGCATCAATCAGAACCGGAGACGGATGGGTGGAATTGGTGGTGACAATCGGACAGGTAGATGGAGATGTGGCGGTTTCCAAATGGAGTATAGATTTCATATGTGCGGGGATCTGAGGGATCAGATGGGGATCTGGGCGTTAATGAATATAGTCATCACAGTATCTCTCCATTTAAGGCCGAGTCCCTGAGGCCTCATGTCCGTGGATTGAATAGGTGAGATGATTGGGCACGGTCGGAGTTATACTGGGGGTCTGGAGACATATAAAAGGAGGGGCATGATTGAGGTCTTATTCTCAATGATGTCAAACCCTTTGGCAAGCATGAGTGTGGCCAAGCTTGAGCAGTTGCTCTTGGCCTGACAGAAGGAAGAGGAAGAGGAGCGGAGACGGAAAGAGGAGGAGGAAGCAGAATGGAGATGGAAGGAGGAGGAGGAGGCGGAACGGAGATGGAAGGAGGAGGAGCGGAGATGGAAAGAGGCAGCAGAGACGGAACGGAGAAGGAAAGAGGAGGAAGCAAAGGCCGGGAGAGCCCACAGGGTCAAGGAACTTGTGGCTGCGATGGAGGCCACGAGACTGAAGGAAGTGGAGGAGCAGGCACACGAGCTAGAAGCCGCCATGGAGGTAGAGGAGGAGGTGACTGGGGCAGGGGCGACCAACCACCCAGGAAGTCTGAGTGTGCCAATACGGACAGGCACCCCCAAGGTCGCCATCATCTCTGTTACGCAGATGGAGACAACTCGTCCGACAACTGTCAATGCGGTGGACTTGCCGTTACGTCTGCAGGCATGGCCATTATTTGGGTTGGGTGCGGCTGAGGAAGATGAAGCGGCAGAGGCAGAGAGGGTGGAGGTGGAGGTGGATCCCGATGCCAATATGGAGCTCGATGCAAATGCAGAGCCCAAGGCGGTTGTGGATGTCGGGACAGATGCGGAGCCAGATCTGACTTCGAATTGTTACGAGGAGATGGCTTGGGTAGCCACGGTCAAGGCTCGCAAAAGAGCGGAGCTCTATGCTGCTACCACCAAGAAGAATCTTGACGTTGCGGTCTTTTCATTGAAGGCGTACCCGAGTGCTGATATGAAGAAGCGGGAGGTGGATTGGAGGGTCATATGGTGCAAGGTGGAGAGTCACGTGTTGGCGACCCATAGGAAGGAGCTGTGTGTTGCTAGGTCAGCAATCCAGCTTCGCAAGTGCGAGATGGAGAAGGTGGCGGCAGAACAGCAGGACAAGGAGGAGGAGAGGGAACACTTGGAGGCCACAGTGAGAAGGGGCGGACCACCCAAGGCTCTGGCTCCAGCAGAGCCATTTGGTGGGCCTGGTGTAACTTGCGACTTGTGTCGTGATGCGGGTGTGGAGTGTGTGTGGCCTACCAGCCCAACTCGCCGCCTTCAGTCCTGTGATCGTTGTTGGGGTTGGAAAGGAGGGTGTAGGATCAATGGAAAGTTTGATCCCTGGAGTTGGAGCATCAAGCCCTGACTAGTGGTACAAGGAGGGGCGGAGAAACAGAAGGTCATCTGACCAAAAAGCAGCGGACAGAGATGGGTGCTGTGGCAGCTGGGGGTAGCGGTGTTGGGTCAGAAGGGGCAATGACTGGTGCAGGTACAGGGCACATCTCTGCGCCCAACAGTACTGTGGGCCAGCTTATCTGGCTGGTTAACCTGCAGTCAGAGCACCTCTGGCGGACGGAGAGGTTACTAGAGGACTTGGTGAAGATGATGAAATGGAAGGAGGTTCTGGAGGGTCAGCGGACAGCCGAGTTACGTCGGCTGTGGAAGTTCATGGCCCCTTTGGATGAGGATTCAGACATGGGGGATGAGAAAGATTGGGTGTCGGATGTAGAGAGTGATGATGAGTTGGAGATGGAGCCTGAGGTAGATAAGGGGAAGGGGAAAAGGAAACGCAATGTATAAAAAATGAAAATGAAAATGATTATAAATTTTGGAGCAGAGAAAAATGAGGCGGAGTGATTCCTTTGGAGTTTTTTGGGCGGGCTTGTAATTTCCCTTGTGACTTGTAATAAAATGACGATGCAAAATAATAGAATTAGCATTAGCAATGGGACTTAAAGATTCATAAGAGGGCCAGGTTTGTCTGGATAAGTGGAGTGAAAGTTGGAGATGGATTCGGATGCATGATCGAGTTTGGACATGGAGATCCATGAGGACTCTTCATTGGTGCCTTCATATCCAGTCCATTTGACTAAGTACTGGAGCTTGCACTTGTATTGATGGTCAATCTTCAAGTCCAGGATCTCAGATATCTCATATTCGTTATCTCCTTCGATGATGATTGGGGGAGGTGGGGGTTGTGTATGACCGGAGATCTTGTTCGTAGTAGCAGGTTCGAGCATTGATGTATGGAAGACCGGATGAACTGCTCAGAAGTGGTCGGGGAGGCAGAGGGTGAAGGACCTGCTGCCTGTGCAAGCAATGACCCTCATAAGGACCTAAGTGTTTCTTGGAGAGTTTCTTCGATGGATGGGCGGTCTGGAAATGTTTGGCCTTAATGAATACTTTGTCTCCGATTTGCAGGTCCAGAGCCGGAATGTGGCGTCGGTCTGTGGAGACTTGATATTGTTTCTGGGCATCGGAGATGGTTTCTCAGAGATGTTGGTGTAGTTGATCGAGGTCGGTTACGAATTGGCGGGCTTTGGTGGAGGTGAGTTCCTTCTCAGGGTGGATGGAGATGTTTGGATGATAGCCTTTATTAGCAAAGAACGGAGAGATGCCAGTCGTCGTGTTTGGAGTGTTGTTGTAGGCAAACTCTGCGATCGAAAGTAGATCAGCCCAGTTGTCTTGTTGATAGTTACAATAGATTTGGAGATATTGCTCCAGGGACTGATTCATTCGTTCTGTTTGTCTGTCTCCTTCAGGATGGTATCCGGAGGTGAAATGAAGCTTCATGTCGAGAGCCTTTCCTAATGTGCAGAAGAAGGAGGACATGAACTCTGAGCCCCAATCGGATGTGACATGCAATGGGACTCTGTGTTTAGAGAATACATGGAGAATGAACAGTTTAGCTAGTGAGGCAGAGGTGATGGTGTCACGCATCGGAATGAATAGTGACTGTTTAGTGAACCTGTCGACAATTACGAGTATGGTGTCATATCCAAGCAATGGGGGGAGCTTCTCTATGAAATCCATGGAGATGGAGTTCCATGGTTGCTCTGGGACTGGAAGTTGCTTAAGTGTTCTGTAGGGTTTGTGCCTTTGCGATTTTGAGCACATACACATGGTGCAGGAGTTACAGTAGTGTTGGATGTATTCTTGCATTTTTGGCTATATGTAGTCTTGTCGGATCAATCCTTGTGTGCGATTTTGCCCAAAATGGCCCGAGATTGGGTGATCATGATAATACTGCAAAACTCGGAGTCGGAGACCGTTGGCATTGGGGACATATATCCGGTTGTTGTGTTGGAGGTGAGTGACCATTTCAGATCAGAAGGGTTGTCCAAGTGTTTAACTGCAATAGGATCGGATTGGAGTGATGAGCAGATGTCAGAGCGGAGTTGGTTGATGTCCATAATGATGACAGCTCGGAGGGTGGGAGTCAAGAGGGTGGATGCTCATAGAGATGATGCCAGCTGCTCATTAGTAAACACAGGACGAAAGTTGTGTGGGTTTACAGTGGCATAGTCGCTATTCCCCTCTTTAGGGTAGACGTCTCAGCGTCTAGTTAATGCGTCAGGCTTTGCTCCAAGTCGACCTGGATGGAAATGGATAACAAGATTGAACTGAGATAGGTATTTGGACCATCAGACTTGTCTTCGGGTGAGTAGTTTCATTGTGGAGAAGTATTCCAAGTTTTTGTGGTCAGTTATGATGTCCACCAGATCGGAGGGGCCTTCAAGGTAGTGTCTCCATATCCGGAAGGCTTCATATATGGCAAGGAGCTCTTTGTCATGGACGTCATAGTTCAGTTTGGGGGGTGTAAATGTATGCAAGTGAAAAGCAATCGGATGGACTTGTCCGTCATCCAGAGAGATGATGGACAGGATCGCAGCAAGTGCATAGTCGGAGGCATCGGTCTCTAATAGGATAGGAATGTCTGGAACCCAATGAGTCAGTATCAGAGCAGAAGTAAAGGCCCTTTTCAAGGTCTCAAAGCTCTGTCTGCATTTGTCAGTGAAATTCCATTGGGTACCCTTCCTAGTAAGTCAGGTGAGCAGAACAGTGATATTGGAGTAGCTGTGAATGAAGCGGCAGTAGAGGTTGGCGAACCCCAGGAAGGACTGTACATCTTTGACTTTCCACGGTTCCGGCCATTCCTGTATGGCTTTGATTTTGTCATCGGACATTGTCAGTCCTGCCGGGGAGAGGATATAGCCTAGGTATTTGACCGAGTCGGAGTGGAATTTGCATTTGTCAGTGTGGGCGAAAAGGCCATGTTTTCGGAGACATCAGAGTACCTCTCGGACATGTGTCTGATGTTCTTCTTCATTGTCTGAATATACCAAAATGTTGTCTAAGTAAATGAGGACGGTCACATTGAGGAGGTCGGCGAAGGTATCATTCATGAACCTCTGGAAGGTGGCTGGAGCATTGGTTAGTCCAAAGGGCATGACGCACCACTCGAAAGATCCATATTGTGTGTGGAAAGTTGTTTTCCATTCATCACCTTCTCGGATGCAGACTAGATGGTAGGCATGTTGGAGATCTATTTTGGAATAGATCTTATCTTTTCGAGGACTCTCGAGTAGGTCTGCGGTGCAGGGCATTGGGTATTGGTCTTTCTTGGTGATCTTTTTGAGTCCCTGGAAGTCGACGCATAGATGGAGTGATCTGTCCTTTTTGCGGACAAATAGGACTGGAGTGCCATGGGGCGATAGGGATGGGTGGATGAAGCCTGTGGCCAAGTTCTCATCTATGAATGTTCAGAGAGCCAGTAGCTCTTTTTGGGATAGCGAGTAGATAGGGCCAAGCAGAGGGGTGGAGTTGTCATCCAGTTCAATCTTGAGATCATATGGTCGGTGTTCTGCTAGGGAGTCGGCTTTAGACTTGCTGAACATGTTGGTGAACTCATGATACTCCTTAGGAACCATAGATAGGTCCGGTGGAGTTGATCGGGTGGAATGAGTGGCAAGGGATATTGGATCGGAGAGGTGAACCTGGAATGTGTGAGAACCATCCAGTTTGCTTAGTCTGGCAAAGACCATAGCGTCCACTATTGATATGAACGGCGGGGTAGACAGAGTATCTATCGGAGTGGAGTCAGCGGAGGCGGAAGATAGTTTTGCACCTAAAGTTCCTGGTGACATTGGGAATGACACAGCCTGTACTGGAGTAGAACCAGAGTCAATTAATGCTTGGATAGTGGTATTGGGAATGGAGTCGGAGTAGATGAGGAGGGTAAGGGAGTTGGAGTGGGAAAGAGTGGATGCATTCAGGCAGACCTCGTTTGTCATACAGGGAGTACCAACGCAACCCTCAGCCCGTATGGAGGCTATAGGACAGAGGTTGTTGTCCATGCGGCACTGGTGTTCCTGCTGGGTAAGTTTTCCATCCTTCCCCAGCTTGGTGGAGAGGTCCGGAGTACTCTTGCAAGCTCCAGAGTTATTGCTGGTGCTGGAGTTGTTCTGACTGGAACCAGAAGCGGCAGCGTTACCAGTATTTGATTTCTGGCCTGAGTTGGCGGTGGTCCTCTTATTGGAGCCCTTGTTGGACTTTGGGGTCTTGTCCGATGATTTGTCCAATTTGTTGTTAGCTGAATTTTTGTGGGAGACCTCGGATTGACGTTCCCAATAACGGGCGTCGATGGATTGGGCAAGTTTGCAAAGGGTAACCAAAGTATCTGGCTTACCGACACGTGATATCTCATCCTTGATGTGGGATGGGAGTCCAACGTAAAATTGGTGTCAGAGTGCAGCATCACCCCATTGGACTTTTGGGGCTAGCTGCTGGAAACTCACAATGTATTTTGCAATTTTGTGATTTTCCTTCATCTGAAGTCGATCGAGTTCATTCTCGGCATCGGCCTTGGGGTTGTAAGGACCGAAATTGGTCTGAAGTTCGGAGATGAAGTGAGAGTAGTCTTCTGACCATATCAGGTCATCAGAGTCGTCCATGAGTGCTGGCTCAAAGTAGTCCAGTGCGATGCCCTTGAGATAGGACATGGCGAAGGTGACCTTCACCCAATTGGAAGTGAATGCGTCGGGGCAGTTGTGTAAATTCAACTGGCATTGCACCAAGAACGGCTGGAGCTTTCATGGATTGGAGCCATTGAAGGGGTCAGGTTCTTGGACCTTGGTCTGGGACTTAGGGGCTTGTGGGTTACGGATGCTGCTGGCGAGCAGGCAGATGGCTTGCACCGGATTTGGAGAGGGCGGGGTGTCGTCTTCTTCATTGACGGCCTCTATGTGGTCCATTGGTTCTTCAATGACCTCGGGGATGGTGTCGATGCTGGGAGCGGGCACCTCGATGGTTCATGTGCATTCAGAATTGGCAGTGGATCATGGCATTGGTAGGAGTGAGTATGGCAGTTCAAATATACTGTTACCCACTAGGTCCGATTGGGGGTCAGAGATTGGGTTGGAGTTTTGGTCAGAGGTTTGGTTGGAGTTGGAGTTGGAGTTGGTTACATCGTGGGTGTATGGGAATCACCTTTTCCCTATCAAATTCCATTTATGCAGCACCAATGTGCTATTCTTTGCTTTTCCATTCCTAAATATCAGCATATATTTGATGCTTGTACCTGGAATGGACTTATTCAAATATTCTTTATTTTTCCATATTTTTCTGGGAATATTCCATGCAGAACTCGGCCCAGAATCATTTATTTCTGCTGTGCTACAGTTGTGGACCCATAGGCGCCCACAAACCTTCGCGCAGCCGGCTCTCCCCTTTTGGACCAGGCATTTGGCCTCAATTCAAGCTCAGATGTCTCTGATCAATAAATATTCTGTAACTTAACAACCACAGCCTCTCAGGGCACTATTTTCCGTGGAGATCATCACATGACATGTGGCTATCCATGGCTGTCCAAACCAGTGCAGAAAACAGGGTGGACACCCTTCTTTTTGCCTGATCAGTGCCTAGCTCAGGGATCAGATCAGCTGATGGGTGATCAAATCAGGTGATTGCCTTGCAATATTCTACCCCTTTCCATAACATTCTAGCTGTTTCCTTCTATTATTAGATAGAACTTTCCAGAACCATTATTCAGCTCCTGATCAGTGTTAGTGCTGTGATCAGATCCTGTGATTGGCTTGGAATATTCTACCCCTTTCTTCCACCTTCCACAACCTTCCAGTAGCTTCCATCTATTAATAGGTAGAATATTCCAGAACCATTAGTCAGCCCCTGTAAATACAATATATAAGGAGGCCATTCTGCCTCTGAAAGAATAACATATATCATCATATTCTACCCATCTTCTGCACACCAGTGTGACTAGAGTGACATACAGTGTCATCCTCTATCTCAGTAACTGTTGATTACCAGTTCAAGGATCTTTTACAGTTGTGTAACTGTACTTGATTGCACTCGAAGTAGTGATATTCCTGCTTTGGGCGTGAGTGTAGTATCTGCCTCACGTGACTACGAATCTACAGGGTGAGATTGTCTGTCGATAGTCCTGCCATTAGTGCTCTTGTTTAAGTAACTAGTGTGTACTGCCTTTGCAGAGCATTAGAAGCTTGAACTCGTGTGAAGCAGTTGCTAGACTACTTCACACATCGCTGTTACCCGCTTCTGAGTGCCACTGGTTGGACGGTTGGATTCATCCACCTACTTCCTTTAGCCTCTAAGTGCATTCCCCTCTTTTTGGAATATCTGGACCCCTAAGCGTCCGTGAACTCTAGACTCTGGAAGTCTTATTCATTTCTTGCTGCTAAGAAACGTATTACCTTTCTGCGTATAGTCTGCATTGACCAATACAAAGGATTGTAACCAAAGTACAAACGTTAAATCGTTTCTGGAGTTGTGCTGCAGCAGGGTTTGATATTCTTCTCAGCTGTTCATTCACGGAATTGTGGTGATTTAGAGTTTGCCCTAACACCATAATTTTGCGGGTTCCAAAACATTTGGTGGACGCTCTGGGAATTGCTTAAGCAGTGTCTAGAGTGTAGATTCTAAGCACCATTGCAGATATAACCCGACCTTCTATCACTAAGTCTTTACTCAATATAGTTTCTCGTAATCTGGAACAAACCGATTTGGAATTTCCAGAAGACAAGTTCTATAGTCACACTCGTCTGCCCTCCTCCTCTAATCCTAACTCTCCTCTTTATCTAAACCCTTATCCAACACCAACTCATATACAAACTCGTTTTGAATCATATCGACCTCGTGACAAGTTGACCTCATTCAAGCTGAGCAACATGTCTACTTCAACAATTCGACAACAACAACAACTCGAGGACGACCCGTCTACTCCTTTGGCTGCTCAACCAGAGCGACCTATTGCCCCTATCACTCCTGGCTTCTTGCACACTAGATCCCCACTCACTCCTGTGAATGATCTTGACCAGACATTTACTACGGATGAAGAGATTAGTGCTGCTGATGCCTCTTTTGCTGTGGAAGTTGATCAGACTAACCATGCACTTACCAATTGGACTTTTGATGGACCCCTGATCACAGGACCATTACAAAATGTCTTCGTAGTGCCTGGTAAGCCTTTGAAAAGCTTCAGTGCAGCAAGAGTACGGAGAGAGGTCAGACTTGATCCCCTACTCTCTTCCAGAAGAGATTCACTCCTTAGCATTGCAGAGATGAGCTTTAATCGTGCGGAAGCACCAGGTACTAGAGCTCTGAATCGTCTTGCTACTGGACTCTTCAGGAAAGAATTAGCGTTACTCAATGTGGTACTGCTCGGACATCCTGGACGAGTTAGTCAGCATGGTAGTACGGGGTATTATCTTGATCCATGGAAGTATAAGCAACTGTTAGACACTCTTAATCATATTGCAAATGAGAGAGAAAGTGTTCTGCAGCAGATGAAACTTCCTCCTCCTACTGTCCCTACATTGCCTTCTGAATGGCCTAGTGACTCCCTTTGGAGTTCCAAAGACCTGGAAGTGCTTTGTGTTACACTACGTGAAGATGTAGAAAACTTTTTGGCATTTTATTGGGATGCTGTATCCAAGTACAAGGGTTCTTGGAAACCAGTAAAGGATGACTTTCTGTCTCCTGCTCTCCCAGACATTTCTGAGATGTCTTCTGACATTAATGGTTTCAAAATTCGCTTCGCTGCTGCCCAAGCTGCTTTGCAGAGAAAGGTTGCTGCGGATACTAGTTTTTATGAAGCTAAAGTCATTAATGCATCGGTGAATCCTGTCCTTGGACATGATCTTCCCACTCTTGCAGCTATGCCTGTCAGGGATGCTCAGCAGTCAACTGTTGCCTATACTGTTAAGGAAGCTCCTTTGATTTCCAGATTGGATCAAGGAGAAAAATTTCCAGTTGATCATGAACGGATTAGACAGAGACAGTCTGCGGTTTACAACCGTGGTCCCAGACCCTCTACTCTTTTCAATTCTCCTTACCATCAGGATCCTAGTAAACTTACGGGATCTGCAGGTTTGGAAGAAATGTTCTATACTCCTCCTCCAGTTCAGAGCAGGGGTACTTTAGGCATTCCAGAATCCATTAGGGTTCCTCACGGAACTTATGGAGCTTCTGGAGGAGGTGCTCCACCTCCTGGAGGAGAACCTCCTGATGATGACGGATCATCTGGTCCCCCTCATACACCTAATCCATTTTTGCCTAGACCATCATTGCCACATAGAAGTGGAAGGAGTAATCCTCCCCCTCTGGGTAGGCATGGAGGCTCAGGTCCTCCTGATGGAGGTGATGGTGGAGGTTACGGTCATAGTCCAGACTGGGGGGATCTTGATCAGAGAAATCCTAATCTCGGATTAGACGCTCCAGTGACTCAGAGCAAGCTGGAAGCTTACTTTGATAACAAGTTGCGTCAGGACTTAGTCCCTGAGTGGGATGGAAACCCTGACAGTTTGGCTCAATGGATATTGAAAGTAAATCATTTGGCTCAGCGATCTCCTATGGTCTTCAAGCAATTGGGACAAATTATCCCTTTGAGGTTGCGTAAAGGAGCTGAGAGATGGTTTTTCTCCTTACCATTGTCATATCGCCAAGAAGCAACTGAGGACTGGAAGTCCATCAGAGAAGTCATTGGTTCATACTATATGAACAGAGCCTGGTTGGATAGGCAGAAAGCTAGAGCAACTCGTGCTACTTTCAGAGAGCCTGGCTTTACTAATGAGACTCCTAGTGAGTATTACGTTAGAAAGTCAGAGCTATTGAGACTGGTCAGCAAGCTGTCAGACTCAGAGCTTATATTGGAAATCATGAATGGTGCTCCACCATATTGGCACACAGTCATTGATGCTCACAGGTGTTCATCTGCAGTGGAATTCCAAACTGCTATCAAGTATCACGAGGAATCATTGTCACATGCTCCTTTCTCTTCAGGAGACAACCTGGAAAGACGTATTAGAAATTTGGAAAATTCTTTGCATCAAACCAAACCTAGGTTTGACTCGAACAGATCTTTTAGAGATGCTAGAGCTCATCTGGTTGGATGGTCATCCAAATTGAATCCTCCAAAATTCCCTCGGGATGATTCTAATGTGTCTAAAAATTCCACACCTGAATCCAAAGGAGCTAGACCTTGCAGGCATTGTGGCAGTAACAAGCATTGGGATAATGAGTGCAAACATGCCAGTTCAGCATCTCGCTCTGCCCATACACGTTACACGGTTTCTAATGAAGAAGCTAATGCAGACCTTGCCTATGAGGATATGTACCTTGAATCCCTTCATGAATCAGAAGTGGATTTAAGTTCAGACAATGCTCATGTTAATAATGTTGCAACTGAGAATATCCCTGAAGAACCTTCATCGGATCAACAGGAATCTGCTCAGGATACAGAGGCACATTGTCAACTTGCTAAACCAGCCATGAGCTTGCTGGAAAGTATGTCCCGACTGGGGGGATCCATACCTAATAGAGAAAAATCTTCTGAGCCTTTGTCTCTGGAAAACTCTTTTTCTGAGACATTCACTCCTAAATCTCGTCAAGAGAGGAGAAGGTTAATGAAAGATTCCAAACATGTAGCTGCTTTCCTAAGGAATTCTAAGCTTACTAGTTGGGCTCCTAACTCCTTGATTAAACTCAAGCGTTTCATGTCCAGACCAGCAGGCTGTGCCTTCCTTGGATCTTCTGCAACCACTACTAATGTTTGGCTGGGAGAATATGGAAAGAATCAAACTACCCTTGTAGCTGATTCTGGTTCAGACATAACCCTTATCTCTCAGAAAGCTCTTTGCTCTATGGAGAATCCTCCTAAGATCAAAACAGGTCAGAAAATTAACTTGATACAAGTTACTGGCACATCCAAAATTTCTGGATATGTTACGGTGCCCATTTACTTTGACTCTGACTCTGGACCAGTTCAGATTGAAGTTGAAGCTTATGTGGTCAAAGGCATGACTACCCCTGTCATTCTTGGGAATGATTTTGCTGATCAGTACTCTATCTCACTTATAAGAGAAGGCTCAGATAGCTATCTTATGTTTGGTAATACTGGACGGAAAGCCAAGATTGAGAACTCAGTGAGCTCACCCTTATTGGATGAGAATGGTCACACCTTTAAAATAAGAGCCCTTCCTGACCTTGCATCTCTAACTGCAAAGTTCAAGGCTCATAGACGTATTAAGAAATCTCGGAAACGGATTAGAGCACGCATTTCGGATTCAAGTGTTAGGGCCTTACATCCCGTCACAATTCCTCCTGAAACTGCTTCTCTAATTCCTGCTTCTATCTATTTCCCTGGGAATAGTAATGAAGTTTATGTGGAAAAAGTGCTTCACTCCAATCATGGGCCTGAAGATTTCTATGGCATCTCAGACGCAATTGTATCTCGGAATAACCCGTGCCTACATGTTAGCAATTTTTCATCACAACCAGTTACTATACATCAAGGACAACTTCTGGGTCATGCTAGAAATCCTTCCAATTGGCTGGATCGGACTTCTAATTTGAACCAGACTCAATTAGAGACTTGTCTCTCTCACGCCAGACTCATAAAAGCTCTTGCTCAACAGAACTTTGAGACTGGTGCGGTACCTACTGTTGCCTCTCTTGAATCAGATGGAGAGGTGGTACAAGGAGGACCTAAGGCTCAGGAAATTTCCCCTGAGGATGTTCCTGAAAACCAACTGTTGGATGAAATTGACTTCTCACCAGAGCTCAATGATGCCAATAGGAAGGCTCTCCAAGATACAGTTCTGGCACATAAAGATGCATTTGGTCTTGATGGCAGACTTGGCAATTATGATGCAAAAGTTGAAATCAATCTCAGGCCTGAGGCCAAAGAAATTTCACTACCTCCTTATAATGCCTCACCTGCCAAAAGGGAAGTCATTGACAAGCAAATGGATGCTTGGCTCAGTCTTGGAGTCATTGAACCATCCAAAAGTCCTTGGGGTTTTCCAGCACTTATAGCCTATCGTAATGGGAAACCAAGAATGTGTATAGACTATAGGAAACTCAATGAGATTGCTGTCCCGGATGAATTTCCCTTGCCAAGACAAGATTCCATTTTGCAGGCACTCACTGGATCTCGTTGGTTATCCACCTTGGATGCATTAGCGGGTTTCACACAGCTGCAAATGTCGGACAGTGCCAAAGAAAAAACTGCATTCAGAACTCATAGAGGACTGTATCAGTTCAAACGGATGCCCTTTGGGTATCGGAATGGACCTGCAGTCTTTCAAAGAGTGATGCAAGGTGTCCTAGCACCTTTTCTATGGGTGTTTGCCCTGGTCTATATTGATGATATTGTCATATATTCCAAGACATTCAAAGAACACTTGGATCATCTAGACAAAGTGTTCGGAGCTATAGAAAAGTCTGGAATCACCTTATCTCCTGCTAAGTGCCATTTGGCCTACCAGTCATTGCTACTGTTAGGACAAAAGGTATCACGGTTAGGTCTATCAACTCACAAGGAGAAGATAGATGCTATACTGGAATTGGCAGAACCAAAGAATGTGCATGACCTACAAATCTTCCTCGGAATGGTGGTATACTTCTCCTCATATATACCATTCTATGCATGGATTGTAGCTCCCTTGTTTGAATTGCTCAAAAAGAATTCAACTTGGGAATGGGGCAATACTCAACAAGAAGCCTTTGATTTGGCTAAAAATGCCCTTGTCAGTGCGCCAGTCAGAGCGTATGCCATTCCTGGTCTCGGATATAGAGTCTACTCTGATGCATGTGATGTCGGAATCGCTGCTATACTTCAGCAGATTCAACCTCTCAAAATCAGAGATCTCAAAGGTACCAAAGGGTATGAGAAACTCAAATCAGCTTATGACAAAGGATTACCTGTACCACAATTGGTGATTCCTGTGTTAAAAGATGAAACTCTCCCTAAGCCAGGTACTTGGGATAAAGACTTTGAAAACACTACGGTTTCAGTAGAACGAGTCATTGCTTACTGGTCTCGCACCTTGAAACCAGCTGAAAGGAATTACTCTCCTACAGAAAGGGAGGCGCTTGCATTACGAGACGGTCTTATCAAATTTCAACCCTACATTGAAGGGGAGAAAGTAGTAGCCATCACAGACCATGCAGCCCTCATCTGGAGTCGGACCTACCAAAATGTTAATCGGCGGTTATTAACTTGGGGAACTGTATTTGCTGCATACCCTGAATTAAAAATCGTACACCGAGCAGGACGGGTTCACTCTAACGTAGATCCTATTTCCAGACTCAGAAGGAATGTTCCATATCAAGATGGGCCTTCTTCTGATGACTCCATTCCTACTATCCTGGACTCGGAACAGGATCCACTTGTGGATTTTTATTCTGATATCTCTCCTCACTTTGAAGCCAGAACTTTAATGTTAATGGCTGCATATGAAGAAGAGAACCAGAGAATTCCACTGAGCGTGCATGCTTCTTCCATCCAAGTCAATACCAGCCTGGAAGAAGATTTCACCATTCCATACGTGACAGCCAAAGGCTATAATCTAGTCTCTAGCCTTGCTCAGGAAGAGATTCAGAAAATAGTTGATGCGTATGCCAAAGATCCTTACTTCAAAAGGGTCAGATCTGAATTACGACAGGAGTCTAATTGGATCAGTCCGAAGCATCCACTCTTTTTTGAAAATGAGGATGGATTGCTTTACTTTGAAGATTGGAATGGCAATTACAGGCTATGCGTACCCAAGGCTGAGCAATCTAATCTTCTAAGTGAAATTCATGATGAAATCACTGAAGGAGCTCATGCGGGTTATCATAAAACGTACAACAAACTAGCTTCTACCTTCTATTGGCCTAGAATGAGTAGAGATGTCAAGAAGTTTGTTGTAAGCTGTGATATTTGCCAGAAAGCCAAACCAAGGCGACACGCACCTATTGGACTGTTGCAGCCCATACCTATTCCAGAAAATCCTTTTGAAGTTATCACCATGGACTTCATTATGGAATTACCCGAGAGCAATGGGTACGATTCCATCCTGGTGATAGTGGATAAACTTACAAAGTTTGGCATCTTTGTCCCTACTCAAAGCACTATTAATGAGGAGGGAACTGCTCGGATACTGTTTGAACATGTGCTATCCAAATATGGAATTCCCAAACAAATTATATCCGACAGAGATCCCAGATGGACCAGCACCTTCTGGAAAGAGATATGCAAGCAAATAAATACTAGAAGAGCTCTAACTACAGCCTATCACCCTCAAGCAGATGGTCAAACTGAGGTGTTGAACCAGACGCTTGAAACCGCGCTACGTTCTTATGTAAGCCCGACGCGCGACAACTGGGCGGCTCTCCTCTCTCCATTTGCTCTATCCTACAATAACCTCCCACACTCCGCGACTGGATTCGCGCCGGCATTTCTACTGTATGGCTACCATCCACGCACTCCTTCTTCCTACATTCATTCATCTACTCACGGCGTTCACCGGCCTTCCAGCCCGCCGGCCCCGCGACCAGTTGGATCGGTCGATCGCGTTGATTTAATCAAGTCCCCTGCCAATGAAGTTGAAAGTACGAAAGCTATGGACTTCCTAAGTGAATTAGCTACTTACCGATCTCAGGCTAGAGAAGCCCTGCAATTTGCGCAGGTTGCTCAGCAAAAGAATTTCAACACCGGTCGTCTGGCTCAAGAATTCGACGTTGGCGATCGCGTTCTCATCAATCCCCATTCCCTCAGTCTATTGCATGCTCAGAAAGGCCTAGGTAAGAAGCTCCAAATGAAATACGATGGCCCCTTTGATATCATACAAAAATTAGGGCCGGCTACCTATCGCCTTCGCATGCCTGCGTCATACGGGCTCCACCCTGTCCTTAACATCGCTCACCTCGAGCTCTACTCCTCCTCACCCCCTTCCTTCGGTTCACGACCTCTCAGATCTCTTGAACGCGCTGATTTCACGCAACTCCCAGAATTCGAGGTCGAGTCCATCATCGGTGAACGATGGCGAAAGGCCCGTAATGGCCGGCGTGTCCAGGAGCTCCTCACGCGTTTCATCGGATACGACTCATCATATGACGAGTGGCTCCCGCGAAAGAACCTTCGCAACGCTCCCGACCTCCTTCGCGATTGGGATCGACGCGATCGGGGTATCTCTCGCCACTAGGGCTTCCTCTATCTATGACTCTCTTATCTCGGCCTTCTACCCTATTCCTTCCCCTTCCTAGCTATTCCAGATCCTTTCCCTACTGTTCTATAAACCCAATATCATGATGTCTTCATTTTACTCAATCCCAACCGCATCTAACTTTTGAAAAACCTCAGCAAATCTTTAGTCTTTCCACCTATCTACTTCTTTCCACTATGGCTAACTACCCTGATGTGTCTGTCATTGACTTCGTGATTCATAAAGAAAACGATACATATATACAAGGTGGAGTTCCTGTACCTAACTACGGACTCCAATTCACTTCCAACTTCGACTTCTACCAACCCAATCGTTTTGACTTCATCTATCTTGAAGCACCGGCAAGTGAGTATGCCATACTACGCAATGACCTTGCCAGCAGCTTCTGGGAGACGTTGAAGATGAAAACTCGATACATTCTCGCAGCTGCTCACGGATGGGACGGCGAGTCAGCCCTCGAACCTCTCCCTTCTGAGATTCCTCTTGGAAAGCTCCAGGAGATAGATATGATTCCCCCTCCTTTTCCAGCTCGTAACCAACTCTCATTCAACTTCTTCCTCCTCCCAGAGAAACCCTCTGTCATACGTGAATGGATCCGTGCTTGGCAGAATCAGTCTCGCCAGCTCTCTGCATGGATCTGCAAATCCAAAATCAATAGTGCACGCCTCCCAGGCTGCTCCTGGAGGTGGCCAACTTCACCACTCTACTCCCATCCTTTGGATGACGTGTCAGAATTTGATGACGGAATCTCCCAAGCCACTGAGGTGAACTCCACTATATCCGAGTCCTCTCTCCCCTCTCTCCCAGTCGTTCATGCTTTCAGAGCCCATGCTGAACCTGATGGTCTCAAAAGACCCCGCGGGTCGTCCCCTTTCGAGGCCAATCGTGATGGTGACGATGCCAACAAGAAACAACTTGTGTTGTGGCAACCTTCAGCGACCCAACTTCGAGAGATGTACCTTTCCCTTTCACGTGGATATGTTAGCTCATACTCTGCTCCCACGTCTTCTATCACCACTCCTCCCAACTCACCAGCTCCTCCTCCCTATCACAAAAACTCAACTCACTCCTATGATCCTCGAGTTCCTAAACCTATATTGACTCGTCGGACTCGACTCACGACTCGTGTGTTCAAAAATCCTTATGCCACGGGTAACTCTGGAGGATATGAGAGGACGGAAGGGAGGAAAGATGTGCGTGACTAGGTCAGGGAAAGAATATTTGAAGGGGGGATGAATGTATGGGAATCACCTTTTCCCTATCAAATTCCATTTATGCAGCACCAATGTGCTATTCTTTGCTTTTCCATTCCTAAATATCAGCATATATTTGATGCTTGTACCTGGAATGGACTTATTCAAATATTCTTTATTTTTCCATATTTTTCTGGGAATATTCCATGCAGAACTCGGCCCAGAATCATTTATTTCTGCTGTGCTACAGTTGTGGACCCATAGGCGCCCACAAACCTTCGCGCAGCCGGCTCTCCCCTTTTGGACCAGGCATTTGGCCTCAATTCAAGCTCAGATGTCTCTGATCAATAAATATTCTGTAACTTAACAACCACAGCCTCTCAGGGCACTATTTTCCGTGGAGATCATCACATGACATGTGGCTATCCATGGCTGTCCAAACCAGTGCAGAAAACAGGGTGGACACCCTTCTTTTTGCCTGATCAGTGCCTAGCTCAGGGATCAGATCAGCTGATGGGTGATCAAATCAGGTGATTGCCTTGCAATATTCTACCCCTTTCCATAACATTCTAGCTGTTTCCTTCTATTATTAGATAGAACTTTCCAGAACCATTATTCAGCTCCTGATCAGTGTTAGTGCTGTGATCAGATCCTGTGATTGGCTTGGAATATTCTACCCCTTTCTTCCACCTTCCACAACCTTCCAGTAGCTTCCATCTATTAATAGGTAGAATATTCCAGAACCATTAGTCAGCCCCTGTAAATACAATATATAAGGAGGCCATTCTGCCTCTGAAAGAATAACATATATCATCATATTCTACCCATCTTCTGCACACCAGTGTGACTAGAGTGACATACAGTGTCATCCTCTATCTCAGTAACTGTTGATTACCAGTTCAAGGATCTTTTACAGTTGTGTAACTGTACTTGATTGCACTCGAAGTAGTGATATTCCTGCTTTGGGCGTGAGTGTAGTATCTGCCTCACGTGACTACGAATCTACAGGGTGAGATTGTCTGTCGATAGTCCTGCCATTAGTGCTCTTGTTTAAGTAACTAGTGTGTACTGCCTTTGCAGAGCATTAGAAGCTTGAACTCGTGTGAAGCAGTTGCTAGACTACTTCACACATCGCTGTTACCCGCTTCTGAGTGCCACTGGTTGGACGGTTGGATTCATCCACCTACTTCCTTTAGCCTCTAAGTGCATTCCCCTCTTTTTGGAATATCTGGACCCCTAAGCGTCCGTGAACTCTAGACTCTGGAAGTCTTATTCATTTCTTGCTGCTAAGAAACGTATTACCTTTCTGCGTATAGTCTGCATTGACCAATACAAAGGATTGTAACCAAAGTACAAACGTTAAATCGTTTCTGGAGTTGTGCTGCAGCAGGGTTTGATATTCTTCTCAGCTGTTCATTCACGGAATTGTGGTGATTTAGAGTTTGCCCTAACACCATAATTTTGCGGGTTCCAAAACAGTGGGGGTTGGAACAGACTTGGCTTCAGCTTATGTGCTGCGCCCTCACTAATACCAGTGTCCGAGATTTTGGAGACAGAGTACAACTTAGAGAGTTGGGATTGGACTTAGGAACTAGGTGTGATTTGATATTCAAACACTTAAATACATATTTGAAATCTAATAATAATTACTCCGGTGATGGGTCTCCAAGGCCAACGGCCTTACATGAGTATGTCCGAGTCCAATGGGGACAGATGTCTGGGTTCCTATTGTTGTTCCAGCTGCCGGACGTCTAGCTGCCGGACTTCTGGGGAGAAGGGAGAGGAGAGGGGGATTACAGGGGACAGGGAACAGGAGCATATAGGAGGCTCAGGAGGTTTTGAGGGACAAAGGGGGTAAAGGAGGACAGTTACAGGAATGGAATAGGGAACAGGAGAAGCCCCTGTGAGTTCCAGAACTTCCTGGACATTATTTTCGCTTTTATTTTCATCATTTCATCATCATGGACACTTCCCCCCATCATCATCTCATCATCCATCCCATCATTGACTCAGGACATTTACGAATGACTTCACTCATTCATAGGACTTAGTATCATATATAAATCACATCTGTAATGCACTTGAATTGACAGAGAATTTCCTCTCACCTGTTTCTGTCTGTGTGTCTGAATCTATTCGTATCTGGAATATCTCCAGAACGAACGCGTATTTCTATTAGATTTTGCATATTCTATTAGAATATTGCATATCCAACTCGAATCTCGAATTACGAAGCCATACAATAACTGGCTATTTTTCTATTAAGCATTTACTCTCATTCGAGTCATCTGCTCCTGATCCCTGCTCAAATTGTCAATATCTAGACGAAGATCACACCAAATCCCATCAAACTTCGTAGGAAGATACTACTCAAGTATATCTTCAATTCGACTATGCATACATCCAGTTTCCACCACTGCTCCACTTTCTATTCGACTTCTGCTCGTCACTACACTCCAGCAAAGCAATTATTTACATTATTCAAATAACACCTATGGTGATGCTGATGCATCAATCGGAACCGGAGACGGTGTCGGTTTGCTTAAGGAATAGACCCTATAAGTTTGAGTTCTTCTTCGAAAAAGTGGGATCTATTGATGGTTGTATAGAGAGGAGTAATAATTGTACCAATCATAGACTAGCTATGTCGAATGCTGGTAAGATTGATAGTGATGTTATTGCATATTGTAAGAATGATAACTCTTGTCCTGATCATCATCATTATATTGCATGTTCCTCTAAAGCAGATAATAAATGGGCACTATGTGGATATTATCTATCAAGGCCACCTCGTTTGGGTGATGGATTGTGTAGTAATATAGGATGCTGTGCCAATGGTACAGTCAGATGTGCATCCAGAGGTAGGGGTTGTGTAGCAGGTGAAGTAGAGTGTAATAGATGACAGATTCTTGTGAAACATCCAACTTACATACTGAAAACCATTGAACATATATCATAAAGTCTTGAGTAGTACACTTTCTTGAAATAAGCTGAGTTCTAAAATTAACTCGTCTGTCTCCACTTCTTCCAGTTGCTGTGCTGATCTGATCGTCATTTGTGCTAGAAGCGAATCTGGAGAGGGGTAATCTTGGCCAAAAAAATGATTCTGAAAGGTACCAAAAAAGTCTTCTGCATGCTTGGCTGGAATGATGCATGTTTCCCATATCTTCCTATCATTAGGTTCCTGTCAGCAGAGCCATGTCCCTGTTTCTCTTTCATCAATAGAAATGCGGTTTCGTCGCTGCCAAGGTCAACCTAATAACAGTGAGAACAGAACCTTTCCACCAACCCAAAGGTCTGTAAGGGTTACAAGATTGCCTGCCATGAGAGTAATATTATGGCAACGTCCTTCCATCAGAGTTTCATGTTGACCAGCATCTTGCATAGACATGAATGGAGTAGTGTTGATTGGAATATTGCATTGGATACACATCCTCTTGTTGATAATGTCAAGTTCTGATCCACAATTGATAATAGTGTCGACAGTATACTTGTCATCTAATGTCATCCTGATGGAAATGAGATGTGCATCATGGGGGTGATATGATGCTGTCGTTCCCATGGAATGGACTTCTCCAATCTGGTTGGTCTGAGAGACTCTAGTTAGTTGCAAATACTCCTGCATATGTTTGGCCATAAGTGGGGATGATCCAAGGGCTTCTGAAATAGTGATAGTAATAGGCGTATCACATATCTTCTGGAAAAATTGATTGGTGTCGAAATCCTTGTGACACTGAGATTGAAGCTTGGCAGGTGCTGGAATCGTAGCAGAAGGAGGTCGTGGGAGAATCTTTGGAAGAGTTTTAGGTGTCTTGGGAAGCTTCAGTTTGATTGCTGGTTTGACTGGTTTCGCAGATGTAGTAGGGATAGTAGTTGGCGGTATGGATTTCCTAGAGCTTGACTGTTTAGCTGGTGTGCTAGGAGGAACATACTGTGGTACATCTGAGTCATTGGCATCTTCCATGATTTGATCATCATCGTTTGGATCAAAAGGTAATGCTGTCATATCATAGGGGATAATGGTAGGTCCTGGAATCGCTGGTGCTTGTGCTGAATCTGGAATAGGAGCTTATTGTCAAACAGGTGGCGACACGTAAGGAGCTGGTGTCACAACTGGTGCTGGGGTTGAAAATGATGGTGGTACGACAGAAGACTGTGGCATAGGTGCTGGTGGTGCCAGTGTAGTTGTCCTTGGAAGTTTAGGAGCCATGGGTTTCTTTGGAACTGAGTTCTCCTTCTCGTATTCTTCATTCCTATGAGATCTTTCCAATGGCGGTGGATATACTCCCTCAAATTTGACCTTCTTCAAATGTTCCATACAGTGCTCATCTCTTGATCTTGCCGCTGGATAAACCTCCAACACATATACATTCCCTAAGATATCCTGTTCATCATCATCGTCAGACGAAATGCTGCTGTGGTTGTAACGTCCGAGTATGAGATTGGTTGCAGAAGTAGGTCGGTCTACATTAACTCTGCTCCAGAAGGCAAGTTCCCAGTTGATCACATTCAAGATTGTTTCTGTGCCATTTCGAAGGATATTAGTTCCATCAGACCATGCTATGTGTCCTTCAGATGTGCATATTATGGTTCCTGCCTTAATCATTGTGTCAGCTTGTAGGCATCGCTTTGTTGAGTGTCCTTGTTCTCCACAAAAATAACATTCATACGGGCTACCATTAGACGTCTGGTTGGGACTCGAGCGAGCGGTGCTGGTTCTAGTGACACTGTCACTTGGATGTTTGGGGGGGATGGTAAGAATGCTGGCAGTACTGGGTGCTTTTGTGACAATTTGAAAATATAGGGAGGTGTACAATGGGTCATTTAGATTCATTCTCTGGAGTTTGTCAATCAGGTCGGCGACTTCATCTGCATCCTTCTGGGTGGGTTCTGCTACCGTCTTTGATTTCTTCTGCACATCCTTGGTACGCTTGCCATGGGCTTTCTCCTTCGCTTTCCCCTTGGAAGTATACTTTGTCCTTCTGACATCTTCATCAGTGCTGTCACTGCTGTCATTGGAGTCGTCATCGTGGTTATCTGAGTCAGAATCATCAGAATCATCTTCTGAAGCAGAGGAGTCATCCAAGTCCTCATCGTAGAAACATGAGATATTGAAGACATGCTCAGCTGCTGCAACAATAATATCGATGGGGAAAGGGGTGGAACGTGTGAGTCTGGGGTTCTCCTGAAGCATCCGATCTTCAAGCTTCTTCTGCGTAGATCGAGGGATTCCCTTCCAGAAATACTTCTGGTACTCCTCAATCGTAATCTTCTTGTTCTGATACAGCCATCCACCGATCTGAGTGAACTTCCACTGGTACTTGTGGAAATTGGAGAGACTGCAAATACGATGGTTACAAGGCTTTGGAAATGAACTTGATGAGGTCTTTCTCTTTGAAGCGCTTCTCAGTCTTGACATGATCGAAGAGTTTCCGAAGGGTGTCAGCAAAAGGTTTCCATTCCTTTGCTGTATACTCCTCTAGTCCTTCAATTGTCTCCTGAATGGATTTCTTGACATGATGAGTAATAAGTTCGAACTGATCATCGTTACTGAGGTTGTAGGCATGTGCAAGTGATTCAAACTCCTTGAGGAATCAATCGATTTCGTCGTATGGCCTGGTAAAATATTTTGGTGTGTTTCGAGAGTGAGGGATAGGAAAGTCGAGTTTGGAATGTGTGGAGGAAGGTATTGAGGTGTTAGGTTGAGCCATTGCGATGGATTTGAGGGGAGGTGATGCTCGTATGTTGTTGAAGGGAGATCAGGTGTGTAGTTAGAGTGTACTCAGAGGTTGGAATAGTTAGATATCTCCCAGCTGCCAGTCAACAATTCGTCCTGTATGGTCTTTGACACGCCTCTCTGGGCAGCCACTTATGTTGGTTCGCTTAAGGAATAGATCCTATAAGCCTGCGCGCAATGGTCCTAGCAAACAGATGGTGTGTAACGCAGTTGTTCAGCACTCCAAAGATCAATCAGGTTGAGGAGTAGAGGTAGCACTGAGTAACAGGGAAGTGGAATAGTGCTCTGTGGTTGGATGAGGATGGGAGCAAAAGGTCAGTCCTGATGGCTGATCATGCTCTGTGACTGGATGACAATGGAGAGCCCAGTTGGGAGGTACGTGAAAGCTGGTTTCAGGAGAAGCGACCTCTCGGTGGTGGAGGGAAATCTGATCGTTGAACCAAGGTGCTTTACCTCAGTGTAGAGCTGATGGATTGTGATGTAGAGCGTAGAGCGTGGACTTAGAGCGTGGACTTTGACTTTAGAGCGTGGGCTGAAAACTTGTTGTTTGATTCCAAAGGTGAAAATTAGCGCCCTTTTATATACAAATCCCCAGGGCACAATGACACAATATGATGCGATATGATGCAAGAAATGCTGATCAAGCCTGCTGATGAAGCGTGTGAAGTTGAACTACTAATGGGGAAATCATGGAGAAATGAAGCAACAGATAGGGGTAATCTTTGTAAGAATAGGGGTGATGAGTAATAAAAGAACCAAAAATAGAACAAGGATGAGTAAGTCGTGTATGAATGGATTAAAAGATGAAACAGGGGTGAGTCATATAAAAGAACAATAGAAACATCCACCAATACCATCTTCCCTATGGCTCCAAAGGTAAATTGACCCTGAGTCACATGAGGACTTCAGTCAGCATCCACAACAAATACCCCTTGTTGTCTTAGTGATATGTCTCCATATGGTATCCCATTCCAAGTGTATTCAGTCCCTTTGCCTGACATGATGTAACCTGAGTCGGATTGAAGTGGGAGGATAGGTTGGCGATGGCGACTGAAATTCTACCTCATGTTCGACTCTTCTATCCGTGTTATGATATAGAGGTGAAATGCCAAGGAATGTATATGGTTCAATGGAATTGTGAAAGAATATAGGATCACCAATGGCATAGGAGAGACATGGTGGGGATCTTGGACATGAAAGAGTTTGGGAAGTATTTTGACACGTGGAGGTGGCTTAACATGCCCGTGGAGCTCAGCGTATTTTTGATAGTCCTCTGTGTCCAGAGACCAGTGTGATGTATTATTAGAAGAGATGTTGGAGAGAGGAATAGGATTGGAAGCCATATGAATGATGATGAAAGGATTGGTGTGAATAGAAGGCTGATAATGATCGATGACAAGTGATGATCGATGGCTAGAATTAGAGACTGAGGTGGAGAGGGAGTTGCGGTGCTATTTAAAAGTTGATATGAAAAGGCGCTGGCAGAGTTGGACTGTCAGAGTGGTTTGATATACATCCTTGATGTGTCCTGGCTCGTCAACAGATGGGTGGAATCAGTGGTGACAATCGGACAGGTAGATGGAGACGTGGTGTTTTCCAAATGGAGTATAGATTTCATGTGCGTGGGGATCTGAGTGGATCAGACGGGACCTGGGCATTAATGAATATAGTCATAACAAGCTGTGCCTACCCATAGCTGTGCTGATCAGCCTGGGAAATGGGGTATTTCCTGACTCATGCTCTGACTCCTTCCATGACTCATAACTATTCATAGGTAGAAGGATTAGTCAGCTCCTGTGTTATGATATGGAACATATCTGTGTCTATGGCTTACATGCACTGTGTGATTTATCCACATTAATGACTGTCACAGTGTGTCATGCCCCAACAGTGCCATTGTTTCATGTGTTGTCACACCTACACATTACATAAAATAGTTTTTGCCACTGCAGATGTATATAACATGTCTGCGGCTGGTCACTCATCCTCAGCTGTATCCACAATATATGGACTGAGGTGAGAGACATCAGTTCACATTTTCTCCAGTCCATATTTATATTTATGTCTGTAGATTATCCTGTTCAGGTAACTACACTGAGCTGTATCCACAATATATGGACTGAGATTATCCTGTTCAGATTACAACATCCTGTAGATACAGTATATAAGGAGGCCATTTTGCCTCTGAATAAATAATCAATTCTACCCCATCATTTGCACATCAGTGTGACTAGAGTGACATACAGCTGTTGATTGTCCAGTTCAAGGGTCGCTTACAGTTGTGTAACTGTATTCGATTGTACTCAAAGTAGTGATTGTCCTGCTTTGGGCGTGAGTGTAGTATCTACCTTGCATGACTACAAATCTACAGGGTGAGATTGTCTGTCAATAGTCCTGCCATTAGTGCTCTTGTTTAAGTTACTAGTGTGTACTGCCTTTGCAGAGCATTAGAATCTTGAACTCATGTGAAGCAGTTGCTAGACTACTTCACACATTGCTTTTACCTGCTTCAGAGTGCCACTGGTTGGATGGTTGGATTCATCCACCTACTTCCTTTAGCCTCTAAGTGCATTCCCCTCTTTTTGGAATATCTGTACCCCTAAGCATCCATGAAAAGTCTTATTCATTCCCTACTGCTAAGAAATGTATTACCTGTGTATCATCTGCATTGACCATTACAATGAATTGTAACCAAAGTACAAATGTTAAATTGTTTCTGGAGTTGTGCCACAGTAGGATTTGATATTCTTCTCAGCTGTTCATTCACAGAATTGTGGTGATTTAGAGTTTGCCCTAACACCATAATTTTGCAGGTTCCAAAACACTGCCCCTGACAAGGCCCCATCAGCCTTTCAGTTTCTGTCAGATGGTCCTGGTGGGAGAGTGGCTGTTGGTGGCAGCACTAACCCAAAAATCAGAGGGAGTAACAGCAAGACAGGATATAAGCCGCTCCATATGCCAAGGTGGGAAAGGATAAGGTGCACCTTCTATGAGATTGGACTCAACCCATAATGAGATAAGTTGTATCTGAACCCCTTATGTATCATACTGCCTGTTTTGGAACCCACAAAATTATGGTGTTAGGGCAAACTATAAATCACCACAATTCCGTGAATGAACAGCTGAGAAGAATATCAAACCCTGCTGCAGCACAACTCCAGAAACAATTTAACATTTGTACTTTGGTTACAATCCTTTGTATTGGTCAATGCAGACTACATGCAGAAAAGTAATATGTTTCTTAGCAGCAAGAAATGAATAAGACTTCCAGAGTCTAGAGTTCACGGACGCTTAGGGGTCCAGATATTCCAAAAAGAGAGGAATGCACTTAGAGGCTAAAGGAAGTAGGTGGATGAATCCAACCGTCCAACCAGTGGCACTCTGAAGCAGGTAAAAGCAATGTGTGAAGTAGTCTAGCAACTGCTTCACACAAGTTCAAGATCCTAATGCTCTGCAAAGGCAGTACACACTAGTAACTTAAACAAGAGCACTAATGGCAGGACTATCAACAGACAATCTCACCCTGTAGATTTGTAGTCATGTGAGGCAGATGCTACACTCACGCCCAAAGCAGGAATATCACTACTTTGAGTGCAATCAAGTACAGTTACACAACTGTAAAAGATCCTTGAACTGGTAATCAACAGTTACTGAGATAGAGGATGACACTGTATGTCACTCTAGTCACACTGGTGTGCAGAAGATGGGTAGAATAGGTTGAATATGTTACTATTTCAGAGGCAGAATGGCCTCCTTATATATTGTATTTACAGGGGCTGAGTAATGCTTCTGGAATATTCTACCTATTAATAGATGGAAGCTACTGGAAGGTTGTGGAAGGTGGAAGAAAGGGGTAGAATATTCCAAGTCAATCACAGGTTCTGATCACTGTGCTAACACTGATCAGGAGCTGAATAATGGTTCTGGAAAGTTCTATCTAATAATAGAAGGAAACAGCTAGAATGTTATGGAAAGGGGTAGGATATTCCAAGGCAATCACCTGATCTGATCCCTGAACTAGGCACTGATCAGGCAAAAAGAAGGGTGTCCACCCTGTTTTCTGCACTGGTTTGGACAGCCATGGATAGTCACATCTCAGATGATGATCTCCATGAAAAATAGTGCCCTGAGAGGCTGTGGTTGTCAAGTTAGAGAATATTTATTGATCAGAGACATCTGAGCTTGAATTCAGGCTGAATGCCTGGTCCAAAGAGGGAGAGCTGGCTGTGCGAAGGTTTGTGGGCACCTATGGGTCCACAACTGTAGCACAGCAGAAATAAATGATTCTGGGCCAAGTTCTGCATGGAATATTCCCGAAAAAATATGGAAAAATAGATAATATTTGAATAAGTCCATTCCAGGTACAAGCACCAAATATATGCTGATATTTAGATGGAAAAGCAAAGTTTAGCACATTGGTGCTGCATCAATAGGATTTGATAGGGAAAAGGTGGTTCCCATACACTGCCAGTGTCACTCTTTCGCCTTCAAAATGCTTGTGATGCCAACATTGCCAAACAGCTTCACTGCAGCCATGGCAACTCGGAAAAGCAACATAAATGGCAATTGATGTCGCAGAGGATATTGTACGTATCATAACACAATCCTTTTTTTTTTTTGTATGTTATTTACTGTGGTTATATGCTACTCAGTTAGAAGCAGCACAACAAGCTTGCACAGCAACATTGATACCCCTGTCTGTTGCATTCTTGAAACTGGTCAGCATGGATAGCCCAGAAACGAGCTCACGGTGGACCTAGGAATGCAGAAGAAGTTTCAAGGGAATGACATCATGTAGAAGGCATATAAAGAAGTGATCAACATACCTGCTCAGTGGTATCATGAGTAGTTGTAAACCAATGCCTACCTGTGACTCAGTTGTATGTGCAGCAATTGCACCCTATGTTACAAGATCTGCAGTATATTGTATTGTGGGGTGGCTGTATCAATGAATCATGTCAGTGAAATGTTAGTCTGAAAATTTTGCTTGGAAATTGTACCAAGAAATTCACATCCTGCAGGTAGGCCAAGTGTTGCAATTTACAGAAGCAGCCTGTGTGCAAGGTGAAGGCCCTTGTTAATATTGTATCTTATGAAAAATGTCTCAATGCAGACACACAATAAAAAGGTTTGCACAAAAAACCTGCCATTCATGTCTGGGTCAGTTGGAGATCACAGTCAGCCTTGTATGCAGTAAGGTGCATGAGGGTGAACGAGGAACTACTATTTATGAGCCCTTTTCACCCTATTGTTGTCCATGGTCTGAATGCAACAAATGGCTACTGAGAGAAGATAGTAGTTGATACTGATTTGGGATCATTCACTGAGCATGGGCTGCATTTCAGATACAGAACAAATATTTTTTGCAATGCTATAATGTTTCCTAGTCACAACTTCACCTCACCCTGGTGTGATAAGAGGAGAACTGGTCTGGCCACGGCCATGCTAGAAGTGGAGCTGTTGGACATGTTCCCAGTCATTAATATTCAGTGACTGTATTGCTGCAGAGGTAATAGATTGCACAATCAAACAAATGTGTTGCTGCACCACATGTAGGCACATAAATTTGGCCTTTTCAAAACAGATGCAATCATGGCTAGGCATTGAGCCTGTGGACCAGGGAAGATACATGGAGCACCTTAGACCATCTCTACAATGCAAGACCCTTTATATAGTAATGTCCTGTAAATGAGTGGAGACCTTAAAGGATGCTTATTTATGACCAGAAGAGCATGGCAAGTGAAAGCCTATTGCAGTTCACAAGGTAGGCTGAGGTGGAATAAGATGTGGAGATGGGACAATCACATGAACAAGCACTTGTGCAGAGTTCACTTGATACATACCTTTCAAGGACTGTTGTAATCAGGTCATTTCATGAATATTTGAATGCATGAATACATAGGTACAACCTCAGTATGGGTGTGAGTAACATAGACTTCACAGCCAGAGTAGCCCTCTGCAAGCCTGCAGGTGGAAAATCATATTGTGAACAGCACTGCAACTTGTGGAGGTTGGGGGCAGAAGGCAAAGAAAAATTTTAGTAGGTGCACACTCACCAAACTCAGTAGCTGCATGTGGACTGGACAGCAGGTGTGGCATGGGTTCAATAAGACTTACAGATGTTTGTGGCCTTTTCTCCCTAGGGTAATCAGATTGTGTCTACATTGGGGAATAACTTGGGGCCAATTGAACTAGTGCACATCTATAATGTTACAATGGGCAGGTTGATGTGTAGTCTGGAGGGCCATTCAAACCTTGTCATTTCAGTCACCTTTTCTCCAATGGCAACCACATTGCATCTGGATCAATTGACAGTGTATGGGAACTGTTGAAAATTTCACCTTGCTAGGGGGGAGTGGAGAGTAGATTTCAAATAGTGACAGAGGGAGTGATGGGAACTGGGTGTATGCATAGTCAAATTGAAGATATATCTTGGGAGTATCCTCGTACGAAGTTTGATGAGATTTGGTGTAGTCCTCGTCTAGATATTGACAATTTGAGCAGGGATCAGAAGCAGATGACTCAAATGAGAGTAAATGCTTAATAGAAAATCAACCAGTGGAGATTAGGCTTCTTAAACTGGGATTCAAACAGATATTGCAATACTATGGAAGAGTATGCAAAATATTGTAGAAATATGTGTTCGTTCTGGAGTTATTCCAGAAACAAATAGTTCAGACACAGTCAATAAAAACAAGTGAGAGCAAAATCTCTAGTCCATTTCATATCTAGCTAGGCTTTTTATACAAGATATGTGTCCTGAAAACATGTGATAAAAGTCCTGAATCATTTGAATCATGGGAAAGAATCTTGTGATAAAAACAAAATGAGGGTGGAGTCAATAGGGAAAAATGATGAAATTAAATATAAAAGAAATATAGGAGAATAATCTGATGGGTGTGGAGCTTACAGGGGCTTCTCCTCTTCCCTCCTAACCATTTACCTTGCTTTCCTACCTCCCCCTCAACCTCCTGAGCCTCCTATATACTCCTGTTCCCCCTCTCTCCTAACCCCTTTCTCTCATAATCAACAAGCCAGACCAAGAGACCAGCTATGAGGATGTTGGATTGGTTGAGCTTACATAGACTGCACTCTTGTGCATTCTCACATGACAGCAGTCATGTTGTTATTGGATTGGAGGATGGCCCTGTTTACATCTGGAACCACATGATGAACAGGGTAGAATGTGAGCTGTGTGGCCATTCCAATGTTGCAATGTCTGTTGCCTTCTCTACCAATGAAAACCATGTTGTATCTGACTCATGTGACCAGACAATTCAAATATGGGACCAAGGGGTGAGATCATTCTGTATCAGCATTCAGCTAAAGTGCACTCTGTTGCCTCCTCACATGATGGCAGTCATGTTGTATCTGGATCAGAGGACTAGACAGTTCATATCTGGAACCCAGCAACAGGCCAGATTGAAAGCAAGCTGGAGATCTCAGATGATGTTGACTCTATTTCCTTCTCACACAATGACAGTTACATTATATGTGAATTATGCCCTCTACAAGAAACAGTAGCTTGGATGTAGCATGTGACAAATGAGACTAACAGGTCAATGTTGTTGTCAGGACAACTCCAACTACCAGATGGAACTCAAGTACAATGAATAGTGGCCAGCTTCACATTTACAATCCAGTTGATCAAGAGATGACAAGCAACTCACCCACATCCTTGTCTATGACCAAGGGTGGCTATTGGATAATGGGTGAAGAAACAGTTCACAGCTGCTGGATACCCCATCAGTACCAGAACTTTTGGGAGATGGGTATCACTAGGTCAACACTGTGCTTGATACCACTGTCAGGAGGCATTATTATCCTGGATCTGAAACATACCCCACATGTTTAACAAGGCGTGTCAGTGGTCTAGGTAAATCCAAGATAATTCAACCTATCAAAATGATCACCTGGAACTGAATTTCAGTGTTTGCTACTTCTCAAACTCGTTATGTAACTTGTATCTATAATCATGAGTTTTGAACAAAGTACTTGTTGCAGTATGTGTCTGACCATCACCCATGAATGTTTAAACAAAGACCTATGACCAATGATGCTGTCACATTTAACTTCAGCAGACTGACAGTCATCACTTGATAGACCAGGTTCTGTTGAAGCATGGTGAACAATGTATGATAATGAGCACTGACTATGATAGATATATCCCTTTTGTCTGGGATATGAGAATTGGTGAGAAAGTCATGATCATTATTTTTCCCCAAACCTTTCCCACAAGTATACCACATCTCAGTGTTTGGGTCTGTGACCAATATTCCAATGCAAGGATGAGTAAGGGGCCCTTCAAGTCTACCAAGGTGTATAATCAATGCACATTGAAATGCAAAGCTGATTACAGGTTTGAAACCCTGAGTGATTAGACTGCTTCACCCTGCCTCAATCTGCCTGTATAACTTCTGGCACAATCAATTACAAAGAAGGGCCATGTCTAGCCTCCATTCCAGATCTGCAGATGATATTCTCTCAGACCATGTTTGTGTTGCAAGGTGACATGACAATGACCAATCACTATGGTCTTGTTTGGTCTTCAACTGTGTAGGTAGATGAGTGAATCTGTGGGAGAGACTCATCTTCTACCTCCATGGATCCTAGATCCCAGATCCTAGAATATAAGCCACTTGACATAACACATCAAATCATATAGCTTTATATTAACAGGTTATGGGCCCCAGCCTCTGACCAGAACAAAAGAATGTATTAACATGACAGATATCAATAACAAGAGCGTCAAACCCATCAGACTCACCAGCACAAACTACAATGTCTGGGCCATTGGCATGTAGGGCAAGCCTGCTGAGATCATGAAATAGATACTTAAAAGAGAGGAAGCAGTCAGTCTCATACTTGGATCTCTCACTCACACACAATATGTACATATTGAAGGCTTTTTGGACAATCCCATGGGTGGAGGTATCTTAAGAGTGCACATTGATCCCAAATAGCAAACAGCAGGTACCATGTGATGCAAAAATTGCTTAATACCCACAAGGACAATGAAGAGTCACTTACTGATTACTATGCATGCATAAATACTGCAAAGAATAATCTCATCACCTTAATACTGCTTCCCTCACAGCATCAGATATCATAGATGAGATTAGCATTCACATGGCAATATCAGGACTAGACCAAGTGGAATATGGAGCATTCACTTCATCCCTTCTGCTACTGAGGAGCCTAGAACCCTGCACTATCACAAACACCTTCCAAAATGAGGACATGAAGTGTGAGGCCTCAATTGTCTCATCCACAGCCTGTTTTGGAACCCGCAAAATTATGGTGTTAGGGCAAACTCTAAATCACCACAATTCCATGAATGAACAGCTGAGAAGAATATCAAATCCTACTGCAGCACAACTCCAGAAACGATTTAACGTTTGTACTTTGGTTACAATCCGTTGTAATGGTCAATGCAGACGATACGCAGGAAGGTAATATGTTTCTTAGCAGTAGGGAATGAATAAGACTTCCAGAGTCTAGAGTTCACGGACGCTTAGGGGTCCAGATATTCCAAAAAGAGGGGAATGCACTTAGAGGCTAGAGGAAGTAGGTGGATGAATCCGACCGTCCAACCAGTGACACTCTGAAGCGGGTAACAGCAATGTGTGAAGTAGTCTAGCAACTGCTTCACACGAGTTCAAGATTCTAATGCTCTGCAAAGGCAGTACACACTAGTAACTTAAACAAGAGCACTAATGGCAGGACTATCGACAGACAATCTCACCCTGTAGATTCGTAGTCACGCGAGGTAGATACTACACTCACGCCCAAAGCAGGACAATCACTACTTCAAGTGCAATCGAATACAGTTACACAACTGTAAGCGACCCTTGAACTGGACAATCAACAGTTACTGAGATATAGAGGATGACACTGTATGTCACTCTAGTCATACTGATGTGCAAATGATGGGGTAGAAATGGTTATTTATTCAGAGGCAGAATGGGCTCCTTTTATATTGTATTTACAGGAGCTGACTAATACTACTGGAAACTTCTACCTATTAATAGATGGAAACTACTGGAAGCTAGTGGAATATGTGAGAAGGGGGTAGAAGTTTCCTAGCCAATGAGCTGCTTGGATTTGCTCTGACTCATGGCATGAGTCATGGATGGAGTCATAGTATGAGTAATCACAGGAGTCATGGTATGAGTCATGGAAGGAGTCATAGCATGAGTCATGGCAGGAGTCATTGCATGAGTCACCATTACTCAAATAACTCAGTCAATACTTCGTTTCCCAGGCTGATTAGCACAGCTATGGGTAGGCATGGCTTCTATTGAACTCTCCACTGAAAATGGAGTCAGGAGGTGCAGTGGTTGCGAAGATATTGAGCATTTACTGGCAGTGGTGAGCAGATTGAGTCGGAGATTGAAATGAGTCATGTGATCGACAATGAGTCAGTTGTCCGGGTGACTCCGGCTGACTTTGAGGCTGCTGACATCTGCGAAGGTTTGTGGGTCCATGTGGGTCCCAAAACTTCGCCCAGCAGAACAATAAGTTTGTAGACTCATTTCTGCATGGAAAATTCCCAAAAAAATATGAAAAAATAGAGAATATTTGAATGGCCCTGAATCAAGAGAAAGCAGCAGATATATGCTGATATTTTAAGGCCATGAAGCGAAATTGTACAGTTTTGGGACTTTAAACAAGATCTTTTTAAGGGAAAACCAGTTCCCATACACAGCCCTCACAGCTTCCCATGCTAAGAAAATGAATCCCTCTGCAAACCTAGTGTGCTCCACCTGCAGGAAAAGGGGTCATCATGCTGACAAATGCTGGATTGGTCACCCTGTACTGTGGCCAGCATACATGGAGCAGTGTGGAAAGATAAAATCAGCCAGTAGCATGCAGGTGACAAACCAAGGAGATGAGACTCAAGAGCTCACTACTAATGTGAGTCTACTTACAAATCACTCATACTCATCACCTGATGACCTCTGGAATGCAGACACCAGCACCACTAGTCATATGACACCAAGAAGGGAATGGTTGCACAAATATGAGCAATACCGTACATCAATTTGCTTAGCAAACAACAACACCATATATTCAATTGGAAGAGGAGACATCATTTTTTGACCCATCATAGATGGAGTGTGAGAAAAGGAGATAAAATTCATTAATGTTCTACATGCACCTGCATTAAGAAGTAATCTACTGGTGGTAGTTTGCCTCTCCATGCACCATGCTTTCATAACTAAAATCTCCAAGGAATACATCTCCTTTTCACTCAATGGGGAACTGTGCATGCAGGCATCAATTCAGAATGGGGCAGGCCATCTAGACAGGACTACAATCCCACACTCAGAGCAAGCACTCACCAGCAGACAAGCAGTCATTGATTGGCCACTGTGGCATAAGCAACTTGCTCACATTGGGACTGCCCATCTGGAATGCCTCATCAAGAATCAAATGGCAGAAGCAATCAATGTTGAAATGAATACACCTGTGCCCACTATATGCCAGCCTTGCATTGCAGCAAAGCAACACTGTGATGCATTCCCCAAAATGACATTCCACTGTGCACAAAAGCCACTAGAGCTAGTGGTGTCTGATCTATATGGACCACTGCCCATTGGTACTGGATAACATTCACAGATGACTGTACCCAATACAGAATGGTATATTTATTATGGACCAAGGATGAGGTATTTGATGCTTTTGTTGTTGAAAAAATTTCGCCTTGCTGGGGGTGTGTGGAGAGTAGATTTTGAATAGGGACAGAGGGAGTGATGGGAACTGGATGTATGCATAATCGAATTGAAGATATACTTGAGTAGTATCTTCCTACGAAGTTTGATGGGATTTGGTGTGATCTTCGTCTAGATATCGACAATTTGAGCAGGGATCAGGAGCAGATGACTCAAACGAGAGTAAATGCTTAATAGAAAATCAACCAGTGGAGCTTAGGCTTCGCAAACTGGGATTCGAATATATGTTGCAATAATCTGGAGAACTATGCAAAAGATAGTAGAAATACGCGTTTGTTCTGGAGTTATTCCAGAAACGAATAGTTCAGACACAGACAACAGAAACAGATGAGAGGAAATTCTCTAGTCCATTGCATATCTAGCTAGGCGTGTTTTATACAAGATATGCATGCTAATAACTCGTGATAAAAGTTCTGTGTCATTTGAAACATGGGAAAGAAACTTGTGATAAAAACGAAATGGGGGGTGGAGCCAATAGGGAAAATGACGAAATAAAATATAAAAGAAATATAGGAGAATGATCTGATGTGTGTGGAGCTTACAGGGGCTTCTCCTCTTCCCTCCTAACCATTTCCCCTCGCTTTCCTACCTCCCCCTCAACCTCCTGAGCCTCCTATGTGCTCCTATTCCTCCTATCCCCTCTGTTCCCCTCTCCCCTAGAAGTCCGGTCTTCCAAATAACATTTGTCACCTACGAGGCAGTTATGGAGAATCAAATCAATGGAAAACTCAAGAGATTCTGTGATGACAAAAGCAGTGGATTTATCAGATGGAAATGGAATGCATTTTCACACAACATGGTGCTATGCATGAGCAAATGACTAAGGGAACTCCACAGCAAAATGGGATAGCAGAGCATACAAATTGCACCCTTACTGAAGGAATAATAGCAATGTTGCAGCAAGCTAAGCTACCATTGTCAATGTGGGGTGATGCACTACACTTACTGGTCTGCATAATGAATGTGACACCAACCTCTGCAGTTCCAAATGTGACATCTTATGAGCCTGGCATCAAAGCCAGTATATGGGAACCACCTTTTCCCTATCAAATTCCATTTATGCAGCACCAATGTGCTAAACTTTGCTTTTCCATTCCTAAATATCAGCATATATTTGGTGCTTGTACCTGGAATGGACTTATTCAAATATTATCTATTTTTCCATATTTTTTCGGGAATATTCCATGCAGAACTTGGCCTAGAATCATTTATTTCTGCTGTGCTACAATTGTGGACCCATAGGCACCCACAAACCTTCGCACAGCCGGCTCTCCCTCTTTGGACCAGGCATTCAGCCTGAATTCAAGCTCAGATGTCTCTGATCAATAAATATTCTCTAACTTGACAACCACAGCCTCTCAGGGCACTATTTTCCGTGCAGAGCATCACATGAGATGTGGCTATCCATGGCTGTCCAAACCAGTGCAGAAAACAAGGTGGACACCCTTCTTTTTGCCTGATCAGTGCCTAGTTCAGGGATCAAATCAGGTGATGGGTGATCAGATCAGGTGATTGCCTTGCAATATTCTACCCCTTTCCATAACATTCTAGCTGTTTCCTTCTATTATTAGATAGAACTTTCCAGAACCATTATTCAGCTCCTGATCAGTGTTAGCACAGTGATCAGAACCTGTGATTGGCTTGGAATATTCTACCCCTTTCTTCCACCTTCCACAACCTTCCAGTAGCTTCCATCTATTAATAGGTAGAATATTCCAGAAGCATTACTCAGCCCCTGTAAATACAATATATAAGGAGGCCATTCTGCCTCTGAAATAGTAACATATTCAACCTATTCTACCCATCTTCTGCACACCAGTGTGACTAGAGTGACATACAGTGTCATCCTCTATCTCAGTAACTGTTGATTACCAGTTCAAGGATCTTTTACAGTTGTGTAACTGTACTTGATTGCACTCAAAGTAGTGATATTCCTGCTTTGGGCGTGAATGTAGTATCTACCTTGCGTGACTACAAATCTACAGGGTGAGATTGTCTGTTGATAGTCCTGCCATTAGTGCTCTTGTTTAAGTTACTAGTGTGTACTGCCTTTGCAGAGCATTAGGATCTTGAACTTGTGTGAAGCAGTTGCTAGACTACTTCACACATTGCTGTTACCCGCTTCTGAGTGCCACTGGTTGGACGGTTGGATTCATCCACCTACTTCCTTTAGCCTCTAAGTGCATTCCCCTCTTTTTGGAATATCTGGACCCCTAAGCGTCCGTGAACTCTAGACTCTGGAAGTCTTATTCATTTCTTGCTGCTAAGAAATGTATTACTTTTCTGCGTATAGTCTGCATTGACCAATACAAAGGATTGTAACTAAAGTACAAATGTTAAATTGTTTCTGGAGTTGTGCTGCAGCAGGGTTTGATATTCTTCTCAGCTGTTCATTCATGGAATTGTGGTGATTTAGAGTTTGCCCTAACACCATAATTTTGCAGGTTCCAAAACAGGAGTTGGGGGAGCTAGGGGAGCTAGGGACAGTGCTGCTGTCCCTACCTAGGGGAGCTAGGGGAGGAGTGTTTTTTTCCTCGACCCTAGTGACCCTAGAACAACTCTATAACCCTTGCATTTGAAGCTTTCATGCCCCATCTATAGGATGATTGATATGATCCTTGGCTTGGTTTGAAAACTCCAATGTTGAGCTTTGTTCAAATGATCTGGACAACATCATCAACCAGTGCTGGGGGTATAGGGATTTGTCAATCTGTCCAAGGGACATGCTTGATGACTGGGATAATATAATCTGAGAAATAATCCTGTCAAAGGGTCACATTCTTCTTCAACAAAGGCTAGGACTTCCTGATTATTAGCAAGTGCCATAATAAACAACTTCTCTTCTTCTGGCCATAAGAAACCTTCTGGATTAATTTTGAGAATATTTAGATGTTCTTGGGTGAGTTTGGGAGTGGGGTGAATTCTGGAGGATGAGGCGAAAGGGGAATAAAGGATAAAAGGGGTTCTCTTGAAGCATCCAACCTTCAAGCTTCTTCTGCGTTGATTGAGGGATTCCCTTCCAGAAATACTTCCAGTACTCCTCAATCATCATCTTCTTGTTCTGATACGGCTGTTTTGGAACCTGCAAAATTATGGTGTTAGGGCAAACTCTAAATCACCACAATTCCGTGAATGAACAGCTGAGAAGAATATCAAATCCTACTGCAGCACAACTCCAGAAACAATTTAACATTTGTACTTTGGTTACAATCCCTTGTAATGGTCAATGCAGATGATACGCAGGAAGGTAATACATTTCTTAGCAGTAGGGAATGAATAAGACTTCCAGAGTCTAGAGTTCACAGATGCTTAGGGGTCCAGATATTCCAAAAAGAGGGGAATGCACTTAGAGGCTAAAGGAAGTAGGTGGATGAATCCAACCGTCCAACCAGTGACACTCTGAAGTGGGTAACAGCAATGTGTGAAGTAGTCTAGCAACTGCTTCACACAAGTTCAAGATCCTAATGCTCTGCAAAGGCAGTACACACTAGTAACTTAAACAAAGAGCACTAATGGCAGGACTATCGACAGACAATCTCACCCTGTAGATTAGTCACGCAAGGTAGATACTACATTCACGCCCAAAGCAGGACAATCACTACTTCAAGTGCAATCGAATACAGTTACACAACTGTAAGCGACCCTTGAACTGGACAATCAACAGTTACTGAGATATAGAGGATGATGCTGTATGTCACTCTAGTCACACTGATGTGCAAATGATGGGGTAGAAATGGTTATTTATTCAGAGGCAGAATGGGCTCCTTTTATATTGTATTTACAGGAGCTGACTAATACTACTGGAAACTTCTACCTATTAATAGATGGAAACTACTGGAAGCTAGTGGAATAAGTGAGAAGGGGGTAGAAGTTTCCTAGCCAATGAGCTGCTTGGATTTGCTCTGACTCATGGCATGAGTCATGGATGGAGTCATAGTGTGACTCAGAGCAGGAGTCATAGTATGAGTCATGGAAGGAGTCATGGTATGAGTCATGGAAGGAGTCATGGTATGAGTCATGGAAGGAGTCATGGTATGAGTCATGGAAGGAGTCATGGTATGAGTCATGGAAGGAGTCATGGTATGAGTCATGGAAGGAGTCATGGTATGAGTCATGGAAGGGGTCATGGTATGAGTCATGGAAGGAGTCATGGTATGAGTCATGGAAGGGGTCATGGTAGGGGTCATGGTATGAGTCATGGAAGGAGTCATGGAAGGGGTCATGGTATGAGTCATGGAAGGAGTCATGGCAGGAGTCATGGTATGAGTCATGGCAGGAGTCATTGCATGAGTCACCATTACTCAAATAACTCAGTCAATACTTCGTTTCCCAGGCTGATCAGCACAGCTATGGGTAGGCACAGCTTCTATTGAACTTTCCACTGAAAATGGAGTCAGGAGGTGCAGTGGTTGCGAAGATATTAAGCATTTACTGGCAGTGGTGACCAGATTGAGTCAGAGATTGAAATGAGTCATGTGATTGAAAATGAGTCAGTTGTCTGGGTGACTCCAGCTGACTTTAAAGCTGCTGACATCTGCAAAGGTTTGTGGGTCCATGTGGGTCCCAAAACTTCACCCAGCAGAACAATAAGTTTGTAGACTCATTTCTGCATGGAAAATTCCTGAAAAAATATGAAAAAATAGAGAATATTTGAATGGCCCTGAATCAAGAGAAAGCAGCACATATATGCTGATATTGAGGCCATGAAGTGAAATTGTACAGTTTCAGGACTTTAAACAAGATCTTTTAAGGGAAAACCAGTTCCCATACAACAGCCATCCACTGATCTGAGTGAACTTCTGCTGGTACTTGTGGAAATTGGAGTGACTGCAAATACAATGGTTATGAGCTTTGGAAATGAACTTGATAAGGTCTTTCTCTTTGAAGTGCTTCTCAGTTTTGACATGATTGAAGAGTTTTCAAAGGGTGTCAGCAAAAGGTTTCCATTCCTTTGCCATGTATTCCTGTTGGGGTATATGAAGTTCTAAACTACTTCAAATAAGGACTATTATTTAGTAGTTCAAAGGTATTTCAAATGTTCTAATGAACGTACTTATATTTTGCATTTTTGTGTATTTGAGCCCACAAATGTACACAATGGGTACATGTCATGTGACCTCGAAGAGCACTCACGTGCAAGTGAACAACGTGCATATTACATAAGCAGCAGAGTTCATGCACTTCAGCCAAAAGTGGCCACAGAAGGTTCTGACACCTTCCTGGATCTTCCACAAGGTTCTCCAGCCTTCTCTTTCCTTCTAGGGGCTTCCCTAAGCCTCAGGAATATTCTCTAATTCCTCACTGTTCCAGTTCAACTGGAGACAGAGTGGGGACAATAACTATTGAGTTGGATCAAGTGGACTTGGCTTCAACTTGTGTGTTGCACCCCCTCAGATCACTGGTCCAATATTTCAGAGTTTGGAGTATGGAGTTGGATCAATAATCCAGAGTTCAACTTGTCAAGAGGGCACTTTTCAAGAAGCTAGCAACCAAGAAGTTGATGGGGCAAAACTTAGTTGATATACAAACTACTGTAACATACAGAGAGTAGCCCGTATAAGCATGTGAAGAATTGAATGATAAACTAAAAGCAATAGGACAATAAGACAGATGTGGAACACAATACAGAAAGGAGTTTGGAGTTTTGGACTCAAGTCTGAACTAATACTAAGCAATATAAAAGATAAAAGATTGTTGTAACTCATAAGAGGAAAACTACTTATATGGAGAACAATAACAGAGTTCAGGGTTGATGGAGGTGGAGTAGAAGGAGATGGAGGTGGAGTCCAGAGATTGGACTTGGTGTTAGAGGATGTAACAACTATTCACATCTCTCAACCTTCCTTCATCAGTACCATAGCACAGCACTTCAATATAACAGCTGGAAGAGCTGTCTCATCCCCCATAGATCCATCTACTGTTATGACTATATTCATTAACACCCAGATCCCCATCCGATCCACTCAGATCCCCACGCACATGAAATCTATACTCCATTTGGAAACCATCACATCTCCATTTATCTGTCTGATTGTCACCGCCAATCTCCCTCATCCACCTCCAGTTCTGATTGATGCATCACCATCACCATAGGAACCTGGACATCCATCCCCATCGGACTCAGACATATTCATGTAAGGCTGTCAGCCTCAGAGACCCATCACTGGAGTAATTATTATTAGATTTCAAATATGTATTTAAGTTGCCTGACTGGGGACTTCAGTCCCCAGTTCGAATATCAAATCACACCCAGCTCCTAAGTCCGATCCTAACCATCTAAGTTGTACTCCATCTCCGAAATCTTGGACACCGGTATTGGTGAGGGCGCAGCACATAAGCTGAAGCCAAGTCTGTTCCAACCCCCACAATGCACCCTGATTCCTGCTCCAACCAACAACTCCGACCCAATCTCTGACCCCCAATCGGACCTAGTGCGTAACATCTACAGATCTACAAACATCCATGAATATTGATATTACTATTGATATACCACACACATCCATGTTATCATTACACTCACAAACAGGTGCCATAAAACTACATTATATCCCCACACTCAAAAACCCTGCCAACACACTCACAAAACCTCTATCACCTCACAAGCACATGAATCTCTTAAACACTCTAGATATCCATTGTGCTTGAGGGGGTGTGTTGTGAAATATAAATCCTACCTGCTGATCCCTTGACTTAGGTTCCATACCACTGAATCATATCAATATACATTGACACCCATACAATCATGCCTTACAAAATCAATCATCAAGCTCCATCCAATCATCAGTTGCAAGACATGGTCATGTTACCATCACGCACACAAACATCCATTCATATAACCAATCACCATATACATTCAGGAGCTCTTTTCATGTGATCCTCACAATTCATGTATGTTCCGGTGCCAAGATCACTCTCCAATACGCAGTCTCTAGTCATTCTGAATCATATTGCACAATCTTGCGTTCCAGACGGATGTATTTTTGGAAAAGGAATGACGCGGAATCGCTGTTCCGGGAGAGCACAAATGACGGTTGGAGGGTTTGGGGGAATCATATCTAATTCACGGTTAGAGGAGGCAGCCATCCGAATGAGCAACAACATATCATATAGATGACTTGGGTCAGCCGATAATAGTAGCGCCTTTCATTAGCCATCACCAATAAACTTCTAGTTGTCGGTCGACGCTTATGGTAGATATCCATATGCCTCCAAACCCAGGTGATGTGCGAGGAGCGCTAGGCCCCCTGGCTGGCTACACTGGAGAAGGAATAGGGGGCTAATATGTACGTCAGAGAAGCCTGATAATACACAGAGGGGATAAGGGCGAGGGACAGGATGGCTGAAGCATAAGGACGCCTGGTGACTGTCGTCACCAACAAGGTCCAACCACAAAGAACGCAAAATACTTTAAGCGGTGATTGAACTGGGACTCCTCATTAACCCTAAGCTCTGAAAAAGGTCAGTTAACGATTGAAACAGGTGTTTGTATATGTTGTCACGGGAGTGTTCGTCTCCCTGTTAAACTAGAGGGTTCTAACTACTATCATGACATGCTCGCGGTTTTCCTCACCTTATTGGTACGTGTTTGGATTGGTCTTCATCAGCAAGCAAGACTGCTGACCCTCTCTTCTGGTAGTCCATAGACATGAGATATTCCATTTTCGTGACGTTTGCGATTTAAAGCGGTCACAAAATCGACATCACGCACATTCCATCCGAGCTTTGACCAAGACGGTATGGTCGTCCTCTTAGCCGCTCAAAGTAACTGTAGCATTTCCGTCACTTTTTCAGGCAGAAACAAGTCTCCCTTGCGAACATCTGACCGAAAATAGACGAGTACGAATGTGTCTTTCTCACAGCCAACGATTGACCACGAATATCGTGCTGAGCGACTCGACACCAATAAATCACATGGTCAGGTGTAAGCATGCATGTATCTGCCAACAAGGTGCACCACATCAGTGGAGTCAGATGGCTATAGATAGTTTGGTGTCACTTTGGCAACTCAAGTGATGTAATTCGGACGGGAGCAGACTCCTCTCCAGTACTATGTCCCTGAATTGGATTATGATGTAGTGATAGCTCGAAATTGCCATGAGTTCGTCAGAAAATAACTAGAATTTGAGGCATTTTTAATGTGGAAAAAGTTGTATAATGCATGGGTTATGGACTGGAACCACCGTGGGACTCGGGGGAAATGGGTGCATAATGCCTAACGCATAAAGCATAGTGCGACGACTCACTTATGCATTATCGGAATGGTTTTCACCCAATACCGGTGATATCTTGTCCGGAGCGTCACGCTGAGATTCACGTCAGAGGTGATGCTGCGATTGTGGCTGAGATGGCAGTTGCGTGGGGTTATGTCATCGAAGCTGATGATCCTGATTCTACTTCAACGCGATGAGCTCCTTAATTCGACTCAGACATCATTAGATACACACATGGTACCGATTACCTCGCGACGTGTGTCACCACGCGTGACATATTTTCGTTATGCATACACCCCATTATGCATAGGTCCTGAGTCGGCCCGAGTACTATGCATTGTGAGATGGACCATCATTTTGTCCCGCCTTGATACAATTTCTACCATCAACATTTATTATCTGAACCGCACGAGCCAAGTCCTCGTACTGCCAGGTCCCTCGCGTGTTCTCGAACCCCAGCGCTTGGTTAAAGGATGCGACAGGTTCGTCGGTGGATCCCTTGATTCTAATGCGTTCTTCAACAGTTGTCTCAACCGGAAAGATTGGTGAGGGCTCTGTGGCTTTAGGGTGACATATTAGGACAGGTTCATATTCAACGTCAACGCTGGTCTTCCTATGTGTCTATATCCAGGATTTCCGTGATATTCCTGCATCTCATTTCCTCATTTATGTAGGCACCCCATATTTCATGCGGCCGTCGGAATGACAGTCAGCCGACTGGAAGTCCCTGTCCATGTGTAGATCATCACACAAAGTTCGATCAATCCTTTCACTTTATAAACGAAGTACAACTGACCTTGCAGCCGTGACCATTGAGATGTCTTCCACAAAAGTTTGGCTAATCACAGGTCCGTGCAGCACCAGGCATTCAAGGAACTCTGCATGATCGAATTCTGATTCTATGGATTATATGCAGGAACCTCTTCAGGTCTGGGACGGGAGATTGCCCTATCTGCTTTGGCTCAAGGCGATAAAGTGATCGCTACCGCTCGTGTGTTGGACACACTTAAGGACCTTCAGGACGCCAACTCGGATGAGCAGCTCCGTGTCTTGCAACTAGATGTCACATGGTCATTTGATATTATATCTGCCAAAGCAAAGGAGGCTATTGCCATCTGGGGCAGAGTCGATGTCCTTGTCAATAATGCTGGACAGGGTGTAGTCGGCACTATTGAAGAAGCAGGGTGCGTTTGCATCACAACATCGTGACAACTTCCCTCTGATGATATCACATCGCAGGGTAGAAGGGCTCATGACTATGTACAAGACTAATGTTTTTGGCGTTGTGAATGTAACGAATGCGTTTGTACCATACATGCGTCGACTTCGGCGCGGTACTGTGGTCATTATCGGCAGTCGCTCTGCCTGGGACGCACGTTTTGCGGTATGGGTTATAACTCTAATGGTTACTAGCATGTACTTAACTGCGCACAGGCAGGGGGTCAGTAATCTCATACATAATTCCCTTCAATAAACGCGCTGATGTTTCACCGCACCAGCAATTTATGCGAGCTCGAAGGCGGCAATCCATTGTGAGCAGAGAATTATTCTTATTCAGGAACGTTGTTTACCGGCTCGTGGCAGCTATATCAGATACGCTTTCACAAGAGCTCCGCCCCCAAGGCATTCGCGTGCTAACCGTCGCTCCTGGTAGCCTTCGAACACAATCAATAAACAATAGTCGAGTCCTCGGTAACACAACACTGGCCTTTCCAGAGCCAGATGTCGAGCTTGGGGAAGTGCCCGAGTATGCACAGATACGGGCTGCAACATGTGGGTTTTTGGGGAAGGTCAACGGTGCAGAAACCGGTGATGCCAAGAAAGCGGCCAAGATTATCGTGGATGTTGTGAGAGGCGAAGGAGTCGCTAAGGGACGGCCTCCCACTGAAACACTATTTCTGGGTAGCGATGCTCTGAGGGATGTGGGTGCGAAGTGCCACGCAGTTTTGAAGACTATTGGCGAATGGGAGGATGTAGCAAGGAGCATCGATGCTGATCGATGATTAGCAAAGGGCTCGTGCGTAAGGTCCTAGAGTTGATATTACTGTAAACCCAAAGATGCTTAACTTTAGACCGGGTACTGTCATGCCTCGGCCAATGGCATGCTTAGAAATGTTGTTTGTTTTTCGCTGTCGAACTCGAGCAATCGTGATGATGCCGTTCGGTACTATATCACACTGCACCGCATTCACAGTTGCACCGATCACAGCACCAATCGCTATTTGACGTCTGGCTCCGATGTCCAATAACGGGCCGCGCAAATCTATGGTTAGACAGCCCTCCGAGAATATGTTCACCGCCGCCTTGAAATGCGAAGTTGAGGCTACACCCCAGTCCTACAGTTGGTGTGCAGCTCCGCCTGGCTAAATGCAAAGGTAGGGCAAGAGGAGAGTGTGCAAACAGTGCTAGCTCGGAGCCCCCTTGGTTGTGTCAAGATCCAGGGGGCTTGACCAAAGCGGAGGTATGTAGGCTGTTCAAGTGCCATGAAATGCCAGTGGTTGTGGGGTGACTGATTTTGCCAACAAATGATCGCATCATCAGAGGACCATATAAAGAGATGGTTCTTCTAGCCTGAAATATCTAGGTTATACTATTTTGAATAACTGAATGACACAATCTAAGTGTCGGTCAGAATGATGTGCGAGGAAGGTTACCACGAACATGATGCGCTAACAAGTCGATTGGTGACATTTGGACGTCTACGCAAATGCCACTCTTGGTCCGTTTGATCACCGTAAATTAGTATCGGTAGAGATCGAAAATAAGTCTGTTTTACAGTGATCAACTCAACAGATAGCTTATATAAAATTTAAAAAGATATCAAAGCATCGTCTTCGGCACCAGAATACGAAACTACCCAACCTAAAACCCGAACGGTATGAGTTACTGAAGAGGGAGAGCGAAAGGGCACTATCAAATCGAATGGTAACTAGTAGGTTTAGGGAGGGTTCACTGTAATGTTCTGAGCGATATATCTTGTACATGTGAAACAAATGACATCCGATTCTACTAGGTAGGTGAATGTCGATAGCAAAAGTGAGAAATTGCTCACGACTGGACTGCTCCTTCACTTGACCCCTGAACCAGTTTCTAATCGATGCGCTTCCTCTGCTTCCTTCAGCCGTACAGAAAACCTTGCTTGTTCAGCCTGATCATTGGCTGTCTTTGCTTCATCATTGGTTTGGGAAGCAGTGCCACTACTTCGTGCGGCCCTACGTTCTTGACTGATCTGCCAACCACCTACAACAGCCGCAGCTACTGTTACGCCCTGAGCAATGACACGGAACCGTAGCCATCTGGTCGATCGCGTCTGGGTATCAGAAACTACATAATGGAAGATACGAGGCCGCACCTGTTGAAAGAATTACGGTCGCCAGTTTGCATTTTTCGTGTCGCACCAATGAGAGCCATGCAGGTTGCAGCAACGCCTGTTGACTAAATTCGGAGGGACGCTCACAAGAAATACTGCAATTACCTATTGGAATCAGAGGCTGCTGCTTGAATTTATGCACGTATCGCGCCCATGTTGTGTCGTGTTCACTGTCCATGACAGCTTCGCTCTAGGGATCTGAGTACAAACCCCGCCAGCGCCTGTGAAGTTTTTCCCCCCAACTTAACGACGATGAGCTCTCCTACTGGGGATGAGCCAGCTACAATTATTGGAATCAACTTTGGCAACTCGTACGCGTCAATTGCTGTTATTACAAAGGTAACGGGCATCGCTACATTCCTGTGCTTACTCACTTTGGATATAGGAAGGAAAGGCGGAATGTATTGCTAACGAAGACGGAGAACGACAGATTGCAGCTGCCATTTCGTTTCACGGTGAGGAGCTAGTGAGTCGGCTCTGCTATTCTCTGTCTGTAACTGTTGAGAAGATGATATGTGTGTAGTATGTTGGCAACCAGGCGACCCCACAGCTTGTGAAAAATGCGGAAAACACAATCATAGCTTTCCGTAACTTGCTCGGTAAAAAGTGCATTATCTGGCTTTCTCCCTCCTGCAAATTTCTAAATTCTCCTTAGATTCTCTGAAATCCCGTCATCAGCTTCAGCACCATCTTTAACGCCTTCCGCGCCCATCGTCCAACATCCATCGCTCCCAGATACACCTTGCTATGCCGTTCAGGTACTTGTGCCATCGCCAGCACCACTTGTATCATCTCGCAGTACAGCGACCCCAGTCCCCAGTCTACCACCTTCACGTCCGTCCACTCAGCATCCAACACCAATCCCAACTCCCCGCTCAGAGCCTACTGCTCAGACTCGGTATGTAACCCCGCACGACGCTGCGACCTTATTCCTTAAATCCCTACACCAATCCGCTACCGACTTTCTGGGCAAGGTGCCGGATGGCGCTATCTTGACAGTGCCGTCATGGTTCACTGAGTCCCAGAGAGATGCTTTGCAGGAGGCTGCCAAGGAGGCTGGTGTGAAGGTGTTGCAATTATTGGAGGAGGATGCTGCCGCCGCGTCTGTGCTTCTTGACGCAACCAACGAAATGAACCAAGGGAAAGAGGGTGATAGGACCGCGCTTCTCGTTGACTGGGGCGCGACGGATCTGGTGGTTAGTTTGCTCAGCGTCCGCGCAGGTCTGGTGCATGTTCTCGGCTCAAATCGATCCCCTGAGTTGGGGACTGCGTCTCCTGGCAGCGTTGACGAGGTCCTCATAAAACATTTTGCCAAAGAGTTCGTGAAGAAGACTGGGGAGGCGCTACAGGTGCGAATGAACTGCCCCGTCTCGGACTTCAATTGACGTCTTTCGTCCCTGGGCAAGGTCTGTCCCTCGAATAGTGCATCCTCGCGTGCCCAAACGAAACTTGTCTTGGCACTTCCACATGTCAAACGGTCTCTCACTACCACTACTTCGTCAACCAACAATCTATCGTCACAATCCAAGTCAACTCAGATTAGCATCGAAAGTTTGCAAGGTGGCCTTGACTTCAGCGCTGCCCTTAATCGCACACGCGCATCAGGTTTGCTGTCAAGCGTGTTTACGCGCTTCGTCAAAGTAGTCCAAGCTGTGCTGAATAGCGCAGGTGGCGAAGGGGAGTCTTGGGCATATCGTAGTGTTTGGGTAGACACTATTGTGTGGGTCGGTGGCGGAGGGCGCTTGGGTGCGGCTGGCGCGAGTTCTGCCCTCTTCAGCTCTGATGTGTTGAGCGAAGATGTGCGTGACGAGGATATTGGTGCCCCAGAAGAGGCGCTTGCGCGTGGCTGTGCTCTGCATGGGCGTGAGATTCCACAATACTCCTTAGATATCGACCCTCGCGACGTATCTGTGACGAGACGGACTATTGGTATCGTTATTCCTCAGCTGACACCCTCTGCACGTCTGGCGAACGGGGATGCAGAACACGCCGGCGATACGGAAGGCAATACCGACGACTTGGGCGGCCAATGGATTGCGGTCCTGTCAGCGGAAACACCACTGCCTGCACGTAGAACGGTTCGGTTCCCAATTTCATCCTCTTCACCTGGCTCTTTGGATCGGGTGCCAATCGAGGTCTGGGAAGTTTCAGAGATTGTGCGTGTGCACCGGATAGCTCAACCCCAGCTCAGTGATGCAAGTGATGATGACGAACCTCCCGAAGATATTGAGGAGCGAGAGCGTGCCATACGCAAGGAGCAGTATCTTGGTGCAGTTGAACTTCAAATTTTGCCAAGCAAACCTGCGAAGAAATCAAAAGAGGCAACAAGCACAGTTGTCGAGGTTAGATTTGATATGGATGTGCAGGGGAGGTTAGAACTACGCGCCCGACAGGACGAGAATGGGTGGGTGACGATGAGTCTGGGGTCTACGGCGACGTGAGATGTGGCATTTAGGCGTAAGCCTTGTTGTCGTACTTTACCATTTTGTCTTTCGATACCATAATAGACATTCCACAGCCAGACGCTAGTGGCGGTGTGAATGCGACGACTCACCGAGCAACAAGGCCAAGCCAAACCAACCGAGCCATGCGGAGCACCTCACGCAGATAGCCTGAAGACCGTAAATTCTTGAAGACAGGCTAGAAAGTCAACGTTGAATGTCTACAATCAGATGAAAAGGTAGAATAACGGCTATCCACTGACCTTCCAGAGGGAGAATGGAGACACTTATTAGAACCTAACGGTGTAGTAAAGAACAGATCCTGGTTCTAATTAAAATCAGCTGAATATCACCCAATGACACCTAGATATTCTGCTGTGTATTGATATGACCCTTCAAACATTAACAGGTGAACCAGTCCTCAACACTTCATCAAGATCTCGCTGCAGTCGTTCTTCAAGTTATCATTAGCGCCACTAGCACTTTACCCCAAGAATCGAGAAGACTGAAAGGACCATGAATAGATAATAAGAATCGATGAGATTGACGGTGTAGAAAGCTGGTTCAATTTGAAGGGAGACTCTGATGTTACCATCAGTTCAGGGGAGGGCTTAGTCAGTGTATGGAAATTATAAAGCTCCGTAACTAAGCAGGCTCCAGGTCCCTTCAAGATTGAATGTAGTTCACATCATCAAACATGAACCAGCCATTGTTCGACGTTGAAATTACTATAATACCAGCTTCGTGATGGGGATGCATTTAAGGCTCACCAGCCTGACGTTAGCCCTGTCAAAATTCAGTCCTTTCGAGTATATTAGATACCCCGTCCGAACGCTTGGAGCTTGGAGGACTAGCTACAACGTCACCTAGTATATATGTAAGTACGCGCTGGTCTGTGCGTGCTGTGCACGGCAGTCGCTTAACTCAAACTTCCTTTAGGACCACCCATTCTAGAACCTATGTACTTCGCTATGTGCCACTTTAGCTCACATACCACCCCTAGTAGTAGGGTTGGTATGTGCCCTAATGCAGGTATAAAGAATGGGTAAGAGCTAGTGGTGTTGACATGTGAGAAAAAGAACATGTGGCCATGATGATGCCAGGGATTGCGACTCTCAAGATATTAACCGAGCCATTCAATATCGCTGAGAGGAACCGGTGCCGTGTACAAATAGGAGGCCGGTGGTGTGAGACTGGTGGCATGTGAGGACGCCGAGTCAGGGGGACTAGGGCATGGTCGGGTTAAATCAATGGTGGCCAAGACATCTGTAGGTTTATAAGATTTTTATACACTTCTGGGTTAGTAGATTGGATGCCAGATATCATTGTTCCAGGACGGATACGCTACCACCGCTACTACCAGCCGCGGAGACTTGAATGCATCGTTTTTTACGTAAACCTAGAACGGGAAATTCCGAAAGGCAATTGCCAATCTTACGAAGCATGCAACGTTTTTGTTGATCACATTGCCCGGAAGGATCTTACGGCTGTCAGTCATGTGACCTTCTGCCACGTGACCCCGATAAAGAGTCTCCTTCAGTCTACGTCTATCATTCCCTGGGCCCGGTCTTTCATGGGTCTCTACGTCGTCTGTCCTCTTCAGACCAGCAAATTAGATAGTCGAGCGGTTCCGCCGAATAATCTGTGCCTTGGGCCACGGTTGCATGCGGCAAGCGGCTAGCAACAAGAGGCATGCTAGGGTATGACCCTGATAGCCCATCGGACCCTCCAAAGGTAAAGATCTTCCTCAACAGCGCACTTTCTCTGACAGGGAAATCATTTTTCTGTATAGAAATAGTGTTTAGAGTTCAGATCGCGGCCATCGCTGCGCTTGTCTACCTTATCGCTTCTGAGCGACGGAAGGCGAAGATGGTAGGTAGCACTCTATCCACTATAGTAGCTCAAGTCTTTCGCGATATGCGACGATGGCCAACAATGCGCTCTATATCTTGACGTTGCAAACTAAACGAGAAGACAAGAAGAGAAGTGTACGTGGGAGCCGAAGGAACCGGGAGACTAGGTTGACGTCCGGTGTCGTAGGCGAACGACATATACTCGGGGCTCGCTATGCCACCCAACGTCAGCTCGGGTCACATAGCCTACAGGAAGACGGGCATGGGGAACGTCGTGGATAAATGGAGATTTGTAGATTACAGTACCTGACAATCAGGTTGGCGATAGGGTTCTAGGGACCGCGACGAGGAGACGTTTATTCCGGCAGTGTAAAGGTACGAAACGATCGGACATACGCGCCAGCGTAGTGGAAGGGCTCCATTATACTCAAGGCACGTGGCACGGAGGTTCATTGTGGATCAGACAGACAGGCGACGTTGACAAGAGTTGACAACGGTTGATTTGCCATTCTACGGCCATATAGGCACGTATTCATGTCACTCCTATGCCTTACTCTCAGGGTTGTGGGAATACCCGAAAGGGATTCGCCGTCTTCATGTTTGATCGGACGCGGCGGAGTTCAAACTTACACGTCGGAACGCGCGTGGTGAGTGTGCTCCCAATTTAAGACCAAATGTACCGAGAGTTGGTGGGCACGAGGGCCGTGATCACTTACGTTCCTTTTCAATCTTCCCTGGGCGGGTCCTTTTGGGGACTATCCCCTCCCTTAAGGTGATTCACTGGTCCATTTGAAAAACGGCCATCAATTAAGTATGATATTTTTGCCCCCGACAGGTCACAAACAGAAGTTCCGACTAACTGAAAGCGTCTGCATGATACATACAATAAGCAACAGCAAGCAAATCAAAGGGTGTTTCGCCAATCCTCCGTTGCAAAATAGCCCTGACAACGGCCATCAGACGTGGGTCGGGAGTGTATGTAGATCCACATACCCGATCAAAACAGAATTCACCGCCCCAGGTCTCGACGAGTTGTTTGCTCTCTTCCAGGGCCCCATTCAGTTCGCCCAACGTTGCCCTTGCGCGGGAAATTTCCTCCTCCGACTGCAAGTGCCCCGCGGCGACCTCCTCCTTGCAGGACTGAATTGCTTGAGCCAGATCGGCATCAACAATTGCAAGGTGGGGGAGCAGTGGATCATCATCGGAGGTGCTCCAGCGCAAAGGAAATGTTGACCGAATGATATGGGTGTAGCTTGGAAGAGATTCAACTCCCAAGCCTGCAGGTGGCGGTGAAAAAAGGCCGAGAAGGTTTGGCGTCAGCCCCCGCATCTGGATTGGATGGACGCTGACACGTACCTGCACCCAAAAGCATGCGCGCGTGTCCCAGCACCTCTGAGAACTGATGCGTGGGTGATGCGACGCCTTCTCGGACAGTGAACATGGGCAAGTGCGATGGGGGGGTAATATTTGCATGTAGTTGCATGAGACGTGTTCGAATGATAGCACTGAATGTACTAGCTGTGGCGGGGCTGTGGACACTAGATCAGTGTGAGACATTGGATGAGCAAGTGCACGAACTCGGTGGTCAATAGCGTGCGGATGACAGCTCTGAGGTCAGCTACAGGCGCACTAGCGATGAAAGTATCAAGCATGAGGTTACTGGAGGACGTGAGTGACATGGAGATAGGGAAAGAGAAGAGGACCTACACATGCTTGACAGAGCTGCAGGGGGCTTCGTAGACAGGAGTTATGGAAGACATGTGGAGAGAGGGGATATAGTGGAAGTTGGGGAAAAGAGTGAAGAATAGGAGGGCTACGCCACCCAGTATTTAAGGTCGAGAGGGGATATAGTGGGAGTTAGGGAAAAGGGTGAAGAGTTGGTCGGCTACGCCACTCAGTACATAAAATCGAACGGCTGCCATCGGCTACGCCACCCAGACCTTAAGGGCGAACGGCAACCATTGTTTCTACTCGGCTCATGTTTCTGGGAAAAAAAAATGCGAATTCGATAAGTCGCATCCGCTGGCTATTAGTACATCTGATTGTTTATTACCCCGGTTAATAGGTCCACGTGGCAACAATTGTCGGTCCGACACTTCAAAACATCTTTGAACACCGACGCTCAAGCAGCCCTCCTATAAATACGTCTCTTAAACCAGACCCATATCCTCGACTCCCGCTTTCTGCACCATGTCCGACATTGAAACCGTAACGCTTGGTCCCCTCACCGTCCCCCGTATATTTAATGGTCTATGGCAGCTTTCCTCGCCAGGCAAGCCGTCATCATTGCGAGCACGCTAGCTCATCTTGACTATCCATATCTAGCATGGGGAACGGCTCCTGTGAGCAGGATTAAACGCGAAATGAAGCGTTATATCGAAGCCGGATTCTTAGCATTTGGTGACGCATCTCCCCACGTTATTCATGCCATATTCTCTCGTCTCATCCTTTTCTTCTTACAGACATGGTGAGGTTACCCCTTCTTTTTCAACTGGCGTTTTTGATTCCGACGGCCATGGTTCTCTTCGTCAGGGTACGACCTCCATGTGTGTTATTTTTAAAGTTTTCTCATTCATAATGCCACAGCCGATCACTATGGAAGTGCAGAACAGATCTTTGTATAGCGGCTCTGTTTTCTTAAAGCAAGAAAGTACTCACCTCCCCTCGAGGGTTCCTTCCGTAACAGTCTGCCTCAAGAAGACCAACTCAACGTTATCTGCGCCACAAAATGGTGCGTCTTTAAGGCTGCAGATCCTACATCCGAGTTCGTTCGCGATGCCGTGCAAGAGAGGCTTGTCCGAACGGGCGCCCAGGTCGTGGATCTGTTGCAGGTTCGATCGACCCATACCTTATTTCTGAAAAGTAAATATATTCACACGATGTTCCCACTGCCTTAGCTCCATTGGTCGGATTACTCTGCCCGTGCATACATAACCACACTGAAACATCTCCATGTACTGCAACAACCGCCGAATAGACTTATCAAAGCCATCGGCCTTTGTAATTTTGATACGGCTCGCACAGAAGAGATATGCACTGCTCTCGGCCCTGGCGTCATTGTCAGTAATCAAGTACAAGTGGGTCTTCTTCAACCCTCACATGGACCTGTTCACTTTTTTTTTGCTTCTAGTTCTCGCTGATCGATGTCCGACCTCTTTATGGCATGGCAGAAGTGTGCACGAAGCATAATGTGGGCAATTCATTGCAGAGCTCTCTTCCCGTCGGGTGCTAAAGTTTCATCAGGTCAAATTGTTAACTTACGGAACCCTCGTGCGTACCTGTCTTTTAGCATACCTTCCCACTCTGAGTACCGCTACCATAGTGCGGGGGATTTCTTGCCGACAAATACCTAGACTCCCCGCAGCCTGATCCGTATGAGTCAATGACCCCTTCCCAAAGAAAGGTGCCGATATCTTCCGCACTTACTGACCTCACTCCGCTTACCACACATATAGTACCTTGACGTCATCCTCTCCGCATGGGGGGATTGGGCGCTCTTCCAAAAATTGCTTCGCGTTCTCCGCACTATTGGAGACAGGCACGACGGCCGAAGCATAGCCGTAATTGCCACGCGCTGGGTTTTAGACCATGCTTTTGTTGGGGCTGTAATCGTCGGTAACTAAGCCGGTCCCTGTTTTCGCCTCAATCTCGTTGCTGATCAACCGTCTCTTGCATGCAGGGACGCGTCTGGGTGTATCCGAGCATATAGACGTAAGCAGTGGTGGTGACGCCACCAACCTTTGCTAACTGTCCACATATATTGCATTCAGGATAATCACCGCGTCTTCGGGTTTCGTCTCACTTCAGAAGACAACGCCGCGATTCAAAGTGTCCTTGCTCTGACAAACTCAGACAGACTTATCACTAACTTGGGAGATTGCGGAGGCGAGTACAGGTAGAATGCCCGATCTTGTCTGATTGAAATGGTGTGAGAAAATCGGCGAGGGATTAGATTAGCTACTCTTATGGTCGCACGCGACTTGCCACCCTGAATCAATATTTGTTTCTGATCAAACGTAGATCAACGTCCAAAGAAGACAGATGCCGTGAAAATCTTACTCTTATATCCACTGAGGACATTGGAAGGTTTATTATGGCTGTGCCTTGTTACATCTCCCGATGCGGATATCCGAGAGAACCCTGACGCCCTTGCCAGATTCCTAGAGATCTGAGGCTCCGGTCGGATCGCTCTACATTTTCGTGGGCATACTCTCACAAAAGCCGCGCAGAAGTTGAGCAACCCAAAAACCATGTTGGACAATTATTAATGGCCATTTCCATTGACATTCAATTCAGAAGGAAGTTGACAGATGGTTAGAGCACAGGTTTATAGTCCAAAGTGATCTATCTATATGCCTGATTGACTTTGGAAAGTCAACGTGCTGTCAAGCATCAAAGATATCCGTCTAAAGCTTGGGTGTCGGCAATCGTTGGGTAGATTCTAATTTTTGACGTAAACCACGTTGACTGGGAGTCTTCCATTCATGGAATACCGTGCCGGGTCGGGGATGACAAGGGTGCCACATCTGGGTTGGCCATCAGGTCGCGTAATGGCCATAAATTCTCGCGAAAAGGTGATTGTAAGACGGCCGGTGGAAGTAACTGGCGAACCGGAGAGGAGGTACCCCATAGTCGCCTCTAGCCCTGGTTGAACACCGAGATCATGGCTTGTCTCCCAGATGTCGGGTACGGTCAACCTGGTGAAAGTGGTCGCGGATAAATAGCCATCCCCTGATGACTTTTACCAGGGCTGATGGAGACTCGAGTACTCACGGGTAAGACGCCGGCTCTTTGGCCGAAGGTCGGCCGTCACCTTAAAGATCCGGTCGTCGACTCTGTGTGGCAATAATCTGGCCCCCGCCATTTAGTCTAGCCTTGTGAATGAGAAGTGTGATAAGTTAATTCAACAAAAAAGTCAGCAGAGCCGACGGAGTTTAAGAACAACCCCCAGATCAATGGCTCGCATGTCCGAGCGCTCACTTGCATGATCGCCGTCGATATAAAGCTCCCGTAATGAGTGGGGTGTATTTGTCTTGGTTGAATAGCCTAGCCAGATTCGTGTTTCCACGCGATTTCGGCTATTACGTACACTGGGCATCCTGAGAATACATATCTGGAAAAAATAATTAGACCACCAACCAAGTGTTGGCGGGTACCGGATTGATGCGCAGCAAGACGACTAGATTGTATCAACGTAACGTCTATGACTATACCTGTCAGCGAAATGAATTGGTGTGCTTTGACTGCAGCAACTGCCAGTAAGTTATGTCGCCTCATGTTCCAAGACATCATTTTATATGGCTCTGAGAAGCCGGTGACTCTATTCTACAGTCAGTCAAGCGTGGGACTGTGTCCGAGGAATATTCATAATCGAAGACCGTCTAAAACTCGAGTACTAGTAGGTCTCGAGCGGCGGCCATTTCAAAACACTTGCCGACCCGCATCGGTGTTTTCAGTCAACCGCTTCAAATAGGGTGACAGCAAGCACCGGCTAATTTGAATATAAGGGTGACAGTAACAAGGCAAGCAGCGGCCACGCTGATACCCACTATATTGGCGTGGTCAAACGACATCGGCCACACTTTTGGGATTGGATGAGTCAGACAATGATAAACCTGGGAGCGTATTATGTTGATACGAAGGAGACATAATAATGAGTAGTCAATGAGATCGCAATCGCCCTACTAGACGCTGTCAGTGACCGTGAGATTCCGTTGTTGCAAGGAACCCCACCTCTGCAGTTCTTCTACCCAATTCTCATGCCTTATTAAATGAACCGAGACATTGGTCGAGCCGGCGACGCCTATGACCCCATTGTGACAGTACCGATTAAGATGTTGTCTATGGTCCCTTCACCTTCCAACCGATCATTGTAAAAAAAAAAAGTATTTGCCGTGTTTATTACAGTAATACTCACTAGCACATTCGTGGCGCTCGCTTTGCTTCTGTTGGCTGCGAACTTCCCAGTCCTCATGCGGTGGCGTCAACCAAGCACAGCTTACTCCGCCAAGTACCGGTTGAAAGATTGCATGCAACTATGCAATTCTCAAATCATCCAGAAGGAAACCATCCATGAATCCCGATTATGACGATGCATCTGATGCCGCCAGGAGCAAACAGCTCCCGTTCTCTCAATACCTTCATGCTCATGGTAGCTCCCGCCTTATCGTGTCCCTTGATCTCTGTGCCTTTCCATTTCCATCGCTTGTCTTCCATTAGAAGCAAATATGTATTCATATACCGAATGGAACGACAAACTGTTGACGAGGTCTGAGTGACAGGACAGAATGCGATTGGGTGCCGAGTATCGGAAGCAGGTCCGCTCTAAAACGGTAAGGAGACAGCCGTGATTGCTAAGATAGCGAGGGTGGCTTGTATTTGTTCATAATATCATAATCTGTTGCCAATGGCAGCACAGTGAGGAGCATTTTGTGGTTTCCGGTGAACCTATCGACGTCAGCGATGGTGGTTTCTTGTTTGGAAAGCTACACGAGTTTGATGCCCCAAGAACTGGGACTATGCCTCTCTACGTTGCTCTGAGTCGACTCGAGCTGAGCATTCTTTGGATGGTTCTGACATTGACACTAGAGAGGGCTCTGAGAGGGGAAGAAAGAAAGACACCGTGACGCACAAATTTCAGTGCCAGTGACGACAGGATCCAGGTACCCCGGGCGTAGATGGCCCTCCTCGTCTCCACTGCACCATGTATCAACTCCCCTACGCCCTCATAATTTGCTATGATCTTCCGAAATTACTGTGGCCAAAGGAGGTGTAGGTGTTTAGATATCATTCCTACGCATTAATGCTGCCAGTCATACTTCAGAGCTCCTCTTACGGAGAATGCATCATACCTGTTCATTTGGAAGATCCTGTGAACACACATCACACATCACGTTCGAGCAGATTGTGCCGGAAGTCATTCGAAGAGTCCATGGTTTCAGAAGGCACATTCGTCCGCCTTCAATCACGAGGATGCACCAAGCGAGGAAAACCCAGGTGATATTCAGAGGGATTTCTTGGCAGAACAGTGGCTTGCACACGTGGATGAGGTAGGAGGGGAAGGCATAAATGGTCGTTGCCATCAACTCGAGCTAAAAGTCGTGCACCACACTGCGGGTCGAGGCAGTCGAACTATAGTCTAGGACACAGCGGTGTTTGAAACTTCAAAGCTTAAAAGACGAGGCGGTTATTATACTACAACGTCACTGACGTGTAACAGATGGATTTGTAGGAGACGTTTCAAGTTCCATAGCATCCTCCTGTACTATGCTCACGGCAGCTTTTGCCAGATATTGGCAGCTTTGTTGACATACACATATGTTATGGCAAGCCTGGGTTTTCTTGTCAAGTCTTGACTTGGTTTACTAGTAACAGAAAACGAGATGAGACATCTCTGTCGTTATCTGATCTTGAGGGCAGAAAGCCCCCAAACGACATCGCAGGAGTATCAGGAGCACGGTGACGAGGCCTGCCCACGGACAATTCTTAGTTTCCACTATCACATCTAATCAGGTATCGGGAGCTTTGGTTCCCAGATGGCAACATTGTGCTGGCTGCTGGTAACAGGCGTTTCAAGGTGCACCGTAGTCAACTCTCCCGCATCTGCACCGTTCGAGGACATGTTAGGGTTTCCCTCCGGAGGCCCGGACGAGGCACTGATGAAAGGCCTTGTTCTTGTGCGAATGCCCGACGACGCTACGGATCTCACCAATTTATCTCCGCACTCTACAATGTTGAAAGATTAAGTAGAAGATAGAACGAGAGCGAGTGTACCAGTATATAACTGGGTTTGCAGCGAGACAAACGTGAGTCAGTGAGTACAATAACTCAGATTGACTGGAGAAATGCATATCTGTAGTAGGTATACTTATACATGTGAAAATGATCTTGGCATCTGGATCATACATGAAGTATCTATATCACATGAGTGAAATAGAATAGAAAATAGACTGTGTTTTGTATATGATCAGGGAATAGGAGGTATAAAAGTGATGAGGACTGGATATGAGGATCAGGTGATATTAGACATAGAGGGGGTGATAATCAATATGAACGAGAAATAGGAGATAGAATTGAATAGCTAGATACAAAGATAAAAGACTTGGCATACGGATCCATGACTCCTGACCGTATGCAGGGATATATCATGCGGGCAGTCGTTCGTGTAGGTGATGATAATATGATCTATGACTGGTGATCAGACAGAGCATAGTATTTGGAATGTGATATGGAGCTTGTGATGAGAGATGAACAAGTGGTTACAGAATAAGCCGATACGCATGGTTTACAACATACAATGTCTTGTCTTTCAACATTGACACGGCGCGTGCGGAGAATGTCTCTGCAATATCTGGAGTTATGCGTCTTGCCACTAAATATGACTGCAATATCGGCCGTGTGCGCGCTATCCTCCTTAGGGGGGGGGTCAGGAATGATATACAGCTTTCCTATGTTCAGATACGCAACATCGCACACTTTTGTCCTCTTCCCTCGCCCGCGAGTGTGACATCCCCGAGATCCTACCAAGTTGTTTCTGTGGGTGTTTCCCTAGCAATCGCACCCGCCCCCTTGCGCCAATAGACAAGAAGCGCATCGAGGATAGAAAACCTGCGATTTTAAAGCGTGTTTCTAGATTGCTGTGCAAAGGTGCGCCAGTCCTAGCCTTTGATACCACGCGACCCACGGAATCACAAAAACTCTAACCACTCCAAGCGCACGTGTACCACTTTTTTTGCAAAAACACTGAGCGGATCATATTCTCCTTGGAAGAAGGCTACAGCCCCTAGTTGCACATGACCCGCTAAAGGAGCTCTCATGAATTTCCAACCCCAAAGCTGCAAGGATGAAGTCGCCAAATGCTCTGGAGGAAGAACAACAAGCCGTGTGCACATATGGACGGGGGTGGTTGGTGGCGTGGCGGGGGGCCTTCATGTGGACTTCAACCTATAAACCATGTCATGCGTTGTATTCTCCTTGACACCAGCTATGTATCTCAATCTTGTACTGTACTTCTATTGTAACCCATGGTCTATTTGACGCAGATAATCAGGTGGATCAAGGAGATGTTGGGTATTTACAGAACCCCCCATAGCGAACGATCAATTATGCAGCGCGTGTTCCATTTCATGTATCCAGCAGCATTCAAACGGGGGAAAAACGCTCCAGTGATTTGGCCGCATCCGAGTCCGTCCACCCTAAATCTCCCCTTTCCCCCCTAAACCAATAATTTGCAAGATATAAAAGAAGACACGGTGAGTAGTATCCCATCCCATCGTACACACAAATTAGGCATTGCAGTTTTTTTTTTTTTTTGCGTATGATCAACGCCAGTTCGGAAAAACTGCATCAGAGGCATACGCACGCACTTGCAGCGAACAGCAGAAAGAAGCTATCCCCTGGGCTATACACCACGCTAGAAAGAAGTTGGCAGGGAGACGTTCCCCCGGGTGCACCTGACTTCCATAAGCATGTGTGTGGTTTATCAAACGAAAAGCCCGAAGCGGCATCTCCAGCGTCAGTCGTTTTTCCCAACCAACATTACCCACCCGTCAACGTTCCATTCAAAAAACGCCCGCAAAGCACACGCAAAACACGCGAATAGGTATGCATTCATGCGTGTGTGATCTAAACTATCAAAAGGGTCCATCCGAAAAAAAAACAAGGGTTTAAGAGCACAATGTGGCGTGCAAACTCTGCGCTTGGGTAAATGATATGCGGGAGGTGGTGCACGGAAAGGTAAATAACGTCAATGCGAGTCAGGAGTGTAAAGTGAAGTCATTGAGACGAGAGGGACATGCGAAGAATGAGAGAGAGAGAGAGAGAGTAGAGTGTGAAATGAGTGCAAAGAGTACGATGAGGATGATGATGATGAAAGGATGCAGTGAGAGTAAAGCGGCGAGGCTATCGATAATACGGTGTGTGCAGAGTAGGTTGAATGTCAAAAATTCATGGGTAGTGAGGCCTGGTGTGTAGTGAGTGGGCTAGGTGCCGCGGAGTATAGACGGCTCGTGCAATTGGACGAATATCCTTGCCCGACATGTTGTGGGGTACGGATGCTGGGTATGGCATAATAGATAAACAGACGGGTGTCTCCGTCGCGAGTCGAGTGTGGCGTCAACTGCGCATACGCACCATTTTCACCAGAACCTGATCGACGCGCGCGATGCACCGTGTGCCATCCGGAGAAGATTCACATTCGAAGTAAAGGAGGACCACTGGCAAGATGCAACAGAGAATGAGTGTTGCGCCAACCCGGGAAACAAACACTCACCCCATTCCCAATGAACACCTCTGCCCGTGCCGCCACCTCCATATCCACCGCCAACCCCACCACTCGCTCGCTTTCCCGCCTCTCCCGCCTCCTCTGTCTCCGCCTGGCCCTCCAGTCCGCCTCCGTGGCACCCTCCGTGGCACCCTCCACCTCCGCTTCAAGCCCAGAGTCACCCTCCTGGTCCTCATCCAGCACAGCATCATCCCGCAAAAAATCCATATCAGCGCTCCCTCGAACCTCCCACCCATCAGCACGCAGCGCACCCGTGACGCGCGCCCACCACGCCGCATCGCCATTAGTGGAGACATACACTCGCCTCAGCCTCCAGTCATCGCTGCCTCGTCCCATTTCCGCGTTCAGGTCCTGTGCACCGTGCTTTTGCTCTGCCACCTTGGCGTGCGCACCTGCATCCACACCTCCCCTTACGCGCGTCTCCCATTCCCTCCGCACGCGCCTTACGTGCTGGATAATGTCCTCGAGCGTGGGCCAGCAGTGATGCGCAAAGGTGGCCTGCTCGGCGGGGGTGGACGCTCCGCCCTGGGGAAGGGTGTATCTGAAGAACAGATCAGCGCGTTGATGAAATCGATATCATGTGCACAATGGACAAGAAAAGCATAATCCATAAGAGCAAGAAACCAAACTCACCGGTCTCCCATACCCTCCGCCTCATTCACGCCTAAGAACCCTGCACCCCACTTGCGCAGGTTCACACAATGCGCCTCATAGTCTCCCCGACGTAGGTGGAGAGCAAGCGTGCGCACGAGGGGCGTATGCGTGTCGCCTTTGCCGTTTTCTTCATCTAGTGGGGTGTCACCAACGACCCATTCCCACGCGCGCAAATTCCTCTGCACAGCCCCGTGCACGAGAGCGCTCCAGTGGAGGTCACGCAGCACGGGGGATTCGAGGAGGGCGGGGAGGAGGGAGAGAATGCGCAGGGAACCAAAGAGACTGTTGAGCCAGTGAGCTCTAGGGTACACGAGTCGAGAAGGGAGAAAAAGAGATGATGTGCGTTGCCTACGAAGAAGGAAGAACGTACAAGAAAGAACTTACCGATAGTCAAAGACGTGCTCGCTCGTTGCGTGCACTGTGACGCATGTCGCGTCGCCCGGTGCCTCCCTGTGCGTGCCGCGTTGTCCCTCGTGTGCAGCACTGCCCCCACCCGGCCGCAGCACTTGTGCCCAGCCGCGCATGATCACGTTTGCTGGAGGACCGGCTTCGAAGCCGAGGGCAGCAGCAAGAGGGGCAAAGGACAGGGCGAGGTAGGATGGCTGGTTCGGCGGGCGGGACGTGTCGTTGACGTCATCCCTGCTTTTGTCATTGGTATTGTCGTCAGCATCGTGGTTGGGGTGGAGTGAGACATGCGAGGGGTCAATGGCACTCGCGATGGCGGTGTAGTTGGCCTCGGGCGCGCTTTGCCACTCGGGGCACGCGCGAACAAAGTGGGCACGGGAGACGGCGCGGAGGGGCCGTGGCGGCGGGTGTGGAGAAAGGATTGGGTCCATGGCAGGGTCGTGGGACGGAGGCACAAAGGAGACCGCGGGGGAGCCGACGACTGTGCCCCGCACAAACGCGGAGAGGGGATACCATTCATTGTCGCCCGGAAAGTTGAGGGGAGGCACGACGTATGATCTGTTGGAGAGGTATGCCAGGTGGGCGTGCACGATTCTGCCAGGAGATGCATGTCAACAGAAACACGGAAGAGGTGGCGCGGACATACATTTCTTGCAGCTGGTTGTTGAACCCTACGCCCCAGTTTTCATTGAGATAGCGTAGGTAGCGTTCTCCGCCCTCGAGGTCAGAGTGTGTGACGACATTTTGCGGGAGTGTCTCTTCCCAGTGTGTAATGGCAGCCATGCCTTCGTCGAGAGGGAGCGGGGGTAGCGGCGGTGGTGCAGGCGGCGGTGGCGGCACCGTAGTCGTGAGGCGCAAGTCGAGAGTGAATGAGCGACGGAGGTTTGGCTGGGACACGACTGCGTATATGGCACATATGAAAAGGAGAAGGAAGAGGGTGCGGGGGCGTGGGCGACGGAGACGGGGAGGATAGTGAAAGGGGTAACTGGCATGGGCTAGAGGAAGTTCAGCCTGGCCGTCGCTGGCGAACATGGGCATAACAGTCTCAAGTCACCACAAAAAAAAAAAAGGATCCGAGTCGTTGCTGACGGCATTCTCTTGGCATCTCTCGTCCCTGCGTGGTGAACACGCTCACCCGTCTGCAGTGCCAGTCCAGACACCGTAGGCGACCAACGCAGCGCCGGACTTGTATCACAACGAATACCCGGGAACCCGGCCAGTTCCTCTGCAAATTCAAGCAACATGCAGGCTTAGCGAACAAGCTCAATCATGCGCTAGAGACACATGCCGTCGACGACCGAAACCACCATGACGGGCAAATTTCACTCGTACAATCTGGATGCTGCATCGGGCGATCCAGCAACTGTCTGATATTTGCCTTGTGCAACCAGAGTTTGGCTGACATGCTTCAAGGTAAGAAACGTCCACAGACAACGGTGCAGTTTTCCTGACCATAGTTTGTAGGGCGCGGTTTCATACTTCCCTACGGAGAACCACAGCACAGGTCCAATAGCAGACACGGGCCATGCTGTACGACAAATACCAGGCTTCAACCATTTCCCGAGTACGCTTCCCAATTTTCCTGGCGGAATCTCCCCAAATTGTCTGGCGAAGCTTCCGCAAAGTCCGTTCCTGTTGCTCACTCGGTATGGGCTAAACATGGTCCTCTACGATAAATGAGTGTTTTCCGTTCAGTTCAGTAGCCGACAGTATCCATGGTGTCCATGGTATGGAAGAGGCTGTGCTCCGTGCTCCTCCGAAAATTTCGAATGGCGTCTGTCCAGTTCTTTCGCTCTGACTTGCAACCGGCCCTTATTTTAGCTCATCGCTAGTATAACATTTTGGTAATGGAAGCAAGGGAAGCGTTATCAACTATTGCCGTCGTCCTCATAGGGTAGGTTTAAGTGTAATTCAGTTCATTTTGGCTGCACGCTGATTCGTAATTTTCCGTCTGCCTCAGGCTTCAACAGTGTCGCAGTGAGATAAGACCGTCTGTCCACTTGTACTCAAGGCATCAACTTGCATCACACTACAAGCCGTCATGTTTCCCCCTCCTATCCTCACTACAGAGAGTCAACTTGAGCCTTGGGACGATGAAACGAAGGAATCGACAGTGGCTGTAGATACCTATCCAGGGGACATTGTCAGCAACGATTCCAAAGTGCAACACGCCTTTGATCTGCAACCTGGTCGTTCGAACTCATCGGCCGATCCTTTTAACTGGCCAACGTGAGTTACTTGGAATGGTTTTTGCACGGGACTTAAAGACTCAGCAGATGGCGCAAGAACACACTCATGTTGATTGTAGCCCTGCACACGATGCAGGCCCCTTTTAGTGCCGGTATGCCCTTTTCAACGTTGATCAGAATATATAATGACGCTCCAACTTCAGCCATCGCAATCCCTGCGTTCATGGATTTGTCTGTCGAATTTGGGGTCGAGCTGAACACCGTTGCTTATCTGACGTGCGTTTTCAGTTTCGCGATACGAGTTTTTACCTACATTCACTGTTCACATGTACAAGGTCGGTTCCATACGCATTCTTGGCCATAATGCCAAGCGTTTGGTCGCCGATATCAGCTCGTATAGGCCGACGCCCGGTGTACCTAGTATCTGCGATCGTTTCGTCAGGTTGTGCACTGGCTGGGAGTTTCTGCTCTTCATATGCCACGCTGATGATTACGCGGATCATCCAAGGTCTGCTGCCGTCTGCCACACGTTCACATGTTATTTAATACAGTTACCAGCGATGTTCTTGGCTCCCGTGTTAACCGTTGGCGCATGTACTGTGCAGGAAACATTTTTCGCTCATGAAAGGGGTCGAAGAATGGGCATCTGGGGTTAGCTCATCTTCCAGTTTAACAGGGCCTCACTTGACACCTTTTCCCCATACAGCGTTGATGGCGACGATTGGCCCATCATTGGGCCCTGTGACGTATGTCTCCCCGACTCTCATCTCGTCACATGTGCGACATTGACAGGACAAGTGTGGGTTACCTTGTTCAGTTGAAGGGGTGGAGAGTAGCTTTTCGTCTGCTCGCCGCCCTCCATCTTGCGTTATTTGTGGCCCACGTTCTTCTTGGTCCAGAGACGCTGTTCCTGGATCGCAGCACAAGTGACACAGGGCAAGAAGCGTCTCGTCCTAGGAATGGCTGGCGTCGCTATGTGTGCTTTGACATATACGACCGAACGCCGCTCCGGGCGGCCGAGTTCATACGACCCTTTCTCATGTTTTCTCGACCTGTTGTTCTCTTGCCTGCGCTGGCGTATGCATTCGTCTTTTCATACACAAACGTCCTTATGGTGGGTGGGTTCTCCCTGTTGTGCGTTTCACGTCTGAATGCACTCGCGTAGACAATATTGGTTCCCCAGGTCAGTCTACAGGGTACATGGACTCTGATGCGCCTAAATTCTAGCAGATTTTTGGAAGAGAGTTCGGTCTCTCTCCCGGTCCCATTGGCATTCAGATGTTAGCGCAGCTCGTTGGTGCGATCCTCGGACAATCCATCTCTGGCTGGGGAAGCGACGTTTGGGTCAATCGACGCATGAAACAAACAGGAACTCGAGTTCCAGAGTACCGCCTGAGGCTGGTATACCCTGGGTTTCTCCTCTCGATTGCTGGTCTAATGGGTAAGGAACGCCCTCGCTCATTCTCTCCATACTGTGATCAGCTCAACTTTGCATAGTGTGGGGTGTTCAACTTCAAGACGCGACTCCTGGCAAATGGAATATCACACCTGTAATCCTTTTTTCTTTATTTTTCCAGTGGAAAAACCGACATTGCTTTCACAGGACATCGGCTCCGCCATCTCGATATTTGGCCAGCAAGTCGTGGCCACGGTGTGCACGACGTATGCAATCGAGTGCTACATCTCAGAGACCGCCAGCGTATCCGCGTTTTTATCATTTTGCCGGCAATTCTGGGCCTTTGTAAGCGTTATCAGGATCTCTGGCTAAGTTGTTTTTGAACGCGCGGTGTACCGCCAGCTGGCGACCTTTTACTTGGGGAGGGCGGTTACAAAACTGGGAATAGTCACGGCGGTCAGTCTTTTTTCGGGGATCATGGGTGTGGGTATGTTCATGGTGCTAGCGTCGAACATTTGGGGTCCGAGGTGGCGAAACCGATCAATATTCTAGTGATGGATGCTGGTCTCCCTCGTTACTCTCAACCCCCTTGCGTGTGAGATCAACAAGTATGTACCAGAATTGCGTGTTCTCAACGCGTCCCACTTTCGAAGATAGTTAGGCCTCGGGCCCTGCTAGTCCGCTTCTCGTTAGCAGGGGTTACTGTCATTAGAGACTAGTTCACCGTTAAGAAATACTGGAGCTGGGTCCGCAAGTTCATAAACTATAGGCAGGGGAAGGATCAGCCTTGACAAGGCGCCATATACGCTGGCAGAAGCCTTGGAGAGCGTGAGGTGTGACGTCTATCCTAAACCTTGATCTTTTCAGGAATGAGGCCCTCATTCCTGTAGGGAGATGCATTTATCTCAAAGTAATTGATGAAATGTGTGTAGTCAGTCGCACTAGAAGGGAAATAACAGTGACCCGGTTACACAATGCATGGGACCAGCCAGACGACTCTGACCTCGGTCGGCTTCAGCCTCAGCGAAAGTCGACGTCGGCGTGAGTGTGATGTGCGGGCACAACCTGGAATCTGCATGAACACAAGCTGGAAAGTGTTTAACTGAGTGGAGGGGCCTGTCCATAACAAATAGGAAAACTGGTTGAAGGACTTTGTCGAACCTAGTCCTTTGACAGGGGTTCAGAGATAAACAGACCATCATGTTGGGGAGAGGTGATAAAATGTTTCCTGTTTTTCAACAGAAGCTGAGGGTGAATATGCAACCCGTTATGTACACAAGGGCTTGTCGTGCAACTCGGGGATCAATATATCATGAATAAACTAGTATTGGGGTGTGTTTCATGTTTGGAGGTTGAGGGAGCAGAGGTCAGTATATCTTCATCAGACAACATTCCAACTCACTTGTCCTGTATAGGATTACAAACATCATCAATCACTCATAGGCCAGTTAGAACTCTACCAAGAGCTATGCACGAATACTATTTGCGGTGAGGCAGTTTTGACTATACCTGATTTCCCATCGTCCGCACTGCCGGTGATGGGTCCAATGGCGCCAAAAGCGTGTGGGAGCCAGGCATGCGGGCTCTTTTCACTCATCCCTATACCTCAAGTAAAGACTCAGGCATGAATGTGTTCATGCATTTGACGCCGACCAGGCACAAATGCTTCTCCTATTTGTGAATAATATGGGCACGCAGCCCGCACTGGACACATCATATATTTCTGGATATGGCTTGTGAGTAAACTCAACGCAGGCGAATCGGGGTGGGCACATTCGAAATTGACCTCACAACAAGAGGTTTTACTGCTAATCGTTCCTAGAAAGCCACGGCAACGACTGCCGATCGGCACGTGTACATATGCACCTACTTCTGGTCAATACCTCCATCGATGAAGCAGCTCAAATGCTAAAGCGTTAAAAGATTGGCAGCCAACTAGCCTACATAACGTTAACGTCTGCTAATCCTCCCTCTCTATCGGAGCCTGCCACCCAAGCCTATGCGTCGTCTCGTCAGAAAGTCTCCAAACTTCCTCTTCGGAAAAGACGTCCTGGCAATTATAGCGCAGGTGGCGTCGGAAATGCTCCATCCGAGAGAACGTTTTGAGGCAGCTGCCGGACATGTCAGCCCAACCACCGGCTTGTTTTTTGGCTTAGTGCTCTTCACGCCCTGTACCTTTTGCTCCTCACATTGCTGCATCCTACGCGTCTCAAAAGGGGCATGGAATGATGCCCAATGTTTTTGAAAGTTGCGGGAGATGATACGGCCGCAGACCTGGCCATTGGCGTCGACAACACCACATTGTCGGACTTTGGGAGAGCGTGGACGTCTTTTCGACGACGCTTTTCTCGATGGACCTTTTTTTGTTTCGTCTTGGGTGGGAGAGCGTGCCGCTGGTGCAGCCAGTGACGGTTTCGAGTTCGAGGCTACCGGCCATTGCCCCGGGGTCGGTTCATCATGCCATGAGGCTGATGATGACGCAGCTGGGTATCCACCCTGCTGCGCATATCCAGCATTCGCTAACTGTGGGGGTGTCGTGGAGTTCCACGCCATCCCCTGGTCATGAACATAGTTGTATGCGTTGATGGTGGGCCTGTACGCTGCGTCAACGCCACTCTGCGCTCCTGTCATGTCAAAGCCACTCACATGTTCTGTCCACCATCTGGGTTATACGGTACGAGCTGTGTGTGGCCACATTCCACACACTGAAGCTGACTGGGGGCAACCGGTGGAACATGACCCGTTGGTGGGTATCTTCCACACGCTGCCCCCCCTCCTGTCCCCCATCCCATGTCCTGGGCCATTCTGGTTTGTCCCAGGTACGGGTCAGGTCCTTGCACCAGAGCATTAGTCCCTAATAATGCATCCGGCGATGGACACTCCTCCAGGGTGGGGAGCGTGGCGCTGATATGCAATGTCAGGTCTCGCTGCTAAAGGTATGTGTAGTCTTGCAACACTTACGGAGAAGTCTGCTCTGCACTCATGGAGATCGGAGTGATATCCACCCCCTCTGTGCCAAGCTGATTCAGTTGGAGGTCGGCTTGGACAAACCTAGTGAGCTCCAACATGAAGTCCTCCTGTTGTTACTTTGTCAATGCCACACGTGAAGGCATCGCTAGAGAACTTACTGGCAGTTCCAGTAGGTCAAAGTCAGCGTCATTGACCTCGGTGTGAGCATCAAATGTAAAGGAGGATGAGGAGGATGAGTTGGCTTGAAACATGTCGAAGAGTGAAAGCTATTTGTTGGGAGTGTCCTTGCGGCAGGTGACCGTTTATATACCTCAGTCTTGCTTCGTAGGTCGGTTCGCTATGTGTGCATTCTTCCCAGATGTGGTGTAAAAAACGTGGTGAATGCGTGGTGACTTCTCTTGGGCGGCAGAACTCCCAAATCTGCATCCATCAGCATATGACTCACTTAATTGGAGATTCGGTACCGTTTGGCGTCTTGAAGCGGTATTGAGTCTGGAAAAGAGGACTAATCTAGCAAGATGCTGCTGGGAACCTGTAGGATCCAATCTAATAATCCGAAGCGGTGCATCACCCGATATGGGAACTGTATATAGCAGAATGTCATGTGGCAGTTCATTCTTCGGTGGCACGGTACTTTTGAGAACAAAGGAATGGTGAAATGCTGCTCACACGATGTGAATTCGCCAGGTAGTATTCAAATTTGTGCCAATCTTGACTGCCGGTTTGTGGAAGTGAGATGAGTCTGCCTCTCATGAACTGCTTTCGAACTTGTAACGTGCATATCACACCGACTATTACCTCATATTGTTATACATATTTGGGTGACCCGTTGACAGGCCGGACTGTGCGGCGAAGCTGGCTGACTGCAGTCGAACAAAGGAGTTCGGCCACGGTAGATCTTACCCGTGGAGTGACAGGCATATGAGTAACTTTGGCTTCGACACATGCTTTGCGGCTGAAGAACTTGGGTCAAGGTGAATGCCGGTCAGGTAGCCTTCGCACACCAAACGCTGGGCGGCAGTATGCGATACGTGACCAAGACGAGCATGTAGGTCGCCAAGTGAAATGTTCGCAACATGAGGGTTAAACATTTGTCTCCTGTTCAAGAAGATACAATCCACGGTAACCAATTGCATCTGCTGATGTGTGTGTGCTACTAGTGCAGAGCGCTGTATGTATGGAGGTCATTGGCCCGATAACTTACCACCCTTTACCACGTTGCGTGTAGCATCATCTCTATCGAAGCACATGATTATTTCAACCACGGCGAGTCAAAGAGAACGTCGGGAAGCCATAGAAGAAGACCATCCAGATCTGCGTCCTTGATGTACTGCGAGATAGCCGACATTGGATGAAAGTCCAAGCCATGTCTTAAAGCCGTCCGTATCAGGAAGGTTCCCAACGCCGAGCCCTTGTTGAGCTTCAAAACAGCAGTGTTGTACAAGGGAGGCGCGACCATCGATAGGCAAAGACACCCTTCCACCCCCACAATTCCTCCCAGTCACGAAGAAAAAGTGTGTCTGCATCAAGATAGATACCACCAAACCGATGGCAAAGCAGAAACCATGCCATATCAGAGAGAATGGTCCTCATGAGATCATATGATGCAGAAGACGTGGATCCCATACGATTCAGCAGGCTGTCCTCCTTTCTTGATTTGGACCCACGAGGCATCACACCCCAAAAGGTAATCAAAATGCACTTCTCGACACAATGAACTTTGTGTCCTAAACTTTCTCCCATGGGTTCATTAAGTGTCTGGGGTCTTTATGTAGTTACTAAACTCCGCCCATCTGCCGCACGCACCAATCTGCTGGGACAAACAAAAGGTAAATAGGATTAAATATTTTGAGTTCGTTAGGTATAAAACAATACATCATGAAGCAAGAGAGAGAGAAACATTATGAGGTGCATGTCAGTCACGGTAAAGATCATAATACTCACAGGTCAAGAAATATTCATTCTATTTTCATCTCATACTACAGAGCAGAGGATGATTGGGATTGATAACTTACATGTATATAATGGTATATATATAGTGCCATCCATGATAAGTCATACTTTCATCTTTACACTCAGACAGATACAGGTATACTGTGATTTGCACCCTAGAGGCTTTATTTTGAAGGGGTTGTGGTTGCTGGTGATCAGGCTTGATGGACAGATATGAATACTTGTGCTGGGCAGCCTATATAAACATCCCCAATGCACACAAGATAGGTAGATGGAAGACTCACTCTGTTTTGGAACCTGCAAAATTATGGTGTTAGGGCAAACTCTAAATCACCACAATTCCATGAATGAACAGCCGAGAAGAATATCAAACCCTGCTGCAGCACAACTCCAGAAATGATTTAACATTTGTACTTTGGTTACAATCCTTTGTATTGGTCAATGCAGACTATACACAGAAAAGTAATACATTTCTTAGCAGCAAGAAATGAATAAGACTTCCAGAGTCTAGAGTTCATGGATGCTTAGGGGTCCAGATATTCCAAAATGAGGGGAATGCACTTAGAGGCTAAAGGAAGTAGGTGGATGAATCCAACCATCCAACCAGTGACACCCTGAAGCAGGTAAGACGCTAGTTCAGAAGGATGCTGTTATACAATATTCTGATGTATACAAGATGTACATCAGAATATATGAGATATACATCAGAATTTTAATAATGATCATAAAAATAGGGAGTTACAATCTGGATATCTTTAAAGATTTCGGATATCTGAGTTTTTTTTGGATATCTTAAATTTTTATAAATATAAATATATATTTCATATTTTAATAAACTTTAAAAGATAAGATGTTTGTTATGGATGAACATAATTATTTATATGAATATAACAGTAAGTTTCTTCTTATGGGGTACAACAAACCTCTTCTTTTATATTGCTTAGTATAGTTCAGACTTGGGTCCAAACTCCAAACTCCTTTCCATGTTGTACTCCATATCCATGAGTAACTGATTAGTAATTAACACACTACAAGCCCACTCGGAGCAGTAACTTGAAGTGTATTAATTGTTATTCATTGATCAAGAACCTTACATGTGTAATTGAGACTCTGAGGTTAGTCAAATTATCACGTATTGGGCTATTGGTTATAATCAAGAATCTTGCACGTTTAATTGAGACTCTGAGGTTAGTCAGGTTAATACGTACTAGGCTATTGATTGGTCAAGAATACTGCACATTTAATTGAGACTCTGAGGTTAGTCAGGTTAACACATACTTTGCTATTGATTGGTTGGTTCAATTGTGGGCATTTCAATAAATCAACAACACAGTCTATTAACTCGCCTCTTTGAGATGAGATTAATATCCCTTGACTGTTGAGTCTATCACGGATAAACACGTACAGTGAATACACTTGTTCAGAAGGAAGTGTTCAAGTGCATATGTATGGGAACCACCTTTTCCCTATCAAATTCCATTTATGCAGCACCAATGTGCTATTCTTTGCTTTTCCATTCCTAAATATCAGCATATATTTGATGCTTGTACCTGGAATGGACTTATTCAAATATTCTCTATTTTTCCATATTTTTTCGGGAATATTCCATGCAGAACTTGGCTCAGAATCATTTATTTCTGCTGTGCTACAGTTGTGGATCCATAGGCGCCCACAAACCTTCACACAGCCGCCTCTCCCCTTTTGGACCAGGCATTTGGCCTGAATTCAAGCTCAGATGTCTCTGATCAATAAATATTCTCTAACTTAACAACCACAGCCTCTCAGAGCACTATTTTCCATGCAGATCATCACATGACATGTGGCTATCCATGGCTGTCCAAACCAGTGCAGAAAACAGGGTGGACACCCTTCTTTTTGCCTGATCAGTGCCTAGTTCAGGGATCAGATCAGCTGATGGGTGATCAAATCAGGTGATTGCCTTGGAATATTCTACCCCTTTCCATAACATTCTAGCTGTTTCCCTCTATTATTAGATAGAACTTTCCAGAACCATTATTCAGCTCCTGATCAGTGTTAGTGCTGTGATCAGATCCTGTGATTGGCTTGGAATATTCTACCCCTTTCTTCTACCTTCCACAACCTTCCAGTAGTTTCCATCTATTAATAGATAGAATATTCCAGAAGCATTAGTCAGCCCCTGTAAATACAATATATAAGGAGGCCATTCTGCCTCTGAAAGAATAATATATCATCACATTCTACCCATCTTCTGCACACCAGTGTGACTAGAGTGACATACAGTGTCATCCTCTATCTCAGTAACTGTTGATTACCAGTTCAAGGATCTTTTACAGTTGTGTAACTGTACTTGATTGCACTCAAAGTAGTGATATTCCTGCTTTGGGCGTGAGTGTAGTATCTGCCTCACGTGACTACGAATCTACAGGGTGAGATTGTCTGTCGATAGTCCTGCCATTAGTGCTCTTGTTTAAGTTACTAGTGTGTACTGCCTTTGCAGAGCATTAGAAGCTTGAACTCATGTGAAGCAGTTGCTAGACTACTTCACACATTGCTGTTACCCGCTTCTGAGTGCCACTGGTTGGACGGTTGGATTCATCCACCTACTTCCTTTAGCCTCTAAGTGCATTCCCCTCTTTTTGGAATATCTGGACCCCTAAGTGTCTGTGAACTCTAGACTCTGGAAGTCTTATTCATTTCTTGCTGCTAAGAAACGTATTACCTTTCTGCGTATAGTCTGCATTGACCAATACAAAGGATTGTAACCAAAGTACAAACGTTAAATCGTTTCTGGAGTTGTGCTGCAGTAGGATTTGATATTCTTCTCAGCTGTTCATTCACGGAATTGTGGTGATTTAGAGTTTGCCCTAACACCATAATTTTGTGGGTTCCAAAACAGCATATCTATCTTTTTACATTGAAGGGATTATTGTTAGCTTTAATCCACTCAACCCGTGGTACTAAGGCACTAGGTTACTTCCCCCTTTGAAGTATCTGAACCCTTGAATGCCTGTCAATCTTTGACTTTACATTGCATCAGCAGTAAAGCGTGAACTACATGTGACAAGCATAAATCTCTATTGCTTCACTTCCTGTGGCAACATTGATTGTGATTGTTCACCGGAGTATAATTTCTTAATTGGGTTCTCCGTTAAAATAGTTTCAAGCTTATTGCTAGCCTTGAAAGGTCATACATCTTAATTCTATTATTTTGCATCGTCATTTTATTACAAGTCACAAGGGAAATTACAAGTCTGCCCAAAAAACTCCAAAGGAATCACTCTGCCTCATTTTTCTCCGCTCTGAAATTCATAATCATTTTCATCTTTTTATACATTGCATTTCCTTTTCCCCTTCCCCTTGTCTACCTCAGGCTCTGTCTCCGATGCCATCTCTGACTCATCATCACTCTCTACATCCAACACCCAATCTTTCTCATCCCCCATGTCCAAATCCTCATCCAAAGGGGCCATGAACTTCCGCAGCCAACATAACTCAGCCGTCCGCTGACCCTCTAGAACCTCCTTCCATTTCATCATCTTCACCAAGTCCACTAGTAACCCCTCTGTCCGCCAGAGGTGCTCCGACTGCAGGTTAACCAGCTGGATAAGCTGGCCCACAGTACTATTGGGCACAGAGACGCGCCCCGTACCTGCACCGGTCGTTGCCCCATCCGATCCAACACCACTACCCCCAGCTGCCACAGCACCCATCTCCGTCCGCTGCTTTTTGGTCAGACGACCTTCTGTTTCTTTCTCCGCCCCTCCTTGTACCACTAGTCGGGGCTTGACGCTCCAACTCCGGGGATCGAACTTTCCATTGATCCTACACCCTCATTTCCAACCCTGACAATGATCGCAGGACCGAAGGCGGCGAGTTGGGCCGGTAGGCCACACACACTCCATGCCTGCATCACAACACAAGTTGCAAGTTACGCCGGGCCTGCCAAATGGCTCTGCTGGAGCCAGAGCCTTGGGTGGTCCACCCCTTCTCGATGTGGCCTCCAAGTGTTTTCTCTCCTCCTCCTTGTCCTGCTGTTCTGCCGCCACCTTCTCCATCTTGCGCTTGTGAAGCTGGATCGCCGACCTAGCGACATGCAGCTCCTTCTTACGGGTCACCAACACACGACTCTCCGTCTTGCACCATATGACCCTCTGATCCGCCTCCTGCTTCTCCATATCAGCACTTGGGTGTGCCTTCAATGAAAAGACCACAACATCGAGATTCTTCTTGGTGGTAGCAGCATAAAGCTCTGCCCTTTTGCGAGCCTCAACTGTGGCTACCCAAGCCATCTCCTCGTAACAATTCAGGGTTGGATCTGACTCCACATCCGTCCCAACATCCACACCCACCTCAGGCTCTGCATTTGCATCAAGCTCCATATTGGCATCAGGATCCACTTCCACCTCCACCTCTCTGCCTCCACCGCTTCATCTTCCTCAGCCGCACCCACCGCAAATAACAGCCATGACCGTGGATGTAACGGTGAGTCCCCCGTAAGGACAGTTGTCAGACAGGTTGACTCTGTCTGCATAATGGAGATGATGGCAACCTCAGGGGTCCCTGCCTGTATTGGCACACTTGGACTTCCTGGGTGACTAGTCGCCCCAGTCACCTCCTCCTTGACCTCCATGGCAGTTTCTAGCTTGTGTGCCTGCCCCTCCACTTCCATTGCAGCTGCAAGTTCCCTGACCCTGCAGGCTCTCTCGGCTTTTGCTTCCTCCTCTTTCCTTCTCCATTCTGTCTCTGCTGCCTCTTTCCGTCTCCGCTCCTCCTCCTCCTTCCGTCTCTGTTCCACCTCCTCCTCCTCCTTCCGTCTCCGTTCCACCACCTCCTCCTCCTTCCGTCTCCGTTCCACCTCCTCCTCCTCCTTCCATCTCCGTTCCACCTCCTCCTCCTCCTTCCATCTCCGTTCCACCACCTCCTCCTCCTTCCATCTCCGTTCCACCACCTCCTCCTCCTTCCATCTCCGTTCCACCACCTCCTCCTTCCATCAGGCCAAGAGCAACTGCTCAAGCTCAGCCACGCTCATGCTTGCCAAAGGGTTTGACATCGTTGAGGATAAGACCTCAATCATGCCCCTCCTTTTATATGTCTCCAGACCCCCAGTATAACTCCGACTGCACCCAACTGTCTCACTTATTCAATCCACAGACATGAGGCCTCAGGGGCTCGGCTCCAAGTCATACTCTGTCTCCAAAAGCTCAGACGCTTATTCAGAAATACAACAAATACGTATGTACAACCTATTTTCCTCAAATTTTATACAATACACTTCAATTCAAACTTATTTTCATATTTCAACATGATTCTCAAATTTTACACAATATACTAGATTAAAACATATTTTGATATTTTGGCATAATTCTCAAAAATAATTCTTTTTTTCCTGATTTAGTGGTGGCAACTCTCTTGAAGGAACATCCAAATATCATTGATTCTTTCTTATACAATACTTATAACATAATTTGAACTATCTTTAATCCCCACCTGGTATTTGTATATCTAAATACCCTATATAATACCAATTATATTAATACATACATTCCTATTATATCCATGTAAATGATTATGTTCATCTCAACCAAATGTCTTATCTTTAAAAGTTTATTAAAATATAGAATATATGTTTATATTTATGAAAATTTCACACATCCGAAATCTTTTAAGATATCCAAATTGTAACTCCCTGGCTTTATGTATCATTGAAATTCTGATGTATATCTCATATACATCAGAATATTGTATACTGACATGATTCCGAACAAGCGTCTCAGACACCGGTATTAGTGAGGGCGCAGCACATAAGCTGAAGCCAAGTCCATTCCAACCCCCATGATGTACCCGACTCCTTCTCCGACTCCAACCAAACCTCCAACCCTCAATCGGACCTAGTGCATAACACCAAGGTAACCATGCCCTGTGCCAATGCAAAGGCTATATGAAAAGATATTGACAATACATTTGACATATTCAAACAAGAGGTATACCATAATCTATGTAGTAAGATAGATCTAATTCATTGTCTAGTTCCATGCTGTTGAGCAATGCACTGGATGCAAGGTGTTCTATTTTGCTGTCTGTGGCAATGTCAAGCATCACAACGAACCAAAGGTGTATATGGGTGCTGAAATGGAAAATTTCTTCAAGGGTGTGCTCAATATGAATTCCAGTAAGTTTGTGATGCAATATGAAGCATACATTGTTGGAGGAACCGCAAGTAAGTGAATCTCTATCATGCACACATCTGTTTTGGAACCCACAAAATTATGGTGTTAGGGCAAACTCTAAATCACCACAATTCCGTGAATGAACAGCTGAGAAGAATATCAAATCCTACTGCAGCACAACTCCAGAAACGATTTAACGTTTGTACTTTGGTTACAATCCTTTGTATTGGTCAATGCAGACTATACGCAGAAAGGTAATACGTTTCTTAGCAGCAAGAAATGAATAAGACTTCCAGAGTCTAGAGTTCACAGACACTTAGGGGTCCAGATATTCCAAAAAGAGGGGAATGCACTTAGAGGCTAAAGGAAGTAGGTGGATGAATCCAACCGTCCAACCAGTGGCACTCAGAAGCGGGTAACAGCAATGTGTGAAGTAGTCTAGCAACTGCTTCACATGAGTTCAAGCTTCTAATGCTCTGCAAAGGCAGTACACACTAGTAACTTAAACAAGAGCACTAATGGCAGGACTATCGACAGACAATCTCACCCTGTAGATTAGTAGTCACGTGAGGCAGATACTACACTCACGCCCAAAGCAGGAATATCACTACTTTGAGTGCAATCAAGTACAGTTACACAACTGTAAAAGATCCTTGAACTGGTAATCAACAGTTACTGAGATAGAGGATGACACTGTATGTCACTCTAGTCACACTGGTGTGCAGAAGATGGGTAGAATGTGATGATATATTATTCTTTCAGAGGCAGAATGGCCTCCTTATATATTGTATTTACAGGGGCTGACTAATGCTTCTGGAATATTCTATCTATTAATAGATGGAAACTACTGGAAGGTTGTGGAAGGTAGAAGAAAGGGGTAGAATATTCCAAGCCAATCACAGGATCTGATCACAGCACTAACACTGATCAGGAGCTGAATAATGGTTCTGGAAAGTTCTATCTAATAATAGAGGGAAACAGCTAGAATGTTATGGAAAGGGGTAGAATATTCCAAGGCAATCACCTGATTTGATCACCCATCAGCTGATCTGATCCCTGAACTAGGCACTGATCAGGCAAAAGAAGGGTGTCCACCCTGTTTTCTGCACTGGTTTGGACAGCCATGGATAGCCACATGTCATGTGATGATCTGCATGGAAAATAGTGCTCTGAGAGGCTGTGGTTGTTAAGTTAGAGAATATTTATTGATCAGAGACATCTGAGCTTGAATTCAGGCCAAATGCCTGGTCCAAAAGGGGAGAGGCGGCTGTGTGAAGGTTTGTGGGCGCCTATGGATCCACAACTGTAGCACAGCAGAAATAAATGATTCTGAGCCAAGTTCTGCATGGAATATTCCTGAAAAAATATGGAAAAATAGAGAATATTTGAATAAGTCCATTCCAGGTACAAGCATCAAATATATGCTGATATTTAGGAATGGAAAAGCAAAGAATAGCACATTGGTGCTGCATAAATGGAATTTGATAGGGAAAAGGTGGTTCCCATACAACATCTACCTATATTTTACTCATCTACACTTGAGATCTTATAAAGTCAGGCAAGACAGTACTCAGTGATTAAATAAGCAAGTGCTGTGCCCTGATTGCTAATGGACTTGGTAAGTTTTATGATCTCATGCAAACTATTTTTCATTGCTGTATAGCTGCCATCCCTCACAAATACAGCATTTCAAGTAACTGCAAGACTTCCAACAAGTTTATGAACTATGAAAACTATGAAAAGAAGATTGTTGAAGAATATGGGGTGGAATTAAAAGGGTGGTCATACTCACAAATTGTTAATCCAGGTAAGCTGCATTGTGGTGACCTAGCTACACTCCTGGGTGAACTAGAGGCTGGATGATGCCAATGGGAAAAACTCTCAGAGGAAGAGCTGAGGAAGAGGATACATCTAACCATGGGAGACATGAGGTAGAACAAGTCTATAAAAGCCAGAAGACGCAAAAGGGCAGGGATACTTTGGGGGGGGGGGGGGAAATAGAGGAGATAGAAGACACCATGATCTCATATTAAATATCTAATTACTGTTGAAGAATCAATATCTTTTTGACTTTGTGGGGTTCAAATCTCAAGAGAGTGAGCATGCCACAGGAAATGATGATGGCACAGTTGGTGTGGCCACATGAAGGAGCAGCACATTAGATCACAGTAATGTGTGATATGTGGTCTGGTTTGGGGTCAGGTCAATGTTGTCAGATCACCTAGGCCTCAAGGATTTATAACTGAGTCCAGGGCTTCAGTTCACCTACTCCCCACTGCCCAGGAAGATGGTAGGCAAAGGCAAGAAAGGGAATGCTTACATCAACATTGACTTGCAGGGTTTGAGCTTAGTCAGCTCATACCTTGCTTCCAGCTCAACCTGCAAGTCAATGTTGATCACATGATATGAACTCAATACTCAGGGACAGCTGAGTGCTGAGGAAACCGCTGGTGTGCCATGGAATTGATTAGCCTTACTAACTAGTAACAGTATAGGGTGCCCGGTACTATTACTAACTAGTAAATTTTCCGGTGACGCTCAGGTGGAGGAATACAGTCCCGTCATGAGCGCCACATCGATTTATGTCTTTCCTCCGACCCGGTGGAGGGGCGTTCCCAGGTTGCGGGGCTGCAATAAGGTGTTGCCATGAAGCCGACGAGGTGGAGTGCCTGAAACCAATGTGGAGACTTTGAGTTGAACAAGAGACTCAGGTTCTGCTAGCTATTTACATTAGCAGGCACATAGCGTTGGTTTGCGTTTGACGAGCGTTGGCACAACTTGGCAGTGGGTCCGTTCATGCTCCTCTATAGGGAAAACATTTTGTTGGTGTATAGACATGCTGACTGAAATGTAGAATTGACCACGAGAGTGAAGAACTAGGAGCTATCAGTAGATAGTCGACATTCTAGTCGATCACGATAACAGGCATCGCCGAACCCCTGGGTCAACCCGGTGTCCAGTGATCTGGCGCAATATAAGTCTCTGCCACCATGAACGCCAAAGCGGACACGGGAAATTCAGCGTCAGACTACTCGAATAAGAGCATGAACGCCATATATTAGGCTGCAGGAGGGTGACGTCCCAGCGACGCCAGTGCTTGGGTCTCACATGACGACTGCATAGGAGCCGTGCTCTGGCGGGCCATTACCATCGTCCGCAGAGCCTTACTCAAGCCTGGTCTTGATGTTCATTTGTCCATGACTGTAGAGTGATGGAGTCGCAGCAAGTCTCACCCCCATGCTTCCAAATACGTAATCTCGTGGTGTACGTCTCTCTTTACCTCCCCCGACGGAATCATGTCGGTGACTGTTAATCGACCAATCACTATCACGCTCTCCCAGTCGGCCTTGATAGATGACAGACTTACTGTGACACTGGCCATTCGCCGTCCCATTCAGGAACAAGTCACGGAGACCAACTGCGCCAACCTCTTGGGTTTATTCGATTTACTAAAGTCCTTTCCAATGATATGCAACACCAACGCAGGCGACTCACGAATTACAAATTGGAAAAAGTATCCGCTGGTGGGGGACGCATTGGTTTAGAGGGGGCTCGCCATTCTGGGAAGCCACAGAACAGTTTCCCACTTGGAAAATCGTCATTCTCCTTCAGCCGGACGGGTATCTTTGGTTCGATCATGGTTGAAAGCGAGTGGGCCAAGGCATTGGAAATGAATGAGGAGTTAATCACGTATGCGAATGTGTGCTAATGAATAGATGAGGAGCTACGGGTATCACTTACAGTCACATCTCTCACATGCATATTTGTGTTCCCCCCCAGTACGCAGCGTAAATTTCTTCACCAACATGCAGGGGCAGAAAGGTGGCATACCAACTCGCATAACACTCGCATAGCAATAACTTTTCTTCGTCTTCCTTCTTTATTCTTTACAAATACCATACAGTACCTATGACGCGATCTTCTGGCTCTCAGGGGCATGATGTTGCACATGCACATGCTTGCTGCAGAATTCATCCATGTAGCGCTTGAGGTCAGTTGGTGTGAATGGTCTCTGCGTTGTAACGCGGACGTGACGATATCCAGCCGGTGCGTCAGGTGTGTCTCCTTCACTCCGCTGCCGGAAATCTCGCCAACAGGCATGTTTGCGTCTTCCTTCATGCTGGGAATGGACCGACGAGCGCCCCGACTCACCTCCTATATATTCGTGCAACTGATCCGCTAGTCAAATAAACTCATTCGACCAGGCATATTAACACACCTCATTCATCTCACGCTGCAGCACAAGAGAGTCTGGTCCTTTGTTTAGAGCGGAGAAAAATCGATCTGGAAGCACCTGAAACGACATCCATGATCGATGATCATTGTTGTCCAACATCGGTTGTGCATGCGAAGTAATATAATGCTGAGAGTATTGAAGAACCAACGGTCGGGCCATGAGCCGTTACGTGGAGAGGGGCTTAGAGTTTTCACAAGCAGTATAGGGTGAATGGCAGCAACATGACCAACGGTGGCACATATAGAAGCGAAAATGAACAGGCTAGTATCTGGCTGCAGCGGATAGGCGATAGGAGTCTAAGTAGTAACCAAATAGGGTAGGAAAAACAAAATCTAGCGATCAGGTCGAGTTGTGTCCAGCGTACGATATACAATGGTGAAAATAATCTCTGTACTCTAATGCTTCTATAGCAAATCCAGCTCGAAGAGTTACAGGAGCTGGAAGCAGGTTGGAAGCAGGTTGGAACTGGGGAGCAGGAAGCCAGTCGCTTTTCCCGCTCTGAGAGCATTGACACCGTACACAGCTCTGGAAATAGTCGTGCCGGTTCCCACAAGGGACCAACAGCGTGTCATGTTGCGAGTGACAGAATGCTGTCGTTGACGATCTTACATTGCGAGGGAAGTCTGCGAGGAAGGTTGAATCAGAGATGGGCGGACATGAGACATATGCTGTCTTGCCGACTACTCACTGCAACATGCAGGTACTTCTCTAGCAGGCGACCACAGATGCACACATGGCTCGGGTGCTATTATGGATGCGCAGTTGGGACTATGCGAGGGATCGTGAAGCCTGGCTTGGCGCCACAGCAAGTCCTGGCCTTGTTCAGACACGTGCTGATGTTGAAGGGAATGTCCAGTTGGATGCCTATCCATGACATAAAGGTGACACTGTTCGAGTAGGGTCTCTGAAGCCCGGGAGGACGGTAGTTGTAGTTATGGATCCATTCATGGAATGAAGCTAGGTCACGAACAAAGCTTGATGAATAGGATGTATCTGCGCCGAATGTCAATACATTAAATAAACAGCAACAGATGTGAGAACCGTTGGAATACGTTGCAGGCCATGCAACCCGACCTGCTCGCCAACAGCCACGCAGCTCCGACTGATAAACTGGAAGGCTGGCAAGGCCACCCAGAGGCAACTACATAAGAGAGCTAGGTCAGTATGGAATTGAGATCGACATGATCATCATGAAAGAGAGCTGGAACAGATTCTCACGAGTGTTGCACCAAACGTGAAGGAAGTTGCGAAGGATAAGGGTCATACATGGGACGAGGGTTGTTTGCATTGGCTGTGCTTGCGACAGGTTTCGAGTCAGCTAGTGCAAGGATATGCCCGTTGGAATCACTCACAAGGATGTGCTGGTGCCGCTCAACAAGGAGGCCACGGGATAGCGACCTGGTATGGCCCACACCTGGGAACAGGGTGGTAGAGCACGGGTCATGCTGCGGAGCTACATCAACAGTTCAGATCCACAGGGGGAACGCTGGTGTTGGCGAGGATGTCCTGTTGGGTGCCTGTCAGCGTCGAATGGATCACGCGAGGAAGTGCTCACCTGCGTGCGTTGTGTCGATGCTGACGCTACCAATGATGGTATATGGCACACCTCTGAACGATCGGCCGTTCCTGTGCGGGAGTTGATGCAATGCTCTTGCATAAGAGTTCCAGTCAGCTCTGTTGCCCTCACCCGCCATTTACAGCTGTGACTCACCGGTGCAGCGACCCACAGGCAGACTATGAGCTAGGTCAGACGAGTGGATAGGATACCCGCAAAGATTAAGGGGAAGGAAATGCGAGGGGTGTCCTGGGAGACGCCTTAGAGGGAGCGTTGAGAAGGCAAGAGCGGAGGGTGAGGAGGTGCATGAGGGTGCTAGTGGTGGAGCCTCTGTGTCGAGACACTGACAGAAGGTTCGGGAGAGCTAGACAAGAAGGAAAATCGTATAAACGGAGGTATAGAGTGGAAGGTTCACTGTCTAACCGTGCTTGTCCCCACGGGGATGGCACACTGTTGGACAGGAGGCAGATGAAGGTCGGGAAGGCTCGCATAGTGAGAGCGACGGGCGTGGGCACATCGATGGTACTTGTGACTATACAGGGGTCTGAGACATACGCCTCCCTTAACGACTCGCCGCGATGTGGTGCAGTAGGGGAGACCACGCATTCACTCCAGGATCCCGTCCGAGTATGGGTCCACGATTGGAGACAGGATGTTGGGACATGCGATGTCGTGGCTGCGGAGCCGCAGCAAGGGCCGGGATGCACAAAAGGTATGCTGGTAGTCTCTGTTACATGACAATCAGTGTTGCGTAGAGAAAATGGCTTAAAATACTCACGTTCTGACAGTGCTTGCTTGTGGTGATGTCTACGCCCTCGACGGCATTGAAGACAGGAATGCCAACGAAGGACAGAATGGCGGGGGATTGACGTGCATGAGATTTCAGGTCGAATCTGCTGCCTTCACTCGCTACTCACTCCCGTGACCCACAGATGCAGCCAGGGGAAGGCGGCCGGAGAGGATGGGGATATCGATGGGACGCAGGGACAAAAACGATGGACTTGGGGGAGGAAATTCGAGGGGACGATCGAGAGAGGGCGTAGGAAGGCGGGGGGCCGTTGTGAGCTGGCGAGAATGATGGAGCTGGTGGTGGGCCTTGGTGGGCCTGGGTTTGCATCTGTGGGGTGTGTCGACACCAGGGGTATGAGCGAAGCGCCAGAGAGTCTGGTCCTTTGTTTAGAGCGGAGAAAAATCGATCTGGAAGCACCTGAAACGACATCCATGATCGATGATCATTGTTGTCCAACATCGGTTGTGCATGTGAAGTAATACAATGCAGAGCATTGAAGACTGAATGGTCGGGCCATGAGCCGCTTCTCGGATGAATCATGTGCCGAGCAAACAAGACTCTTTGAAAGCAAATTTCTGCAGAATTAACTGCTTATGGCACAAAGGCTGATAATAGGCTGACAGATCACGCGTGTGTCCTGGGAATCAACAATAGATCTGAGGTGATAACAGAGAACATGTGGGGTTCAGAACTTGGTTCGGCTGCACCTTCAGGGTCGGCTGCGAAGCGCACTGCGAGGTAGAGCTGTCAGCTCGAGATATTAATCTTTTCAAGAACTTCTAATGCCACTGATATTGTGGGAACCCCTCTCCATGGGTCTCTATTGATTCTGACCCCAATATCGCGTCCAAAGAGGCGATGCTCCTGCCCACGACAACCGCCTCGGAACGTTTCCCGGTTCATCACAACAATGGGGCCCTGGATTTCTCTCTCAAATGAGGAGAGGACTCCCTTCTCGGGGGGGTTTCAGCTGCGAAGAACGTCGGAATGGCATTCGTGTGAAAGTGTTCCGCCTGACATTCAGGGTCAGGTTACTTGTCAGTCTCAAGGATACACAGACACAAATGGGATACCATGTTAGTTACACCCTTTAGGAGCACTTCTGACGCCGTGACCCCCCACTGTGGCCATCTGAACGCGTGTTCACTGGAAAGTGGAGGGGATGTGCCACACCCTGATGTCACATTCAATTGTTCTCGATTGAGTTTGTGCCTAGATATGGAGATTGTGAATTTGTCATTGAATATCTGGTGTTGCCTTCATTCAGGTCGTGCCTTTGAGGCTCGAGTACCCCAATCGTGTCCTGATGAATGCTCAAGCTTTGAAACTCCGCCTTGTGGCGACTCCGCGGAGTTTGGAACAGGACGGTTGTTGTTGAAGATTTGTGTGGTTGGTTGTGTCAGAAGATTCCTGCAGTACTTATATCTCGCATTTCTCCTCGCTCCTTCCCCTTGCATGTCTGCCATGTTTTACTCTCTCCACCATTGTCGCTCAACATGAATATCCTCCTACTGTTTCCCATTCATTATAGGCAGATTTGTCTTCGGTGGCGTCTTATTGTCTGCTAGTCGCCATGTCTCTATCTACGGACGCCTCCATGCATTACTGCCCGTCCAAGCCACTACTAGTGAGTGGACGCATGCCCACCCGCACCAGCCGTGCGTCTATATCTTGCACACTATCTTCCTATTATTGATGCCATGTTTCTTTCTGTAGTTGATGAAGTGGAGCAGTCAGGAGCTATGGGAATTGTTTCTGTACTAGTATCCGTCGGTTCACTTCTGTCTGCGGGGCGTTGCACTCTTTCACTCACTGTTCCTCTAAGATTATTGATCATATGCCATGAGCAGGGAGAGTCCCCTTCCCTGCTGGATAGGCATGACGGTCTTTGGAAATGCGCACTTGATGCGACTCGGTCTATACTAGGTGAGATAACTTTATATAACTTGACGTATACATCGCTCCCACATATGATGTTACAGTGAGATATATCCCATCTTCGCACTACCACGTTTCTCACCGTTGTTTGGATGCTGCCTCTATGATGGAGCGGGCACGAAGGCAGGACTAGAAAACTCACAGTTTTAAAGCAAACAGTGCCTATTCGCACCTGCCTTCCGTTGAAATGTTGTGCCGGTGTGTGCAGATGTACAGACTCATGGAAGCAGGAGCACTGGAACGAGTCTCCAGCCCGTAGTGTCCCCGTTTGACGTGCACCTGAGCATTCTCCCTGGTCTTTTGCATTGTTATCCCGCACCGCAAACATACACACGTGGTTCTTCCCATATGCTGTAGATGGGTGTCCGCTGTTTCGTTTCTGACGCGGTTTGCATTAATAGTGCAAGTCCAAACCGCGTCAGAAACGAAACAGCGGACGCCCATCTACAGCATATGGGAAGAACCACATGTGTACATACGTTTGCAGTGCGGGATAACAATGCAAAAGACCAGGGATAATGCTCAGGTGCTCGTCGAATGGGAACACTACGGGCTGGAGACTCGTTCCAGTGCTCCTGCTTCCATGTCTGATTACTCACATGGAACTTCCATGAGTCTGTACATCCACACACAGCGGCACAACATTTCAACGGAAGGCAGATGCGAATAGGCACTGTTTGCTTCAAAACCATGAGTTTTCTAGTCCTGCCTTTGTGCCCGCTCCATCATAGAGGCAGCATCCAAAAAACGGTGAGAAACGTGGTAGTGCGAAGATGGGATATATCTCACTGTAACATCATATGTGGGAGCGATGTCGTAATGGTCCATATGGCCTCGTGGAGGGTGGGGACTTTTGGCACATCGCTACACGGAAAGGTCGAATGAGTATTAGCAATGTCAATGTCAATACTCATTCGACATGTGTGGAAAGTCGTGATTCTCCACGAGGATATACGGGCTATTTTACGTGCCTGAACTTCCACCACATGTAGTGTCATTTACTTTGGGGGAGCACAGTCTGTTGCTTACGCGACTCTACATTCAAGACCATTCATTGGTTGTTTCTTTTTTTTTGGTATCTTGTAGGATAACTCTTTGTGTAATATTAGCCACACCCAATTCTATACTTCACCGCTTTGCTCTCTATTCATCCTGTTTCCATCTCCAGAGTAATATATGGTATGCTATTCGGCACATTAACGTGCTTTTCGAGTCCCCCAGGATGGTCGTTGGTCGTTTGACCGTGAGGCATGCATACACTGAGGTTGGAGCTTAGCTAGAAAGGAACTGTGCGAACAACGCGTTGGGAGTAGGTAGCACTCGTCTAATCGAGAGCCCGCGCCTGTTCTTAACTAGAACACCACCTTGACCGTCTTGTACTGTCCTGCATTCGCTCAATGTTGGTTACACGGAGAAGGGGTGTATAATTTCACAAGCAGTATATGGTGAATGGCAGCAACGGTGGCACATATAGAAGCGAGATGAAACAGGCTAGCATCTGGCTGCAGGGGATAGGGGTCTAAGTAGTAACCAAACAGGGTTGCATGGTTTTTTTTCAGAACTGACGAGCTGCCATGTGCGACATAGTGATACTACGACATACAATGGTGAAAATAATATGTCGCTGTACTTCCATAGCAAATCCAGCTCGAATATTTACGGGGGCTGGAAGCAGGTTGGAAGCAGGTTGGAACTGGGGGGCAGGAAGCCAGTCGCTTTTCCCGTCCTGAGAGCATTGACACCGTACACGTTGAAGGGTGTGATCGTCAGATGAGATTTATCTGATGAGTTGATAGATCGTCGTGTAGATAATCGAGTCTAATAGCAATGTTTGACGGTAGAGCGTAGTGGTCCAATTTTCAATTGGTTTCATGAATAAGCAAGAGAGTGAGTTGAATGAATATACAATTCAGATTTGCTAGGGAACTACGTATCTACGGTAAGCGTATTTATGCAAATGAAGACGAACATGTCATCCGGATCATACATCGGGGTGTTAGGATCAGATAGGAGAGAAAATCGACCATGTGAGTGAAGAATTAGTGAATGGGGAGGTGCAAAATGGGGATCGGATGTGATTAACAAGTGATCTACAGTAACGAGACATGGAGGGGGTTTGAGTCAATTGAGTGATAAATAGAAGATTAGATCGAAATACTCGTTACAAATATAAAAGCTAAGCATATACACTCATTACTCCTGAATGTACTCGGTTATTGATTAAATGGACGGGTGTTCGTGTGTGGGACGGTAACATGACAGTGTATCATGTCTGATGTTCGGATGGAGCTCAGTGACTGATTGTGAGGTACGATGGAAATACGATATTGATGTTTCATAACAGTGCACACCTCTGAAAATAGTCGTGCCGGTTCCCACAAGGGACCAACAGCGTGTCATGTTGCGAGAGGGATTGAATCAGAGATGGGGTGGACATGAGACATATGCTGTCTTGCTGACTACTCACAGCAACATGCAGGTACTTCTCTAGCAGGCGACCACAGATGCACATATGGCTTGGATGCTATTATGGATGCGCGGTTGGGACTGTGCGAGAGATCGTGAAGCCTGGCTTGGCGCCACAGCAAGTCCTGGCCTTGTTCAGACACGTGCTGGTGTTGAAGGGAATGTCCAGTTGGATGCCTATCCATGACATAAAGGTGACACTGTTCGAGTATGGTTTCTGAAGCCCGGGAGGACGGTAGTTGTAGTTATGGATCCATTGATGGAATGAAGCTAGGTCACGAACAAAGCTTGATGAATAGGATGTATCTACGCCATGTCAATGCATGGAATAAACAGCAACAGATATGAGAACTGTTGGAATACGTTGCAGGCCATGCAAGGGTCTGGACCTGCTCGCCAACAGCCACGCAGCTCCGACTGATAGACTGGAAGGCTGGCAAGACCACCCAGAGGCAACTAGGAGCTAGGTCAGTATGGAATTGAGGTCGACATGATCATCATGAAAGAGAGCTGGAACAGATTCTCACGGGCGCTGCACCAAAGGTGAAGGAAGTTGCGAAGGACAAGGAGGATACATGGGACGAGGGTTGTTTGCATTGGCTGTGCTTGCGACAGGTTTCGAGTCAGCTAGTGCAAGGATATGCCCGTTGGGATCACTCACAAGGATGTGCTGGTACTGCTCAACAAGGAGGCCACGGGATAGCGACCTGGTATGGCCCACACCTGGGAACAGGGTGGTAGAGCACGGGTCATGCTGCGGAGCTACATCAACAGCGGGATCCATAAGGGGAACGCTGGTGTTGGCGAGGATGTCCTGCTGGGTGCCTGTCAGCGCCGAATGGATCACGCGAGGAAGTGCTTGCCCGCGTGCGTTGTGTCGATGCTGACGCTACCAATGATGGTATATGGCACACCTCTGAACGATCGGCCGTTCCTGTGCGGGAGTTGATGCAATGCTCTTGCATAAGAGTTCCAGTCAGCTCTGTTGCCCTCACCCGCCATTTACAGCTGTGACTCACCGGTGCAGCGACCCACAGGCAGACTATGAGCTGGGTCAGACGAACGGATAGGATATCCGCAAAGATTAAGGGGAAGGAAATGCGAGGGGTGTCCTGGGAGACGCCTTAGAGCCGGCGTTGAGAAGGCAAGGGCGGAGGGTGAGGAGGTGCATGAGGGTGCTAGTGGTGGAGCCTGGGTGGGCCTGGGCTTGCGTCTGCGGGGTATGTCCAGGAAAAACGATCTGAGCGAGGCGCCAGAGACCCCAATCCTTTGTTTAGAACAGAGAACATTCGACCTGGAAGCGCCTAAAGTGCCGACTTCATATAATCGATGATTGTTGGCGTCGAACATTGGCTGTAAGTGGCTAGACTGCACGTGAACTCAATATCGAACTATCCGTGTCTCGGATGAATCATATACCGAAACAATAGAACTCTTTGAAACAAATTTTCACAAAAGATTGACAGGATCTCCTGCATATGGAAAAAGGCTAAAATTGGGTTTCAAACGTGCGATACACATCGACTACAGATCTTGGGCGATAAAAAAGAACCCGTGGGAGCCACAGCGTGTGTCACTTGCGCCCTGAGGGTCGGTTGCGAAGCGCGCTATGGGACAGAGCTATCAGCTCGACATATCAATAATATCACGTACAACAAATATATTCCCCCACGCGTCTTTACGCCATTAATCGGGATTCTGATCCCCATGACATTATCCCTTCGAAAAAGGCAATATTCTTGCTCATGGACAGCAACCTCGGGCATTCTCCAAGCACCATCCCAGATACAGACCTATTAGGTGAGTACAAGGGCAGACCCCCAGGAGAATTCAGCTTGCGAAGAATGTCGGCAAAGCAACGTTCGTGTGGATGTGGATAGTCACGTCTGAGATTCAGGCTCAGGGTAGTCACACGGTTGATGGATACATGCACAATGTACATACCATATCTGTCACACTCATTTATGCACTTGTATCGATGTCGTGGACCCCATCGGTGGTATCCGAGGCATGACCATTGGAAAGTGGGAGTCAACTGGCGTGCCACAGGGCGAAATCAATTGTTCCCAGTAGATCCAGTTGCAGTTCTCACGCAGATGGATTTGTCCTTGAGAATTTGTGGTGCTGCCGAGAGTGAATTATTTCGTCCCAATCGTGCCCTCGAGCCTCGAGATATCGTCGCTATCCGAATCGGGAACTGATGAGTATTGAAACTCCGTGGCGCTTAGTGGCGTCCGCGGTGTTTAGCTATGTAGGTGGAATAGCCATTAGCTTGGGGCATTTATATGGATGGCTGTGTCAGCAGGTTCCACGCAGTATTTATACCCCGTCTGTCCCTTGTTTCCACCCCCCCAACTTCTACCTTTCCCGCTCCACTGGTATGCCATGGCTTCCCAGTTTTGCGTTGTAGGCGTTATTGTCGTATCTCACCCCAAATATATTGCCACCTCTTCCTATCCACATATTTTATTGGTAGCGACGTTGTCTTCTGCGATGTTCCCCTTCCTCATCGTCACCTTCATATCTGTATCTGCGGATGTGACCATGTCTGACTCTGCGTTCAAGCCACTCCCATGGAGTGGACGTACAGTTACTACCAGTGTACCGAGTATGTGCTCTCTCTCTTTCCTTTGTTGTTTGTATTTTTAATGCCGCGCTTTCCTCCTGCAGTTGATGAACGGCACCCGGTACAGAGCGTACTCTTGAACTTAATCAACATCACCCACCTCGACCGACAATGGCCAGCGAGCAGCTCCTTCAAGGTCTTGTAGCTGCATGAGGCATTCTCCAAAATGGCCGTACCCTCGGCCGATTCGAATGCACCAACCGTCCCCACTGCACCGGGGCACGCATTCATGAAGGAGCCATTGTCGATTCTGATACCGAGGCCCTCGTCAAAGACCTCCTGGCTATCGAGAATCTCGCCCGTGCCGTAAATGTAGAACATGTGGTTGTTTATGGTATCCCCCGAGAACAAAACTGACATTTCGTTGGGATTCCACATTGACTGCTGCACGGGAGGGGGGTTTTCACCGGGTTGGGTTTTCACCGGGTTGGGTTCATGTCAGATGGCCAGATCGTCGTCCACCTCCCTGAAATGGACCCAAAGGACGTTCAGGTGAGTTTCTTGTCTCCCACGTTTTTGACACGGAAATAATCTTGTCGCGCCTCTCTATTAGTGCCTTGATCTCAGCCTCGTAAGCGTAAGACCATGGTCCCAGCATGAATGACTGCATGGCCTGAGGATCGAACATGACAGGCTCGACAATGCGGCCCCATATAGGGGAATAGTCGGGAGGCTTGTTGTCACGGGTGTAGAATGGATGATTTGCTGCCGTAGCCCAACGTCATGTCCCAGTCTGTCGCGTCTCCACGCACTGCAAGTCGCAATGGTCTCAATAGCCTTGATGCTCCAGCCAGTTGTGGGTTTATCGCGTCCTTGCATGTCTGTCGCGGCGATTTCGCTCCACGCTATATTCACAACAATCAACGCCTTGCTGAGACGGTTGTTCATCTGCTCCAACCTCTGAACTATGCATCCTTGCTATCTGTCGCCTTCTGACCAGTGGATGTCATCTGGCTCGTCACACCTCCGTGGTCCGTGACCATCACCCCGCGGCTGGTCGCTCCAACCTCTGAACTATGCATCCTTGCTATCTGTCGCCTTCTGACCAGTGGATGTCATCTGGCTCGTCACACCTCCGTGGTCCGTGACCATCACCCCGCGGCTGGTCGCTCCACAACTCCATTAGGTGCATATTGCGGAGCAGAGTGGTATAGCAGCCTCCAACACACGACATGCAACGGCGCGTACATCCGCCTCTTATTTGAATGCCTCCCTTCGCAGTACCTTGACTCCCTATGTCCATTCAAGTTCACCTCTGTCAGACTTGGAGGGCTGCCCCACCGATAGGTTGGAATGCATAGCACTTGCTCTCGTTGATGAAAACTGGGCCGGTCCACCCACAGACTTGCCTCCATTGTTGTGCACGTCAAAGACCATACATTCCAAGATATGTGTGCAAAATAACCCTTCTCTATACTCCAACATTTTGAATCAAAGTTTGATGCTTGGCCGGCGGTGCGCAGACTCAGGGCAGGTTGCAGGGCTGCTAGAGCGAAGGCGAATGAGCTGATGAAGCGGTTCATAACCTTGAAACGGTTCAAACTCATCCCATTTCCTCAATTCACGGCAGCCACAACAGTTGGTGACGATATGTGGTTTGTTTACGTGCTGTTCTTGTAAGACAACTCCAAGGTCAGGAGCTTGTCTGGCGTCGGATCATGGCAGTTGAATATTCGAATCCGGGATGATCATAACAGAATGCACCGGATAAAGAACGACATCCTTCATGTGCGTGGGCCCAGGACGAGAGTGCAGGGCAAGAATGTGGGTAATGCCTGTGTGGGCATTACATGGAAAGATTTCCAACTCACGCGGCAAATCTCCGGTTGTGGGTAAACCAATACCGCACTCATTTCTGGCGGCCAGAAAACTGGCGCACCAACTGTTGGCTGAGTATCTATAAGAGGTATCAGGGATGGGGCCACTCACCTCAGCCCAAGTTGTCTCCTTGCCTCGGAAGACTCGATGGGCGCCGTCCTCAAAGTAGGATGGATGGCAGGTGCATCTAGAGAGACATCAAGGAAAAGATGACGCTCGGTTATCTTGATATGGTATGGTTCGTCATCGTCGTCGGTTGTCATCTCGACCTTTATAGGCAACTTGTCTGTTACGCCGGCATGAACAAGCTCGCATCTGAATATATCAACGCAGGGGGTCCATTTCACCGTGGGACCGAGCAGAACGACAGTTGGAAAGTTGACAATGAGGTCAATGCCTTGGTGGGATGGTGTTTTGGTTCACGGATAAAGGTGCTTTCGAATTCTCATCCTTAGTTAATGAAACACATTGCTAATTTCTTTGACAATGTGCGGTTGGAGTGATAGAAGGTGACATCGGATTGATTCAGATGCCGGGTCGGAATGGCGTCGCATGTTGAGCTGTGTCCGGGTAGTGTAGTGGGATTATCTCTGGTTTTACGTCGAATACGTCGACCGCTTGTTTGTTGCATGATCGCGACTCTACATTCAACACCATATCATTGGTGGTTTCGTCTTTTCCTTGGTATCTTTAAGGGCAACACATTGTACTACATACACACACAAATATATATATAGCCATACTCCATCCTTCCTGATCTTCACATTGAACATAATCTATCCATGTTGTCATCAACCGCATCATTCGCGCTGGTGCATCATGCTGTCTTTCACCTTGCATGCCTTTTGGCAAGCTAGGTCGCTTCACTGCACAGAAGGGAGTTTATAACAGAAGCATAGATAACATGGGTGTACATCTGGTCGATGGCAACCTTCCGATCCTTTCCTAGAACGCAAACTCAACAGCATTCCTGGTAATGCGTTCGTGTTTTAATATTCATTATGCAGAGAAATGTCATGGAGGCTTTGCAAGTGATATATGATGAAAGCGAGAAACGTGATGACGGCACTTGTGAAAGCATGAAGATAAACAGGCCGACTTCTGAAAGCTCTGGACGGAAGACCAAGAGGTCAAACCCAGAGGAGAAATAGGGGCAGAAAAGGCATGGGGTCAAGTGATGTCAGCAACGTTTAGCAAGGGTGAGAAGAACATGTCGCATGTCCTAATCATGCAGCACAATTAACTAAAAACATTCTCCACAGGCCAGAAGCAGCCTGAAACTGGGGCTGTCAGTTATGTCTTAATTCCAGCGCCTTGGAATGGAATTGACCCACCACGTATATCCTTTGTGTAGCTATAGTTACCATGGGCTAGCTGTCGCTGGAAGACCTTCCGACAATAGCAACTCGATGAGGCAAAGCCGCTTTGACCTTCTAGACCAGCAACGTGCCGTGCATTATGGGTCAAGTGACCCTGAAGAAGTTGAAGTCATTATAAACTGGAACAACACACAGTGTGCCAGCGATAGAGCCTGAAGTGTCAATTCAGGAAGGAGGAGAAAAATTGTAAGACAATGGCCCTCACTGAATGGCATGACAGGATGCAACATAGTGTTCCTATTCATAGGTTGCTGTTCACCCATGACTCGACGTCAGTAAAGGAACCATACACAAATGACCAACGCCACCAAAGCAGCTCTTGCATGGTTGTAGTGTATCACTCGAGCATTTGAAGGATAATGCCCTCATCATTTCAGAGACTGTGGCGGTTTGTCTACCGCTGGAGGGGGGATTGCTGTATGTTTCCCATCATGAGCTTGAATGAATCTTCAGACTGAACTATTACAACCTGTGGCAAAGGAAGGAGAGACCTGAAATGCTAGAAACCGATGCCTTTCATGGCAATTGGAAATAGAAAAGTGCACACCTCGAATGCACAAAAGTACTGACGAGATGTTTATCCAAAGCAATTGCAGCACCTTAGCTCACAGGACTCGCAAGGCATCAGGTTTCTAAGTCTCATGAGCAAGGTTGATGTAGTGCCCATGTGTTTTGGAACCCGCAAAATTATGGTGTTAGGGCAAACTCTAAATCACCACAATTCCGTGAATGAACAGCTGAGAAGAATATCAAATCCTACTGCAGCACAACTCCAGAAACAATTTAACATTTGTACTTTGGTTACAATCCCTTGTAATGGTCAATGCAGACGATACGCAGGAAGGTAATACGTTTCTTAGCAGTAGGGAATGAATAAGACTTAGAGTCTAGAGTTCACGGACGCTTAGGGGTCCAGATATTCCAAAAAGAGGGGAATGCACTTAGAGGCTAGAGGAAGTAGGTGGATGAATCCGACCATCCAACCAGTGATACTCTGAAGTGGGTAACAGCGATGTGTGAAGTAGTCTAGCAACTGTTTCACATGAGTTCAAGATCCTAATGCTCTGCAAAGGCAGTACACACTAGTAACTTAAACAAGAGCACTAATGGCAGGACTATCGACAGACAATCTCACCCTGTAGATTCGTAGTCACGCGAGGTAGATACTACACTCACGCCCAAAGCAGGACAATCACTACTTTGAGTGCAATCAAATACAGTTACACAACTGTAAGCGACCCTTGAACTGGACAATCAACAGTTACTGAGATATAGAGGATGACACTGTATGTCACTCTAGTCACACTGATGTGCAAATGATGGGGTAGAAATGGTTATTTATTCAGAGGCAGAATGGGCTCCTTTTATATTGTATTTACAGGAGCTGACTAATACTACTGGAAACTTCTACCTATTAATAGATGGAAACTACTGGAAGCTAGTGGAATATGTGAGAAAGGGGTGGAAGTTTCCTAGCCAATGAGCTGCTTGGATTTGCTCTGACTCATGGCATGAGTCATAGATGGAGTCATAGTGTGACTCAGAGCAGGAGTCATGGTATGAGTCATGGAAGGAGTCATAGTGTGACTCAGAGCAGGAGTCATGGTATGAGTCATGGAAGGAGTCATAGTGTGACTCAGAGCAGGAGTCATGGTATGAGTCATGGCAGGAGTCATTGCATGAGTCACCATTACCCAAATAACTTGGTCAATACTTCATTTCCTGGGATGATCAGCACAGCTATGGGTAGGCACAGCTTCTATTGAACTTTCCACTGAAAATGGAGTCAGGAGGTGCAGTGGTTGTGAAGATATTGAGGATTTACTGGCAGTGGTGACCAGATTGAGTTGGAGATTGAAATGAGTCATGTGATTGAAAATGAGTCAGTTGTCCAGGTGACTCCGGCTGACTTTGAAGCTGCTGACATCTGTGAATGTTTGTGGGTCCATGTGGGTCCCAAAACTTTGCCCAGCAGAACAACAAGGTTGTGGACTCATTTCTGGATGGAAAATTCCTGAAAAAATATGAAAAAATAGAGAATATTTGAATGGCCCTGAATCAAGAGAAAGCAGCACATATATGCTGATATTTTAAGGCCATGAAGTGAAATTGTACAGTTTTGGGACTTTAAACAAGATCTTTTAAGGGAAAACCAGTTCCCATACAACATGTCATGGTAACACTCTTGACATACTTGAATGAACCAGCATCACATGTGGGCAAAGGTATATTGCGTCTGGTAAACTTGGAATTCATCCACAGAAGGTTACTATGAGAGAAGATGGTCAAACGATTGATGAGGGTGAACTTATTGAATTGAATCCCAAGAGTTACACTGAGTGTTTTGGAACCCACAAAATTATGGTGTTAGGGAAAACTCTAAATCACCACAATTCCATGAATGAACAGCTGAGAAGAATATCAAATCCTACTGCAGCACAACTCCAGAAACAATTTAACATTTGTACTTTGGTTACAACCTGTTGTAATGGTCAATGCAGACAATACGCAGGAAGGTAATATGTTTCTTAGCAGCAGGGAATGAATAAGACTTCCAGATTCTAGAGTTCACGGATGCTTAGGGGTCCAGATATTCCAAAAAGAGGGGAATGCACTTAGAGGCTAGAGGAAGTAGGTGGATGAATCCGACCGTCCAACCAGTGACACTCTGCAGCAGGTAACAGCGATGTGTGAAGTAGTCTAGCAACTGCTTCACATGAGTTCAAGATCCTAATGCTCTGCAAAGGCACTAGTAACTTAAACAAAGAGCACTAATGGCAGGACTATTGACAGACAATCTCACCCTGTGTTATGACTATATTCATTAATGCCCAGATCCCCATCCGATCCACTCAGATCCCCACGCATATGAAATCTATACTCCATTTGAAAACCGCTACGTCTCCATTTACCTGTCCGATTGTCACCGCCGATTCCACCCATCCGCCTCCGGTTCCAATTGATGCATCAGCATCACCATAGGAACCCAGACATCCGTCCCTGTCGGACTCGGACATACTCACATAAGGCCGTCGGCCTCAGAGACCCATCACTGGAGTAATTATTATTAGATTTCAAATATGTATTTAAGTTGCCTGACTGGGGACTTCATTCCCCAGTTTGAATATCGAATCATGCCTAGCTCCTACGTCCGATCCTAACTCTCTAAGTCGTACTCCATCTCCGAAATCTCGGACACCGGTATTAGTGAGGGCGCAGCACATAAGCTGAAGCCAAGTCTGTTCCAACCCCCACGACATACTCCGACCCCGACCCAACCTCCAATCCAAACTCCGACCCCCAATCGGACCTAGTGCATAACAGTATATTCAAACAGTATATTCGAACTGCCATACTCACTCCTACCAATGCCACGATCCACCGCCAATTCCGAACACGCACGAATCGTCGAGGTACCCGCCCCCAGCATCGACACCATCCCCGATGTATGGGAACCACCTTTTCCCTATCAAATTCCATTTATGCAGCACCAATGTGCTATTCTTTGCTTTTCCATTCCTAAATATCAGCATATCGATGTATGGGAACCACCTTTTCCCTATCAAATTCCATTTATGCAGCACCAATGTGCTATTCTTTGCTTTTCCATTCCTAAATATCAGCATATATTTGATGCTTGTACCTGGAATGGACTTATTCAAATATTCTCTATTTTTCCATATTTTTTCGGGAATATTCCATGCAGAACTCAGCTCAGAATCATTTATTTCTGCTGTGCTACAGTTGTGGACCCATAGGTGCCCACAAACCTTCACACAGCCGCCTCTCCCCTTTTGGACCAGGCATTTGGCCTGAATTCAAGCTCAGATGTCTCTGATCAATAAATATTCTCTAACTTAACAACCACAGCCTCTCAGAGCACTATTTTCCATGCAGATCATCACATGACATGTGGCTATCCATGGCTGTCCAAACCAGTGCAGAAAACAGGGTGGACACCCTTCTTTTTGCCTGATCAGTGCCTAGTTCAGGGATCAAATCGGCTGATGGGTGATCAAATCAGGTGATTGCCTTGGAATATTCTACCTCTTTCCATAACATTCTAGCTGTTTCCCTCTATTATTAGATAGAACTTTCCAGAACCATTATTCAGCTCCTGATCAGTGTTAGCACAGTGATCAGAACCTGTGATTGGCTTGGAATATTCTACCCCTTTCTTCCACCTTCCACAACCTTCCAGTAGTTTCCATCTATTAATAGATAGAATATTCCAGAAGCATTAGTCAGCCCCTGTAAATACAATATATAAGGAGGCCATTCTGCCTCTGAAAGAATAATATATCATCACATTCTACCCATCTTCTGCACACCAGTGTGACTAGAGTGACATACAGTGTCATCCTCTATCTCAGTAACTGTTGATTACCAGTTCAAGGATCTTTTACAGTTGTGTAACTGTACTTGATTGCACTCAAAGTAGTGATATTCCTGCTTTGGGCGTGAGTGTAGTATCTGCCTCACGTGACTACGAATCTACAGGGTGAGATTGTCTGTCGATAGTCCTGCCATTAGTGCTCTTGTTTAAGTTACTAGTGTGTACTGCCTTTGCAGAGCATTAGAATCTTGAACTCATGTGAAGCAGTTGCTAGACTACTTCACACATTGCTGTTACCCGCTTCTGAGTGCCACTGGTTGGACGGTTGGATTCATCCACCTACTTCCTTTAGCCTCTAAGTGCATTCCCCTCTTTTTGGAATATCTGGACCCCTAAGTGTCTGTGAACTCTAGACTCTGGAAGTCTTATTCATTTCTTGCTGCTAAGAAACATATTACCTTTCTGCGTATAGTCTGCATTGACCAATACAAAGGATTGTAACCAAAGTACAAATGTTAAATTGTTTCTGGAGTTGTGCTGCAGCAGGGTTTGATATTCTTCTCAGCTGTTCATTCATGGAATTGTGGTGATTTAGAGTTTGCCCTAACACCATAATTTTGTGGGTTCCAAAACAGTTCCCATCCTATTAGAGACCGACGCCTCTGACTATGCACTTGCCGCGATCCTGTCCATCATCTCTCCGGATGACGGACAAGTCCACCCGATCGCTTTTCACTCACATACATTCACACCCCCCGAACTGAACTATGACGTCCATGACAAAGAGCTCCTTGCCATATATGAAGCCTTCCAGATATGGAGACACTACCTTGAGGGTCCCTCCGATCTGGTGGACGTCATAACAGACCACAAGAACTTGGAATACTTCTCCACAATGAAACTGCTCACCTGGAGACAGGTCCGATGGTCTGAATACCTATCTCAGTTCAATCTCATTATCCGTTTCCGTCCTGGTCGACTCGGAGCAAAGCCCAACACGTTAACTAGATGATGGGACGTCTACCCTAAAGAGGGGAATAGCGACTATGCCACTGTAAACCCCCACAACTGTCATCCTGTGTTTACTAACGAGCAGCTGGCATTGTCCCTACGAGCATCCACCCTCATGACTCCCACTCTCCAAGCTGTCACCATTATGGACATCGACCAACTCCACTCCGACATCCACTCATCACTCTGATCTGATCCTGTTGCAGTTAAACACTTGGACAACCCTTCCAATCCGAAATGGTCACTTGACCCCAAAGGACACCTCCAACACAACAACTGGATATACGTCCCCGACGCCAACAGCCTCTGACTCCGAGTTTTGCAGTATTATCATGATCACCCGATCTCTGGCCACTTCGGGCAAAATCGCACACAAGGATTAATCCGATGAGACTATGTATGGCCAAAAATGTGGGAATACATTCAACACTACTGTAACTCCTGCACCACATGTATGCGCTCAAAATCGCAAAGGCACAAACCCTACGGAACACTCAAACAACTTCCAATCCCGGAGCAACCATGGAACTCCATCTCCATGGATTTCATAGAGAAGCTCCCCCCATCGCTCGGATATGACACCATACTCATGATTGTCAACAGGTTCACCAAACAGTCACTATTCATTCCGACGCATGACACCATCACCTCCGCCTCGCTAGCTAAATTGTTCGTTCTCCACATATTCTCTAAACATGGAGTCCCGTCGCATGTCACATCCGATCGGGGCTTGGAGTTCGTGTCCTCCTTCTTCCGCACATTAGGAAAGGCTCTCGATATGAAGCTCCATTTCACCTCCGGATACCACCCTGAAGGAGACGGACAAACGGAACAAATGAATCAGTCACTGGAACAATATCTCCGAATCTATTGTAACTATCAACAAGACAACTGGGCTGATCTACTTCCAATCGCAGAGTTTGCCTACAACAACGCTCCAAATGCGACTACCGGCATCTCTCCGTTCTTTGCTAATAAAGGCTACCATCTGAACATCTCCGTCCACGCTGAGAAAGAACTTGCCTCCACCAAAGCCCACCAATTTGTAACCGACCTCGATCAACTACACCAACATCTCTGAGAGACCATCTCCGATGCCCAGAAACAATATCAAGTCTCCACAGACCGACGCTGCATTCCGGCTCTGGACCTGCAAATCGGAGACAAAGTATTCGTTAAGGCCAAACACTTCCAGACCACCCATCCATCGAAGAAACTCTCCGAGAGATACTTAGGTCCTTATGAGGTCATTGCTTGCGCGGGCAGCAGGTCTTTCACCCTCCGCCTCCCAGACCACTTCCGAGCAGTTCATCCGGTCTTCCATATATCAATGCTTGAACCCGCTACTACAAACGAGATCTCTGGTCGCACGCAACCTCCACCTCCCCCAATCATCATCGAAGGAGACAATGAATATGAGATACCTGAGATCCTGGACTCGAAGATCGACCGTTGATACAAGTGCAAGCTCCAGTACTTAGTCAAATGGACTGGATATGAAGGCACTGATGAAGAGTCTTCATGGATCTCCGCATCTGAACTCGATCACACATCCAAATCTGTCTCTGATTTTCACTCCGCTTATCCAGACAAACCTGGCCCTCTTATGAATCTTTAAGTTCGATTACTAATGCTAATTCTATTATTTCGCATCACCACTTTATTACAAGTCAAGGGAAATTACCAGCCTGCTCAAAAAAAAAAACTCCAAAGGAATATCACTCCGCCTCATTCTTTCTCCGTTCCAAAATTTATAATCATTTTCATCTTTATTTTATACATCGCGTTTCCTTTTCCCCTTTCCCTTATCTACCTCAGGCTCCGTCTCTGACACCGTCTCCAACTCCTCATCACTCTCTACATCCGACACCCAATCCTTCTCATCTCCCATGTCCAAATCCTCGTCCAACGGGGCCATGAACTTCCGCAACCGACATAACTCGGCTGTCCGACAACCCTCCAGAACCTCCTTCCGTTTCATCGTCCTCACCAAGTCTACTAACAACCCCTCCGTCCGCTGAAGGTGCTCTGACTGCAGGTTAACCAGCCTGATAAGCTGGCCCACGGTGCTATTGGGCGCAGAGACGCGCCCCGTACCTGCACCGGTCGTTGCCCCTTCCGATCCGACGCCGCTACCCCCGGCTGCCACAGCACCCATCTCCGTCCACCTCTTTTTGGTCGGACGACCCTCCGATTCCTTCTCTGCCCCTCCTTGTACCACTAGTCGGGGCTTGACGCTCCGACTCTGGGGATTGAACTTTCCATCAATCCTACACCCTCCTTTCTGACCCTGACAACGATCGCAGGACCGAAGGCGGTGAGTTGGGCTGGTAGGCCACACGCACTCCACACCCGCATCATGACATAAGTCGCAAGTTATGCTGGGTCCGCCAAATGGCTCTGTTGGAGCCAGAGCCTTGGGTGGTCCGCCCCTCCTTGCTGTGGCCTCCAAGCATTCCCTCTCCTCCTCCTTGTCCTGCTGTTCTGCCGCCGCCTTCTCCATCTCACGCTTGCGAAGCTGGATCGCCGACCTTGCGACATGCAGCTCCTTCTTACGGGTTGCCAACACGCAACTCTCCGCCTTGCACCATATGACCCTCCAGTCCGCCTCCCGCTTCTCCATATCAGCACTCGGGTAGGCCTTCAGTGAAAAGACCGCGACGTCGAGGTTCTTCTTGGTGGTAGCGGCATAGAGCTCCGCTCTTTTGTGAGCCTCAACTGCAGCTACCCAAGCCATCTCCTCGTAAGAATTCGAAGTAGGATCCAGCTCCGCATCCGTTGTCGGTTCGCTTAAGGAATAGATCCTATAAGCCTGCGCGCAACGGTCCTAGCAAACAGACGGTGTGTAACGCAGTTGTTCAGCACTCCAAAGATCAATCAGGGCGAGGGGTACGTAACAGGGAAGTGGGATAGTGCTCTGTGGTTGGATGAGGATGGGAGCAAAAGGTCGGTCCCGATGGCTGATCGTGCTCTGTGACTGGATGACAATGCGGAGCCCGGTTGGGAGGTACGCGAAAGCTGGTTTCAAGAGAAGCAACCTCTCGGTGGAGGAGGGAAATCTGATCGTGGAACCAAGGTGCTTTACCTTAGTGTAGAGATGATGGATTGTGATGTAGAGCGTAGAGCGTAGACTTAGAGCGTGGACTTTGACTTTAGAGCGTTGGCTGAAAACTTGTTTATTTATTCCAAAGGCGAAAACTAGCGCCCTTTTATATACAAATCCCCAGGGCACAACGACACAATATGAGGAGCAAATGATGCGATATGATGCAAGAAATGCTGATCAAGCCAGCTGACGAAGCGTGTGAAGTTGAACTACTAAAGGGGAAATCATGGAGAAATGAAACGACAGATAGGGGTAATCTTTGTAAGAATAGGGGGTGATGAGTAATAAAAGAACCAAAAATAGAACAAGGATGAGTAAGTCGTGTATGAATGAATTAAAAGATGAAACAGGGGTGAGTCATATAAAAGAACAATAGAAACGTCCACCAATACCATCTTCCCTACGGCTCCGAAGGTTAATTGACCCTGAGTCACATGAGGACTTCAGTCAGCATCCACAACAAATACTCCTTATTGTCTTAGTGATCCGTCTCCATATGGTATCCCGCTCCAAGAGTATTTGGTCCCTTTGCCTGACACGATGTAACCTGAGTCGGATTGAAGTGGGAGGATAGGTCGGCAATGGCGACTGAAATTCTACCTCACGTTCGACTCTTCTATCCGTGTTACGATATAGAGGTGAAATGTCGAGGAATGTATATGGTTCAACGGAATTGTGAAAGAATATGGGATCGCCAATGGCATAAGAGAGACATGGTGGGGATCTTGGACGTTGAAAGAGTTTTGGAAGTATTTTGACACGTGGAGGTGGCTTAACATGCCCGTGGAGCTCGGCGTATTTTTGATAGTCCTCTGTGTCCAGAGACCAGTGTGACGTATTATTAGAAGTGATGTTGGAGAGGGGAATAGAATGGGAAGCCATGTGAATGATGATGAAAGGATCGGTGTGAATAGAAGGCTGATAATGATCGATGGCGATGAAACACGAGTGACGATCGATGGCTAGAATTAGAGACTGAGGTGGAGAGGGAGTTGCGGCGCTATTTAAAAGTTGATACGAAAAGACGCTGGCGGAGTTGGACTGTCAGAGTGGTTCGATATGCGTCCTCGATGCGTCCTGGCTCGTCACCATCCCAACATCCATGCCTGCCTTGGGCTCCACATTTGCATCAAGCTCCATATTGGCATCGGGATCCGCTTCCACCTCTGCCCTCTCCGTCTCCACCACATCATCTTCCTCAGCTGCCCCCAACTCAAATAAGGGCCGTGCCCGCAGACATAACAGCGAGTCCTCCACAGTGACAGTCCTCAAACGAGTCGTCTCCATCCGTGTAACGGAGATGATGGCGACTTCTGGGGTCCCTGGCCATATGGGCACGCTTGGACTTCCTGGGTGGCTGGTTTTCCCTGCCCCAGTCACCTCCTCCTCTACCTCCATGGCCGCCTCTAACTCATGCACCTGCTCCTCCACTTCCTTCAGTCTCGCAGCCTCCATTGCTGCCACAAGTTCCTTCACCATGCGGGCCCTCTCTGCCTTCACTTCCTCCTCTTTCCTTCTCCGTTCCGTTTTTGCCACCTCTTTCCGTCGCTGCTCCTCCTCCTCCTTCCGTCTCCGTTCTGCCTCCTCCTCCTCCTTCCGTCTCCGTTCTGCCTCCTCCTCCTCCTTCCGTCTCCATTCCGCTTCCTCCTCCTCTTTCCGTTTCCGCTCCTCCTCCTCTTCCTTCCGTCGGGCCAAGAGCAACTGCTCAAGCTCGGCCACGCTCATGCTTGCCAAAGGGTTTGACATCGTTGAGGATAAGACTTCAATCATGCCCCTCCTTTTATACATCTCCAGACCCCCAGCATAACTCCGACCGCGCCCAATCGTCTCACCTATTCAATCCATGGACATGAGGCCTCAGGGGCTCGGCCTTAAATGGAGAGATACTGTTATGACTATATTCATTAATGCCCAGATCCCCGTCCAATCCACTCAGATCCCCACGCATATGAAATCTATACTCCATTTGGAAACCGCTACGTCTCCATTTACCTGTCCGATTGTCACCGCCGATTCCACCCATCTGCCTCTGGTTCTGATTGATGCATCAGCATCACCATAGGAACCCGGACATCCGTCCCCGTCGGACTCAGACATACTCATGTAAGGCCGTTGGCCTCAGAGACCCATCACTGGAGTAATTATTATTAGATTTCAAATATGTATTTAAGTTGCCCGACTGGGGACTTCATTCCCCAGTTTGAATATCGAATCATGCCTAGCTCCTATGTCCGATCCTAACTCTGTAAGTCATACTCCGTCTCCGAAATCTCGGACACCGGTATTAGTGAGGGTGCAGCACATAAGCTGAAGCTAAGTCCGTTCTGACCCCCATGACGTACTCCGACTCCGACCCAACCTCCGATCCAAACTCCGACCCCCAATCCTGTCAAGAATTTATTCAAGTAATATTACAATCTATTGGAGCAAGAAGGGGGAGTTTTATGATAAGGAAAAGTTGTGAAAAGTTTGGGAATTTTTTGATTAAGGGATGAGGAGGAGGTGTTTTTCGATTTTATTTTGTGAGCCATCCTTTTGTTCTACGGGGGTGGCTACTACTCAAAAAGGGAGGTATTATGATGATTTTCATTCGTCATAAACCTCAAGTCAAACGGGTAAAAATTCCTTTCTCTATAAAAAGTTTTTCCCCATGACATCACATATTATCAGTATCCACATCATTTCTTTTATCATATGTTTCAATCTTACTAAAAGGCTTTTTTATCATGTGATTGTCAAATTGTATATTAACTACAACTGTGTATGAGTATCAAAAACGAGATTCACTACTTTTAATCCCTTCCAAGCTGCAAACAAACAGCTTGTGTCAACTTTCTGTTGTTCCTGGAATAACTCCTAAACGACCTATTCGATTTGAAATCTTTGCATATCCCATTAGGATATTGCATCAACTATTTCTATCTCAAATTACGAACGATTTGGATCATTACATCCATTTCTATTAAGCAAACACTTTTTCAAAGTGTTGCTATTCCCATTTCTGCTCAAATATTTTGCAGAAGTCCCAGTTCTTAACCAAATATTCTGATATTTGGTAACATTACTCTACTAAACAACACCTTTCCATTGACCCCACATATATCTGCATCCTTGCAGCAATTGCTCCCCTATTCAAAAATCTACTTCGCCACCATCCCTCACCTTCATCTTACACTCACCCACAACACCCCTCCATATCTTTTCTTAACAAATCGGACCTAGTGCGTAACACCCTGTAGATTCATAGTCACGCAAGGTAGATACTACACTCACACCCAAAGCAGGACAATCACTACTTCAAGTGCAATCAAATACAGTTACACAACTGTAAGCAACCCTTGAACTGGACAATCAACAGTTACTGAGATAGAGGATGACACTGTATGTCACTCTAGTCACACTGATGTGCAAATGATGGGGTAGAAATGGTTATTTATTCAGAGGCAGAATGGGCTCCTTTTATATTGTATTTACAGGAGCTGACTAATACTACTGGAAACTTCTACCTATTAATAGATGGAAACTACTGGAAGCTAGTGGAATATGTGAGAAGGGGGTGGAAGTTTCCTAGCCAATGAGCTGCTTGGATTTGCTCTGACTCATGGCATGAGTCATGGATGGAGTCATAGTATGAGTAATCACAGGAGTCATGGTATGAGTCATGGCAGGAGTCATTGCATGAGTCACCATTACTCAAATAACTCGGTCAATACTTCATTTCCCAGGCTGATCAGCACAGCTATGGGTAGGCACAGCTTCTATTGAACTCTCCACCAAAAATGGAGTCAGGAGGTGCAGTGGTTGCGAAGATATTGAGGATTTACTGGCAGTGGTGACCAGATTGAGTTGGAGATTGAAATGAGTCATGTGATTGAAAATGAGTCAGTTGTCCAGGTGACTCTGGCTGACTTTGAAGCTGCTGACATCTGTGAATGTTTGTGGGTCCATGTGGGTCCCAAAACTTTGCCCAGCAGAACAATAAGTTTGTAGACTCATTTCTGCATGGAAAATTCCTGAAAAAATATGAAAAAATAGAGAATATTTGAATGGCCCTGAATCAAGAGAAAGCAGCAGATATATGCTGATATTGTAAGGCCATAAAGCGAAATTGTACAGTTTTGGGACTTTAAACAAGATCTTTTAAGGGATAACCAGTTCCCCTACACAATCACAGGTTCTGATCACTGCATTAACACTGATCAGGAGCTGAATAGTGGTTCTGGAAAGTTCTATATAATAGAAGGAAACAGCTAGAATATTATAGAAAGGGGTGGAATATTCCAGGGTGATCACCTGATTTGACCACCCATCGGCTGATCTGATCCCTGAACTGGGCACTGATCAGGCAAAAAGAAGGGTGTCCACCCTGTTTTCTGCACTGGTTTGGACAGCCATGGATAGCCACATCTCAGGTGATGATCTCCATGGAAAATAGTGCCCTGAGAGGCTGTGGTTGTCAAGTTACAGAATATTTATTGATCAGAGACATCTGAGCTTGAATTCAGGCTGAATGCCTGGTCCAAAGGTGGAGAGCCGGCTGTGAGAGTTCCCTCTAAATAAGATAGAGCATAAGTAGATTCAGCACTATCATTGGAGAATGCATCAGGACAGACATGGAAATTGAGTACATTGCATAAGGAAGGGATGGTGTTTGCAGGAATTAGATCCACCAAAGGTATCTGGCTCTTGGACCTTGGTTTGAGTAGTGGAGTTAGCCAACATACTGAGGGCTTCTGCAAGGTTAGGGACAGGGATGGATGAGGGATTGGCTGGAGGAGTGCCTTCCTGGAGTTCAGCCTTGAGCTCCTGATTGGAAGCTGGGGCTTCTCCAGGGACTTCTTCAATGGTGGCAGGTTGTACTCCTGCTTGAATAGAGGTTTGGGTGCTTCAGGAGGGCATGATGATTGAGGGTAGGAGTTCATATATACTGTTAAGTGGCTGGAAACAGAGTTCAAGGAGGTAACTGGATTTTGGATGCTAGCAATATATGAAAGGGGACTTTACTGTTCCAGTTCAACTGGAGACAGTGTGGTTCAATAACCCTTGAGTCAGATTGAGTGGACTTGGCTTCAACTTGTGTGTTGCACCCCCTTGGATTGTTGGTCCAATATTTTAGAGTTTGGAGGTACAGAGTTGGATCAGGGATCCAGAGTTCAACTTGTTAAGAAGCTAGCAACCAAGAGGATGATGGGGTCAAACTTAGTCAATATACAAACTACTGTAGCATACAGAAAATAGCCCATATGAGTATACAAAGAATTGAATGAGAAAACTAAAGTGGGAGAACAATAAGGCAGATAGAGGGTATACAGAAAGGAGTTTGGAGTTCAGTCTCAAGTCCAAACCATAATTAATCAATATGAAAATGAAGGTTATTGTAACCCATAACCAGGAAACTACTTATCAAGAGAACAATAGATGGAGTTTGGGGTTGTCAGAGATGGAGTTGATGGACATGGAGTAGGAGGAGGTGGAGATGGAGCCTGGAGATTGGACTTGGTGTTACAGGATGTAACAACCATGGTGGTAACCTTGACAATGGAAAATCAACCACCAGATATGTCATAAACATAGGAACTGGCACCACAAGTTGGAGTAGCAAACTACAAAGTGTAGTAGTGCTCTCAACCACTGAAGCTGAATATGTCACAGCAATGGCTGCTGGCATGGAAGTGGTTTGGATGCAAAATTTCCTTGATGAACTAGATTTCAAAATTGATGGTCCATCAAATATCTGCATTGATAACCTGTTATGACTATATTCATTAACGTCCAGATCCCCGTCTGATCCACTCAGATCCCCGCGCATATGAAATCTATACTCCATTTGGAAACCGCCATCTCCATCTACCTGTCCGATTGTCACCACTGATTCCGCCGATGACCCCCACGACATGCTCCGACTTCGACCCGACCTCCAACCTCAATCTCCAACCCCCAATCGGACCTAGTGCATAACATAACCAGTCAGCCTTATCCATGGCCAAAAATCCAGAGCACCATGGACAAATAAAACACCTGGACTTATGATACTTCTGGCTGTGTGATGCTGTTTCAAAAAAGATCATCAGTGTTTCATACCTCCCAACCAAAGACATGCCCACCAACTTACTTACCAAAGCTCTACATTATGAACTGGTTGAGAAGCACTGAAAGAAAATGGGAGTAATCTGAAGATTTAGACTTGCTGCATCAGGGGGGCATGTTACAGCACAACAGTACACATGACGCAACAGTCTAAACACTGTATTATTTAATGAACAAGAACTATATGTGACTCAGTAAAATAAAAATATATAGTTGCTTTTCACATTGACAAACTCTATACATTGATTACTGCTCCTTTGTGATGGGAAGCAGGCTTCCACTTGTCCATACATCAGAAAGATGACATTGAATAGTAGATGGTACATGAAAGGGTATCAAGAACGCCTCTTTGTATGTTGATCAATGGGCGTAACAAATTTCGGCGTGGTGATGAGTCACTATATACGTTATTCACGGTGATGCTTAATTCACCAGACATATGACAAGTGAAAGTGTGATGGTCACTGATACATCCAACTCCCATACAGTCCTTGACCCCAGTCGTTTTCATTACTATTGTCCGATACACTGGTGTTCGCTGCGATGTCCGTCAGCACACTGAATACCTGGAGAGTTCACCGGATATCAAGTCTGCATCAGCCGTTGTTGGCAGGCCTACTTCTCCAACAAAGTAAGTGCTGGTCTACCGTCAGTCACATGCTGAGCATAATGCGGATGTAAAAAATCACCACGTCTCGTCAGATACGGGTATTCTTTCCAAATTTACGCCTCGTAAGTTCATATTAACTCTTGGTGTTACTAATCCCATCATCGCGGTTGTACGGTCTGTTTATACATCAGGCCACTTTCCAGAGGACGATCTTGTATAACTAACTGAATGCAGCATGTCTGTCATCATCATATGTCGCCTTCACCTGGATCGTCAAGACGTAATGTATATGTATGTTTACTGCGCCCCAAATGGCCTTCAACCCGTCAACCCGTCAACGCACTCACTCAATATTCAATATTCAATATTCAAGACCCAAGCCTCCTTTCCAAGCAAATTCCAATGCTCCAGTCAAAAATCGCATTCGTCACGTTATACCTTTCCAATACATTATGTTACCCCCCTCCCTACACACAACACACGCTAGCATTACACGCCCTCCTCACCATCATATCCCACCCAAAAGCAAGTCCAGTCAAGGCAAACGAACGATAAAATGACGATCGTTCGTGCACATGACCCCCCAAACATCCCGCCCTCTCAGCCGCTCCCCTCTCAATCCGCAACCCGCACAATGGCACAATGGTGGGTGGTGCTCACACACAAGCACACACAAGCGTACCACGTTTTTCCTCCTAAAAGCCGACGTGACGACCATGACGACGACGACGACCACCGCGCCCACAAGCCACACACATATATATCCATTTTACACCCCCCTCCCTTCTCTCCCTCACAACACACTCACCAAAATATGACACATCAATAAAAGCAAAAAAAAAAAAAAAAGGCAGGAGCAGGATGAGGGAAAAAGAGGAGCAGGAGGAAGCAAAAGAAAGACGCAAAAACCATTTCGAAACAATAGATAGACAGACAGACAGCAAGTCGAGTTAAACAGTCAAAGAGTGCTGCCCCGTTGGGTGTGGGTGTATGCACGTCGCCACACAGCAGGAACCACAGGGCACGGGCGCATAGGTACGGGAGCACGGGGCACAGGGGCAAACGACACACGAGAACGCGTGACCACGCTCATCCTGGTTCGGGGTGCCCTCAAAGACCAGGGCGTGGGGTAAAGGGAGTAAGGAGGGGGAAGGGGGGGGGTGGACGAATAGGTCTGTGGTACAAATAGGTCTGTGGTATGATATTACAAGAAATCGGCTTTTTGCAGGTTAGCGCGGAGGATGCCTTCCCGGACTATAAAGAGTAGTACAAAAGGGGGGTGGGGGGGTGGGTTAGATGAGAAAACAACCTAAGCGCAAAAAAGCGACAAAAAAAGCACGACTTGCCTATCCCAAGCGTAACACCCGTAGCCCTCGTATCCTATCCACCCCAAAAAAACGAAACCATGAGTACAATGACCAAAAGAAGAAGAAAACATCAGACAGAATAAATAAAGATACACACCGTCACAGACGTGAGATACACATAATACGGCCTCGGCTCCGGCGAGAACTGGCGCTGTATATCCTTAAACTTTTGCTTGAAGTCTGCATCGAGAAAAGGATCGACGTTCAGCGGGTGTACATTGCGGTAAAAAGATAAAAATAAGAATAAAAATAAAAATAAAAATAAAAACCGTTCAGACACAAGACATGCAAACAGAACAACATGCACACACCCAAGCCACACATGCCAACAAAAAAGAAGGAATGCAGAACATCACAGAGAGAGAGAGAAGACACTCACACCTACACACCGTCACCAAATCATTACTCCGATCCCCAAACGACGTCACATGCCGCGCCACGCGGGCCCCGTTGGCGAGTTTCCGGCGCAAGAGGTCAACCTATGCAAGAAACAAGGGTGGGCACAATGTTCAGATACCAATATGCAAAATAAAAGACCAGGGGAGAGAGAAGTATGACAATGAATACAAAGTCGAAAAGGAAACTGGTTCATTACTTTATTCAAAAAAAGCACAAGTTGCACTCGCTTCAGCAACGGCGAGCAGCACAATGTATGCCACAGCGTCATCGAGTCCTCCTAAATCAAGCAGGCCAAAAAAAAAAAAAAAAAACAGCAGCAAAGCGCCAAGGGCAATCCAACGGGTACGATATGCTCAGTCAGCGACAATGTCGAAATATTGTTAATGACGACCCACCAGCCGATTCACCCGTCGGTCCTCCGCCAATGTCTCGTCAAAACAGCTGATCGGGGCCAAGAAAATAATCGCATCCACTAAACATACGCGCAAAACTCAGGCACAAACCCGAATACAACAGAACGGGCAAAAGAAGTGACGCACTGTCGTCGAAGAAGGACAGCCACGACGCTAACCATCACGACAGGTACAACGGTCAGTCGGTCAGTCAGTCAGCTAGCATCACGAGAGACAAAACTTACTCCGCTACACCAGCGAAGCGATAAAAAACCCAGTCCGTGAGAACTTCAGCACTAAAAACGCCACAGCAACCGACGCACCTGACCCCGTGCGCCACCCACGTCATACACGCGCCATTCCTGGCCGCTGCTGATGCCCCGCTCGAACGTGAAGCGGTGTTCTTGGACGCCCATGGTGCGGAGGCGCGCGCGAAGTACGTCGTCTGCATGGGGGGGACATGCGTGAGGAAAGACGGTAGGGTTCAAAGGCAGTACAGAAAATGGAGGCCGTGGGTAGAAAAGACGCGGAAAGGCATACGAGTAGCATGAGAAACAACACCAACCATCCGACGGCTCATACCCCAGTGAAGCGATACGATCCACGTCATTCAGGAAGCTGCACGACGTATATTAGTCATCAGGGATGTGAAGCAATGCAAAAACCCACAATCCAGGGGTGTCCTCTACCCTGATCCACCGCCCCACGCCGGCCCCGCGTCCTCTGCCACCTGGAGCCGAGGATGACTCGCCATTGGCAGCAGAGTCCAAGGCAGCCCTGATGTCTTTATCCTGCCACAGAGACGTCATGTCCGGCAGTGCCGCATGCAACAGGGTAGTGGGGGACAAAGGCTCGTCGGAGACGCCGCCATTGTGCAGCGGCGGCGCGTCACGTCCGCGAAAGTCGATGCTCAGCCGCGCGGGCTGCTCCGAGGAGGGCGAGGCGGGCGCCGTGGTTGGGAGCGGGGAGGAGGGCTGTGAGGAGGCGACGACGGACATGCGGTTCATGAAGCGGGATTTCCAGGAAGAGACGCCCGAGGTGCGGACGAAGAACTCTTGTCCTGATGACAGGGCGGGGAAGGCAGGCATTGTGGGGGCATGTGTGGGATGTTCAGGGGCGGAAGATGTGGGCGTGTGTGGGGAGGAGGGTGCTTCGGCGACGAAGGAGCGATAGTCGCCGGCCTCGTCGGTGTCGGTGGGTGAGAGTCTGCGCTGCAGGATGCGCTGTGCTGTTTCCAGACGTAAACGGAGGGGCGCATAACGCTCGAGCAAGGCTGCCGCCTGTGTGACGTCTGCCGACGACGGTGGCGGCGCTGCGGCAACGGTGTCGAGGACGAGCCACACTGAGCGTATGAGATTCAGCTGGATGACCACACGCCAGCACGCACGCTCCTCGCGCCATGACTGCGGTGCATAGTGAATCTGGAAATCTACGAGACGTGCCAAAGAATGGTCAGCCGGGGAGCAGAAGGGACAATGTGAGACGACCGACTTTTAAGCGTCGTGCTCTTGCCGCTCTCGCTCTGGCCAAGGAGGAGGACACGCACGGGCTGCTTTTTCTTGAATGCGGCGCGTTCCCTGCGGAGCTCGTCGTCAATCTCGTCGCTGATGCGCTTCGCCTCACGCTCTGCGCGGATGCGTTCGCTGCGTTCAGCGGGGGACTCGTCCGGGGGAGGCTGGAGGGCATGTGTGAGGGGATCGTCTAGATCCATACTTTGCATTAAGGAGAAGGAGGCATTGGATCGGCCACGAATGCGGGGCATCCTTGCTTTCACTAACCGCGGCAACGTCTCACCGGAAGTCACGTGTCCGCCCAGGTACCCTTCCTCCAATCGTTGCCAATTCTCGAATGGCTATCCTACTCCGAGTCAACCAGGGTCATCCGCGTATACATGCCTCATCAACAACCTTCAGCTCGTCGAATCGCAAATTACTATCCAACATCGACATTCGGGGATTTCGCTTCTGTCCATGCAAACTTTAATTAACCAGAACTGGCACTTGGGCCGATCGGACAGGTACAAACAATCCCGCCACGAACGTTCATTCAAACACACCCGCCTTCCCTTCTGGGGCTGTAGGCTTCCGCTACTGATCCCTCAAACGTCGCTCTGCCGCCAGCCCCATTCCCTAGCGACATGGTTGTACTTGAAATGCACAGCAAACATGTCACAAAACCAAGCGTCATCAGGCTCGTACGCTCCAAGATCAAATCCTCAAACCATCACAACGCTTAACAACAACGGGTGAGCGGAGGGTCGGGCGAACGATCACGGACGGGTGGCCTCGACGGGTGGCCCGGCCGGGGTGGCCAAAGAACAATAGCGCCGGCAGTTGGATCGGATCCTGACTAAGGAGAGTACACACGTGCTGCCGAGGTGCACCACGTTAATAGCCAGAGCCAACACTCATCTGGCAGAACCCTGTACTCCCATTAGTACATAACGAGACTCAGGGATCACGCTTAGCACCCATGTATTTTTCTCGCACTCGAACGTTGAGCCTAGCCTCCTCGCTCCTCAACCCAGCTCGCGGCTCGAACGTAAACAAGTCAAAGGCAAGCGGTTGAATAAGGGAAATTTCACAACGTATACACTGGCCTGTGTTACGGCACTTTAAAATTGTCTCTGCATGTCTCCCGTCGTCCCTTCACAGCTCAGGCTGGCTTCGTGATGTGCCATGCAATACTTTGTGCCCTCGAGTTTGTAAATTGTCTCAACTGCCATAGCAACTTGGCATGCAGCCGCGCGTCAGTAATTCACCGGCACTTCTCATGCATTGGCGGCCGGCCGTATTCAAGTACATATGAAACAGATTAAACACGTAAGAAGAGGTATTAGCGCTATTTTGCCATGTCCATCAGTGTCGACTTGCAAAGTCCGGGTGCATTGACAAGAAAAAAAAGAGGCTACTATTCCCAAAGAGTGGCAAATCACTCTCTTCCCTGAAATCCAAGTACCTACAGGGTGTGTGGTCTGTTGGATGTGAATGAAATGCATGTGCCCTCAAACTCTCAGTTAAACTGGCAGCAGGAGAAATGGTCTTCCATGCAATCATGTGTGCCTTCTCCAAGCATGCCACACCAATTTTATGCTGTATATATGATGTGGGACTGGTGGTGTCAGTTTGCTTATGGAATTAGATCCTATAAGTGTTATGCACTGGGTCAGGGGTCAGAGATTGGGTCAGAGGTTGGGTTGGAGGTTTGGTCAGAGTCGGAGAGGGAGTCAGGGTACATTGTGGGGGTTGGAACGGACTTGGCTTCAGCTTATGTGCTGTGCCTTCACTAATACCAGTGTCCGAGATTTCAGAGATGGAGTACAACTTAGAGAGTTAGGATCAGACTTAGGAACTAGGCGTGATTCAATATTCAGTATGTCCGAGTCCAATGGGGATGGATGTCCAGGTTCCCATGGTGATGCTGATGCATCAATCAGAACCAGAGACAGATGGGCAAGATTTGGCAGTGACAATCGGACAGGTAAATGGAGATGTGACGGTTCCCAAATGGAGTATAGATTTCATATGTGCGGGGATCTGAGTGGATTGGATGGGGATCTGGGCGTTAATGAATATAGTCATAACAAACGCCCAGATCCCCATCCAATCCACTCAGATCCCCACACATATGAAACCTATACTCCATTTGGAAACCACCACATCTCCATTTACCTGTCTGATTGTCACTGCCGATTCTGCCCATCCATCTCCAGTTCCGATTGATGCATCAGCATCGCCATAGGAACCTGGACATCTGTCCCCATCGGACTTGGACATACTCATGTAAGGCCATCGGCCTCGGAGACCCATCACCGGAGTAATTATTATTAGATTTCAAAATATGTATTTAAGTTGCCTGACTGGGGACTTCATTCCCCAGTTTGAATATTGAATCACGCCTAGTTCCTAAGTCTGATCCTAACTCTCTAAGTTGTACTCCGTCTCCAAAATCTTGGACACTGGTATTAGTGAGGGTGCAGCACATGTTGGGGTATATGCAGTTCTAAACTACTTCAAATAAGGACTATTATTTAGTAGTTTAAAGGTATTTCAAATGTTCTATTGAATGTACTGATATTTCGCTTTTTTGTGTATTTGAGCCCACAAGTGTACACAAGGGGTCAGTTGCTGATATAATCTGTCATTCAACTCTGACGAGCACTTGCGTGCAAGTGAACGACGTGTGCATTACATAATCATCAGAGTTTGTGCACTTCAGCCAAAAGTGGCCACAGAAGGTTCTGACACCTTCCTGGACCTTCCACAAGGTTCCCTGGCCTTCTCTTTCCTTCCAGGGGCTTCCCTAAGCACCAGGAATGTTCTCTGATTAGTTACATAAGCTAGATAGTCCATGTATATAAAAAGGGCTGCAACAGCAGTGCAAAAAATAAGATCTTTTTACCACACACACAGCAGTGTCTACTCAAGCATTGAGTAATCATCACATAAGCAGCATGCTTATATCAGCTACTCTTAGTGTATATTAACTTTGATTGACTCTTGGAGAAGCCAGAAGTTATTATATTACAAGCGCAGCAGGCTCTAATATTAATCAAACTCAGAGAAGAGGTTAATATGGAGTAATTGATTAGTAATTAACACACTACAAGCCCACTCGGAGCAGTAACTTGAAGTGTATTAATTGTTATTCATTGATCAAGAACCTTACACATGTAATTGAGACTCTGAGGTTAGTCAAATTATCACGTATTGGGCTATTGGTTATAATCAAGAATCTTGCATGTTTAATTGAGACTCTGAGGTTAGTCAGGTTAATATGTACTAGGCTATTGATTGGTCAAGAATACTGCACGTTTAATTGAGACTCTGAGGTTAGTCAGGTTAACATGTACTTTGCTATTGATCGGTTGGTTCAATTGTGGGCATTTCAATAAATCAACAACACAGTCTATTAACTCACCTCTTTGAGATGAGATTAATATCCCTTGACTGTTGATTCTATCATGGATAAACACATACAGTGAATATGCTTGTTCAGAAGGAAGTGTTCAAGTCTATCTTTTTACGTTGAAGGGATTATTGTTAGCTTTAATCCACTCAACCCATGGTACTAAGGCACTAGGTTACTTCCCCCTTTGAAGTATCTGAACCCTTGAATGCCTGTCAATCTTTGACTTTACATTGCATCAGCTGTATGGGAACCACCTTTTCCCTATCAAATTCCATTTATGCAGCACCAATGTGCTATTCTTTGCTTTTCCATTCCTAAATATCAGCATATATTTGATGCTTGTACCTGGAATGGACTTATTCAAATATTGTCTATTTTTCCATATTTTTTCGGGAATATTCCATGCAGAACTCAGCTCAGAATCATTTATTTCTGCTGTGCTACAGTTGTGGACCCATAGGCACCCACAAACCTTCACACAGCCGCCTCTCCCCTTTTGGACCAGGCATTTGGCCTCAATTCAAGCTCAGATGTCTCTGATCAATAAATATTCTCTAACTTAACAACCACAGCCTCTCAGGGCACTATTTTCTGTGGAGATCATCACATGACATGTGGCTATCCATGGCTGTCCAAACCAGTGCAGAAAACAGGGTGGACACCCTTCTTTTTGCCTGATCAGTGCCTAGCTCAGGGATCAGATCAGCTGATGGGTGATCAAATCAGGTGATTGCCTTGGAATATTCTACCCCTTTCCATAACATTCTAGCTGTTTCCCTCTATTATTAGATAGAACTTTCCAGAACCATTATTCAGCTCCTGATGAGTGTTAGTGCTGTGATCAGAACCTGTGATTGGCTTGGAATATTCTACCCCTTTCTTCCACCTTCCACAACCTTCCAGTAGTTTCCATCTATTAATAGGTAGAATATTCCAGAAGCATTAGTCAGCCCCTGTAAATACAATATATAAGGAGGCCATTCTGCCTCTGAAAGAATAACATATCATCATATTCTACCCATCTTCTGCACACCAGTGTGACTAGAGTGACATACAGTGTCATCCTCTATCTCAGTAACTGTTGATTACCAGTTCAAGGATCTTTTACAGTTGTGTAACTGTACTTGATTGCACTCGAAGTAGTGATATTCCTGCTTTGGGCGTGAGTGTAGTATCTGCCTCACGTGACTACAAATCTACAGGGTGAGATTGTCTGTCGATAGTCCTGCCATTAGTGCTCTTGTTTAAGTTACTAGTGTGTACTGCCTTTGCAGAGCATTAGAATCTTGAACTTGTGTGAAGCAGTTGCTAGACTACTTCACACATCGCTGTTACCCGCTTCTGAGTGCCACTGGTTGGACAGTTGGATTCATCCACCTACTTCCTTTAGCCTCTAAGTGCATTCCCCTCTTTTTGGAATATCTGGACCCCTAAGCGTCCGTGAACTCTAGACTCTGGAAGTCTTATTCATTTCTTGCTGCTAAGAAATGTATTACCTTTCTGCGTATAGTCTGCATTGACCAATACAAAGGATTGTAACCAAAGTACAAACGTTAAATCGTTTCTGGAGTTGTGCTGCAGCAGGGTTTGACATTCTTCTCAGCTGTTCATTCATGGAATTGTGGTGATTTAGAGTTTGCCCTAACACCATAATTTTGCGGGTTCCAAAACATCAGCAGTAAAGCGTGAACTACACGTGACAAGCATAAATCTCTATTGCTTCACTTTCTGTGGCAACATTGATTGTGATTGCTCACTGGAGTATAATTTCTTAATTGGGTTCTCCGTTAAAATAGTTTCAAGCTTATTGCTAGCCTTGAAAGGTCATACCTCCTCAGGCTAAACTTAGATTGTGATTAACACCACAGTTTAGGTTGAAGTTCATGGTTCCAAAACAGCACATAAGCTGAAGCCAAGTCCATTCCAACCCCCACGACATAACCGACTCCTTCTCCGACTCCGACCAAACCTCCAACCAAACCTCCAACCCAATCTCCGACCCCCAATCAGACCTAGCGCGTAACAGTATATTCAAACTGCCATACTCACTCCTACCAATGCCATGATCCACCGCCAATTCCGAACGCGCACGAACCATCAAGGTGCCCACTCCCAACATCGACACCATCCCCAAGGTCGTCGAAGAACCGACGGACCACATAGAGGCTGTCAATGAAGAAGACAACACCCCACCCTCTCCAAATCTGGCGCAAGCCATCTCCCTGCTCACCAGCAGCATCTGTAACCCACAAGCCCCTAAGTCCTGAACCAAGGTCCAAGAACCCGACCCCTTTCATGGCTCCAATCTGCGAAAGCTCCAGCCATTCTTGGTGCAATGCCGGTTGAATTTCCACGACCACCCCGATGTGTTCACATCCGATCAGGTGAAGGTCACCTTTGCCATGTCCTATCTCAAGGGCACCGCACTGGGCTACTTCGAGCCAGCACTCATGGACAACTCTGATGACCCGATATGGTCAGAAGACTACTCTGACTTCATATCCGAACTTCAGACCAATTTTGGTCCTTACAACCCCAAGGCCGATGCCGAGAATGAACTCAATTGACTTCGGATGAAGGAAAATCACAAAATTGCAAAATACATTGTGAGTTTCCAGCAGCTAGCCCCAAAAGTCCAATGGGGCGACACCGCACTCTAATGTCAATTTTACATTGGACTCCCATCCCGCATCAAGGACGAGATATCACATCAGTAAGCCAGATACTTTGGTTGCCCTTCACAAACTCACCCAATCCATCGATGCCTGTTATTGGGAACATCAATCCAAGGTCTCCTGCAAAAATTTGGCTAACAACAAATTGGACAAATCATCGGACAAGACCCCAAAGTCCAACAAGGGCTCTGATAAGAGGACCACCGCCAACTCAGGCCAGAAATCAAATAATGCTGCTGCTGCTGGTTCCGGTCATCAGAACAACTCCGGCACCAGCAATAACTCCAGAACTTGCAAGAGTACTCTGGACCTCTCCACCAAGCTGGGGAAGGATGGAAAACTTACCCAGCAGGAACACCAACGTCACATGGACAACAACCTCTGTCTGTTCTGTGGAAAGCCTGGCCACCAAGCCAAGGATTGCAACAAGGCAACCTTGTCTGCAGCAAAGGCAAAGGGCCATGCCGCCAATGCCACGACAGACAAGTCCAATGCAAAAGCGATGGACCCAAAAAAATAGTAAGCAGTCCTATAGCCTCCATATGGGCTGAGGGCTGCATTGGTACTCCCCATATGACAAACAAGGTCTGCCTGAACGCATCCACTCTTTCCCACTCTGACTCCCTTACCCTCCTCATCTACTCTGACTCCATTCCCAATATCGCTGTCCAAGCATTAATTGACTCTGGTTCTACTCATTGTTTCCTCGATTCCTCTTTTTCTGATTTACATAAACTCCATACATACACCATAACTCCAATATCACTCCAATTATTTGATGGCACTACTAATGCTGTTATTTCACAAGCTATAGATCTGTCTATCTGTTTTTCTGTCGGAGAAATCCAGAACCTTACATTCTATGTTAGTCCGCTTGACTCCAGCTGTTCTGTGGTTCTCAGACATAACTGGCTCACCCGCTACAATCTGTTGATTGACTGGGCATTGGGCCATATCACATTCCATTCCCCAGGACTGTTACGCACTAGGTCCGATTGGGGGTTGGAGATTGGGTTGGAGATCGAGGTCGGAGGTTGGGTCGGAGTCGGAGTATGTCACGGGGGTTGGAACGGACTTGGCTTCAGCTTATGCTGCACCCTCACTGATACCGGTGTCCGAGATATCAGAGACGGAGTACGACTTAGAGAGTTAGGAACTAGGTGTGATTTGATATTTGAACTGGGGAATGAAGTCCCCAGTTGGGCAACTTAAATACATATTTGAAATCTAATAATAATTACTCCAGTGATGAGTCTCCGAGGCCAACGGCCTTACATGAGCATGTCCGAGTCCGATGGGGACAGATGTCCGGGTTCCTATGGTGATGCTGATGCATCAATTGGAACCGGTGTATGGGGACTGGTTTTCCCTTAAAAGATCTTGTTTAGACCCCAAAACTGTACAATTCCGCTTGATGGCCTTAAAATATCAGCATATATCTGCTGCTTTCTCTTGATTCAGGGCCATTCAAATATTCTCTATTTTTTCATATTTTTTTGGGAATTTTCCATGCAGAAATGAGTCTACAAACTTATTGTTCTGCTGGGCAAAGTTTTGGGACCCACATGGACCCACAAACCTTCGCAGATGTCAGCAGCCCCAAAGTCAGCTGGAGTCACCTGGACAACTGACTCATTTTCACATGACTCATTTCAATCTCCAACTCAATCTGGTCACCACTGCCAGTAAATCCTCAATATCTTCGCAACCACTGCACCTCCTGACTCCATTTTCAGTGGAGAGTTCAATAAAAGCTGTGCCTACCCATAGCTGTGCTAATCAGCCTGGGAAACCAAGTATTGACCAAGTTATTTGAGTAATGATGACTCATGCAATGACTCCTGCCATGACTCATGCTATGACTCCTTCCATGACTCATACCATGACTCCTGTGATTACTCATACTATGACTCCTGCTCTGAGTCACACTATGACTCCATCCATGACTCATGCCATGAGTCAGAGCAAATCCAAGCAGCTCATTGGCTAGGAAACTTCCACCCCCTTCTCACATATTCCACTAGCTTCCAGTAGTTTCCATCTATTAATAGGTAGAAGTTTCCAGTAGTATTAGTCAGCTCCTGTAAATACAATATAAAAGGAGCCCATTCTGCCTCTGAATAAATAACCATTTCTACCCCATCATTTGCACATCAGTGTGACTAGAGTGACATACAGTGTCATCCTCTATATCTCAGTAACTGTTGATTGTCCAGTTCAAGGGTTGCTTACAGTTGTGTAACTGTATTCGATTGCACTTGAAGTAGTGATTGTCCTGCTTTGGGCATGAGTGTAGTATCTACCTCACGTGACTATGAATCTACAGGGTGAGATTGTCTGTCGATAGTCCTGCCATTAGTGCTCTTGTTTAAGTTACTAGTGTGTACTGCCTTTGCAGAGCATTAGAATCTTGAACTTGTGTGAAGCAGTTGCTAGACTACTTCACACATCGCTGTTACCTGCTTCAGAGTGTCACTGGTTGGACGGTTGGATTCATCCACCTACTTCCTCTAGCCTCTAAGTGCATTCCCCTCTTTCTGGAATATCTGGACCCCTAAGCGTCCGTGAACTCTAGACTCTGGAAGTCTTATTCATTCTCTACTGCTAAGAAACGTATTACCTTCCTGCGTATCGTCTGCATTGACCATTACAACGGATTGTAACCAAAGTACAAACGTTAAATCATTTCTGGAGTTGTGCTGCAGTAGGACTTGATATTCTTCTCAGCTGTTCATTCACGGAATTGTGGTGATTTAGAGTTTGCCCTAACACCATAATTTTGCGGGTTCCAAAACAGGAGGAGAGGGAATGCTTGGAGGCCGCAGTGAGGAGGGGTGGACCACCCAAGGCTCTGGCTCCAACGGAGCCATTTGGTGGACCCGGCGTAACTTGCGACTTATGTCGTGATGCGGGTGTGGAGTGTGTGTGGCCTACCGGCCCAACTCGCCGACTTTGGTCCTGTGATCGTTGTCAGGGTCGGAAAGGAGGGTGTAGGATCGATGGAAAGTTCGATCCCTGGAGTCAGAGCGTCAAGCCCCGACTAGTGGTACAAGGAGGGGCAGAGAAGGAATCGGAGGGTCGTCTGACCAAAAAGAGGCAGACTGAGATGGGTGCTGTAGCAGCCGGGGTGTTTTGGAACCCGCAAAATTATGGTGTTAGGGCAAACTCTAAATCACCACAATTCCGTGAATGAACAGCTGAGAAGAATATCAAATCCTACTGCAGCACAACTCCAGAAACAATTTAACGTTTGTACTTTGGTTACAATCCCTTGTAATGGTCAATGCAGACGATACGCAGGAAGGTAATACATTTCTTAGCAGTAGGGAATGAATAAGACTTCCAGAGTCTAGAGTTCACGGACGCTTAGGGGTCCAGATATTCCAAAAAGAGGGGAATGCACTTAGAGGCTAGAGGAAGTAGGTGGATGAATCCAACCGTCCAACCAGTGACACTCTGAAGCAGGTAACAGCGATGTGTGAAGTAGTCTAGCAACTGCTTCACACAAGTTCAAGATTCTAATGCTCTGCAAAGGCAGTACACACTAGTAACTTAAACAAGAGCACTAATGGCAGGACTATCGACAGACAATCTCACCCTGTAGATTCGTAGTCACGCGAGGTAGATACTACACTCACGCCCAAAGCAGGACAATCACTACTTCAAGTGCAATCGAATACAGTTACACAACTGTAAGCAACCCTTGAACTGGACAATCAACAGTTACTGAGATATAGAGGATGACACTGTATGTCACTCTAGTCACACTGATGTGCAAATGATGGGGTAGAAATGGTTATTTATTTCAGAGGCAGAATGGGCTCCTTTTATATTGTATTTACAGGAGCTGACTAATACTACTGGAAACTTCTACCTATTAATAGATGGAAACTACTGGAAGCTAGTGGAATATGTGAGAAGGGGGTGGAAGTTTCCTAGCCAATGAGCTGCTTGGATTTGCTCTGACTCAGGGCATGAGTCATGGATGGAGTCATAGTGTGACTCGGAGCAGGAGTCATAGTATGAGTAATCACAGGAGTCATGGTATGAGTCATGGAAGGAGTCATAGCATGAGTCATGGCAGGAGTCATTGCATGAGTCACCATTACTCAAATAACTTGGTCAATACTTCGTTTCCCAGGCTGATTAGCACAGCTATGGGTAGGCACAGCTTCTATTGAACTCTCCACTGAAAATGGAGTCAGGAGGTGCAGTGGTTGGGAAGATATTGAGGATTTACTGGCAGTGGTGACCAGATTGAGTTGGAGATTGAAATGAGTCATGTGATTGAAAATGAGTCAGTTGTCCGGGTGACTCCGGCTGACTTTGAGGCTGCTGACATCTGCGAAGGTTTGTGGGTCCATGTGGGTCCCAAAACTTTGCCCAGCAGAACAATAAGTTTGTAGACTCATTTCTGCATGGAAAATTCCTGAAAAAATATGAAAAAATAGAGAATATTTGAATGGCCCTGAATCAAGAGAAAGCAGCAGATATATGCTGATATTTTAAGGCCATCAAGCGGAATTGTACAGTTTTGGGACTTTAAACAAGATCTTTTTAAGGGAAAACCAGTTCCCATACACGGGGGTAGCGGCATCGGATCGGAAGGGGCAATGACCAGTGCAGGTACGGGGCACGTCTCTGCACCCAATAGCACCGTGGGCTAGCTTATCAGGCTGGTTAACCTGCAGTCGGAGCACCTTCGGCAGATGGAGGGGTTGTTAGTAGACTTGGTGAGGACGATGAAACGGAAGGAGGTTCTGGAGGGTCATCGGACAGCCAAGTTACGTCGGTTGCAGAAGTTCATGGCCCCGTTGGATGAGGATTCAGACATGGGAGATGAGAAGGATTGGGTGTCGGATGTAGAGAGTGATGAGGGGTCGGAGACGGAGCCTGAGGTAGATAAGGAAAAGGGGAAAAGGAAACGCGATGTATAAAATAAAGATGAAAATGATTATAAATTTCGGAACGGAGAAAGAATGAGGCGGAGTGATATTCCTTTGGAGTTTTTTTTGAGCAGGCTGGTAATTTCCCTTGACTTGTAATAAAGTGGTGATGCGAAATAATAGAATTAGCATTAGTAATCAAACTTAAAGATTCATAAGAGGGCCAGGTTTGTCTGGATAAGCGGAGTGAAAATTGGAGACGGATTCGGATGTGTGATCGAGTTCGGATGCGGAGATCCATGAACACTCTTCATCGGTGCCTTCGTATCCAGTCCATTTGACTAAGTACTGGAGCTTGCACTTGTATCGACGGTCAATCTTCAAGTCCAGGATCTCCAAGATCTCATATTCATTGTCTCCTTCGATGATGATCAGGGGAGGTGGAGGTTGCGTGCGACCGGAGATCTCGTTTGTAGTAGCGGGTTCGAGCATTGATATATGGAAGACTGGATGAACTGCTCGGAAGTGGTCTGGGAGGCAGAGGGTGAAGGACCTGCTGCCTGCACGAGCAATGACCTCATAAGGACCTAAGTATTTCTTGGAGAGTTTCTTTGATGGATGGGTGGTCCGGAAGTGTTCGGCCTTAACGAATACTTTGTCTCTGATTTGCAGGTCCGGAGCCGGAATGCGGCGTCGGTCTGCGGAGACTTGATATTGTTTCTGGGCATCGGAGATGGTCTCTCGGAGATGTTGGTGTAGTTGATTGAGGTCGGTTACGAATTGGTGGGCTTTGGTGGAGGCAAGTTCTTTCTCGGGGTGCATGGAGATGTTCGGATGGTAGCCTTTATTAGCAAAGAATGGAGAGATGCCGGTAGTCGCATTTGGAGCGTTGTTGTAGGCAAACTCTGCGATTGGAAGTAGATCAGCCCAGTTGTCTTGTTGATAGTTACAATAGATTCAGAGATATTGTTCCAGGGACTGATTCATTTGTTCCGTTTGTCCGTCTCCTTCAGGGTGGTATCCAGAGGTGAAATGGAGCTTCATGTTGAGAGCCTTTCCTAATGTGCGGAAGAAGGAGGACACAAACTCTGAACCCCAATCGGACATGACATGCGACGGGACTCTGTGTTTAGAGAATACATGGAGAACGAACAATTTAGCTAGCGAGGCGGAGGTGATGGTGTCATGCGTCGGAATGAATAGGGACTGTTTGGTGAACCTGTCGACAATCACGAGTATGGTGTCATATCCGAGCGATGGGGGGAGCTTCTCTATGAAATCCATGGAGATGGAGTTCCATGGTTGCTCTGGGATCAGAAGTTGTTTGAGTGTTCCGCAGGGTTTGTGCCTTTGCGATTTTGAGCACATACACATGGTGCAGGAGTTACAGTAGTGTTGAATGTATTCCCGCATTTTTGGCCATATGTAGTCTCATTGGATTAATCCTTGTGTGCGATTTTGCCCAAAGTGGCCAGAGATCGGGTGATCATGATAATACTGCAAAACTCAGAGTCAGAGGCCGTTGGCGTCGGGGACGTATATCCGGTTGTTGTGTTGGAGGTGTCCTTCAGGGTCAAGTGACCATTTCAGATTGGAAGGGTTGTCCAAGTGTTTAACTGCAACAGGATCAGATCGGAGTGATGAGTGGATGTTGGAGCGGAGTTGGTCGATGTCCATAATGGTGACAGCTCGGAGGGTGGGAGTCATGAGGGTGGATGCTCGTAGGGACAATGCCAGCTGCTTGTTAGTAAACACAGGATGAAAGTTGTGGGGGTTTACAGTGGCATAGTCGCTATTCCCCTCTTTAGGGTAGACGTCCCATCGTCTAGTTAACGCATTGGGCTTTGCTCCAAGTCGACCAGGATGGAAACGGATAATGAGGTTGAACTGAGATAGGTACTTGGACCATCGGACCTGTCTCTGGGTGAGCAGTTTCGTTGTGGAGAAGTATTCCAAGTTCTTGTGGTCCATTATGACGTCCACCGGATCGGAGGGACCCTCAAGGTAGTGTCTCCATATCTGGAAGGCTTCATATATGGCAAGGAGCTCTTTGTCATGGACGTCATAGTTCAGTTCGGGGGGGCGTGAATGTACGGGAGTGAAAAGCAATCGGGTGGACTTGTCCGTCGTCCGGAGAGATGATGGACAGGATCATGGCAAGTGCATAGTTGGAGGTGTCGGTCTCTAATAGGATGGAAATGTCTGGAACCCAATGAGTCAGTATCGGAGCGGAAGTAAAGGCCTTTTTCAAGGTCTCAAAACTCTGTCTACATTCGTCAGTGAAATTCCATTGGATACCCTTCCTAGTGAGTCGGGTGAGCGGAACAGTGATATTGGAGTAGCCGTGAATAAAGCGGCGGTAGAAGTTGGCGAACCTGAGGAAGGACTGTACATTCCAGGGTTCTGGCCATTCCTGTATGGCTTTGATTGTGTCATCGGACATTGTTAATCCTGCCGGGGAGAGGATATAGCCTAGGTATTCAACCGAGTCGGAGTGGAATTCGCATTTGTCAGTGCAGGTGAAGAGGCCATGTTTTCGGAGACATCGGAGTACCTCTCGGACATGTGTCCGATGTTCTTCTTCATTGTCTGAATATACCAGAATGTCGTCTAAGTAAATGAGGATGGTCACATCGAGGAGGTTGGCGAAGGTATCATTCATGAACCTCTGGAAGGTGGCCGGAGCATTGGTTAGACCGAAGGGCATGACGCACCACTTGAAAGATCCATATCGTGTGTGGAAGGTTGTTTTCCATTCATTGTCTTCTCAGATACGGACTAGATGGTAGGCATGTCAGAGATCTATTTTGGAGTAGATCTTAGCCTTTTGAGGACTCTCGAGTAGGTCCACGGTGCGGGGTATCGGGTATCGGTCTTTCTTGGTGATTTTGTTGAGTCCACAGAAGTCGACGCATAGACGGAGTGATCCGTCCTTTTTGCGGACAAATAGGACCGGAGCTCCATGAGGAGATAGGGATGGGCGGATGAAGCCCGTGGCCAAGTTCTCATCTATGAATGTTCGGAGGGCCAATAGCTCTTTTTGTGATAGTGAGTAGATAGGGCCAAGCGGAGGGGTGGAGTTGTCATCCAGTTCGATCTTGAGATCGTATGGTCGGTGTTCCGCTTGTATGGGAACTGGTTTTCCCTTAAAAAGATCTTGTTTAAAGTCCCAAAACTGTACAATTTCGCTTCATGGCCTTAAAATATCAGCATATATCTGCTGCTTTCTCTTGATTCAGGGCCATTCAAATATTCTCTATTTTTTCATATTTTTTTTGGGAATTTTCCATGCAGAAATGAGTCTACAAACTTATTGTTCTGCTGGGCAAAGTTTTGGGACCCACATGGACCCACAAACCTTCGCAGATGTCAGCAGCCTCAAAGTCAGCTGGAGTCACCCGGACAACTGACTCATTGTCGATCACATGACTCATTTCAATCTCCAACTCAATCTGGTCACCACTGCCAGTAAATCCTCAATATCTTCCCAACCACTGCACCTCCTGACTCCATTTTCAGTGGAGAGTTCAATAGAAGCCATGCCTACCCATAGCTGTGCTAATCAGCCTGGGAAACGAAGTATTGACCAAGTTATTTGAGTAATGGTGACTCATGCAATGACTCCTGCCATGACTCATGCTATGACTCCTTCCATGACTCATGCTATGACTCCTTCCATGACTCATACCATGACTCCTGTGATTACTCATACTATGACTCCTGCTCTGAGTCACACTATGACTCCATCCATGACTCATGCCATGAGTCAGAGCAAATCAAGCAGCTCATTGGCTAGGAAACTTCCACCCCTTCTCACATATTCCACTAGCTTCCAGTAGTTTCCATCTATTAATAGGTAGAAGTTTCCAGTAGTATTAGTCAGCTCCTGTAAATACAATATAAAAGGAGCCCATTCTGCCTCTGAATAAATAACCATTTCTACCCCATCATTTGCACATCAGTGTGACTAGAGTGACATACAGTGTCATCCTCTATATCTCAGTAACTGTTGATTGTCCAGTTCAAGGGTTGCTTACAGTTGTGTAACTGTATTCGATTGCACTTGAAGTAGTGATTGTCCTGCTTTGGGCATGAGTGTAGTATCTACCTCACGTGACTATGAATCTACAGGGTGAGATTGTCTGTCGATAGTCCTGCCATTAGTGCTCTTGTTTAAGTTACTAGTGTGTACTGCCTTTGCAGAGCATTAGAATCTTGAACTTGTGTGAAGCAGTTGCTAGACTACTTCACACATTGCTGTTACCCGCTTCAGAGTGTCACTGGTTGGACGGTTGGATTCATCCACCTACTTCCTCTAGCCTCTAAGTGCATTCCCCTCTTTTTGGAATATCTGGACCCCTAAGCGTCCGTGAACTCTAGACTCTGGAAGTCTTATTCATTCCCTACTGCTAAGAAACGTATTACCTTCCTGCGTATCGTCTGCATTGACCATTACAACGGATTGTAACCAAAGTACAAACGTTAAATTGTTTCTGGAGTTGTGCTGCAGTAGGATTTGATATTCTTCTCAGCTGTTCATTCACGGAATTGTGGTGATTTAGAGTTTGCCCTAACACCATAATTTTGCGGGTTCCAAAACATTGGTGGACGCTCTGGGAATTGCTTAAGCAGTGTCTAGAGTGTAGATTCTAAGCACCATTGCAGATATAACCCAATCCTCTATCACTAAGTCTTTACTCAATATAGTTTCTCGTAATCTGGAACAAACCGATTTGGAATTTCCAGAGGACAAGTTCTATAGTCACACTCGTCTGCCCTCCTCCTCTAATCCTAACTCTCCTCTTTATCTAAACCCTTATCCAACACCAACTCGTATTCAAACTCGTTTCGAATCGTATCGACCTCGTGACAAGTTGACCTCATTCAAGCTGAGCAACATGTCTACCTCAACAATTCGACAACAACAACAACTTGAGGACGACCCGTCTACTCCTTTGGCTGCTCAACCAGAGCGACCAATTGCCCCTATTACTCCTGGTTTCTTGCACACTAGATCCCCACTCACTCCTGTGAATGATCTTGACCAGACATTTACTACGGATGAAGAGATTAGTGCTGCAGATGCCTCCTTTGCTGTGGAAGTTGATCAGACTGACCATGCACTTACCAATTGGACTTTTGATGGACCCCTTATCACAGGACCATTACAAAATGTCTTTGTAGTGCCTGGTAAGCCTTTGAAAAGCTTCAGTGCAGCAAGAGTACGGAGAGAGGTCAGACTTGATCCCCTACTCTCTTCCAGAAGAGATGCACTCCTTAGCATTGCAGAGATGAGCTTTAATCGTGCGGAAGCACCAGGTACTAGAGCTCTGAATCGCCTTGCTATTGGACTCTTCAAGAAAGAGTTAGCCTTACTCAATGTAGTACTACTCGGACATCCTGGACGGGTTAGTCAACATGGTAGTATGGGGTATTATCTTGATCCATGGAAGTATAAGCAACTGTTAGATGCACTCAATCACCTTGCAAGTGAAAGAGAAAGCGTATTGCAGCAGATGAAACTTCCTACTCCTACTGTCCCTTCATTGCCTTCAGAATGGCCTAGTGACTCCCTTTGGAGTTCTAAGGACATGGAAGTGCTTTGTGTTACGCTACGTGAAGATGTAGAAAACTTTTTGGCATTTTATTGGGATGCGGTATCCAAGTCTAATGGTATATGGAAACCAGTCAAGGATGACTTTTTGTCTCCTGCACTCCCAGATATTGCGGAAATGTCTTCTGACATTAATGGCTTCAAAATTCGTTTTGCTGCTGCCCAAGCTGCTTTGCAGAGAAAGGTTGCTGCAGATACTAGTTTCTATGAAGCCAAGGTCATTAATGCACCAGTGAACCCTGTCCTTGGACATGAAGTTCCTCCTCATGCATCTATGCCTGTTAGAAACATTCAGCAGTCCACTGTTGCCTATACTGCTAAGGAAGCTCCTTTGATTTCCAGAACGGATCAAGGAGAAAACTTTCCAGTTGATCATGAACGGATTAGACAGAGACAGTCTGTGGTTTACAATCGTGGTCCCAGACCCTCTACTCTTTTCAATTCTCCTTACCATCAGGATCCTAGTAAACTTACTGGATCTGCAGGTTTGGAAGAAATGTTCTATACTCCTCCTCAAGTTCGGAGCAGGGGTACTTTGGGCATTCCAGAATCCATTACGGTTCCTCACAGACCTTATGGAGCTTCTGGAGGAGGTGCTCCACCTCCTGGAGGTGAACCTCCTGATGATGACGGATCTCTTGGTCCCCCTCATACACCTAATCCATTTTTACCTAGACCATCATTGCCACATAGAAGTGTGAGGAGTAATCCTCCTCCTCCTGGAAGGCATGGAGGCTCAGGTCCTCCTGATGGAGGTGATGGTGGAGGTTACGGTCATAGTCCAGACTGGGGGGATCTTGATCAGAGAAACCCTAATCTCAGATTAGACGCTCCAGTAACTCAGAGCAAGCTAGAAGCTTACTTTGATAACAAGTTGCGTCAGGACTTAGTCCCTGAATGGGATGGAAACCCTGACAATCTGGCTCAATGGATATTGAAAGTAAATCATTTGGCTCAGCGATCTCCTACGGTCTTCAAGCAATTGGGACAAATAATCCCTTTGCGGTTGCGTAAAGGAGCAGAGCGGTGGTTTTTCTCTTTACCATTATCCTACCGCCAAGAAGCAACTGAGGACTGGAAGTCCATCAGAGAAGTCATTGGTTCATACTATATGAACAGAGCCTGGTTGGATAGGCAGAAAGCTAGAGCAACTCGTGCTACTTTCAGAGAGCCTGGCTTTACTAATGAGACTCCTAGTGAGTATTACGTTAGAAAGTCAGAGCTATTGAGACTGGTCAGCAAGCTGTCAGACTCAGAGCTTATATTGGAAATCATGAATGGTGCACCACCTTACTGGCATACAGTCATTGATGCTCACAGGTGTTCATCTGCAGTGGAATTCCAAACTGCTATCAAGTATCACGAGGAATCATTGTCGCATGCTCCTTTCTCTTCAGGAGACAACCTGGAAAGACGTATTAGAAATTTGGAAAATTCTTTGCATCAACCCAAACCTAGGTTTGACTCGAACAGATCTTTTAGAGATGCTAGAGCTCATCTGGTTGGATGGTCATCCAAATTGAATCCTCCAAAATTCCCTCGGGATGATTCTAATGTGTCTAAAAATTCCACACCTGAATCCAAAGGAGCTAGACCCTGCAGGCATTGTGGCAGTAACAAGCATTGGGATAATGAGTGCAAACATGCCAGTTCAGCATCTCGCTCTGCCCATACACGTTACACGGTTTCTAATGAAGAAGCTAATGCAGACCTTGCCTATGAGGATATGTACCTTGAATCACTTCATGAATCAGAAGTAGATTCAAATTCAGACAATGCTCATGTTAATAATGTTGCAACTGAGAATATTCCTGAAGAACCTTCTTTGGATCAACAGGACTCTGCTCAGGATACAGAAGCACATTGTCAACTTGCCAAACCAGCCATGAGCTTGCTGGAAAGTATGTCCCAACTGGGGGGATCCATACCTAATAGAGAAGAATCTTCTGAGCCTTTGTCTCTGGAAAAATCTTTTTCTGAGACGTTCACTCCTAAATCTCGTCAAGAGAGGAGAAGGTTAATGAAAGATTCCAAACATGTAGCTGCTTTCCTAAGGAATTCTAAGCTTACTAGTTGGGCTCCTAACTCCTTGATTAAACTCAAGCGTTTCATGTCCAGACCAGCAGGCTGTGCCTTCCTTGGATCTTCTGCAACCACTACTAATGTTTGGCTGGGAGAATATGGAAAGAATCAAACTACCCTTGTAGCTGATTCTGGTTCAGACATAACCCTTATCTCTCAGAAAGCTCTTTGCTCTATGGAGAATCCTCCTAAGATCAAAACAGGTCAGAAAATTAACTTGATACAAGTTACTGGCACATCCAAAATTTCTGGATACGTTACGGTGCCCATTTACTTTGACTCTGACTCTGGACCAGTTCAGATTGAAGTTGAAGCTTATGTGGTCAAAGGCATGACTACCCCTGTCATTCTTGGGAATGATTTTGCTGATCAGTACTCTATCTCACTTATAAGAGAAGGCTCAGATAGCTATCTTATGTTTGGTAATACTGGACGGAAAGCCAAGATTGAGAACTCAGTGAGCTCACCCTTATTGGATGAGAATGGTCACACCTTTAAAATAAGAGCCCTTCCTGACCTTGCATCTCTAACTGCAAAGTTCAAGGCTCATAGGCGTATTAAGAACTCTCGGAAACGGATTAGAGCACGCATTTCGGATTCAAGTGTTAGGGCCTTACATCCCGTCACAATTCCTCCTGAAACTGCTTCTCTAATTCCTGCTTCTATCTATTTCCCTGGGAATAGTAATGAAGTTTATGTGGAAAAAGTGCTTCACTCCAATCATGGGCCTGAAGATTTCTATGGCATCTCAGATGCAATTGTATCTCGGAATAACCCGTGCCTACATGTTAGCAATTTTTCATCACAACCAGTTACTATACATCAAGGACAACTTCTGGGTCATGCTAGAAATCCTTCCAATTGGCTGGATCGGACTTCTAATTTGAACCAGACTCAATTAGAGACTTGTCTCTCTCACGCCAGACTCATAAAAGCTCTTGCTCAACAGAACTTTGAGACTGGTGCGGTACCTACTGTTGCCTCTCTTGAATCAGATGGAGAGGTGGTACAAGGAGGACCTAAGGCTCAGGAAATTCCCCCTGAGGATGTTCCTGAAAACCAACTGTTGGATGAAATTGACTTCTCACCAGAGCTCAATGATGCCAATAGGAAGGCTCTTCAAGATACAGTTCTGGCACATAAAGACGCATTTGGTCTTGATGGCAGACTTGGCAATTATGATGCAAAAGTTGAAATCAATCTCAGGCCTGAGGCCAAAGAAATTTCACTACCTCCTTATAATGCCTCACCTGCCAAAAGGGAAGTCATTGACAAGCAAATGGATGCTTGGCTCAGTCTTGGAGTCATTGAACCATCCAAAAGTCCTTGGGGTTTTCCAGCACTTATAGCCTATCGTAATGGGAAACCAAGAATGTGTATAGACTATAGGAAACTCAATGAGATTGCTGTCCCGGATGAATTTCCCTTGCCAAGACAAGATTCCATTTTGCAGGCACTCACTGGATCTCGTTGGTTATCCACTTTGGATGCGTTAGCGGGTTTCACGCAGCTGCAAATGTCGGACAGTGCCAAAGAAAAAACTGCATTCAGAACTCATAGAGGACTGTATCAGTTCAAACGGATGCCTTTTGGGTATCGGAATGGGCCTGCAGTCTTTCAAAGAGTAATGCAAGGTGTCCTAGCACCTTTTCTATGGGTATTTGCCCTGGTCTATATAGATGATATTGTCATATATTCCAAGACGTTCAAAGAACACTTAGTACATCTGGACAAAGTGTTTGGAGCTATAGAAAAGTCAGGAATCACCTTATCTCCTGCCAAGTGCCATTTGGCCTACCAGTCTTTGCTACTGTTGGGACAGAAGGTATCACGGTTGGGTCTATCAACGCACAAGGAGAAGATAGATGCTATACTAGAATTGGCAGAGCCAAAGAATGTGCATGACCTACAAATCTTCCTCGGAATGGTGGTATACTTTTCTTCATATATACCATTCTATGCATGGATTGTAGCCCCTTTGTTTGAATTGCTCAAAAAGAATTCAACTTGGGAATGGGGCATTATTCAACAGGAAGCCTTTGATTTGGCTAAGAATGCCCTAGTCAGTGCACCAGTTAGGGCATATGCCATTCCTGGTCTTGGATACAGAGTCTACTCTGATGCATGTGATGTTGGAATTGCCGCTATACTTCAGCAGATCCAACCTCTCAAAATCAGAGATCTCAAGGGTACCAAAGGGTATGAGAAACTCAAATCAGCATATGACAAAGGATTACCTGTACCCCAAATGGTGATTCCCGTGTCAAAGGAGGAAACTCTCCCTAAGCCAGGTACTTGGGATAAAGGCTTTGAAAACACTACGGTTTCAGTAGAACGAGTCATTGCTTACTGGTCTCGTACCTTGAAACCAGCTGAAAGAAATTACTCTCCTACGGAAAGAGAGGCGCTTGCGTTACGAGATGGTCTTATCAAATTTCAACCCTACATTGAAGGGGAGAAAGTAGTAGCAATTACAGACCATGCAGCCCTTATCTGGAGTCGGACCTACCAAAATGTTAATAGGCGGTTATTAACTTGGGGAACAGTATTTGCTGCATACCCTGAATTAAAGATCGTACACAGAGCAGGACGGGTTCACTCCAATGTAGATCCTATCTCTAGACTCAGGAGAAATGTTCCATACCAAGATGGGCCTTCTTCTGATGACACCATTCCTACTATCCTGGATTCAGAACAGGATCCACTTGCGGATTTTTATTCTGATATCTCTCCCCAATTCGAAGCCAGGACTTTAATGTTAATGGCTGCGTATGAAGAAGAGAACCAGAGAATTCCGCAGAAAGTGTATTCTTCTTCCATCCAAGCTAATACCAGCCTTGAAGAAGACTTCACCATTCCATATGTAACAGCCAAAAGCTATAATCTAGTCTCTAGCCTTGCTCAGGAGGAGATTCAGAAAATAGTTGATGCGTATGCCAAAGATCCTTACTTCAAAAGGGTCAGATCTGAATTACGACAGGAGTCTAATTGGATCAGCCCAAAGCATCCTCTCTTTTTTGAAAATGAGGACGGATTGCTTTACTTTGAAGATTGGAATGGAAATTACCGGCTGTGTGTACCCAAGGATGAGCAAGCTAAACTTCTAAGTGAAATTCATGATGAAATCACTGAAGGAGCTCATGCGGGTTATCACAAGACGTACAACAAGCTGGCTTCTACTTTCTATTGGCCTAGAATGAGTAGAGATGTCAAAAAGTTTGTCGTGAGCTGTGACATTTGCCAGAAAGCCAAACCTAGGCGACACGCACCCATTGGATTATTACAGCCCATTCCTATTCCAGAAAATCCATTTGAAGTCGTAACCATGGATTTCATCATGGAATTGCCTGAGAGCAATGGGTATGATTCCATCCTGGTAATAGTGGATAAACTCACAAAATATGGAATCTTTATCCCTACTCAAGGTACCATTAATGAGGAGGGTACAGCTCGGTTATTTTTTGAACATGTACTGTCCAAATATGGAATCCCTAAGCAAATCATATCCGATAGGGATTCTAGATGGACTAGCACTTTTTGGAAAGAGTTATGCAAACAGCTAAACATGAAAAGAGCCTTAACTACTGCCTATCATCCTCAAGCTGATGGGCAGACAGAGATTTTGAATCAGACGCTGGAAACCGCGCTGCGCTCTTACGTAAGCCCCGCGCGCGACGACTGGGCGGCTCTCACCACTCCTTTCGCGTTCTCTTACAACAACACTCCCCACCTGGCTACTGGTCTAGCCCCCGCACTTCTACTCTACGGTTATCATCCGCGCACATCATCTTCTTACCTACACCCTGCCCCTGACGGTGTAGCACGACTGCGATCATCAAATCCAGCCGAGTTTGCCGCCAAACTTCCCGATCGCGCTAGAACGGCCCCACTTGCTCCTGAGGTCGAAAGCACGAAAGCCGCTGACTTTCTAGAGGAGTTTAAGGCTTACCGATCGCGAGCCAGGCAATCCCTGCAGTTTGCGCAGGTTGCTCAGCAACGTAGCTACAACGCCGGACGCCTGGCCACGGAGTTCGAAGCTGGCGACCTCGTCCTCCTTAACCCCCACTCTCTTGACCTTCTACGCTCTGAACCAGGCCGAGGTAAGAAACTAAACATGAAGTATGATGGACCCTTTGAAATTCTGCAGAAACTAGGACCAGCTACGTACCGGCTGCGTCTGCCCGCATCCTATGGCATCCACCCAGTCCTCAATATTGCCCATCTCGAGCCCTATTCCTCCTCCCACCCTCGTTTCGGAAAGCGGCCCACTAGGTCCCTCGATCGCGCTAGCTTCAGTGAATTGCCGGAATTTGAGGTCGAATCTATCATCGGTGAGCGCTGGCGCAAGGCCCGGAACGGACGTCGAGTTCAAGAGCTACTCACGCGTTTCCTTGGCTACGATGCGAGCTATGATGAATGGCTCCCTCGTCGCTACCTTCGCAATGCCCCCGATCTGTTGCATACTTGGGACCGGCGTGACCGAAGCAAGTCTCACTAAGAAGTCTTCCCCTCTCACTCTACTCTATCGGCTCATTCTTCCACCATTTTCCAGCTTGTTCTATGCATGTATGCCCCCTTATTTTAAAAACCAATGCGACTCTCTATCTTGACATCTCACTCCCACCTTGAAAGAGCTCTTAGAAAACTATTGATTGTTCTATATATCATTTCGCTATGGCCGTCTATCCACAAATCTCCTCCCTCCAGTTTTCCTTGCGTAAGGAAGGAGATTCTTTCATTCAGGAGCCGGTCTCCATCCCCAACTACGGGTATCAATACACGTCCGATTTCGACTATTATAAACCAAACCGGTTCGACTTTATCTATCTCAATGACCCTGCTGACGATTATGGCATTCTACGCAGTGAGCTAGCCAGTTGTTTCTGGGAATCACTCCGGATGAAAGGGCGATACATTCTATCAGCAGCCCATCGCTGGAACAGCGAAACGGCTCTCGAACCCCTTCCCCTCTACGTTCCATCGGAGAAGTTGCGCGAGATAAACATGATTCCACCCCCTTTCCATTCCGTGCATCAGCTCTCCTACAACCTTCTACTTCTCCCTGAAAGGACTGGCATAATCCGCGGCTGGATCGAAGACTGGCAGAACCAGTCCCATCGCTTGTCCGCTTGGATCAGCAAGGCCAAATACAATTCCTCTTTGGTGCCCGATTGCACTTGGAGGTGGCCTCCTTCACCTCTAGGTGACGACTACCATTCTGATTCCGGCTCTCCTTCTTTCCATACAGAGGATGACTCCAGGTCATCCGAGCTTTCCAGCACTCTCCTCCCCATCGCTCACTCTTTTCAAATTCACTCCGACTGCGAGTCTACCAAAAGACCGTGCAGCTCTTCTCCTGTTGAACCAGACCGAGACGGCGAGGAAGCCAATAAGAAACAGTTGGTGTTGTGGAAACCGTCGGTGAGACAGCTTCTTGATCTGCACCGAGCACTCGCTTGCGGATATGTTGATTCCTATCACCCGGAGACTGTTCATGTCTTCACTCCTCCTAACACGCCTACTCCTTCCATACATGTATCTAACTCTTCCTCCACCTGTGACCCGCGTGTCAAAAAGGCCTACCCTTCCTTCCTTCCTCTGCCCCTCAACCCGCATGTTGTAGACCCATATGCGGCGAGTAACTCAGGTGGCGCCGATGAGGCTGGAATAGTAGAGGAGAGGAGTGACTAAAGTCTCAGAGAATATTTGAAGGGGGGATGAATGTATGGGAACTGGTTTTCCCTTAAAAAGATCTTGTTTAAAGTCCCAAAACTGTACAATTCCGCTTGATGGCCTTAAAATATCAGCATATATCTGCTGCTTTCTCTTGATTCAGGGCCATTCAAATATTCTCTATTTTTTCATATTTTTTTGGGAATTTTCCATGCAGAAATGAGTCTACAAACTTATTGTTCTGCTGGGCAAAGTTTTGGGACCCACATGGACCCACAAACCTTCGCAGATGTCAGCAGCCTCAAAGTCAGCCGGAGTCACCCGGACAACTGACTCATTGTCGATCACATGACTCATTTCAATCTCCGACTCAATCTGGTCACCACTGCCAGTAAATCCTCAATATCTTCCCAACCACTGCACCTCCTGACTCCATTTTCAGTGGAGAGTTCAATAGAAGCCATGCCTACCCATAGCTGTGCTAATCAGCCTGGGAAACGAAGTATTGACCAAGTTATTTGAGTAATGGTGACTCATGCAATGACTCCTGCCATGACTCATGCTATGACTCCTGCTCTGAGTCACACTATGACTCCATCCATGACTCATGCCATGAGTCAGAGCAAATCCAAGCAGCTCATTGGCTAGGAAACTTCCACCCCCTTCTCACATATTCCACTAGCTTCCAGTAGTTTCCATCTATTAATAGGTAGAAGTTTCCAGTAGTATTAGTCAGCTCCTGTAAATACAATATAAAAGGAGCCCATTCTGCCTCTGAAATAAATAACCATTTCTACCCCATCATTTGCACATCAGTGTGACTAGAGTGACATACAGTGTCATCCTCTATATCTCAGTAACTGTTGATTGTCCAGTTCAAGGGTTGCTTACAGTTGTGTAACTGTATTCGATTGCACTTGAAGTAGTGATTGTCCTGCTTTGGGCGTGAGTGTAGTATCTACCTCACGTGACTACAAATCTACAGGGTGAGATTGTCTGTCGATAGTCCTGCCATTAGTGCTCTTGTTTAAGTTACTAGTGTGTACTGCCTTTGCAGAGCATTAGAATCTTGAACTTGTGTGAAGCAGTTGCTAGACTACTTCACACATTGCTGTTACCTGCTTCAGAGTGTCACTGGTTGGACGGTTGGATTCATCCACCTACTTCCTCTAGCCTCTAAGTGCATTCCCCTCTTTTTGGAATATCTGGACCCCTAAGCGTCCGTGAACTCTAGACTCTGGAAGTCTTATTCATTCCCTACTGCTAAGAAACGTATTACCTTCCTGCGTATCGTCTGCATTGACCATTACAACGGATTGTAACCAAAGTACAAACGTTAAATTGTTTCTGGAGTTGTGCTGCAGTAGGATTTGATATTCTTCTCAGCTGTTCATTCACGGAATTGTGGTGATTTAGAGTTTGCCCTAACACCATAATTTTGCGGGTTCCAAAACACCGCTAGGGAGTCGGCTTTAGACTTGCTGAACACATCGGCAAACTCATGATACTCCTTGGGAACCATAGAGAGGTCCGGTGGAGTGGATTGGGCGGAACAAGCAGTGAGGAATATCAGATCAGAGAGGTGAACCTGGAATGTGTGAGAACCATCCAGCTTGCTTAGTCTGGCAAAGACCATAGCGTCCACCATCAATATGAATGGAGGGGTAGATGGAGTATCTATCGGAGCAGAGTCAGCGGAGGCGGAAGATAATTTCGCACCTAAAGTTGCTGGTGACGTCAGGGATGACACAGCCTGTACTGGAGAATGGAATGTGATATGGCCCAATGCCCAGTCAATCAACGGATTGTAGCGGGTGAGCCAGTTATGTCCAAGAACCACAGAACAGCTGGAGTCAAGCAGAGTAACATAGAATGTAAGGGTCTGGATTTCTCCGACAGAAAAACGGATAGACAAATCTATAGCTCGTGAAATAACAGCATTAGTAGTGCCATCAAATAATCGGAGTGGTATCGGAGTTATGGTGTATGTATGGAATTTATGTAAATCGGAAAAAGAGGAACAGTGAGTAGATCCGGAGTCAATTAATGTTTGAATAGCGGTATTGGGAATGGAGTCGGAGTGGACAAGGAGGGTAAGGGAGTCGGAGTGGGAAAGAGCGGATGTGTTCAGGCGGACCTCGTTTGTCATACGGGGAGTACCAACGCAGCCCTCAGCCCGTACGGAGGCTATAGGACTGCTTACTATTTTTTTGGTCTGTCGCTTTAGTGTCGGACTTGTCCGTCGTGGCATTGGTGGCGTGGCCCTTTGCCTTTGCTGCAGACGAGGTTGCCTTGTTGCAATCCTTGGCTTGGTGACCAGGCTTTCTGCAGAACAGACAGAGGTTGTTGTCCATGCGGTGCTGGCATTCCTGCTGGGTAAGTTTTCCGTCCTTTCCCAGCTTGGTGGAGAGGTCTGGAGTACTCTTGCGAGCTCCAGAGTTATTGCTGGTGCTGGAGTTGTTCTGATGGGAACCGGAAGCGGCAGCGTTACCAGTGTTTGATTTCTGGCCTGAATTGGTGGTGGCCCGCTTATTGGACCCTTTGTTGGACTTTGGGGTCTTGTCCGATGATTTGTCTGATTTGTTGTTGGCCGAATTTTTGCGGGAGACCTCGGATTGTGTATGGGAACTGGTTTTCCCTTAAAGGATCTTGTTCAAAGTCCCGAAACTGTACAATTTCGCTTCATGGCCTTAAAATATCAGCATATATGTGCTGCTTTCTTGATTCAGGGCCATTCAAATATTCTCTATTTTTTCATATTTTTTTGGGAATTTTCCATGCAGAAATGAGTCTACAAACTTATTGTTCTGCTGGGCAAAGTTTTGGACCCACATGGACCCACAAACCTTCGCAGATGTCAGCAGCCCCAAAGTCAGCTGGAGTCACCTGGACAACTGACTCATTTTCAATCACATGACTCATTTCAATCTCCAACTCAATCTGGTCACCACTGCCAGTAAATCCTCAATATCATCACAACCACTGCACCTCCTGACTCCATTTTCAGTGGAGAGTTCAATAGAAGCTGTGCCTACCCATAGCTGTGCTAATCAGCCTGGGAAACGAAGTATTGACCAAGTTATTTGAGTAATGGTGACTCATGCAATGACTCCTGCCATGACTCATGCTATGACTCCTTCCATGACTCATACCATGACTCCTGTGATTACTTATACTATGACTCCTGCTCTGAGTCACACTATGACTCCATCCATTGTTGAAAAAAATTTCGCCTTGCTGTGGGTGTGTGGAGAGTAGATTTCAAATAGAGACAGAGGGACTGATGGGAACTGGATGTATGATAATCGAATTGAAGATATACTTGAGTAGTATCTTCCTATGAAGTTTGATGGGATTTGGTGTGATCTTCGTCTAGATATCGACAATTTGAGCAGGGATCAGGAGCAGATGATTCGAACGAGAGTAAATGCTTAATAGAAAATCAACCAGTGGAGCTTAGGCTTCGCAAACTGGGATTCGAATATATGTTGCAATACTCTGGAGAAGTATATGCAAAAGATAGTAGAAATACGCGTTCGTTCTGGAGTTATTCCAGAAACGAATAGTTCAGACACAGACAACAGAAACAGGTGAGAGGAAATTCTCTAGTCCATTGCATATCTAGCTAGGCATGTTTTATACAAGATATGCATGCTAATAACTCGTGATAAAAGTTCTGTGTCATTTGAAACATGGGAAAGAAACTTGTGACAAAAACAAAATGGGGGGTGGAGCCAATAGGGAAAATGACAAATTTACAGGGTGAGATTGTCTGTCAATAGTCCTGCCATTAGTGCTCTTTGTTTAAGTTACTAGTGTGTACTGCCTTTGCAGAGCATTAGGATCTTGAACTCGTGTGGAGCAGTTGCTAGACTACTTCACACATCGCTGTTACCCGCTTCAGAGTGTCACTGGTTGGACGGTTGGATTCATCCACCTACTTCCTCTAGCCTCTAAGTGCATTCCCCTCTTTCTGGAATATCTGGACCCCTAAGCGTCCATGAACTCTAGACTCTGGAAGTCTTATTCATTCTCTACTGCTAAGAAACATATTACCTTCCTGCGTATCGTCTGCATTGACCATTACAACGGATTGTAACCAAAGTACAAACGTTAAATTGTTTCTGGAGTTGTGCTGCAGTAGGATTTGATATTCTTCTCAGCTGTTCATTCACGGAATTGTGGTGATTTAGAGTTCGCTTTAACACCATAATTTTGCGGGTTCCAAAACAGATTGACATTCCCAATAACAGGCGTCGATGGATTGGGCGAGCTTGCAGAGGGTAGCCAAAGTATCCGGCTTACCGACGCGTGATATCTCGTCCTTGATGCGGGATGGGAGTCCAACGTAAAATTGGTGTTGGAGTGCGGCATTGCCCCATTGGACTTTTGGAGCTAGCTGCTGGAAACTCACAATGTATTTTGCGATTTTGTGATTTTCCTTCATCCGAAGTCAATCGAGTTCATTCTCGGCATTGGCCTCGGTGTATGGGAACTGGTTTTCCCTTAAAAAGATCTTGTTTAAAGTCCCAAAACTGTACAATTCCGCTTGATGGCCTTAAAATATCAGCATATATCTGCTGCTTTCTCTTGATTCAGGGCCATTCAAATATTCTCTATTTTTTCATATTTTTTCAGGAATTTTCCATGCAGAAATGAGTCTACAAACTTATTGTTCTGCTGGGCAAAGTTTTGGGACCCACATGGACCCACAAACCTTCGCAGATGTCAGCAGCCTCAAAGTCAGCCGGAGTCACCCGGACAACTGACTCATTTTCAATCACATGACTCATTTCAATCTCCAACTCAATCTGGTCACCACTGCCAGTAAATCCTCAATATCTTCCCAACCACTGCACCTCCTGACTCCATTTTCAGTGGAGAGTTCAATAGAAGCTGTGCCTACCCATAGCTGTGCTAATCAGCCTGGGAAACGAAGTATTGACCAAGTTATTTGAGTAATGGTGACTCATGCAATGACTCCTGCCATGACTCATGCTATGACTCCTTCCATGACTCATACCATGACTCCTGTGATTACTCATACTATGACTCCTGCTCCGAGTCACACTATGACTCCATCCATGACTCATGCCCTGAGTCAGAGCAAATCCAAGCAGCTCATTGGCTAGGAAACTTCCACCCCCTTCTCACATATTCCACTAGCTTCCAGTAGTTTCCATCTATTAATAGGTAGAAGTTTCCAGTAGTATTAGTCAGCTCCTGTAAATACAATATAAAAGGAGCCCATTCTGCCTCTGAAATAAATAACCATTTCTACCCCATCATTTGCACATCAGTGTGACTAGAGTGACATACAGTGTCATCCTCTATATCTCAGTAACTGTTGATTGTCCAGTTCAAGGGTTGCTTACAGTTGTGTAACTGTATTCGATTGCACTTGAAGTAGTGATTGTCCTGCTTTGGGCGTGAGTGTAGTATCTACCTCGCGTGACTACGAATCTACAGGGTGAGATTGTCTGTCGATAGTCCTGCCATTAGTGCTCTTGTTTAAGTTACTAGTGTGTACTGCCTTTGCAGAGCATTAGAATCTTGAACTTGTGTGAAGCAGTTGCTAGACTACTTCACACATCGCTGTTACCTGCTTCAGAGTGTCACTGGTTGGACGGTTGGATTCATCCACCTACTTCCTCTAGCCTCTAAGTGCATTCCCCTCTTTTTGGAATATCTGGACCCCTAAGCGTCCGTGAACTCTAGACTCTGGAAGTCTTATTCATTCCCTACTGCTAAGAAACGTATTACCTTCCTGCGTATCGTCTGCATTGACCATTACAACGGATTGTAACCAAAGTACAAACGTTAAATTGTTTCTGGAGTTGTGCTGCAGTAGGATTTGATATTCTTCTCAGCTGTTCATTCAAGGAATTGTGGTGATTTAGAGTTTGCCCTAACACCATAATTTTGCGGGTTCCAAAACACTCGGGGTTGTACAGACCGAAATTGGTCCGAAGTTTGGAGATGAAGTTGGAGTATTCCTCTGACCATATCGGGTCATCGGAGTCGTCCAGCGCTGGCTCAAAGTAGTCCAGTGCAGTGCCCTTGAGATAGGACATGGCGAAGGTAACCTTCGCCCGATCGGATGTGAATGCGTCGGGGCAATCACGGAAATTCAACCGGCATTGCACCAAGAATGGCTGGAGTTTGCGCGGATCAGAGCCATCGAATGGGTCGGGTTCTTGGACCTTGGTCCGGACTTAGGGGCTTGTGGGTTACGGATGCTGCTAGCAAGCAGGGAGATGGCTTGCGCCAGATTTGGAGAGGGTGGGGTGTTGTCTTCTTCATTGACAGCCTCTATGTGGTCCGTCGGTTCTTCGACAACCTCGGGGATGGTGTCGATGCTGGGGGTGGGTTTGTGTGCATTCGGAATTGGCGGTGGATCATGGCATTGGTAGGAGTGAGTATGGCAGTTCAAATATACTGTTATGCACTGGGTCCGATTGGGGGTCAGAGATTGGGTCGGAGGTTGGGTCGGAGTCGGAGTACGTCGTGGGGGTTGGAACGGACTTGGCTTCAGCTTATGTGCTGCGCCCTCACTGATACCGGTGTCCGAGATTTCGGAGACGGAGTATGACTTACAGAGTTAGGATCGGACTTAGGAGCTAGGCATGATTCAATATTCAAACTGGGGAATGAAGTCCCCAGTCGGCAACTTAAATACATATTTGAAATCTAATAATAATTACTCCGGTGATGGGTCTCCGAGGCTGACAGCCTTACATGAGTATGTCCGAGTCCGATGGGGATGGATGTCCGGGTTCCCATGGTGATGCTGATGCATCAATCGGAACCGGAGATGGATGGGCAGAATCGGCAGTGACAATCAGACAGGAAAATGGAGACGTAGTGGTTTCCAAATGGAGTATAGATTTCATATGCGCAGGGATCTGAGTGGATCGGACGGGGATCTGGGCGTTAATGAATATAGTCATAACAACCATCCTGATGCATTCTCCGATATAGTGCTAAAGTTACATTTACTGGCAGTGGTGACCAGATTGAATTGGAGATTGAAATTAGTCATGTGATTGAAAATGAGTCAGTAGATCAGGTGACTCTGCTGACTTTGAAGCTGCTGACATCTGCAAAGTTTTGTGGGTCCATGTGGGTCCAAAACTTTGTCCAGCAGGACAATAAATTTGTGAACCCATTTCTGCATGGAAAATTCCCAAAAAAAATATGAAAAAATAGAGAATATTTGAATGACCCTAAATCAAGAGAAAGTAATATGTATATGCTGATATTTTAAGGCCATAAAGCGAAAATATACAATTTTGGGACGGCCATAAACAAGATCTTTTCAGGGAAAACCAGTTCCCTTACAACCTCACATTCAACTCTTTTATCTGTGTTATGATATAGAGGTGAAATGCTGAGGAATGTATATGGTTCAATGGAATTGTGAAAGAATATGGGATCACCAATGGCATAAGAGAGACATGGTGGGGATCTTGGACATTGAAAGAGTTTTGGAAGTGTTTTGGCACATGGAGGTGGCTTAACATGCCCATGGAGCTCAGCATATTATAGTCCTCTGTGTCCAGAGACCAGTGTGACATATTATTAGAAGGGATGTTGGCGAGAGGAATAAAATTGGAAGCCATGTGAAGGCTGATAATGATTGATGGCAATGAAATACAAGTGACGATCAATGGAAATAGAGACTGAGGTGGAGAGGGAGTTGCGGTGCTATTTAAAAGTTTGATACAAAAAGATGCTGGCAGAGTTTGACTGTCAAAGTAGTTCGATATATGTCCTTGATGTGTCCTGGCTTGTCAGCAACAACCAGAGGATCACTAAGTATCTAGTTGAGTTCAATCAACTAGCTGCTCATGTCCAATGGGGAAATGCTGCACTCCAATGCCATTTATACAATGGCCTTCCATCCCAAATCAAGGATGAAGTTGCCAGAGTAGGCAAACCTGTTACCTATCCCAACTCTGGACTTTGGTACAGTCCATTGATGCTTGATATTGGGAATGATACTCTGAGGTAGCTCATGAGACCTCCTCAGGCAAGAACCAGGACAAGTCCAATGACAAGGGCAAGTCCACCTCATCCTCCAACATCCAGGGCAGTGACAACAAGAAGCAGCCCAACTCTGGTAAATCTGGTAACCCCAGATCCAACCTCCCTACAGCCTCTACCTCTGGAACTCCAAAGCAGACCCCTGACCTCTCTACCAAGCTTGGTAAAGATGGTAAACTGACTCCAGCATCATATCAAGCAGAATCTCTGCCTCTTTTGTGGATGAGTAGGTCATATTGCCAAGGATTGTCTGAAGACCAACTCAGCAGCTATGAAAGCTCATGCTGCTATGTTGGACAACAAGTCTGACAAGAGCTCCAAAGCCAAGGCTATGGAGCCAAAAAAATAATCAGCAACCCTCCAGCTCTGGCACCAGACAAGGGTTGGATTGAACTCATCGGTGCCTTTGTGGAGCTACATCTCAACACATCCACTCTTTCAGATCCTAATTCTTTGACACTCCAACTCACCTCTGATCTCATCCCCTTAACTCTGATCCCAACCCTGGACGCTTGTTCAGAATCATGTCAGTATACAATATTCTGATGTATATAATATACATCAGAATTTCAATGATACATAAAGCCAGGGAGTTACAACTTGGATATCTTAAAAGATTTTTGGATGTGTGAAATTTTCATAAATATAAACATATATTCTATATTTTAATAAACTTTAAAAGATAAGATATTTGGTTGAGATGAACATAATTATTTACATGGATATAATAGGAATGTATGTATGAATATAATTGGTATTATATAGGGTATTTAGATATACAAATACCAGGTGGGGATTAAAGATAGTTCAAATTATGTTACAAGTATTGTATAAGAAAGAATCAATGATATTTGGATGTTCCCTCAAGAGAGTTGCCACCACTAAATGGGGAAAAAACAATTATTTTTGAGAATTATGCCAAAATATCAAAATATGTTTTAATATAGTATATTATGTAAAATTTGAGAATCATGTTGAAATATGAAAATAAGTTTGAATTGAAGTGTATTGTGTAAAATTTGAGGAAAATAGGTTGTATATATGTATTTGTTGTATTTCTGAACAAGCGTCCTAGTGGACTCCAGTTCCACTCATTGTTTCTTTGATTCTTTGTTTGTCCCCAGACATCATCTCTGGACTGAAGACATCACTTTGATTCTGTTACAGCCCTTTGATGGATCCTCTAACTCCATTATTAAATCCACAATTGACTTGCCACTCTATTTTCCTATGGGAGAAACCACTCCATTACTTTTTATGTAAGTCCATTGGATGTTAGTTGCTTGGCAGTTCTGGGACACAACTGGCTCACCTGCTACAATCTTGATTGACTGGGTATTGGGTAGTATCTTGTTCCAAACTCCAATAGAGACTAAATCTTTGGCACCATCCAAGTTGGTAGCATCAGCTCCACTCAACTTTATAACTCCATCTCTGCTCATTGCTCTGAAAATTGCTTTCATCAATGTGGCAGCCTTCGCCCATGACTCTTCCCAGGCTGATGTGCAAACATTCAAGTTGTTCATCTCCTCCACAGTTCCAAAGAACTCCAAGGACCTTCTGGTTGACATGAAGAACATTCCAACCAAATATCATGAATTCATGGATGTCTTTAGCAAAACCCATGCTGACACCCTACCCACTCACAAGCTATACAATTTGAAGATTGAATTGGAAGATAGAACATCTCCTTTCGGTCCAATCTACTCCTTGTCCCAGAGCGAACTCCAGGCTCTTTGAGAATTCATCAATGAGCATATATCTTATGGTTTCATTCAGCTGACCCAATCTCCAGGTGGTGCTCCAGTCCTTTTCATTCAGAAAAAAAATGGCTCCCTTCAACTTTGCATCAATTTCAGGGGTCTCAATAAAATCACCAAACCCTTCTTGTTGGAAACAAATGCAAGTGAAGACTGTTATCCACTTCCTCACATCTCTGATCTCCTTGACAGTCCTAGAAAGGCTCAATTCTTCATCAAAATCGATCTCTGGCATGCTTACCATCTTGTCCAGATTCATGAAGGTGACAAATGGAAGACTGTGTTTTGCACTCACTATGGCTCATTTGAGTGGTGTGTTAACAGCATTGGCCTCAGGGTTGTAAGGACCAAAATTGGTCTGGAGTTTGGAGATAAAGTCAGAGTAGTCCTCTGACCATATAGACGCTTGTTCGGAATCATGTCAGTATACAATATTCTGATGTATAGGAGATATACATCAGGATTTCAATGATACATAAAGCCAGGGAGTTACAATTTGGATATCTTAAAAGATTTCGGATGTGTGAAATTTTCATAAATATAAACATATATTCTATATTTTAATAAACTTTAAAAGATAAGATATTTGGTTGAGATGAACATAATTATTTACATGGATATAATAGGAATGTATATATGAATATAATTGGTATTATATAGGGTATTTAGATATACAAATACCAGGTGGGGATTAAAGATAGTTCAAATTATGTTACAAGTATTATATAAGAAACAATCAATGATATTTGGATGTTCCCTCAAGAGAGTTGCCACCACTAAATCAGGAAAAAAAGAATTATTTTTGAGAATTATGCCAAAATATCAAAATATGTTTTAATCTAGTATATTGTGTAAAATTTGAGAATCATGTTGAAATATGAAAATAAGTTTGAATTGAAGTGTATTGTATAAAATTTGAGGAAAATAGGTTGTACATACGTATTTGTTGTATTTCTGAATAAGCGTCATAGGGTCATTGGAGTCATCCATGAGTGCTGGCTCAAAGTAGTCCAGTGCAGTGCCCTTGAGATAGGACATGGCAAAAGTGACCTTTGCCCAGTCAGATGTAAATGCATTGGGGCAGTCACAGAAGTTCAACTGGCATTGCACCAGGAACAGTTGGAGTTTATGCAGGTCAGAGCCATCAAAGGGGTTGGGTTCCCAGACCTTGGTCTGGGACTTAGAAGCCTGTGGGATACAGATGCTGCTGGCAAGTTGGGAGATGGCCTCTGCAAGGTTTGGTGGAGGTGGAGTGTCACCTTCTTTGTCTACAGTCTCTATGTGGCCTGTTAGCTCTTCAATGACTTTGGGGATGGTCTCAATGCTGGGGGCAGGCACTTTGACTGTTTGTGTGCATTCAGAGTTGGTGGAGTATGGCATTGGATAGAAGTGAGTGTGGCAGTTCAAATATACTGTCACACACTAGGTCTGATGGGAGGTCAGACTTGAATTGGAGTTGGAGTTGGTGTCAGGGTGCATTGTGGGAGTTGGAACAGACTTGGCTTCAGCTTATGTGCTGTGCCCTCACTACTACCTGTGTCTGAGATTTCAGAGATGGAGTAAGACTTAGATAGTTTGGATCAGACTTAGGAGCTAGATGTGATTTGATATTTGAACTGGGGAATGAAATCCCCAGTAGCACAATTTAAATACATAATTACTCCAGTCATGGCTCTCCAAGGCTGACAGCCTTACATGAATATGTCTGAGTCTAGTGGGGATGGATGTCCAGTTCCTATGATGAAGCTGATGCATCAGTGAAACTGGCAATGGATGGGTGGAGTCATGATGATGATCAGATGGACTATGGGAGATGTATGGTTTCCAAATGGAGTACAGATTTCATATACATAGTGATCTCAGTGTTAATGAAGATGATCATAACAGCTCTTATCAGCTCTCATCTATTGAGTATCTTGTGGTTGTGGCCTTGTCATTTAGCATGGCCCTCACAGGAATGGACTTGGCTTCAGCTTGTGTGCTGTGCCCTTACTAATACTGGCATCTGAGATTTTGGAGATGACCTAGCTGGTTTTGGACCAGACTTAGGACCAGACTTAAGACCTAGATGTGATTTGATATTTGAACTGGAGAATGAGGTCCCCAGCTGTTTTGGAACCCGCAAAATTATGGTGTTAGGGCAAACTCTAAATCACCACAATTCCATGAATGAACAGCTGAGAAGAATATCAAACCCTGCTGCAGCACAACTCCAGAAACAATTTAACATTTGTACTTTGGTTACAATCCTTTGTATTGGTCAATGCAGACTATATGCAGAAAAGTAATATGTTTCTTAGCAGCAAGAAATGAATAAGACTTCCAGAGTCTAGAGTTCACGGACACTTAGGGGTCCAGATATTCCAAAAAGAGGGGAATGCACTTAGAGGCTAAAGGAAGTAGGTGGATGAATCCAACCGTCCAACCAGTGGCACTCAGAAGTGGGTAACAGCGATGTGTGAAGTAGTCTAGCAACTGCTTCACACAAGTTCAAGCTTCTAATGCTCTGCAAAGGCAGTACACACTAGTAACTTAAACAAGAGCACTAATGGCAGGACTATTGACAGACAATCTCACCCTGTAGATTTGTAGTCACGTGAGGCAGATACTACACTCACACCCAAAGCAGGAATATCACTACTTCAAGTGCAATCAAGTACAGTTACACAACTGTAAAAGATCCTTGAACTGGTAATCAACAGTTACTGAGATATAGAGGATGACACTGTATGTCACTCTAGTCACACTGGTGTGCAGAAGATGGGTAGAAGTGGTAGAATATATTACTATTTCAGAGGCAGAATGGCCTCCTTATATATTGTATTTACAGGGGCTGACTAATGCTTCTGGAATATTCTACCTATTAATAGATGGAAACTACTGGAAGGTTGTGGAAGGTGGAAGAAAGGGGTAGAATATTCCAAGCCAATCACAGGTTCTGATCACAGCACTAACACTGATCAGGAGCTGAATAATGGTTCTGGAAAGTTCTATCTAATAATAGAGGGAAACAGCTAGAATGTTATGGAAAGGGGTAGGATATTCCAAGGCAATCACCTGATCTGATCACCCATCAGCTGATTTGATCCCTGAACTAGGCACTGGTCAGGCAAAAAGAAGGGTGTCCACCCTGTTTTCTGCACTGGTTTGGACAGCCATGGATAGCCACATCTCAGGTGATGATCTCCACAGAAAATAGTGCCCTGAGAGGCTGTGGTTGTGAAGTTACAGAATATTTATTGATCAGAGACATCTGAGCTTGAATTCAAGCCAAATGCCTGGTCCAAAAGGGGAGAGGCGGCTGTGTGAAGGTTTGTGGGTGCCTATGGGTCCACAACTGTAGCACAGCAGAAATAAATGATTCTGGGCCGAGTTCTGCATGGAATATTCCTGAAAAAAATATGGAAAAATAGAGAATATTTGAATAAGTCCATTCCAGGTACAAGCACCAAATATATGCTGATATTTAGGAATGGAAAAGCAAAGAATAGCACATTGGTGCTACATAAATAGGACTTGATAGGGAAAAGGTGGTTCCCATACAGAATTGATCTGGTTCCAAGACCAGAGCGTGGAGATCAGGGCCTAGGTGACACAGGAACCGAAATATTAGAAAGCGACAAGGCCAAGGATTTTTTAGAAGGCTTTGAGACTTATTGGTTCCAAGTGAGAGAGGCCCTACAGTTCTCTCAAGTGGCACAGAAGAAGAACTATAATTGGAACCGGTTAGTACGAGAGTTTGAAGAAGGAGACCAAGTGGTAATAAATCCACACACCTTAGAATTGCTCAAGAATCAATGTGGTCTTGGACAGAGCTTCAAATGAGGTATGATGGCCCATTTGAAATCCTAGAAAAGCTTGGCCCGCTCACATACCGATTGAGAATGCCAGCCTCATATGGGCTGCACCCAGTGCTAGCACACTTAGAATCCCACCAAAAGTCCCCCACTTCATTTGGTGACTGGCTGTGAAAGCATTTGGATCACATGGACTTCACAGAAGTGCTGGAATATGAGGTAGAATCAAGTCGTGCTGGAGACCTGCAAGAAACAGAAGATGCACCGAAGAGCTCTTAACTAAGTTCACCAGATATGGGCCTCAATTCAACGAGTGGCTAATGCGGAGGCAACTGCGTATTGCCCCTGCGATTGTTCAGACTTGGGATGAGAAACAAGGGCACCAGCAGGGCTTTTGAAGACAGTAGAAGCAAGTCAAAGCCTCTAGAGGAACGAAGGTGCTAGAAAGCATCTTTATCAGCAGTAATAAACCCAGAAAAGAACATAAAAACGCAAAAAAGATAGCTAGAGGCCTGGAATCCCAAACACAGTAAAAAATCACAAAATCAAGCACTCACAGCTCATTTCCCTTCCTCTCAACTCAATAACCATTCCTATCAACATGGCCCTCTTTCCTCCTATTACTGCAAACGATTACCAGCTTGCACACGCTGATGAAAAGATCAAACAGATGGCAGTGACGATGCCAGAGTTTGAATTCCAGTTCAGCGATAACTTTGAATTTTACAAGCCCTGCTTTCAGGACTGGAGTTATACAAATATATTTGGGAAGGAACTTGCCTCTATTTGCCCAGAATTGGCTGCCAGCCTTTGGGAGATGGTGTGTATGAAATGCCAGTATATTCTGGCGGCGGCGTCCAGCTGGACAGGAGATGCAGAAGAACGCAGGCTGCCACTGGATATTAAGGAGGCTCATTTTGAAAAAATAGACATGATGCAACCACCTTTCCCTCCTGAGGATTATCTTGCTTACAACTTTCTGAAGATCCCTGGAGATAAAAAGGAGATTGAGAGCTGGATTGAGAGTTGGCAGCAAACCGGCCACCAGCTCAGCACCTGAATTGCAAAAGCCAAAAATAACTGTATTATCTATGGAGATATGACATGGAAGTGGCCTCTGGACCCAAGGGAACACATCTACAACCTTGTTCATGAAAACAAATGCGCATACAGGGACCTTGAGGACAATCACATGCTTATAGATGCATGCAGAGAGTTCTACAATGGAGATCTCAAAGCGGACTCATGTATGCATGCTATAATGAGGAGGAGAACATGTACTTCTGAAGTGAAAATTTGAAAGGGGGGATAGTGTTGGGGTATATGCAGTTCTAAACTACTTCAAATAAGGACTATTATTTAGTAGTTTAAAGGTATTTCAAATGTTCTATTGAATGTACTGATATTTCGCTTTTTTGTGTATTTGAGCCCACAAGTGTACACAAGGGGTTGGTTGCTGATATAATCTGTCATTCAACTCCGATGAGCACTTGTGCGTGAGTGAATGACACATGCATTACATAATCATCAGAGTTCGTGCACTTCAGCCAAAAGCGGCCACAGAAGGTTCTGACACCTTCCTGGTTCCCCGGCCTTCTCTTTCCTTCCAGGGGCTTCCCTAAGTGCCAGGAATGTTCTCTGATTAGTTACATAAGCTAGATAGTCCATGTATATAAAAAGGGCTGCAACAGCAGTGCAAAAATAAGATCTTTTTACCACACACACACAGCAGTGTCTACTCAAGCATTGAGTAATCATCACATAAGCAGCACACTTATAAGCTACTCTTAGTGTATATTAACTTTGATTGACTCTTGGAGAAGCCAGAAGTTATTATATTACAAGTGCAGCAGGCTCTAATATTAATCAAACTCGAAGAAGAGGTTAATACGGAGTAACTGATTAGTAATTAACACACTACAAGCCCACTCAGAGCAGTAACTTGAAGTGTATTAATTGTTATTCATTGATCAAGAACCTTACATGTGTAATTGAGACTCTGAGGTTAGTCAAATTATCATGTATCAGGCTATTGGTTATAATCAAGAATCTTGAATGTTTAATTGAGACTCTGAGGTTAGTCAGGTTAATATGTACTAGGCTATTTATTGGTCAAGAATACTGCATGTTTAATTGAGACTCTGAGGTTAGTCAGGTTAACACATACTTTGCTATTGATCGGTTGGTTCAATTGTGGGCATTTCAATAAATCAACAACACAGTCTATTAACTCACCTCTTTGAGATGAGATTAATATCCCTTGACTGTTGATTCTATCATGGATAAGACACATACAGTGAATACACTTGTTCAGAAGGAAGTGTTCAAGTGCATATCTATCTTTTTACGTTGAAGGGATTATTGTTAGCTTTAATCCATCCACAAGAACTTATATTCTCCAAACTCACCTCAAACAGTTGTCTTGAGAATTCAACATATTCGTCAACAGAAGTACATGGCTCCCAGTGGTGAAACCCCTACTCCGAAGTGATATACTAATTGTGTGATATGCCAAGATAGAACAACCAATGCCAAAAGCATCATTACTGTTGGAGAGCCCACTTCCCATTGATTCACCATGCTCTTGTTGAAGGAGCTGTGTCAATTCCCCAGCACATGCCTCAATGATATATTCGTTGACCTTGTCCAGTAAATCCCCACCATGGCTATTAAAAAACACATAACTCTGTAGATAATTTATATATATAGACCCAAGGTGATATTGACAAGAGCAAGTATGAATTGGTAGATTGGGATGTCCATGGTCCACACAAATACAAACCATACAGCCCAGAAGCCACATAATGTATCATCATTCTGTACACCCACTGATTCACTGGAAAACACTGTCTTTGTGGATGTCTGGTGTAGGTCAATTATCTATACACATACAAGATGTTCACTAATAACCTACCAGAGCATCTGGGGCATGTGTGAGGTAGAGATGTATTTGCCACTGGTCTTGGATCATCATTGAGGGTGACATTGACAATAGAGAATTGTATGCTACACATGGCTTTCTGACAGCATGACCAAGATCATGGCAGAAGATCAACCAGTGTGCATCACAGAGGTCAAAGAAAACCAGGTGTTTGAATGGCTGCAACCAATGCAGGTTGAGAAGAGTGTGGGCATGGCATGATTGCTAGCATATAGTGATATTCAGGAATGGAAAAGCAATATAAAGCACATTGGTGCTGCATAAATAGAATTTGATAGGGAAAAGGTGATTCCCATACACCAAGGCTGTCACAATGCCCTTACAAATCTACTCCATCTCATGATGTCACTACCACCTCTCAAGCTGCCACCTCACTCCATGGAATCTCACATTCTCAATGTACTTCCAGTAGGAAAAATGGACAGAAATCTGTGAGTCCTCAGCAGAATATTTGATGTGCAGTAATCTCATGTTTTATATAGGTGTTGTCTACATCCTTGCCTCCCAAACAGGCTGCAAACCCTGTTCCTAAGATCCATATCCCTGTCAAGAAGAAGGCTATTGAAACCACAAATGTCTAAAGGTGCAGATCTTTAGTTGTATATCTTTTATTTATTAACAATGTTGTTCAGTTTTTTGTGGGTCATTATATGTGCTCAATATACCACCCTGAAGTTCCCTGGCTGTGACAATGACTGATAATAGACCTGATTCTGTGTTTTTCTGTTCATATTTGTGTTTTCTTTTTGTTCATATCTGTCATATCAAGCTATCATTGCTATGAAAAATAAAACATTTTGCTGTAACTGATCCATGTTATGACTATATTCATTAACACCCAGATCCCCATCCAATCCACCCAGATCCCCACATATACAAAATCTATACTCCATTTGGAAATTGTCATGCCTCCATTAGTCTGTCCAACCAACACTGCTGACTCCACCCATCCATCTCCAGTTTCATTGATACATCAGCATCACCATAGAAACCTGGACACCCATCCCTGTTGGACTCAGACATACTCATGTAAGGCCATCGGCCTCAGAGACCCATTACCAGAGTGATTATTTTTAGATTTCAAATATGTATTTAAGTCATACAGCTGGTGTATGGGAACCACCTTTTCCCTATTAAATTCCATTTATGCAGCACCAATGTGCTATTCTTTGCTTTTCCATTCCTAAATATCAGCATATATTTGATGCTTGTACCTGGAATGGACTTATTCAAATATTCTCTAATTTTCCATATTTTTTTCAGGAATATTCCATGCAGAACTCGGCCCAGAATCATTTATTTCTGCTGTGCTACAGTTGTGGACCCATAGGCACCCACAAACCTTCACACAGCCGCCTCTCCCCTTTTGGACCAGGCATTTGGCTTGAATTCAAGCTCAGATGTCTCTGATCAATAAATATTCTGTAACTTCACAACCACAGCCTCTCAGGGCACTATTTTCTGTGGAGATCATCACCTGAGATGTGGCTATCCATGGCTGTCCAAACCAGTGCAGAAAACAGGGTGGACACCCTTCTTTTTGCCTGATCAGTGCCTAGTTCAGGGATCAAATCAGCTGATGGGTGATCAGATCAGGTGATTGCCTTGGAATATCCTACCCCTTTCCATAACATTCTAGCTGTTTCCCTCTATTATTAGATAGAACTTTCCAGAACCATTATTCAGCTCCTGATCAGTGTTAGTGCTGTGATCAGAACCTGTGATTGGCTTGGAATATTCTACCCCTTTCTTCCACCTTCCACAACCTTCCAGTAGTTTCCATCTATTAATAGACGCTTATTCAGAAATACAACAAATACGTATGTACAACCTATTTTCCTCAAATTTTATACAATACACTTCAATTCAAACTTATTTTCATATTTCAACATGATTCTCAAATTTTACACAATATACTAGATTAAAACATATTTTGATATTTTGGCATAATTCTCAAAAATAATTGTTTTTTCCCCATTTAGTGGTGGCAACTCCCTTGAGGGAACATCCAAATATCATTGATTCTTTCTTATACAATACTTGTAACATAATTTGAACTATCTTTAATCCCCACCTGGTATTTGTATATCTAAATACCCTATATAATACCAATTATATTCATATATACATTCCTATTATATCCATGTAAATAATTATGTTCATCTCAACCAAATATCTTATCTTTTAAAGTTTATTAAAATATAGAATATATGTTTATATTTATGAAAATTTCACACATCCGAAATCTTTTAAGATATCCAAATTGTAACTCCCTGGCTTTATGTATCATTGAAATTCTGATGTATATCTCATATACATTAGAATATTGTATACTGACATGATTCCGAACAAGCGTCATAGGTAGAATATTCCAGAAGCATTAGTCAGCCCCTGTAAATACAATATATAAGGAGGCCATTCTGCCTCTGAAATAGTAATATATTCTACCACTTCTACCCATCTTCTGCACACCAGTGTGACTAGAGTGACATACAGTGTCATCCTCTATATCTCAGTAACTGTTGATTACCAGTTCAAGGATCTTTTACAGTTGTGTAACTGTACTTGATTGCACTTGAAGTAGTGATATTCCTGCTTTGGGCATGAGTGTTTTGGAACCTGCAAAATTATGGTGTTAGGGCAAACTCTAAATCACCACAATTCCATGAATGAACAGCTGAGAAGAATATCAAACCCTGCTGCAGCACAACTCCAGAAACAATTTAACATTTGTACTTTGGTTACAATCCTTTGTATTGGTCAATGCAGACTATATGCAGAAAAGTAATATGTTTCTTAGCAGCAAGAAATGAATAAGACTTCCAGAGTCTAGAGTTCACAGATGCTTAGGGGTCCAGATATTCCAAAAAGAGGGGAATGCACTTAGAGGCTAGAGGAAGTAGGTGGATGAATCCAACTGTCCAACCAGTGGCACTCAGAAGCGGGTAACAGCGATGTGTGAAGTAGTCTAGCAACTGCTTCACACGAGTTCAAGCTTCTAATGCTCTGCAAAGGCAGTATACACTAGATATTCCTGAAAAAATATGGAAAAATAGAGAATATTTGAATAAGTCCATTCCAGGTACAAGCATCAAATATATGCTGATATTTAGGAATGGAAAAGCAAAGTATAGCACATTGGTGCTGCATAAATAGGATTTGATAGGGAAAAGGTGGTTCCCATACACTATGCCCAGTGGTCCTTGAGCTTCAAGTAGGCTCCGAAGTGCATCCCAAGCTTCTTTTGACGAGGATGCACTTGATATATAAACCAGCATTGAGTCAGCTACTCTCAATCTGATAGTGGACAGTGTATGGGAACTGGTTTTCCCTTAAAAAGATCTTGTTTAAAGTCCCAAAACTGTACAATTCCGCTTGATGGCCTTAAAATATCAGCATATATCTGCTGCTTTCTCTTTATTCAGGGCCATTCAAATATTCTCTATTTTTTCATATTTTTTTTGGGAATTTTCCATGCAGAAATGAGTCTACAAACTTATTGTTCTGCTGGGCAAAGTTTTGGACCCACATGGACCCACAAACCTTCGCAGATGTCAGCAGCCTCAAAGTCAGCCGGAGTCACCCGGACAACTGACTCATTTTCAATCACATGACTCATTTCAATCTCCAACTCAATCTGGTCACCACTGCCAGTAAATCCTCAATATCTTCCCAACCACTGCATCTCCTGACTCCATTTTCGGTGGAGAGTTCAATAGAAGCCATGCCTACCCATAGCTGTGCTAATCAGCCTGGGAAACCAAGTATTGACCGAGTTATTTGAGTAATGGTGACTCATGCAATGACTCCTGCCATGACTCATGCTATGACTCCTTCCATGACTCATACCATGACTCCTGTGATTACTTATACTATGACTCCTGCTCTGACTCACACTATGACTCCATCCATGACTCATGCCATGAGTCAGAGCAAATCCAAGCAGCTCATTGGCTAGGAAACTTCCACCCCCTTCTCACATATTCCACTAGCTTCCAGTAGTTTCCATCTATTAATAGGTAGAAGTTTCCAGTAGTATTAGTCAGCTCCTGTAAATACAATATAAAAGGAGCCCATTCTGCCTCTGAATAAATAACCATTTCTACCCCATCATTTGCACATCAGTGTGACTAGAGTGACATACAGTGTCATCCTCTATATCTCAGTAACTGTTGATTGTCCAGTTCAAGGGTTGCTTACAGTTGTGTAACTGTATTCGATTGCACTTGAAGTAGTGATTGTCCTGCTTTGGGCGTGAGTGTAGTATCTACCTCACGTGACTACAAATCTACAGGGTGAGATTGTCTGTCGATAGTCCTGCCATTAGTGCTCTTGTTTAAGTTACTAGTGTGTACTGCCTTTGCAGAGCATCAGAATCTTGAACTCGTGTGAAGCAGTTGCTAGACTACTTCACACATCGCTGTTACCTGCTTCAGAGTGTCACTGGTTGGACGGTTGGATTCATCCACCTACTTCCTCTAGCCTCTAAGTGCATTCCCCTCTTTCTGGAATATCTGGACCCCTAAGCGTCCGTGAACTCTAGACTCTAGAAGTCTTATTCATTCTCTACTGCTAAGAAACGTATTACCTTCCTGCGTATCGTCTGCATTGACCATTACAACGGATTGTAACCAAAGTACAAATGTTAAATTGTTTCTGGAGTTGTGCTGCAGTAGGATTTGATATTCTTCTCAGCTGTTCATTCACGGAATTGTGGTGATTTAGAGTTTGCCCTAACACCATAATTTTGCGGGTTCCAAAACAGACAGTGCCTGGCAGTCCCTCTTCTTCCATGCATCAAGATTTGGGGCTTGGGCTGCAGGTAATGTCCCCTGTTTGATGTATTCCCACAAGCCTTGGTCCATTAATATGTCAATCATTTTTATTTTCCAGACCGCATAATTTTCCGCACCTTTAAGCAGGTTGATGCGATAGACATTAGTGTGTTCTGCCATGGATTTGTTGTCTTTGTGTTACGGTGCTGGGTGCGGGTATAAGGTTAGGCAGCAGGGCCCATAACCTATTGAGAAAGTATGATGATTATTGTGTATTCTAATATGCATGTACTTATAGTAAACATAAAGATCTCTACATAGTAATGCAGTGTGCATTTCCAAGCAACCATCGCAGCCATTGGTCCGATGCGTTGGCAGGCCGAGGTTGTCATGGTCTCTCAGCGATCCTCAACAAGGTCAAACTGCTCCTGGGTGCAAAGCTGACTTGTATCCCCAAGTGGGGTTTCACCAAGGATGCGAATGAGACTGGCAACAGTCTTGGATCGGACTTGATCATCGCCCAGCGTGCCTGAATTATCCACGACGATTAGAGAACAACAGAATTTGAGCGCCCGCTTGAAGACGGGGCGATCCCAGAAACCGAGGTCATTTGTGTGATATATACAAGTAGTGGGTGAATCAGCCTCAGTCCATTCTTATGCCATCCATGACTGTGAGTCTCGTCGACAAGCACGGCTAGCGTACGATTCATGACTGCTTTTGAAGTGTTCCAGTGGCTTGACTGGAGAAGTGTAAAGTCAACATCTCATTCAATGGATTATCATAAATGTCTATCTTCCCTCTTGTCAAGCCCAAGTCCAATGCCAACTAGCATGCCTGCTAGAAACATGCAGTCCGTTACCAGACGGTGGGGAGAGAGGGGCACCTTGGAGTCAAGGCAGATTCCAATGAATTTAATCACAAACATGTCAAATTTCAGGTCACCTTTACCCTTGTGCAGACGGTATGTGAACATACGTGCCATCCACATCCTGTCTGACAAAGGGAGGCGTGATATATCCAAATGGTCAGGTGAATTATCCACTGCAGAGGAAACGACCAAAAAGCCTGGATCATCTGGATCCATGTCCCACCGATTGTAATAACCTCCCAAGGCTACGTCTCCGTCTGTGTAGATACGAAACGGATTGTCCAAATCTTGTTCAACACAAAGTCCCCATATTGCTTTCAGGCATCCCACCGCAGGATAGTGACCGAAATCAATGTAATTTGATGCACCATAATAAGATAAGAAATAGAGAGCATGCTTCAGGTAAGATCCAACAAACCAACAGGCGTGGGGACGATGACCGGGACAGAAACTTTGATGCGTGCGCACCCAGGTGTCATAGAAGGGAGGGAAAAAACCAATGAGATGCTTGTTGTAGTAAATTTACAGTTGCAGATGGTCTCATAGTAAAATCCCTTCAAAGTCGAGCAAAGGCAACAGCCTGATCCTCTACGGCCGTAACCAGCCGCAGGTCGAGTTTGGCCGCGTCCAAAATCTCTTGATATAGCCCCTTCTGAAGGAAGATATAGGTTGAGATTTCGATCACCCGAAAAACAGCAACTAATACCTTGATCAAGCCGTAAACCCCTGTCTTCGCATCACCGCTTCGTTTATCGGCTAACGCCAACGCATGCTTCAGGACGGTCTCGCTTCCGCCGTCAATAATCTCATCTACCATTCTCCAGGCGAGGAGTTCCTGCGGCGTCCATCTGTGACCTTCCTGGACGGTCTTACGCAAGATAATGGGATCACGAAGTTTAACGCGAAGAAATACCATTACGGCATACGGAAAATCGGACCCCAAATGAACCTATGTTCATGTGGAATTGGAAAGAGGTGAAAGGGCACAGCGATTCACGATACCTCATTCATCGATGCCCAGCACTTTCCAGAGGACATGACTCTGTAATCACAACCAAGTCCCAAGAGCCACCCACCGGCAAATGCGTGACCATTTATGGCTGCAACCATGGGAACTACCATTCATTAAATCATCTCCGCACGATCACTGAAAGGTCTATGTTGCTCACTTGGGAATGTCACCAGACGAACCAGGAATGGATGAAAAATATCTATTTGGAAAAAACCATGCTGCAACAACATCATCAGCAAACGACTAGCTCTTACTGTGGAAAAACCCCTGCTCCGCTAAGGCAGCATCAAGTTTGAGTCCTAACCAAGTGTCAGAGCGCTGCATTACGTACTGGTCACAGCCTGGTGGTAACTCACCGTTACTGAAAAATTTATTTTGTTTCATATTTCCTGTTATAACGACAGCGCCCTTTCCCGATTCCACGTCCCTCCGCTCTTGCGCAGATCTCCACGCATTCCGCCATGCCAACTCAACGTGATCGAGGGCAGGCAGGAACGCATTACAAAGGAAATGAGAGGTGAATCGGCTATCGGGACCTTGCCGCGTACTTTAGCGATGTTAGTTTTCACGGGAAAGATTGACCAATAAACCGTTGTGTAATTCAACCTGCCATATATGAGGCAATGCTATTTTCCATTCGCTATTAGTACTCTAAGGAATATGTAATGTCTGTAGATACTCACGACGTGTCACCGTGAGGAGATGGTTCTCCTTGGATGGGAAATGAATAGGATATTCCATTAACTGTTGCGATCGACAATGTGTGATATTGTTATCGGTGAGTCCAACATTTACATAAGCTCGGCCTTCTTTCTGCATTAGCTAAGGCAGCAAGACCTCCAGGTTTTCCAGAGAGGTGACCGAAACATTGGTCTAGAGATACTATTTGTCTCGAAGTATGAAAGCAACTATATATTATCCCTTCTGCCGATTGATGGAGAGCATTGACGCGTAACGCTTGCCAAGGGTGTCACTAAATCATATGGAAACGAACAGAATAACGGCACCACGCGTTCCTAGTACTGTCACTATATCCTCCTGACGCTCGCATGATTCTTAGGCATCCACGTCTATGCTCATAGAGACATCGCTCCAGTCCTGAAGTGTCTTCAATGTGCTCTCGCACTTGGCCTTCACATCTCTTACCGCATCGCTGCCCAAGAACAAGTTTCCAGTCCATGCTCTACCTTGTGCGACACCCTCGTCTTTCACAACATTCACGATCGCCAAAGCAGCTTTCTTGGGATCCCCCGTCTGCGTACCATTTGTCTTATCGAGGTAAGCCCGCACGCCGTTGCGTATGTCTGCGTACTCTGGGAGGTCCTGTCCCGTAACGAACTCAACATGGTCGATGTTCGCCGTGCGCAATCCGCCAGGGATAACGTTGAGCACCTTGATGTTCAACGGTTGGAGTTCAGCAGCTAGTGCGTCCCCAATGGCTTACGCCAATGGATCATGGTTTTAGTCGTCACTGAGGATGAATACGATATATGTCTCCTACCATGTATGGCCGCCTTTGAACTCCCATACATTGCTGCTCGTTCCCATCTATTTAGAATCTGCACTAACGTATATCTCAATCCAAGATGAAGCAGCTAACCATTTGTCTTCCAAAACAGGCTAAGTCAGCACAGCAATGGATGTTGGATGTCTCGATCTCACCGGAAAATTTGTGCGCCACCCTGAGCGGCTGCCCACAAAAACAATGGTGCCACTTCTACGGGCTTTCATGTACGGCAGGAATGCATTGGTGACGTTTATGCTTCCGTAAATATTTGTTGCATACATCTTCATAAAGCTATCAACTCTGTGCGAGACACAGCATCAGAAGAGAAAACAATGGGCTTTAGGGACAACAAACCCAGCTTCCTCGATGGTTCCCACCATCGAATATCCAGCGTTGTTTACAAGGACGTCAATGCGCCCCCAAACAGCCGCGGCTTGCTTTGCTTTCTCCTCAATCGCTTCAAACATATCCGTAACATCCAGTTGAAGGAAAGTAAAAGTTTCTGGATATAAGTTCCCCAGATCTAGAAGCGTTTGTTCAGATCGCGCGGATGCAACGACCCTGTCACCTCGAGCGAGAATGGCGAGAGTTAACTCGCGACCTAGACCAGCTGAAGCACCTGACAGATGCACGTTTAACTCTTGTAAATCCATATGTCCAATCACTGATACGCACCTGTAATAACCCATACCATCTGCGAGGATATGCCTGAATTCATGCTGTAAACCGTTACAGTGAGATAGAAGCTTGTCGCAGGCGCCAACTTTGTCTTACTATTCATATTTATGTCCCACACCGGGTGCAAAATTGACCGGTCCACTTAATGTTGATTGACCCTGATCCAAATGTGGTAGTCTTACGTAGTCTCTTACCTCGAGTTTCATGGGAAACGGTATAAGTAATTATCGTCCCGCCAAGCATATATTCCCAGAACAGAATATGCCCTCTTCCCTTCTTGTCTGTTACATCATCCGGGAGACAGACTTCCTACCACATCACCTATTCATGAGCTCAGAGGCAGGCAGGAATCGATGACACGCTCAGCAACACCGACGTTTCTCACGCGGATTATTGGAAGGTCAATTCAGCTCTGCGGTTTCCATCATCTCTATACGCTACTCGCTTCTCTGGGCTGTCATTGTGGTTCCAGCACTTCCCCAACACGATACAAGGCTTGAAGACTACTACCTCCGTCTCGAATTAACGCGTGGGCAAAGGTATATTGCGTCTGGTAAACTCAGAATTCATCCACAGAAGGAGCTACGCTGACGTAGATTGCAATATCATTGGAAGGAGATACATAGAGGTTACTATGAGAGGAGACAGTCAAACGATTGATGAGGGCGAACCTATTGAATCGAATCCCGAGCGCTACACCGAGGATGAATATGGAAATTCTTTTTCCGCGGAAACAACTACCCATACAAGGGCAGACGTGGTGAATTTTTTGCGGTTCCTTGTCCTCGGGTTGTCTGTCTGATGAGACCTCCAGATACCCCCCTCCATGTGCTGCGATCAAGCGAGCACCCAGAGTTGAAGGCTCGTTAGTGAAACATTACCATCTCGTTGAAAACAAGTGTTGACTTCATTGTGGATGTAAAGCAGCAATACTATTCCTATAATTTGCTGCCCTGTAGAGCACTTGGCGTGAGGTAGGGGGTTATTGTAACGCGCAGTTTCCGTCTATACTTGTAATAAACACTTTCAAATTTCATTATCTACTCAGCAAGATTGAATGGGTGAGCTTGAATGGATTGAGTACTGAATACAATGTCAAGAGTGTTACCGTGACATGTCAAACCCTGCCTCTAAAATGATCCTGCATGCGTCTTGCGTCTTGCTATCACTTTCCATGGTCACTACATCAACATCGCTCGCGAGACTTAGAAACCTGATGCCTTGCGAGTCCTGTGAGTTAAGGTGCTGCAATTGCTTTGGATAAACATCTCGTCAGTACTTTTGTGCATTCGAGGCGCGTGCTTTTCTATTCCCAATTGCCATGAAAGGCATCGGTTTCTAGCGTTTCAGGTCTCTCCTTGCTTTTCACAGGAATAGTTCGGTCTGACGATTCGTTCAAGCTCATGATGGGAAACCAGACATAACATATAGCGATCCCCCCTCCTATGGTGCAAGAACCGCCACAGCCTGTGAAAATGACGAGGGCATTATCCTCGAGTGCTAATGCAAGAGCTGCTTTGGTGGCGTTGGTCATTTGTGTATGGTTCCTTTACTGACGTCGAGTCATGGGTGAACAGCGACCTATGAATAGGAACACTATGTCGCATCAAGACGGACCTGCCATCCCATTTAGTGAGGGCCCTTGTCTTACAATTTTTCTCCTCCTTCCTGAATCGACACTTCAGGCTCTATCGCTGGCGCACTGTGCGTTGTTCCAGTTTATAATGACTTCAACTTCTTCAGGGTCACTTGACCCATAATGCACGGCACGTTGCTGGTCTAGAAGGTCAAAGCGGCTTTGCCTCGTCGAGTTGCTATTGTGGGAAGGTCTTCCAGCGACGGCTAGCCCATGGTAACTATAGCTACACAAAGGATATACGTGGTGGGTCAATTCCATTCCAAGGCGCCGGAATTAAGACATAACTGACAGCCCCGGTTTCAGGCTGCTTCTGGCCTGTGGAGAATGTTTTTAGTTAATTGTGCTGCATGATTAGGACATGCGACATGTTCTTCTCACCCTTGCTAAACGTTGCTGACACCACTTGACCCCATGCCTTTTCTGCCCCTATTTCTCCTCTGGGTTTGACCTCTTGGTCTTCCGTCCAGAGCTTTCAGAAGTCGGCCTGTTTATCTTCATGCTTTCACATGTTCCGTCATCACGTTTCTCGCTTTCATCATATATCACTTGCGAAGCCTCCATGACATTTCTCTGCATAACGAATATTAAAACACGAACGCATCACCAGGAATGCTGAGTTTGCGTTCTAGGAAAGGATCGGAAGGTTGCCATCGACCAGATGTACACCCATGTTATCTATGCTTCTGTTATAAACTCCCTTCTCTGCAGTGAAGCGACCTAGCTTGCCAAAAAGGCATGCAAGGTGAAAGACAGCATGATGGACTAGTGCGAATGATGCGGTTGATGACAACATGGATAGATTATGTTCAGTGTGAAGATCAGGAAGGATGGAGTATATTTGTGTGTGTATGTAGTACAATGTGTTGCCCTTAAAGATACCAAGGAAAAGACGAAACCACCAATGATATGGTGTTGAATGTAGAGTCGCGATCATGCAACAAACAAGCGGTCGACGTATTCGACGTAAAACCAGAGATAATCCCACTACACTACCCGGACACAGCTCAACATGCGACGCCATTCCGACCCGGCATCTGAATCAATCCAATGTCACCTTCTATCACTCCAACCGCACATTGTCAAAGAAGGAAGTGATTGGAGCGTGTGTCGAGGTGTACTAGGAGAGTTTTAGACAAAAGATGTGCGATAGGAAGCAAGCCAATTACCTTGAACGACCCTATATAGAGGTGAGCAAGGCTGTTCAGCAAACGCTGCCGCTCCTCTGCAGTCTCAGTTGCCATACGCTCTGAAATTAGCAATGAGTTTCATTAACTAAGGATGAGAATTCGAAAGCACCTTTATCCGTGAACCAAAACAGCCATCCCACCAAGGCATTGACCTCATTGTCAACTTTCCAACCGTCGTTCTGCTCGGTCCCACGGTGAAATGGACCCCCTGCGTTGATATATTCAGATGCGAGCTTGTTCACGCCGGCGTAACAGACAAGTTGCCTATAAAGGTCGAGATGACAACCGACGACGATGACGAACCATACCATATCAAGATAACCGAGCGTCATCTTTTCCTTGATGTCTCTCTAGATGCACCTGCCATCCATCCTACTTTGAGGACGGCGCCCATCGAGTCTTCCGAGGCAAGGAGACAACTTGGGCTGAGGTGAGTGGCCCCATCCCTGATATCTCTTATAGATACTCAGCCAACAGTTGGTGCGCCAGTTTTCTGGCCGCCAGAAATGAGTGCGGTATTGGTTTACCCACAACCGGAGATTTGCCGCGTGAGTTGGAAATCTTTCCAGGTAATGCCCACACAGGCATTACCCACATTCTTGCCCTGCACTCTCGTCCTGGGCCCACGCACATGAAGGATGTCGTTCTTTATCCGGTGCATTCTGTTATGGTCATCCCGGATTCGAATATTCAACCGCCACGATCCGACGCCAGACAAGCTCCTGACCTTGGAGTTGTCTTACAAGAACAGCACGTAAACAAACCACATATCGTCACCAACTGTTGTGGCTGCCATGAATTGAGGAAATGGGATGAATTTGAACCGTTTCAAGGTCATGAACCGCTTCATCAGCTCATTCGCCTTCGCTCTAGCAGCCCTGCAACCTGCCCCGAGTCTGCGCACCGCCGGCCAAGCATCAAACTTTGATTCAAAATGTTGGAGTATAGAGAAGGGTTATTTTGCACACATATCTTGGAATGGATGGTCTTTGACGTGCACAACAATGGAGGCAAGTCTGTGGGTGGACCGGCCGAGTTTTCACCAACGAGAGCAAGTGCTATGCGTTCCAATCTATCGCTATGCGTTCCAATCTATCGGTGGGGCAGCCCTCCAAGCCTGACAGAGGTGAACTTGAATGGACATAGGGAGTCAAGGTACTGCGAAGGGAGGCATTCAAATAAGAGGCGGATGTACGCGCCGTTGCATGTCGTGTGTTGGAGGCTGCTATACCACTCTGCTCCGCGATATGCACCTAATGGAGTTGTGGAGCGACCAGCCGCGGGGTGATGGTCACGGACCACGGAGGTGTGACGAGCCAGATGACATCCACTGGTCAGAAGGCGACAGATAGCAAGGATGCATAGTTCAGAGGTTGGAGCGACCAGCCGCGGGGTGATGGTCACGGACCACGGAGGTGTGACGAGCCAGATGACATCCACTGGTCAGAAGGCGACAGATAGCAAGGATGCATAGTTCAGAGGTTGGAGCGACCAGCCGCGGGGTGATGGTCACGGACCACGGAGGTGTGACGAGCCAGATGACATCCACTGGTCAGAAGGCGACAGATAGCAAGGATGCATAGTTCAGAGGTTGGAGCAGATGAACAACCGTCTCAGCAAGGCGTTGATTGTTGTGAATATAGCGTGGAGCGGAATCGCCGCGACAGACATGCAAGGACGCGATAAACCCACAACTGGCTGGAGCATCAAGGCTATTGAGACCATTGCCACTTGCAGTGCGTGGAGACGCGACAGATTGCGACATGACGTTGGGCTACGGCAGCAAATCATCCATTCTACACCCGTGACAACAAGCCTCCCGACTATTCCCCTATATGGGGCCGCATTGTCGAGCCTGTCATGTTCGTCATGCTGGGACCATGGTCTTACGCTTACGAGGCTGAGATCAAGGCACTAATAGAGAGGCGCGACAAGATTATTTCCGTGTCAAAAACGTGGGAGACAAGAAACTCACCTGAACGTCCTTTGGGTCCATTTCAGGGAGGTGGACGACGATCTGGCCATCTGACATGAACCCAACTCGGTGAAAACCCAACCCGGTGAAAACCCAACCCGGTGAAAACCCCCCTCCCGTGCAGCAGTCAATGTGGAATCCCAACGAAATGTCAGTTTTGTTCTCGGGGGATACCATAAACAACCACATGTTCTACATTTACGGCACGGGCGAGATTCTCGATAGCCAGGAGGTCTTTGACGAGGGCCTCGGTATCGGAATCGACAATGGCTCCTTCATGAATGCGTGCCCCGGTGCAGTGGGGGCGGTTGGTGCATTCGAATCGGCCGAGGGTACGGCCATTTTGGAGAATGCCTCATGCAGCTACAAGACCCTGAAGGAGCTGCTCGCTGGTCATTGTCGGTCGAGGTGGATGATGTTGATTAAGTTCAAGAGTACGCTCTGTACCGGGTGCCGTTCATCAACTGCAGGAGGAAAGCGCGGCATTAGAAATACAAACAACAAAGGAAAGAGAGAGAGCACATACTCGGTACACTGGTAGTAACTGTACGTCCACTCCATGGGAGTGGCTTGAACGCAGAGTCAGACATGGTCACATCCGCAGATACAGATATGAAGGTGACGATGAGGAAGGGGAACATCGCAGAAGACAACGTCGCTACCAATAAAATATGTGGATAGGAAGAGGTGGCAATATATTTGTGGTGAGATACGACAATAACGCCTACAACGCAAAACTGGGAAGCCATGGCATACCAGTGGAGCGGGAAAGGTAGAAGTTGGGGGGGTGGAAACAAGGGACAGACGGGGTATAAATACTGCGTCGAACCTGCTGACACAGCCATCCATATAAATGCCCCAAGCTAATGGCTATTCCACCTACATAGCTAAACACCGCGGACGCCACTAAGCGCCACGGAGTTTCAATACTCATCAGTTCCCGATTCGGATAGCGACGATATCTCGAGGCTCGAGGGCACGATTGGGACGAAATAATTCACTCTCGGCAGCACCACAAATTCTCAAGGACAAATCCATCTGCGTGAGAACTGCAACTGGATCTACTGGGAACAATTGATTTCGCCCTGTGGCACGCCAGTTGACTCCCACCTTCCAGTAGTCATGCCTCGAATACCACCGATGGGGTCCACGACATCGATATAAGTGCATAAATGAGTGTGACAGATATGGTATGTACATTGTGCATGTATCCATCAACCGTGTGACTACCCTGAGCCTGAATCTCAGACGTGACTATCCACATCCACACGAACGTTGCTTTGCCGACGTTCTTCGCAAGCTGAATTCTCCTGGGGGTCTGCCCTTGTACTCACATAATAGGTCTGTATCTGGGATGGTGCTTGGAGAATGCCCGAGGTTGCTGTCCATGAGCAAGAATATCGCCTTTTTCGAAGGGATAATGTCATGGGGCATCAGAATCCCGATTAATGGCGTAAAGACGCGTGGGGGAATATATTTGTTGTACGTGATATTATTGATATGTCGAGCTGATAGCTCTGTCCCATAGCGCGCTTCGCAACCGACCCTCAGGGCGCAAGTGACACACGCTGTGGCTCCCACGGGTTCTTTTTTATCGCCCAAGATCTGTAGTCGATGTGTATCGCACGTTTGAAACCCAATTTTAGCCTTTTTCCATAAGCAGGAGATCCTGTCAATCGTTTGTGAAAATTTGTTTCAAAGAGTTCTATTGTTTCGGCATATGATTCATCCGAGACACGGATAGTTCGATATTGAGTTCACGTGCAGTCTAGCCACTTACAGGCAATGTTCGACACCAACAATCATCGATTATATGAAGTCGGCACTTTAGGCGCTTCCAGGTCGAATATTCTCTGTTCTAAACAAAGGATTGGGGTCTCTGGCGCCTCGCTCAGATCGTTTTTCCCGGACATACCCCGCAGACGCAAGCCCAGGCCCACCCAGGCTCCACCACTAGCACCCTCATGCACCTCCTCACCCTCCGCCCTTGCCTTCTCAACGCCGGCTCTAAGGCGTCTCCCAGGACACCCTCGCATTTCCTTCCCATTAATCTTTGCGGATATCCTATCCATTCGTCTGACCCAGCTCATAGTCTGCCTGTGGGTCGCTGCACCGGTGAGTCACAGCTGTAAATGGCGGGTGAGGGCAACAGAGCTGACTGGAACTCCCATGCAAGAGCATTGCATCAACTCCCGCACAGGAACAGCCGGTAGTTCAGAGGTGTGCCATATACCACCATTGGTAGCGTCAGCATAGATCCAACGCACGCAGGTGAGCACTTCCTCGCGTGATCCATTCGACGCTGACAGGCACCCAGCAGGACATCCTCGCCAACACCAGCGTTCCCCTTATGGATCCCGCTGTTGATGTAGCTCCGCAGCATGACCCCGTGCTCTACCACCCTGTTCCCAGATGTGGGCCATACCAGGTCGCTATCCCATGGTCTCCTTGTTGAGCAGTACCAGCACATCCTTGTGAGTGATTCCAACGGGAATATCCTCGCAGTAGCTGACTCGAAACCTGTCGCAAGCACAGCCAATGCAAACAACTCTTGTCCTATGTATCCTCCTTGTCCTTCGCAACTTCCTTCACCTTTGGTGCAGCGCCCGTGAGAATCTGTTCCAGCTCCCTTTCATGATGATCATGTCGATCTCAATTCCATACTGACCTAGCTCTCTTATGTAGTTGCCTCTGGGTGGCCTTGCCAGCCTTCCAGTCTATCAGTCGGAGCTGCGTGGCTGTTGGCGAGCAGGTCCAGACCCTTGCATGGCCTGCAACGTATTCCAACAGTTCTCATATCTGTTGCTGTTTATTCCATGCATTGACATTCGGCGCAGATACATCTTATTCATCAAGCTTTGTTCGTGACCTAGCTTCATTCCATCAATGGATCCATAACTACAACTACCGTCCTCCCGGGCTTCAGAGACCCTACTCGAACAGTGTCACCTTTATGTCATGGATAGGCATCCAACTGGACATTCCCTTCAACACCAGCACGTGTCTGAACAAGACCAGGACTTGCTGTGGCGCCAAGCCAGTCTGCACGATCTCTCGCACAGTCCCAACCACGCATCCATAATAGCATCCAAGCCATATGTGCATCTGTGGTCGCCTGCTAGAGAAGTACCTGCATGTTGCGGTGAGTAGTCAGCAAGACAGCATATGTCTCATGTCCACCCCATCTCTGATTCAATCCCTCTCGCAACATGACACGCTGTTGGTCCCTTGTGGGAACCGGCACGACTATTTTCAGAGGTGTGTACTGTTATGAAACATCAATATCGTATTTCCATCGTACCTCACAATCAGTCACTGAGCCCCATCCGAACATCAGACATGATACACTGTCATGTTACTGTCCCACACACGAACACCCGTCCATTTAATCAATAACCGAGTACATTCAGGAGTAATGAGTGTATATGCTTAGCTTTTATATTTGTAACGAGTATTTCGATCTAATCTTCTATTTATCACTCAATTGACTCAAACCCCCTCCATGTCTCGTTACTGTAGATCACTTGTTAATCACATCCGATCCCCATTTTGTACCTCCCCATTCACTAATTCTTCGCTCACATGGTCGATTTTCTCTCCTATCTGTATACATGTGATCCTAACACCCCGATGTATGATCCGGATGACATGTTCGCCTTCATTTGCATAAATACGCTTACCGTAGATATGTAGTTCCCTAGCAAATCTGAATTGTATATTCCTTCAACTCACTCTCTTGCTTATTCATGAAACCAATTGAAAATTGGACTACTACGCTCTACCGTCAAACATTGCTATTAGACTGGATTATCTACACGACGATCTATCAACTCATCAGATAAATCTCATCTGACGATCACACCCTTCAACATGTACGGTGTCAATGCTCTCAGGACGGGAAAAGCGACTGACTTCCTGCCCCCCAGTTCCAACCTGCTTCCAACCTGTTTCCAGCCCCCGTAAATATTCGAGCTGGATTTGCTATGGAAGTACAGCGACATATTATTTTCACCGTTGTATGTCGTAGTATCACTATGTCGCACATGGCAGCTCGTCAGTTCTGAAAAAAAACCATGCAACCCTGTTTGGTTACTACTTAGACCCCTATCCCCTGCAGCCAGATGCTAGCCTGTTTCATCTCGCTTCTATATGTGCCACCGTTGCTGCCATTCACCATATACTGCTTGTGAAATTATACACCCCTTCTCCGTGTAACCAACATTGAGCGAATGCAGGACAGTACAAGACGGTCAAGGTGGTGTTCTAGTTAAGAACAGGCGCGGGCTCTCGATTAGACGAGTGCTACCTACTCCCAACGCGTTGTTCGCACAGTTCCTTTCTAGCTAAGCTCCAACCTCAGTGTATGCATGCCTCACAGTCAAACGACCAACGACCATCCTGGGGGACTCGAGAGATAGAATACGAAAAGCACGCTAATGTGCCGAGTAGCATACCATATATTACTCTGGAGATGGAAACGGGATGAATAGAGAGCAAAGCGGTGAAGTATAGAATTGGGTATGGCTAATATTACACAAAGAGGTATCCTACAAGATACCAAAAAAAAAAGAAACAACCAATGGATGGTCTTGAATGTAGAGTCGCGTAAGCAACAGACTGTGCTCCCCCAAAGCAAATGACACTACATGTGGTGGAAGTTCAGGCACGTAAAATAGTCGGTATATCCTCGTGGAGAATCAAAACTTTCCACACATGTCGAATGAGTATTGACATTGACATTGCTAATACTCATTCGACCTTCCCGTGTAGCGATGTGCCAAAAGTCCCCACCCTCCACGAGGCCATATGGACCATTACGACATCGCTCCCACATATGATGTTACAGTGAGATATATCCCATCTTCGCACTACCACGTTTCTCACCGTTGTTTGGATGCTGCCTCTATGATGGAGCGGGCACAAAGGCAGGACTAGAAAACTCACGGTTTTGAAGCAAACAGTGCCTATTCGCATCTGCCTTCCGCCGAAACGCCGAGCCGCTGTGCGCAGATGTACAGACTCACGGAAGTTCCATGTAAGTAATCAGACAAGGAAGCAGGAGCACTGGAACGAGTCTCCAGCCCGTAGTGTTCCCATTCGACGTGCACCTGAGCATTATCCCTGGTCTTTTGCATTGTTATCCCGCACTGCAAACATACACATGTGGTTCCCATATGCTGCAGATGGGCGTCCGCTGTTTCGTTTCTGACGCGGTTTGGACTTGCAAACCGTGTCAGAAATGAAACAGCGGACGCCCATCTACAGCATATGGGAACCACATGTGTATGTTTGCAGTGCGGGATAACAATGCAAAAGATAGGGGAGAATGCTCAGGTGCACGTCAAACGGGGACACTATGGGCTGGAGACTCGTTCCAGTGCTCCTGCTTCCTTGTCAGATTACTCACATGGAACTTCCGTGAGTCTGTACATCTGCGCACAGCGGCTCGGCGTTTCGGCGGAAGGCAGATGCGAATAGGCACTGTTTGCTTCAAAACCGTGAGTTTTCTAGTCCTGCCTTCGTGCCCGCTCCATCATAGAGGCAGCATCCAAACAACGGTGAGAAACGTGGTAGTGCGAAGATGGGATATATCTCACTGTAACATCATATGTGGGAGCGATGTATACGTCAAGTTATATAAAGTTATCTCACCTAGTATAGACCGAGTCGCATCAAGTGCGCATTTCCAAAGACCGTCATGCCTATCCAGCAGGGAAGGGGACTCTCCCTGCTCATGGCATATGGTCAATGATCTTAGAGGAACAGTGGGTGAAAGAGTGCAACGCCCCGCAGACAGAAGTGAACTGACGGATACTAGTACAGAAACAATTCCCATAGCTCCTGACTGCTCCACTTCATCAACTACAGAAAGAAACATGGCATCAATAATAGGAAGATAGTGTGCAAGATATAGACGCACGGCTGGTGCGGGTGGGCATGCGTCCACTCATTAGTAGTGGCTTGGACGGGCAGTGATGCATGGAGGCGTCCGTAGATAGAGACATGGCGACTAGCAGACAATAAGACGCCACCGAAGACAAATCTGCCTATAATGAATGGGAAACAGTAGGAGGATATTCATGTTGAGCGACAATGGTGGAGAGAGAGTAAAACATGGCAGACATGCAAGGGGAAGGAGCGAGGAGAAATGCGAGATATAAGTACTGCAGGAATCTGCTGACACAACCAACCACACAAATCTTCAACAACAACCGTCCTGTTCCAAACTCCGCGGAGACGCCACAAGGCGGAGTTTCAAAGCTTGAGCATCCATCAGGACCCGATTGGGGTACTCGAGCCTCAAAGGCAGGACCTGAATGAAGGCAACACCAGATATTCAATCACAAATTCACAATCTCCATATCTAGGCACAAACTCAATCGAGAACAATTGAATGTGACATCAGGGTGTGGCACATCCCCTCCACTTTCCAGTGAACACGCGTTCAGATGGCCACAGTGGGGGGTCACGGCGTCAGAAGTGCTCCTAAAGGGTGTAACTAACATGGTATCCCATTTGTGTCTGTGTATCCTTGAGACTGACAAGTAACCTGACCCTGAATGTCAGGCGGAACACTTTCACACGAATGCCATTCCGACGTTCTTCGCAGCTGAAACCCCCCAGAGAAGGGAGTCCTCTCCTCATTTGAGAGAGAAATCCAGGGCCCCATTGTTGTGATGAACCGGGAAACGTTCCGAGGCGGTTGTCGTGGGCGGAGCATCGCCTCTTTGGACGCGATATTGGGGTCAGAATCAATAGAGACTCATGGAGAGGGGTTCCCACAATATCAGTGGAATTAGAAGTTCTTGAAAAGATTAATATCTCGAGCTGACAGCTCTACCTCGCAGTGCGCTTCGCAGCCGACCCTGAAGGTGCAGCCGAACCAAGTTCTGAACCCCACATGTTCTCTGTTATCACCTCAGATCTATTGTTGATTCCCAGGACACACGCGTGATCTGTCAGCCTATTATCAGCCTTTGTGCCATAAGCAGTTAATTCTGCAGAAATTTGCTTTCAAAGAGTCTTGTTTGCTCGGCACATGATTCATCCGAGAAGCGGCTCAATCAGTCTTCAATACTCTGTATTGTATCACTTCACATGCACAACCGATGTTGGACAACAATGATCATCGATCATGGATGTCGTTTCAGGTGCTTCCAGATCGATTTTTCTCCGCTCTAAACAAAGGACCAGACTCTCTGGCGCTCCGCTCATACCCCTGGTGTCGACACACCCCACAGATGCAAACCCAGGCCCACCAAGGCCCACCACCAGCTCCATCATTCTCGCCAGCTCACAACGGCCCCCCGCCTTCCTACGCCCTCTCTCGATCGTCCCCTCGAATTTCTTCCCCCAAGTCCATCGTTTTTGTCCCTGCGTCCCATCGATATCCCCATCCTCTCCGGCCGCCTTCCCCTGGCTGCATCTGCGGGTCACGGGAGTGAGTAGCGAGTGAAGGCAGCAGATTCGACCTGAAATCTCATGCACGTCAATCCCCCGCCACTCTGTCCTTCGTTGGCATTCCTGTCTTCAATGCCGTCGAGGGCGTAGACATCACCACAAGCAAGCACTGTCAGAACGTGAGTATTTTAAGCCATTTTCTCTACGCAACACTGATTGTCATGTAACAGAGACTACCAGCGTACTTTTTGTGCATCCCGGCCCTTGCTGCGGCTCCGCAGCCACGACTTCGCATGTCCCAACATCCTGTCTCCAATCGTGGACCCATACTCGGACGGGATCCCGGAGAGAATGCGTGGTCTCCTCTACTGCACCACATCGCGGCGAGTCGTTAAGGGAGGCGTATGTCTCAGACCCCTGTATAGTCACAAGTACCGCCGATGTGCCCACGCCCGTCGCTCTCACTATGCGAGCCTTCCCGACCTTCATCTGCCTCCTGTCCAACAGTGTGCCACCCCCGTGGGGACAAGCACGGTTAGACAGTGAACCTTCCACTCTATACCTCCGTTTATACGATTTTCCTTCTTGTCTAGCTCTCCCAAACCTTCTGTCAGTGTCTCGACACAGAGGCTCCACCACTAGCACCCTCATGCACCTCCTCACCCTCCGCCCTTGCCTTCTCAACGCTCCCTCTAAGGTGTCTCCCGTGACACCCCTCGCATTTTCCTTCCCCTTAACCTTTACGGGTATCCTATCCATTCGTCTGACCTAGCTCATAGTTTGCCTTTGGGTCACTGCACCGGTGAGTCACAGCTGTGAATGGCGGGTCATGGCAACAGAGCTGACTGGAACTCTTATGCAAGAGCATTGCATCAACTCCCGCACAGGAACGGCCGATCGTTCAGAGGTGTGCCATATACCACCATTGGTAGCGTCAGCATAGATCCAACGCACGCAGGTGAGCACTTCCTCGCGTGATCCATGCGGCGCTGACAGGCACCCAGCAGGACATCCTCGCCAACACCAGCGTTCCCCCTGTGGATCTGAACTGTTGATAGCTCCGCAGCATGACCCGTGCTCTACCACCCTGTTCCCAGGTGTGGGCCATACCAGGTCGCTATCCCGTGGCCTCCTTGTTGAGCGGCACCAGCACATCCTTGTGAGTGATTCCAACGGGAATATCCTCGCAGTAGCTGACTCGAAACCTGTCGCAAGCACAGCCAATGCAAACAACCCTCGTCCCATGTATCCTCCTTGTCCTTCGCAACTTCCTTCACCTTTGGTGCAACACTCGTGAGAATCTGTTCCAGCTCTCTTTCATGATGATCATGTCGATCTCAATTCCATACTGACCTAGCTCTCTTATGTAGTTGCCTCTGGGTGGCCTTGCCAGCCTTCCAGTTTATCAGTCGGAGCTGCGTGGCTGGTCGGGTTGCATGGCCTGCAACGTATTCCAACGGTTCTCACATCTGTTGCTGTTTATTCCATGTATTGACATTCGGCGCAGATACATCTTATTCATCAAGCTTTGTTCGTGACCTAGCTTCATTCCATCAATGGATCCATAACTACAACTACCGTCCTCCCGGGCTTCAGAAACCATACTCGAACAGTGTCACCTTTATGTCATGGATAGGCATCCAACTGGACATTCCCTTCAACACCAGCACGTGTCTGAACAAGACCAGGACTTGCTGTGGCGCCAAGCCAGTCTGCACGATCTCTCGCACAGTCCCAACCACGCATCCATAATAGCATCCAAGCCATATGTGCATCTGTGGTCGCCTGCTAGAGAAGTACCTGCATGTTGCGGTGAGTAGTCAGCAAGACAGCATATGTCTCATGTCCACCCATCTCTAAGGTGTGTACAGTGTCAATGCTCCCAGGACGGGCAAAGCGACTGTCTTCCTACTCCCCAGTTCCAACCTGCTTCCATCCCCTGTAAATCTTCGACCTGGATTTGCAATAGAAGTATTACAGTACAGAGCCGTATTATTGTATATCGTACGCTGGACACAATTCGACGTGATCTCTCAATTTTGTTTTTCCTCCCCTGTTCGGTTACTACTTAGACTCCTGTCCGTTGCAGCCAGACGCTAGCCTGTTTCTTCTTGCTTTTATGTGTGCCACCGTTGGTCATGTTGCTGCCATTCACCATATACTGCTTGTGAAAACTCTACGCCCCTTCTCCATGTATGCATTCCTCACAGTAAAACGACCATCCCGGGGGGAAGGATAGAATACGAAAAGCACGCTAATGCGCCGAATAGCATACCACATATTACTCTAGAGGTGAAACAGGATGAATAGATAGCAAAGAGGTGAGGCATAGAATTGGGTATGTCTAACATTACACAAAGAGTTATTCTACAAGATACCAAAAGAAAAGAAACGACCAATGGATGATCTTGAATGTAGAGTCGCGAATCCGACTAATCCATCACGGAGAAACCCAACTGCCCAGTCCCATCACGGAGAAACCCAACTGCCCAGCCCCATCACGGAGAAACCCAACTGCCCAGTCCCATCACGGAGAAACCCAACTGCCCAGTCCCTGACGGCGACGGCGTATCAGACGTCTCCCGCCCCTCCGACCCCGTTCCCCCACTCTCCGGCCCACCACCGGGTGGAAAATACGCCTGCTGCTGAAACCATTGCGCCGCATAATTCGCATGTGCCTGCGCAGTCCGGTGTCTCCCGCCATGATATGGGTCCGTCGGAGACGTCGGTGTCGGAAGACCACGATGGTTCACCCCTGTCGGAAGCAACAGACTGTGCCCCTCCTCCGGAAGCAAACGACACCACATGTGGTGGAAGTTCAGGCGGACTCATCCCAAATCTCTGTCGCCTTGTGCGAATCTTGACATGAAACGAGACAACAGACTGACTTCTCTGCAGCATCGACGGAAGGCCCTGGGTTACTTTGTGACTCCGAAAAGACGGGGCCACGGCACAGCGAACCCATTCGCGACCACTACTACCGGTCGCCACTGACCTCTCCTACCGAGCACACAAGGCGCTTGGAAGCTATAATACAACTAGTCAAAAGCCGCGAATGACTTGGTGAGAAATGAAAACTCACCCTCCGGCTGTGGCCTTGGTGTTTTGGTGCTGGATCAGCAGAAAATGTTGATTAAGTTCAAGAGTGCGCTTGATACCGGGTGTCTACCCGGACACAGCTCTATCACTCTTAGGCTCAAGCAACGCATTGAGGGAAGGGGACCAGTGGGTGAAAGAGTGCCCCGCCCCGCAGACAGAAGTGAGTCGACGGATACTAGTATAGAGATAATCCCCACGGCTCCTGACCGCCCCACTTCATCAACTACAGAACAGAACATGGCATCAACAATAAGAAGACAGTGTGCAAGATACAGACGCACGGGTGGTGCTGGTGGGCATGCGTCCACTCATTAGGGGTGGATTGGACGCGCAGCGAGGCATGGAGGCGACTAGCAGACAATAAGATGCCACTGAAGACAAACCTGCCTCTAATGACTGAGATGAATGGGAAACGGTGGGAGGATATTCATGTTGAGCGACAATGGTGGAGAGAGGGTAGGACAGAGCAGACATGCAAGGGGAAGGAACGAGGAGAAATGTGACATATAAGTACTGCAGGAATCTGACACAGCCAACCACACAAATCTTCAACAACTATCCTATCCAAACTCCGCGGGGACGCCACAAGGCGGAGTTTCAAAGTTTGAGCATTCATCAGGACCCGATTGGGGTAGGTACTCGAGCCTCGAGGGCACGACCGAATGAAGGGCACCAGATATTCGAATGAAAATTTTACAATCGCCATATCTAGCCACAACTTAATCGAGAACAATTGAATGTGACATCAGGGTGTGACGCATCCACTCCACTTTCTAGAGACTACGAGTTCGGATGGCCACAGTAGGGGGTCACGGCGTCAGAAGTGCTCCTAAATTGTGTAACTAAGATGGTATCCCATTTGTGTCTGTGTATATTTGAGACTGACAGCTAACCTGACCCTGAATGTCAGGCGGAACGGTTTCACAACAATGCCTTTCCGGCGTTCTTCGCAGCCGAAACCCCCGGAGAAGAGAGTCTTCTCCTGAGAAATCCAGAGTCCCATTGTTGTGATGAACCGGGAAACGTTCCGAGGCGGTTGTCGTGGGCGGAGCATCGCCTCTTTGGACGCGATATTGGGGTCAGAATCAGTAGAGACCCATGGAGAGGGATTCCCACAATATCAGTGGAATTAGAAGTTCTTGACAAGATTAATATCTCGAGCTGACAGCTCTACCTCGCAGTGCGCTTCGCAGCCAACACTTATGGTGCAGCCGAACCAAGTTCTGAACCCCACATGTTCTCTGTTATCACCTCAGATCTATTGTTGATTCCCAGGACACACGCGTGATCTGTCAGCCTATTATCAGCCTTTGTGCCATAAGCAGTTAATTCTGCAGAAATTTGCTTTCAAAGAGTCTTGTTTGCTCGGCACATGATTCATCCGAGAAGCGGCTCAATCAGTCTTCAATACTCTGTATTGTATCACTTCACATGCACAACCGATGTTGGACAACAATGATCATCGATCATGGATGTCGTTTCAGGTGCTTCCAGATCGATTTTTCTCCGCTCTAAACAAAGGACCAGACTCTCTGGCGCTCCGCTCATACCCCTGGTGTCGACACACCCCACAGATGCAAACCCAGGCCCACCAAGTCCCACCACCAGCTCCATCATTCTCGCCAGCTCACAACGGCCCCCCGCCTTCCTACGCCCTCTCTCGATCGTCCCCTCGAATTTCTTATCCAAGTCCATCGTTTTTTTTCCTGCTTCCCATCGATGTGCCCATCCTCTCCGGCTGCCTGCCCCTGGATCACTGCATCTGTGCGTCACGGCAGTGAGTGGCGAGCGAAGGGGACAGATTCGACCTGCAATCTCATGCACGTCAACCTCGCCACCTCACAACGGCCCCCCGCCTACGCCCTCTCTCAATCGTCCCTCGAATTTTTTCCCCAAGTCCCGTCGAATTTTTCCCTGAGTCCCATCGATGTGCCCATCCTCTCCGGCCGCCTCCCCCTGGATCGCTGCATCTGCGCGTAACGGAAGTGAGTAGCGAGCGAGGGGAGCAGATTCGACCTGCAATCTCATGCACGTCAACTTCGCCACCTCACAACGGCCCCCCGCCTTGCTAGGCCCTCTCTCGATCGTCCCCTCGAATTTCTTCCCCAAGTCCGTCGAATCCTTCCCTGCGTCCCATCGATGTTCCCATCCTCCCCGGCTGCCTCCCCCTGGGCCGCTGCATCTGCGCGTCATGGCAGTGAGTAGCGAGTGAGGGGAGTAGATTCGACCTGCAATCTCATGCACGTCAACCCCTCCGCTACTCTGTCCTTCGTTGGCATTCCTGTCTTCAATGCCGTCAAGGGCGTGGACATCACCACAAGCAAGCACCGTTCGAACGTGGGTATTTTAAGCCATTTTCTCTGCCCGGCACTGATTTTCATGTAACAGGTCGAGGGCGTGGACATCACCATAAGCAAGCACTGTCAGAATGTGGGTATTTCAAGCCATTTTCTCCGTGCGGCACTGATTGTTCATGTAACAGGACGCCATCTTCCGTACCAGCGTACCTTTTGTACATCCTAGCTGCGGCTCCGCAGCTGCGACTTCACATGTCCCAACATCCTGTCTCCAATCGTGGACCCGTACTCGGACGGGATCCTGGAGTGAATGCGTGGTCTCCTCTACTGCACCGTGTCGCGGCGAGTCGTTAAGGGAGGCGTATGTCCCAGGCCTGTGTATAATCACAAGTACGACCAATGTGTCCACGCCCGTCGCTCTCACTACGCGAGCCTTCCCGACCTTCATCTGCCTCCAGGCATGCTCCTGTCCAGATGTGCCAGCCCCGTGGGGACAAGCACGGTTAGAAAGTGAACCCACTACTCTATACCTCCGTTTATACGATTTTTTTCCTTGTCTAGCTCTCCCGACCTTCTGTCAGTGTCTCGACACCATGCGTCATACTCACCTCTTTTATTCTCGACTACCACGTTCCTGTGTCACCCATCACCCATTCACGAGCTCTGAGATAGGCAAGATGACACGCTCAGCAACACCAGCGTTTCTCGCGCAGATTATTGGAATGCTGATTCGGCTCTGCAGTTTTCAGCATCTCTAAACACTGCTCGCTTTTCTAGGCTGTCATTGTGGTTCCAGCACTTCTCCAATGCAACACAGGGTTCGAAGACTACTACCTCCGTCTCGAATGAACCAACATCACGCGTGGGCAAAGGTACATTGCGTCTGATAAACTCAGAATTCATCCACAAAAGGAGCTACGCTGACGTAGATTGCAGTATCATCGGAAGAAGGTACAGGTTACTATGAGAGAAGACAGTCAAATGATTGATGAGAGCGAAGCTATTGAATCGACATCCCAAGAGCTACACTGAGGATAAATATGGAATTTCTCGTGTTTTTCCGCTGAATCAGTCACCCATACAAGGGCAGACGTGGTGAATTTTTGCGGTTCCTTCTTCTCGGGTTGTCTGTCTGATGAGACCTCTAGATACCCGCCTCCATGTGCTGCGAGCAAGCAAGCACCCCAGAGTTGTCACTCAGTGAAACATTACCATCTCGTTGAAAACAAGTGTTAAGTCCATTGTGGATGTAGAGCAGCGATACTATTCCTATAATTGCTACCCTGCAGAGCACTTGGCGTAAGGTAGGGGGTTATTGTAACCAGTGGTTTGTGTCTATACTTATAATAAACGCTTTCAGATTTCGTTGTCTACTCAGCAAGATTGCATGGGTGAGAAGCTACTAGATTGAGTGCTGAATACAATGTCAAGAGTGTTGCCGTGACAAGTCAAACCCTGCCTCTAACATGATCCTGCCTGCGTCTTTGGTGTTGCCATCAATTCTTTCCATGGTCACTACATCAACATCACTCGCGAGACTTGGAGACCTGATACTGTCGAGACCTCTGAGTTGGGGTGCTACAATCGTGGCGTCTCGTGCTAAATATTCGAATTTGCCTACAGTATTCTGCATGGACACGGTTCCCATTGTCTATTCATGATGCTGTATTACAGATCGTACATATGCAGAGCCGTTCTTGGTGCTATGCGTACCCACTAAATGTAACGACGACGCTGTATATCAGTCTTTCCTGACGGAAATAGAAACCATTAGTGCAACCTTCAACTTCGACGTCCCATCGGCAGTAGTGTTGACGTGATCTACGACCAAGTTGTTTCTCTTGATGTAAGGCTTCGCACCTAGACGCATGCGATATATCTTCACTGTGGGGAGTGGAATCACTGAAACTCGTGGTACGAACCACTGAAATTTCAATGGGTGAATCACTTCATTCGGGGAAAAACACTGAAATTCAGTGGTAAACATACGGAGGCCATTTTAGTAGGAAAGTGTTCATACCTGTGAGTGCGTTTCAGGGGTGTGGCCATGAGGATTCAGTGAGCAGGGACGGGATCTCAATGTTCACACTGTGATCTCCAGGAGTAGAATCATGTAGATTCAAAAGATTATCAACATCATAGTCAATTGGCACCATGAACCCATCCGCAGATGCAGCCTCCCCGCCCACACCACCTCTGGAATCCCCTAATCCACCTCCCCCCTACTCCACTCGACCACAGGTTGATTTAGCGAGTCAGGAAGTGATGTCAGCTGCTGTCTCAGATCAAGTTGATACATTATTGTCCGGCTGATATTAGTATGCCCTTGAGGCTCTGTATGGGAACTGGTTTTCCCTTAAAAGATCTTGTTTAAAGTCCTGAAACTATACAATTTCGCTTCATGGACTTAAAATATCAGCATATATGTGCTGCTTTCTCTTGATTCAGGGCCATTCAAATATTCTCTATTTTTTCATATTTTTTTGGGAATTTTCCATGCAGAAATGAGTCTACAAACTTATTGTTCTGCTGGGCAAAGTTTTGGGACCCACATGGACCCACAAACCTTCGCAGATGTCAGCAGCCCCAAAGTCAGCAGGAGTCACCCGGACTACTGACTCATTTTCAATCACATGACTCATTTCAATCTCTGACTCAATCTGGTCACCACTGCCAGTAAATGCTCAATATCTTCACAACCACTGCACTTCCTGACTCCATTTTCAGTGGAGAGCTCAATAGAGGCTGTGCCTACCCATAGCTGTGCTGATCAGCCCAGGAAACGAAGTATTGTCCAAGTTATTTGAGTAATGGTGACTCATGCAATGACTCCTGCCATGACTCATACCATGACTCCTGTGATTACTCATACTATGACTCCTGCTCTGAGTCACACTATGACTCCATCCATGACTCATGCCATGAGTCAGAGCAAATCCAAGCAGCTCATTGGCTAGGAAACTTCCACCCCCTTCTCACATATTCCACTAGCTTCCAGTAGTTTCCATCTATTAATAGGTAGAAGTTTCCAGTAGTATTAGTCAGCTCCTGTAAATACAATATAAAAGGAGCCCATTCTGCCTCTGAATAAATAACCATTTCTACCCCATCATTTGCACATCAGTGTGACTAGAGTGACATACAGTGTCATCCTCTATACCTCAGTAACTGTTGATTGTCTAGTTCAAGGGTCGCTTACAGTTGTGTAACAGTATTCGATTGCACTCAAAGTAGTGATTGTCCTGCTTTGGGCGTGAGTGTAGTATCTGCCTCACGTGACTACGAATCTACAGGGTGAGATTGTCTGTCAATAGTCCTGCAATTAGTGCTCTTGTTTAAGTTACTAGTGTGTACTGCCTTTGCAGAGCATTAGGATCTTGAACTCGTGTGAAGCAGTTGCTAGACTACTTCACACATTGCTGTTACCCGCTTCAGAGTGTCACTGGTTGGACGGTTGGATTCATCCACCTACTTCCTCTAGCCTTTAAGTGCATTCCCCTCTTTTTGGAATATCTGGACCCCTAAGCGTCCGTGAACTCTAGACTCTGGAAGTCTTATTCATTCCCTACTGCTAAGAAATGTATTACCTTCCTGCGTATTGTCTGCATTGACCATTACAACAGATTGTAACCAAAGTACAAACGTTAAATTGTTTCTGGAGTTGTGCTGCAGTAGGATTTGATATTCTTCTCAGCTGTTCATTCACGGAATTGTGGTGATTTAGAGTTTGCCCTAACACCATAATTTTGCGGGTTCCAAAACAGGCTCCCTGGACCCACACTACCTCAAACTTATTTCCCCATGATCCAACAGGCTCTGCATGAGCCCATAGGACCCAGGAGTGTACCCAAGAGCCTGTATGCATATGTATGTAGCATAAGTAACAAATGCAGATGAATATGCTTGCCAATATTTTGTCATTATCAAGAAGATAGAAACAGAAGTTTGGAATAAACTTAGTCAATATACTAACTGCTGTAACATACAGGAAATAGCTTTTACAAGTATTTTGTGAATTGAATAAAAAACTACATTGAGAAATGTAACTCAATCCTGGGTGAACAATAAGATGAATCAGAGCTCAGAGTCTGAGTCAGAATCAAATATTACTCAATACAAAAGATGAGGTTATTATACTGTACATGTATAATCAATTACTCCAGTGATGGGATCTCTGAGACTGATGGACAACAGGGAAGGGTGTCTGAGTCCAATGGGGATGGATGGGCAGAATGATGGGTGTGATTGGTGCAGACTTCAGAGATTGGATCAGGACCCATATGGAATGTATATTTCATTTTCAAGGAGATCTGGAGGGAGATCTCATTATGAATATGGCTGTAACAGAAGGTGAGTGGAATATGATTTCATAACAAGGCCTAACAGTGTAACAGTCTTGCAGGAAGTTACAATCTTGACACAGAGCATCCTCAGGGATCTAGAGATAAATTCAAATCATAACACTTCCATCTATCTCAGCTGGAGCTGTACCTTAGGAGTGAAAGTATTTCTGAATGAGGGTGGAAAGATAGCAAATATTGTATAGCAAGATGTATTACTTAGATCTACCTGCCTGTGTCTAGAGTATAAGACATGACATAGATACATTTTTAAAACTGAAATTTATATACAGCTAAGTATATGCAGGGCCTACCTAGCTGGATTCCGGTAGGAGGTCAACACAAGCGCACGCAATAAAATAACTTGTGGCAGTCGCGTGTTCCATACGAGCGAAGATGCCCTGTTGTTCTAAATGTTGAAATCAATCATAGTGAGAGACGCACGTGCACATAGTCACGTGAGTACAAAGGATAAGGAATGTTTTGGCAGAGTTTTTAATTTTTCCCTCAGTTGTCTATCTAACAACTGAGGTGAGGATCAATCGCTCTTAATAATGTTTTTGTATCATTACTTACAATAAAATGTAGCCTCACATAGTACAGGTAATATATACTCAGTTGTCTTTCTAACAACTGCGCCTGACATAGTACAGATCTCTATACTAAAACCGAGCACAATACTGAGAAGATGTCTTAGAAAGAAATGAAACTGTGTACAGTTGATCAGTAAATAAGAATGTTTCACGGAATATCCTCTTACGTGGCCGTAGTACTTGGCTCAACAGATTGAAGTTTGTGCTGCGTTTTCAGTTGAAGACCCAGCAGACATTGGTTAGGGATATCTCTGGATGATTATTTTGACGTCGATAATAGATGATCCGCCAGTACACTGAATCCGACTGATCAGCAGCCAATATGATGGAATTACATGATAGCATATGATAGCCATCGAAGAGGGTGGGAGGGCGTTCCGGAATGTTCCGTGTATTACACCTCAATACAGACCTGTGAAAGGGCATTAAGCCAACCAACTTATAGTAAAACAAACAGAAAGTGGCCAGTACATCATGCGTTGTCTGGACTGTCTTAGGGTCGAACGACGTGTCGTGGATGGGCGCTTCTTGGGTCTACATGGGCGCTTCTTGGTTCCACAACACTTCTTGGTTCTATAACAATGCTTCTTGGCTCCACACCATTCCTGCGTCCATATGACGTTTGACCATAGAATGTTCTAGACAAAGCATGGTGTAGTGAAAGTGGCGGTCACGTTACTGAAAGATTTTCATGTGCCTTCCTAGAATGTCTCATCAGCTGCCGGGCTTGTAATTATTCACAATCATTCATACACATGCATCACGTGGACAAACCCGTACTTTTCTATGGGCTCTGACTATGATGGAGCTCTGGTGAGACCCCACTTGGGCATGGATCGATGCTTCTGAGGGCCGACTGGGGTCGGGGCTTGGATGTTGATGAATGGTTTGTTTCCTATCTTGGCATTAGGCGCGAACGCTCAGGCTCGTCGTAGACTGCCGCAGGCACTTCACAATACGTTCGAGCGCGTCAAGAGCGCATCAAATTGACACCGTACTGAACCCCTTACCCCCATTTATAGTCGAGATGGCCGCGTTTCCCGTCTCTCTACCATTCGTTTCTTTCTCATGGTTTCCTACCTCCTCTTAGTCCCGTTTGCTGCTGCAGTCCGCGGTGCCGTTGTCTCTCAATACTGGGAGTTGGCGGCAAAAGACATTGCGCCGGATGGTTTCGAACGAAGTGCTTCACTCGTGAACGGTGTATTTCCCGGGCCATTGTTGTCAGCATCCAAGGGAGACGTTATAGAGGTCGATCTCAAAAACTCTCTTTTGGATCCGACCATGCGTCGCAGCACTAGTATTGTGCGTCCGTTATCTGTTTATTTTTTTTAAATAGCTATGACTCACCTACACCTACAGCATTGGCATGGCATAGTGCGACATTTTGCTTTCATTGCGTAGTATTCATTGCTAACTATGTATTAGTTTGAACATCGTGATGCTTAGTACGTGTTCAGCTGCTTCACTTTGTGTGTATTTTCTGATGGTAATGAAACAGCAATGATGGCGTTTCTTTTGTTACACAGTGCCCCATTGCCCAGAAGTGAGGATAATCCTGATCACCCTCCACCTATTGCGACTTCTAAATCAACCGATAGCCAATCCTATCTTTACACTATTCTTCCCCAGGGCCAAACTGGAACCTACTGGTATTTTCCATTGATGCTTGTTTATCCCTTCCTGTATGAGGTTGTGCGCAGGTACCATAGTCACCTGAGCACCCAGTACGTCGACGGAATTCGTGGTCCCCTCGTCATATGTGCGTCTTGAAGAACAGTCCGCTGTCTTGCACTTAGACTTACTTTGGTGCATACAGATGACCCAGAAGATCCCCAACGGTACTTGTACGACGTGGATGATTCAAATACGTGCGTATGCCATGCAAGTTGACGTCCTCTTCTGATATCAATCTTCGATATGGCTGTTGCTTCGTTAGAATAATAACCTTGGCCGACTGGTATCACGACACTGCTCTTAACTCGACAAGTGAGTTCGCTCAACAGTTCCATGGAGGCAATGAGCTCACTTGTATTAGATGCCTGGTTTGCTGGAGGCGTAGAGCCGACCCCGAATTCTGCCCTTGTAAATGGCATCGGCAGATTTCCTGGAGGACCTATCATCCCTTGGGCTAGGATCAACGTCACAGCCGGAAAACGTTACCGCTTCCGTCTTATCGGTTTATCTGCTGCAGGTAGGCACAGTAATTTGTATTAATTGAGCGTTAAGTAGCTCTTCGTTTATAGCCGCTTTCGAATTTTCGATTGACAAACACCGCATGACGGTTATCGAGGCCGATGGTAATACTCATGTTTATTATGAGAATATTGTATTTCTGACATCAGTGTTATTATGACAGGCATTGCACACGAGCCATACACGGTAGACTCCATCCCCGTGTTACCTGGACAGCGTTACAGTGTCATTGTAAGTTGCATTTACCACCTCCCAGCCCGGTTTCTTTGTTCATTGCTGCCAAAGGTCAATGCCAATCAAACAGTTGATAACTACTGCAAGTGTATGTTTTTGTTCCCTTTTGCGCTCATAATCGGTTCAGGACAGGGATCAGCCCAATAATGAGCGACCTTTTCCCCGGGTGTATGTATATGTTCTAATGTGCTCGTCCCTTCCTTCTGACTCGGGATGTCTACAGTCACGGGACCCACAAACAGCACATTTGCCGTCCTCCATTATAATGGGGCTGCCGACGCAGATCCCACCACTCCACCACCTACTGGTCAGACAAATGGTAGTGTCGAGTTTGAAGAGTTCAACCTCAAAGTGAGCTTTGAAGCGGATCATCTATTCATAAGATTTACAACCAGTATAGCCACTTGAGAACCCAGGAGCCCCGGGTGGAAACAGGTCGGCTGATCAGGTCTTCAACCTCACTTTTGCGCCGGATATAACCCTTCACCCCAATGGGGACACTTGGGTAAGTATGTATTAGTCGAGTTGTGATGATGCTCAGATGTCGGTATTCAGCTTATTAACGGTTCTCAATACGAATCTCCTTCTGTGCCGACATTACTGAATATCCTAGCCAACGGCTTCACAAATGCGTTCGCAAATATCTAGTGTTATATCGGCCATATACTCACAAACTCCACCAGATCACAATTCGCATCGTCTGAGAATACCATCATTTTAAAACCTAATTCTCTCATCGAGGTAAATCTAATTGGCGGCCCTGGTCATCCATTCCATTTGCAGTATGTGATACCGTCTATAATTTGATTTCTACTTGTCTCATAATCCCTTTCTCTTAGCGGACACGTCTTTGATGTCATCCAATCTGCCAGCGGTGGTGATGCAAATTTCGAGAACCCTCCTAGACGCGATGTTGTATCTAGTGGAGGTACTACAGACAATCCCGTACGCATCAGGTTCATGACAGACAACCCTGGTGAGTCACAGGATGCTGGTGTAGTCAGTCCTTGACGGTCGTGCTTAGGCCCTTGGTTTCTCCACTGTCATATTGATTGGCATTTGGGTACGTAGCCAGCTCATGATTAGAAGCTTGTTGTATCTGACATGGCCTTTATAGCTGCTGGCCTTGCTGTAGTCTTTGCTGAGGACCCCAATGGTAAGAAAGTATGCTTGTGAACTCGAGATGCACAGACTCATTTCTTTCCCCAGGCATCCGATCTGGACCAAAGTCTGTCAAACCAAGCGCCCAATGGAACCAACTCTGCGATATTTACAACAAGCTCCCTGCTGATCTTCAGTAAAGTCTCTTTCTAACTGCAGTGGGGCTCTTAGGTGCAATGCGCGCCACCATTTGCTTCAATCTTGATAAATTTAATGTGTAGCGTAGCGTTGGGGAGATTTTGAGCACACCTGCTTGTTTGCCTACGTTGAATATTCGGCCGCTTCATAGAAATCCTTGGAATTGATGTCTAATAATCATCGAGATGTTGCTTCACAGAATAGAAAAGTGTCCGCAAAGCGCATATCGGTTCGTCTGATGTGGCAGCAAAATAACATCCTGTTCGATCACCACGCGCACCAGGATTTCACAGGCTGAAATCTTCTGTACATCAATGAAGGTTCATTTCGTCTAATAGGACTGTCAGCGTATCATCATTTCCCTGATTCTTCACTCAGGCCTGCGCAAACAATACAAGTCCTTCTCACGACTACGCAGCCTGTATGAGGATGTTTGACAGCTGCAAGTGGCAGGCAGAGCAAGCACCCAAATTGAAAAGGCGGCCCTGTGATCAACTTGAGTAGGTGCTCTTACCAGTAACCATTCATCCTCAGTCGATTTGCTTGTTATACCGCATAGTAGCACTGCCAGTTTTCATCACTGCATTCATTTGTGACTGCGTCAGGGTACCCTGATGGGGAACCCTTCTATTAAGTATGTCCTGACTTTCGGCAGCATGTTGGAGGAAGAGGGATTGGAAAGCTTATCACTGTCATCAAAAGATTTCGCAATGACTGAGATCAGTGGTATAAACACATGGTATCACTGATTCCCTATACTCGCTCAGCATAAACGTTACTGTAGGCCCCTGTAAACTATGCAAAAGAACCTCAGAGTCACGCTTCCTGACTGCCATTGCGAGCCTGCAGCGCACATGTAAACGCTCCAGTGCAAGGATGGCTTTTTCAAATTTCCCAGCCACTGTTTGCCCGGCTAGCGCTGCACTTGCAGCGCTCATATAACGCGCGCCAGCCCAAGGGCGATGGATTGATGTTTCAATTTTGACCACTGTTTGTCTTACTATTACTGCGTCAGCGTCTAGATCCATATCATGATGCTGGCGCGTGATCCGACATGCGGATCCAGATGCATCGGCGCTTCAGCTGAGCTGGAGTTCTTTCCTGTCCAGGCGAGAGACGGCAGGGAACTGTTTTGAAAACGTGTTCGTCTACATGCTGCAAGCTTCAAGTTGAACTCGGGTTAGTAATTGATGCTTTCCAGAATGCTTTCGTCGCTAGCTTGGAAAAATGAACCTTCTTGTCCCACTGCATCAGTTCCCTTTCTTTTATTCAGATCTAGCAACTTTTTACAAGCACATACCACATTCGTCGCTACATGATGATTGGTACCTCCCCGATGTTTCTGCTTCGCATAATCCGTACTTACAATTGAGTAGGGCCTCCCGCAGAGTATGAACCTACGACTAAGACATTAGCCAAGGGTCCCTCAACAACTCCTGCGCCGTCGCACGACGCTGTGGATCAAGTCTCAGACACCGTGCCATGAGCCCCGCTGCCCCTTCTACATCCTCAGGAGGAATTGGGTCTCCACAATCAAGGAAACATTCTTGAAATGTCTTGCGGTAAAACCTTTTGTTCGCAGTAGGCTTGGGTTTGCCTGTCCTCGTGCCAACTTGAGTATGGTAGAAAACCAAGGGGAAAAAAAACGGCAACTTACAGTCGTAATCAAAGTATTGCGCGCTCCGAGACCACCGCTGCAGTAAATCCTCGTGGAAGAATTCACCACAAAAGCATATCATCTGATATAACATCGTATCCTCCTCGGACTGACCAGGCACCGTCAGGCTTAAAAAGTACCTTATCGTTGGTGACGATATTGAACACCTTTTGGATATGAGTTCGTGCCATTCATGGATACCTGAATATCCAGTGTGTTTACGCGCTTACCAAACAGCCAAACGTCCAAATATCCACCGACTCATCCCATACGCCTCCTAAGATAATCTCAGGAGGTCGTAAACCCAGTGGCGTAATATCATCCGTCGTCTGATCTTTGACTATCTGGGCTGTGTTCCGTCGGTACTATTCAGGTTACATATACGACCCGCAAGAACACAGGGGCTCCCTGTAACGCACCGCTTCCAAAGTCCGCTAGCTTGAAGGTGTGGGACTGCAGTGTGTCCACAGGGGGTTCGGGAAGAGGCTGCGAGGCGTAGCCAGTGACCATTTTGGTGAGACTCTGTGTGGGTGGGTAGGCTTTGGGTGTATTTTCTTTGAGCCAACGATCGATGGACGCTGTCGTCCATGAGCTGCCTAGATCGATCATAATGTTATCAGGCTTGAGGTCTGCAAGCCTATGTCAAAACCAAACTCGAAATTCAAATGGATGAATATATGAACCAGTGTGCGCAATTCCCTGGGCGTGCATATCTGCAATCCCGTTGAGTACATGACGTAATATGCGCTTGGTGACGTTAACGGGAATGAAAGTCCCGCTGTTAGTTTGGCGGATGCTCGCAAGGCTAGAAGACATGAGCTCTGTTGCCATGCACAGATGTTCGCCGTCATCGACATCCACGCCTGGCTGGTAGAAATGGTCGAGAAGGCGGACACAGTGTGTAGAAGAAGTCGCTGGGGAAGGCGAGAGGCTTTGGAGAACTTGCAATTCCCGTAGCTTGTGCTCGCGATTAAAACGTGTTGTTCTGCCTGTTAAGATCTTTAGAGCCACGTGGTGGTTTCGACTAAGACCATACCCGACACAAGGTTTTACATGAGAATTGAAGCTAGGATTATGGGGAAGGCGACGTACCTCAAATCTCGAGCCAACCAGACACTAGACGACATCCCATAACCAAGCTTCATCTCAAGCTCAAAACGACCTCCTGGACCAATCATATCCCCAGGTCGCCCTTGGTAATAACCGAATCCTTCACTGGCAGGCACCCCCAATGGCTCTTCCATAAATCTGAGTTGCAAAGGCTCCTCTTCAGTGTGTATTGCGCTCATGGAGTGTGCCGTGATAGTGTAGGGTCGAGTGCAGACGACGACACGGGAACGCATGCGCAGGATTGGGAGTAGCCGCGTTCGTAGTATGGACATTGTAAAGACTTTCGGGAATATCCGGAAAGACCCTCGAAAGCCTTTGACTCACCCAGTAGCTCAAATTCATTGCCTACTCCATGCATTGTTGCAGCACCATTAATACCGAGTCCCGGGTGAGGTATCCCCGGTAAATGCCATAGTGAGAAGGCTTGCCATGAGAGAAATCTCGCTCGTAACTTTTCGTGCTTGTTCTTCGACACTTATGAACACCTGATGTGTTTGATGCTTGTCAGATTATGGTAGCGCTACTATGGCTATGAGAAGAGAGGTTTTCGAAGGGTGCCGTATCGTGTTTGTGTGTAGAGGCAGGACTTGTTGGAGGGAATCCGAATCTGAGTGTCTTTTTGAGGTATCTGTGCGCTAGGGCACGATGCTTTGAAGGGATTTAAGAAGCAATGTCGGAGATAAGACTCGGATGTTTCAGGGCTTACAAGCATGGACGAGGGTCAACGGTTGAGATTGCAGGTGAATGTTTTGGGTTTAAGTTTGGTGACTGGAGTTCCTTGGAACGAGACTGCCCTTTGCGATGTGAGGTTAACTAGAATATGGAGAGAGGTAACGTTCAATGTCTTGGTTTTTCATTCTACACTCGTCTCGTATCACTCAAAACATTTGGGAGCTGGGCCTATATATGGCAGGCACCGTCGAAAGTCCCATCTAAAGCCCTTCGACTTCGGGGTCACATGGCGTATTGGTAGGCATTGGTTCTGTGAGCATGTTTCAGGTGAGTACGAGAAAATACCGAAAGCACCGTCTAGTGTCAATATTTGAATTTTCTATAATCGTTACCTTACTTACCTAGTTCCATGTCAGGGATAAAATGTAGCAGTCATCGTCGAGGATTCCATATGACTGCGGTGGGGACAGCAATACGATGCCATATCAAGTCCGTTCCCCACGAGGGCGATAGGTTCAGGTTTGCCTTTCTTTCTGTGCGATTGTCGTATCACTTGCCCGTTCATGTTAGGCTGATCCATCCAAAATCCCTCCATTTCCGTGATTAAAGTGATGCATGATGTTGCTGCATCGATTTATTATACCTGTGTCATTGTGAACAGGCTTTTGGTAAGGACGACCAAGATGCTCTCCTCGTCGTTCATATTCGCGTCACCAGTTGCAATTCGGTATCAGGATGCTCTACCGTCCATTATGTGTCTGCTTCACAGGTGAGGTCAGTGGAAAGCTTGATATCTGAAGCTAGGTGTGGATGCCACATACTTTTGTGAAACCACTAAAGTCATTTGAAGCCTGCATTTTGTCAGACCACACTAGGATATCCAGTCAATAAGTTCAAACCATGTGTGACTCCATGCATGGCCAGGCCAGTACCAGGACCACACTGTTCCTCATCCCTTGCCTCCCTAACCCTATGCAATGTGAAGATCTCCTCCCAGGAGGCCGTATTTTCATGTGCCAGGCTAAGAAAGGTCCGTTCATGCGATTTTGACCACAACTTAATTGTTTACTTACAATGAGGTAGTGGCTGAGTGGGAGAACCCCGAAATTCCGCATCAACAATGGCTCTGACATCGGTTGCAGTTCGTGTTTTAGGGATGTGTCATTGCGTAGTGTCGCTCGTCAAGCAACATGAATGGCAGAAGCAATGTCCAAAGCAGGCGTGCGTACCCCCAGTAATTTACTAGCTGGTCTTCGCTGGCCAGTGCCTAGCCTCCCCGGACAACCTTTTTTTCACAGGTAAATACGCGACATGCGTTTTCGATGAGTCCAGGCCGCATGTCGTGTGCCACCGACCAGATGGGAACAAAATGAAAACATGGTCGAGAGGGCGTGCCGATTGGGCATCCCTCAGGGCCTCAAAGCAATAAGGCGTAGATGTCTAGTCGAAGATTGATGTCTCGTGTATCATTCTTGAATGAAGGTTGGAACTGTACGTGATTAGACGTGAATGCGACTAGGATAAATTTTTTGACTGCCCGCTTAGGACGGGAAAAGCGGTCGCTACGGCAGTGTTTAGCAAAGGTATATCTTCCAAATACGACTTTGGTTCACTGTCGCATTTAGGTCAGGCTTGGAATAAGTATTGGCAATAGGTACGGCCACGTTAAGATCCCAAGTCGTATCTCACGTCGTTTATAGCGTAGTGGAGCTATAAAGATCTTGCCCTTATCCACGAGAGTGCCATAGTCGTCAATATCTTCCCTAAAACCTCTGCGATCCTTGATATAGAAGATCTCTCTGTCCTTGCGATACAACACAAATCGGACTTGGAACTTGTCCTTGTAGGTATCGATCCATTCTTTGATGACTAGCACTCTAGTGCCATCAGGACAGCTGTTTGCCTCTGTGTTTGTGAACGGCTCCAAAGAAATTTTACTGTTAAAAGCCGCGCATACGGTCAACGGAGATTGAGCTGTAACTTTCGTTTCCTGTCTCTTCCGTAATACTACCGTGCAGCGGGTAAGAACCACTGCATGGCTGCATGGATAAAAGGATGTGCGCACGACAGGGCAGTATAAACCCAAGAACACAATCTGAAAGCATGGAGTGGATCAGGGCTACTATTTTAATTCACCCACGTGGTTCCCTCTGCGCTATGCTGTCCACCGCGTCTTTTCTACCAACTAATGAATGACTTGTTACCCAAGAGTTCCTTTGCCGCGGTTATATCCAAGCTCGCGAGAGCCTTTGTGTCTCCCTGACCTGCGCTCGGATTTCCGCCATCCACGAGTCTGCTTTAGTGTGATGACGTACTACAGCTACCTACATGACATTCTCTTGCAAACTTGTACCCGATCTCAACATCTACAAATTCAAACGTTTTCATTTAGAAGCTTTCATACACATACGCACTAATAGCCGCCCGCGTCTCTGTAGTTCTGCCACGCAACTTCTCTAGAGTACAAACAATTGTCCTGATACATTGATACCAAATTTGAACTTGAAATGCTACTCTGCACTATAGCAAGGGTCCTGTCTTCTGCTTCGTAATATCAGTCTCCCCAAACAGGTCGATAGACAAATTGCTTCCTTCCGCGGACTCGACACTTTCATCGCAACACCCTCATTAGTAACCTTTCCTATCCCGAGGCTTCAATTCCACTCCCTGGGCAGCGGCGAGATTACGCATGAGACCTTCAACAAGGGACCCCACGTCTGACTGGATGTTGATCTATGAAGAACCCAGCTTTCAAAACGGGGCTGTGCAGCAAACAGGATTGTAATCGGTGCACGTACAATGTCGAATCCATCATCAGCACGCTTCCTTGCACTTTCACCTGATGTACAGTAGAAGGCCCTAGATAGAAAAGGAGAAAGTGGGATATCAACAAAGAAAAGATCCATGACAGCGTGCGATATTGCTGTGATGCTCACACTTTCTTATGGTATTGATGGGCTACATTCTTTACCCTCTGTATGACCTTCTCGACCTCTGGATGAGGCTCTGGATTAGGGGTGGGGTATCCCAACGCCAGCGATAGGTCAAACGGCCCAATAAAGAGGACATCTTCGCGATAGACCATTCATCAAAACAAACATTCAATCAACAACTCATATCACTCACCCACCCCGTCAGTCTGCGCTATCTCTTCGAGATTATCAACCGCTTCCCGGCTCTCGATCTGAACACAAACAATCACTTCATCGTTGGCTTTGGCGGTGAGGTATTCAGCAGCGTCAACCCCCCATGTCTGATGCGTATACGGAGACCCAAATCCACGACGACCTACCATATCCAGAATCAGTATTCTCCATTCCATAGAGATTTGAACCGCGTAGAAATAGAAAATACCCCACGCATCCACCCCACTCACTCACCTACTGGCGGGAATCGCGCATCAAGCGCAACTTGTCGTGCAATTTCAGCATTAGCCACCATAGGAACTATGACCCCATGTGCGCCTGCATCTAGTGCCTGCTTGATCTGATGCGATACCGATGGCCGACTATGCTCTACGCCCGGGGCAGGCACCCTGACCAGCACAGAGGGTCCCTGGTGCCCTTCCGCCACATCGCTTGAACCCGTCATACCAGGAAGAGCCGTTACACCTGCGATTGTCTCTGCCACTCCCGGAACGAGCGCAGTGAGCCCGTGTTCGCAATCAATGCACACCCAGCTGAGACCCGACGTCCTCCCGGCAAGGGCTATCTGCCGTGCGGTATGCACGGAGGGAAACGTCAACCATGCTCCAAAAGCAGGTGTCTTTGCCCGAAGGGCTCTCAGCAACGAGTGTGCCATTCACGAAAGGTAGTCTAATCCAGGAGGCGCTTCAAGTGCGCACCCTCTATAGTTATTTACACTCCGATCAGTAACCCAATGATCTCGACACACTATATATTCCTAATCTGCTGCAGTCCCGTTCTCGTGTCTAGGTGCTTGGCTTTCCCTTCTTCTATCCTGCTCCTCTTGTTCTTCGTGTGAGCCCCTGTTGTCATGGTCAGACTCAAACCGGACTGAAGACTATATAGCATCGGAACTGACGGGAGAGGATTCTCTTCAATAGGCAAAGATGCTAGGAAAGTGCACACAGCAACAGCTGTCTGGCATATAAACAGCACCCTCAACGCGGCGGCATAAGAGTCTACCGCGGCCTTTCGAAGCGGAGGATCGAGGGTCCTAATAAATTCGGTTTCCTCTCTAATGCGTCGGATTATCTGGGAAGCATCGCTTACAACGACATTAATCAGAACAGACAGACAAAACAAACCTCCTGAGATCCGGGACCTGTGATTTTCCTGCGTAGTTGTTGGAGCAGAACTGCCTGAACGAGAGCACCTGCGAGAGAGACCCCTAAGACCTGTCCGGAGGTCCTGAACAGATAAGACACTAATATTGTCGGTTAGCTTCAAGTGTATGAATTTTTCACAGAGTCTGAGCATACTTCCAGTGGCTACTGCCATGTCCTTCCGTGGGACACTGGCAATGAGAGCCTAGACGCAAACCGTCACGTGGAAAAACGAAGAGAAAAAACTATTGGCGACTTACGATCAGAATGCTTGTAATAATACTGGAGGCACCCAGTGCGTTGGGAACAATATCAAACCAGAGGTGGAAAGTGGAAGTATTGTCGTTCCATATAGAGACAGACACGCAGGATATCACAGTGAATAAGGCAGACCCAAGCGTTAGGTAGTACAGCTTCCCCGTGCGGCGTATAACCCTAGAGATGAGGTGAAAATAAAGTATGACTCATGGATTCAAGACACATACCAACCAGCGAAAACACTTCCAATAGATAATGCGATCTGCAGGCACCAGCGTCAGCTGCAGAGTATAAAATGGGGTGGTAATACAGACTGAATTCGGAAGTAGATGCAACCCTGTTGAATATACATCAAGATCTCCCTGTTTCATGTGATGCGTTCATTTACTTACCGGCTTCCGATGCGGTTGTCAAACGGACCGCAGAAAAATACTAGGCTAAAGGTAAGCAGCGAGCATCTTGGACATATTTAAGACCCGTACCAAAGGTACATTGTAAAGCTATGCATTTCAAAGATCAACATACTTGATGGGACGGCATCATATGAGTTGTCCAACGTACCATTGAAAAACTAACGGCGCTGGCGAAGCTGAAAATTCACGTAGAGCGTCAGCTACAATGATCCACAAGTGAACCACACAGATTAGCCTACAAATTCACAAACGAAATGGCCATTGGCGTCCGCTGCATGAGCAATCTCATAGGAAGCACTGGCGCTGCACTCCATCGCGCCTCCACCCCCACGAACAACGCAATAGACACAACACTCGCAAGGAACAAGCCCCACACCATAGGATGCGACCATGGAATGTCCTCTTCGGTTTTCAAACTCACGCCCAAGAGAAGACAACCCACTCCCGCTACTAAAGTCAGGGATCCCAGCCAATCAATACGTCGAAGCTTGTCGTATGTGGATTGAGATTCAACTTCGAAGGGGAGCTGTATATTCACTTTCAGAGCCACGAGCGTTATGGAAAGGAGAAGAAGGGGTATCTGTGAGCAGTGAGGACCGTCAAGTGAGAGTCGGCATCTAATATATTACGCACCTGAAACAAAAACGCCCAACGCCTGCGTTGAAATTGTCCGATTCAATGATAGAGACGCTTTGCTGGATGGCTTACCATCCAAATGTATCATTGATCCAGCCACCCAGTGGACCGCCCAGACCAGCTCCCAAGCCGAAAAGACTACGTACCGTGGTCAGTCAGTCGGAACCATAAGGAACTCTAGCTCATACACGTTCGCTAAACCTTGGAAAAGCCCGCGTTGCTTTCTGATTGATCTTCAGATTTCAGGGAGGGGTGGTGTATGTACGGGACTCACAGTGGTATCAAGTCTGTGACTGCGATGCTAGACACTGAAAAGCATTGATATCAGATGAATGCATTCGTATCGCTCTCGTCGACATACCCGTCATTACGCCCCCTCCTCCCTGATAAGGCTTAATGAGCAGATTCTCGCATGAAAAAATACACCCACCATGCCGGAAATAGCACGCGCCAGAATCAGCATATTCATCGAGGGCGCAAGGCCGCATAATAGCGTTCCACCGGCTATACTGCATATGAGTGAACGGCAGCGGCATAGAAGTGGGAAATACAGAACTAAACAATGTGAGACCCAACAGCATGGCACCTTTGCGCCCAAGGACGTCAGACAGCCTTCCTGAAACAGAGTAAACGATGCTGATTTTTCTAAATCAGCCAAAGGCCGGGCTCGTACCATATAATGGTGTAAAACAGCAGACAGATAAAAGGTATGAAGTGCCTAAATATGACGACTTGTGGGACTGCAACCACGTGCGGTAAGCATATGTAAATCGGTCGTATACAAGGTGCATTCACCTGCTGGAAGAAACTCCCGATAGGTGAGATAAGTGTCGCTTGAGCGGACACGTTTAGCCTCTGCTGCCACCAGATAGTACCAAGCAATACACACCTACAATCGTCCCTGCCATTACCGCCTCCCAAATCAGTCCAATTCAATAAAGGATCCCACTTAGGTACAGACCGTCCAAGGCACCCAGAAATACCGCACTCCAAAGTCCTATCAATATCCATATCAAGGTGATCCTCGTTACCTTGTTGGGAGAACTTGGCTTCGAAACATTCAAAACCGGCTGGACATCTGAAATAGAGTTGGTTGTGTGGCGCTGCAGAAGAGGTTCTCTCTCCATAGATTCGCTTTCGCCCTGAACGCCAGCACAAGAATGGGCTGACACAGCCACGTCACGTGATAGACGCGGCCCGCAGGCACAACCGCAAGCCGAACGCGATTCTTTAGCAATGTGAAAGAATGCTGTAGATCCAGCTTTGTGCATACATTTCAAAGGTTTTTGAACAGATTGTCTGGCACTGATTTTCTATGCTCGGCCTGAACGACATGGAATGTGACCAGTTGTCTTAGCGTCATATCAATGCTGCCCCAATAACCATCGTTGATCATCGTACTATGGCTCTGAGACTGGATTAGATGAACGGCTGTCTCCCGCCCAACTCACCGGGGTGGGGGGAGTCTTCGAGTTTTCGAGAGCACACTCCCGCGTGGAATCTATCTGCCTTCAGGGTGATTCGCTTTGGGTATGTGAAGATACTATACCCGAGGTATGATATGTCCATCTTCATGAATGTGTCGACACAACAAACGTATAAGAAGATTCCGATACCCCCAAGTTTATGCCGGTGCTCTGCGGTATATAAAACCCTTGAGTTCCCCAGTCGCATCTATCGCAACTTCAGCCTCACCCACTTCTTCTAAGCCATTCTTACTGCCTTGCTCTGCGTTTCAGCTATCGCCATACGTTCGCCCATATAGAACGTATACTGCCGCGCGCGTATCCACTTTGAGCTGTTCTATTTCGTCTTCGGACTTTGAAAAATAAATTATATCCACCCAACCTACGGTTCTAAATATGGCCTGCTTAGTACTGCCTCATTGACGCCTATTCATGCTGCATAACTCAGCCGCTGCTGTCGGACGGGTTTCATAACTGTTACTGATCGCCATTCAATGTTCAGTCTGCCGGTGGGAAATCAACTGAAGCTCAAATCAGGTCTCTTGTTGCACTCTCGCAGTCGTATTTCTCATAACGTAAGCGTGTATTCATCATGACTCATGACAACCTCCGTGTGTCAGAGAAGTCTTTCAAAGTTTGTGGTATCTGGTAGGCTTATCGTAAATTAGTCAAAAGACAAGGCGGCTTGCTTATGGGAGTAGTCTGTCTTGTTTACCTTTACAGGATATGCATGTCGTAAGCAGCTACTGAGAGCCCCTTGCATGCGTGGTGGAAATCCTGTCTTGCGATTGTTGATCAACCTCTTCTGAAGCTGTGATGATCTGGCGTTGCATAGGTCAGCTGGATTACATGGCTTGGGAAGAGCAAGCGATCCTAGTTTTACTAATCACCTGAAGAATATTCCATATAAAGTGATGCTCTCGTCTAGCTGTTTCTCTTCATAGTCACGTTCTTCATATGGCCCCCAAAAAGAAAATTGTCATCGTTGGCGCAGGCGGCGGAGGTGGTCAGCTTGCGCGCGCCCTCTCCGGACAGCTGGACAGCGTACGCTATCAGATCACTCTTGTTGATTCTCGTCCGTTCTTCCCGTTCTATGTTGCGGCTCTCCGAACGCTCGTGACTGACGAAGGGTCCTTGGAGAACCAAATATTGATACCCTTCGATAAACTCTTCATCAATGGGAATGGCACCTTCATACAAGGTAGCGTCACAGCAATCGAGGCAGAACGAGGGTCCAAAAGCGGTGGTAAAATCATCTTGGACAATGTCCAGTCGGTGAACTATGACGTGCTGGTCCTCTCGCCTGGAAGTAAGTGGGAATCCCTGCTTGACTTTCCCTTGGAGAAGAAGAAGGTACACGAACACATTCAAGAGTGGAGGGGAAAATTCCAGAACGCCAAGAAAGTGGTCATTTGTGGGGGAGGAGCTGTAGGGATTGGTGAGTTCTTAACCCATGCAACTCCAGCCGGCTTACCCTTCACCTTCCCTCACGCAGAACTTGCCGCAGAACTGCGGCATTATTACCCTGTGAGTAGTTCGTTCCTGATGTGCATGCATACATTGTTCTAATGGAGGCCTGGGATAGAACAAAAAAGTCACAATTGTGCATGGCGACAAGAAGCTCCTGAACAAGGCGTACCCCGATAAATTCCGGGACAACGTGGAAAACCGCATTCGTTCCCGAGGCGTGGACCTCATCCTGGATGACTTTGTTGATTCCCTAACCGCATCTACGACGCGCAAGGGTGTGCGTCTCGAAGCAGACCTAGTCGTACCCGCACGGGGTCCTCGCCCCAATACCCAATGGATCGCCTCATCACTTGGCGAGGACGTCGTCAACGACAAAGGCTTCGTCCGCATCAAGCCGACAATGCAGTTGGTCGCGTACCCCAGTATCTTTGCCTTGGGCGACATTATCGACTATCCAGAGCAGAAGCAGCTTGGAAAATACCCTGCGCATTCTAGCGTCGTTGCGGCTAATGTAACGAGTTTGCTCAACGATACACAGCCAATCAAGGAATATAAAGGGCAAGCGGAGATGATCGTTGTTACAATGGGCAAGGTATGGCTTTTTTAATTATCCCATTTGGCAATTGTGAATTGATGTCTGCAGAGCCATGGCGCGTCTATGCTATTCGGAATGACGTTTGGAGACTGGGTGACTTCGCTGGTTAAAGGCAAAGGGTTGTTTATCACCACTTACCGAAAAAACTATGGTCTACCCGCATGATTATATATTCTTCATATTTAAGTGTGGAAGTAATATGCTGTACATATAGTACATATGCTGCCGCGCGCATGTCCAGATAGGGTCAAAACCGTTAGAGTAATCATAATGTTCAACTCGTATTTTATCGACCGTCACGGATCCACAGCTATATTACAGTCATCTCCACGTTCATATGTGCATACGTCGTTGCACGGATTTACTGACATGACTGTTAAGCAAGCCTTCAGCAGTGCAACGATGCAAGGCACCCACGCACTTGACCCCCATTTTTTTCTCGACCTTTGTCGTCTTTTACCCATCCTTGCGGGTTGCCCTGGTCAGGAGGAGTGAAATGTCTTACGATGCTATAACACGAGTATTTATTAATTATTAGTTATCACTACAATTACGGCGACGTGAAACATACCACTTCCCACGACTCTACTGGCTCTTTCGCCTCTCCTGTGTCTTCTTTGCTTTCGTAGTCCCATCTCTCTGTTGTTTACACAGCAGAAGGGACATGAGTACATCGAACTCATACACAATGCCCAAAAAAAAAAAAAAAGACTCCATCACCTCCCTCAACACCTTTGTTATCAATGTCTTCCTAGTATTTACCTCCCGGATATATTTCTCACCCTTACATGCTGCATTCTCCAACGCCAGCACCGTCCCAATCGCTTTTCCTTACGCCGCCCTGGTGACTTTCGCAACTTCGGCAGAAAATGGTCTCAACAATCCGTGGCGCCCGTCCTGTATCCTGGATAGTTATTTCAAACATGTCTACTTTGAAGTGAATCGAAGATATATGGAATATATATGCGGCTTTGGCTATGATCAAGCTAATACTCGCGCTGGGCAGCCTATATATATATATCCCCGATGTACGCAAGATAGTAGATGGAAGACTCACTCCGTAGTGCTTTCACCTCCGGTAAGAACACCCTCACCACCCGAATTCTTCATCTTTGGCATCGCCTCTCGCATATCTGTCCGTCGAGCCCGATCGCCAGCAACCACAACCCCTTCAAAATAAAGCCTTTAGGATGCAAATCGCAGCATACGTGTATCTGTCTGAGTGTAAAGATGAAAATATGACTCATCGTGGATGGCACTATAAAAATTTTGAAATCATGTGCTTCGATAGAGATGATGCTGCACGCAACGCGGTAAACGGTGGTGAGTTATCGGGCCAATCACTTCTATACGTACAGCGCTCTGCACTAGTAGCACACACACATCAGCAGATGCAATTTCAGTGTGTGTTGGTTACCGTGGATTGTATCTTCTTGAACAGGAGACAAACGTTAACCCTTATGTTATGAACATTTCACCTGGCGACCTACATGCTTGTCTGGTCACGTATCGCATACTGCCGCCCAGCGTTTGGTGCGGAAAGGCTACCTGACCGGCATTCGCCTTGACCCAAGTTTTTCAGCTGAATTTTGCAAAGCATGTGTCGAAGCCAAAATTACTCGTATGCCTGCCACTCCACGGGTAAGATCCAGCGTGGCTGAACTCCTTTGTTCGACTGCATTCAGCCAACTTCTCCGCACACTCCCGACTGTCAACGGGTCACCCAAATATGTATAACAACATGAGGTAATAGTCGGTGTGATATGCACATTACAAGTTCGAAAACAGTTCATGAGAGGCAGACTCATCTCACTTCCACAAACCGGCAGTCAAGATTGGCACAAATTTCAATACTACCTGGCGAATTCACATCGTGTGAGCAGCATTTCACAATTCCTTTGTTCTCGATAATACTGTGCCACCGAAGAGAGAACTGCCATATGACATTCTGCTATATACAGTTCTCATATCGGGTGATGCATCGCTTCGGATTATTAGATTGGATAAAATTAGATCCTACAGATTCTCAGCAGCATCTTGCTAGATTAGTCTTCTTTGCCAGACTTAATACCGCTCCAAGATGCCAAATGGTACCGAATCTCCAATTAAGTGAGTCATAGGCTGATGAGTGCAGATTTGGGAGTTCTGCCGCCCAAGAGAAGGTCTCCATGCATTCACCACGTTTTTTACACCGCATCTGGTAAGAATGCACACATAGTGAACCGACCTATGGAGCAAGACTGAGGTATATAAACAGTCACCTGCCGCAAGGACACTCCCAACAAATAGCTTTCACTCTTGGACATGTTTCAAGCCAACTCATCCTCCTCATCCTCCTTTACATTTGATGCTCACACCGAGGTCAATGACGCTGACTTTGACCTACTGGAACTGCCAGTAAGTTCTCTAGCGATGCCTTCACGTGTGGCATTGACAAAGTAACAACAGGAGGACTTCATGTTGGAGCTCACTAAGTTTGTCCAAGCCGACCTCCAACTGAATCAGCTTGGCACAGAGGGGGTGGATATCACTCCGATCTCCATGAGTACAGAGCAGACTTCTCCGTAAGTGTTGCAAGACTACACATACCTTTAGCAGCGAGACCTGACATTGCATATCAGCGCCACGCTCCCCACCCTGGAGGAGTGTCCATCGCCGGATGCATTATTAGGGACTAATGCTCCGGTGCAAGGACCAGACCCGTACCTGGGACAGACCAGAATGGCCCAGGACATGGGATGGGGGATGGGAGGGGGGGCAGCGTATGGAAGATACCCACCAATGGGTCATCTTCCATCGGTTGCCCCCGGTCAGCTTCAGTGTGTGGAATGTGGCCACACACGGCTCATACCATATAACCCAGATGGTGGACAGGACATGTGAGTGACTTTGAGATGACAAGGGCGCAGAATGGCGTTGACGCAGCGTACAGGTCCACCATCAGTGCATATTACCGTGTTCACGACCAGGGGATGACGTGGAACTCCACGACACCCCCACAGCCAGCGAATGCTGGATATGCGCAGCAGGGTGGATACCCAGCTGCGTCATCATCAGCCTCATGGCAAGATGAACCGAACCCGGGGCAATGGCCAGTAGCCTCGACCTCGAACACGTCAGCGGCTGCACCAGCGGCACAGTCTCCCACCCAAGACGCAACGACAAAAGGCCAATCGAGGAAAGCGTCGTCGAAAAGACGTCCACGCTCTCCCAAAGTCCGACAATGTGGTGTTGTCGACGCCGATGGCCAGGTCTGCGGTCGCACCATCTCCCGCAACTTTCACAAGCATTGGGCATCATTCCATGCCCCTTTTGAAATGCGTAGGATGCAGCAACGTGAGGAGAAACAAGTACAGGGCGTGAAGAGCACTCGGCCAAAAAACAAGCCGGTGGTTGGGCTGACATGTCCAGCGGGTTGCCTCAAAACATTCTCTCGGATGGAGCATTTCCGACGCCATCTGCGCCATAATTGCCAGGGCGTCTTCTCTGAAGATGATGTTTGGAGACTTTCTGATGAGGCGACGCATAGGGTGGGGTGGCAGGCTCTGATGGAAAGGGAGGATTAGCAGACGTTAACGTGATGTAGGCTTGTTGGCTGCCAATCTTTTAACGCTTTAGCATTTGAGCTGCTTCATCGATGGAGGTATTGACCAGAAGTAGGTGCATATGTACACGATGCGATCGGCAGTCGTTGCCGTGGCTTTCTAGGAATGATTAGTAATACAAGGTCGATTCCGAATGTGCCAATGCCTATTTACCTGCATTGAGTCAAGTTTAGGACAACACTGAATAGATAAATGCTATGGCATATGGATTCTGTTACTAGAGTGTATGGAATCTCTTGAATTTCAAGCTTAGACTTTGCATCTCGACTGATGTGGATGGGCACTACAAATTTGAGCTCTGCATGAGCATTCTTGCTGCATGTCGGTTTTTTAGAACAGGATAATCACTGATCTGGTATACAATTGGAACAGACCGCCCTTTAGCATCTCCTTCGGCATCCCCTTTGCCGCCAAAACCTTTCCACTTCATGCATGCTCAGGGAATTCAGCCCAAGAAGTGACAGTAGATGGTAAAACTGGTGGTACGATACTGTTACGAAGTAGAAGCGGGACTTGAATAGTATACTTAGATGTTCAGCCCGAACGAGTACGTGTTCATGTTGGAGGAACGCGTGGACGCGTTGCTGGATACCCAACGGTCCACAACCTTTAGAATGGCTACAACGCCGAACTTGGCCGACAGTGCCGTTTCGGCATACGAGTCCATATAAAAAGGAAAGAAATTTTTCTTTTATTGTTTCCTCAGTCTTCGCATTACCAAGACTGAGGTTATTGTCACTCTCTATTTACATATCCATAGTCTAACCTTTATTTCTCATAGTTATCACTCTAGATTAGATAATATGCTTAGTCTTCGCATTAACAAGACTGAGTTATCACTCTAGCTTCCGCTACGCTTAGTTGTGCGACAGTTCAGTCCCAAGAAAGGTGTCGTACATACACGCGAATCGTACTATCTTATACTAACTACGAATAAGGGTTCTACCCTTGTCTCAGTCCAATCCGGTGGACTACGGTTACACATTGCCTGGAAATGAGTGTTGAAAGAAGTCCGACTTCAACGGCTCCTTTCAGATATGAACTGTCCATCGTGAAACGAGTTCTACATGGGTTTCCATGACATTATAACTAATACTCAGATGCCTGTAACACATCCTAATACTTGCTACATCGCACCACTACAGGAAATCCACACTTATATGTCAAGGAAGATCAGGTATTTTTTGGGTTGACGTGAACATCAGACAAAGCAAAAGATATGACTCAGATGATCGAGGCGCACACAAGCACCTTCCCCAGACCCATTACACATGACCTTGTCGTCATACTACCATCACGGCCCAAAAATATAATACCAAATGATGACGACAAAAAAATTGGTTGGACAAGAAAAGAAGCAAAACACACTCATGCAGGGATCGAGGTTGGTCGTTGAACACAAGCGAGTATTAAGAGCCATTACCGAGTATGACGTGTAAACCGAAGAAGGGGGCGACATTCGCACTATGATGGTTAATTCCAAGCGGCCACTTTGTCCATTGTTCACATGAGGTGAGAAAGTTACGAGAGAATTCACGCTGCAGCCATCGGTCTTGGAACGATCGAAAAGCTAACAAGAATGATGAGCCTCAATAGTGCAGGCCCCATCAAAGCAAGCTGCTTATGCTTCATACCTCCATTCACGCCCCTGCTTCGCAACCACTTCCTCCTCATCTTGCTGTGTATTTCATGCATCCTTGCGGGTGTCCATGATCAGGGAGCAGTAAAGAATTCTACCACATGAACAAGACGCATACACATCATTGGCAGACAACGTCCCCAATTTACAGCCACGATACCGTGACATGTACCCTGTTTGAAACAACTTTGAAGTGGTTTTGAAGCTTCTTCTGCTTCTCCTTGGCCTTCGCCGTTTCATCCGTCTGGGCTTTAAACATTTGTGACAAAGGAAGCATGAGCACATCAGCAACCACGTATATCCACCTCCTTCAATGCCTCTGTCCTCGACGCCTCCTCCTTCCCCTTCACCCCCCCTTTCTTCACCTTCCCCATCTTATCCCTCACCCTCACAAGCTGCTGATCCAACTCCAACGCGATCCTAATCCTATCCGCCACACTCTTCAATTCCTGTCGGAAACGGCCTCAAAAACTTGTACAGCACGTCGTGTTTGCTATCCCTGATGCTGAACTGATGGTTTCCTGATGGATTGGGCTCTACAATCTCCCGGACAGCACTTCAACTTCGGTATCCCCGTCTTCCTATTGAAATAAAACATCACATTCCATATCCGCCTGTCAGACACATCACCATGAACAAACACGACAAACCCCCAACACGTCCCAAATCTCTCCTAATGTAAAGGTGGAACCATGATGCAACTCGTTGTAGATAATAGAGTATGGCGAAAATTATGATGAAATTGCCAGCTTCGATTGATATGATGCTGCAGATAAGTGTGAACGAGTAATGAGTGTAGATATAAACCTTGAACGCACTCGCTTGGGGACGAGGCTGCGCCCGCTTACGATCACCCATAGCATCACAAGACGCATCGAATTGTGTTTCTGATACCTGTGTCGTTGCGTTTCGTCATGTTCACTCTGGAGATAATTGAGCACCTCGACACTGATGTGAAACTCCACGGGTAAGATCCAGCGTGGCTGAACTCCTTTGTCCGACTGCATTCAGCCAACTTCTCCGCACACTCCCGACTGTCAACGGGTACCCAAATATGTATAACAACATGAGGTAAGAGTCGGTGATATGCACGTTACAAGTTCGACAGCAGTTCATGAGAGGCAGACTCATCTCACTTCCACAAACCGGCAGTCAAGATTGGCACAAATTTCAATACTACCTGGCGAATTCACATCGTGTGAGCAGCATTTCACCATTCCTTTGTTCTCGATAGTACTGTGCCACCGAAGAGAGAACTGCCATATGACATTCTATTATATTAAGTTCTCATATCGGGTGATGCATCGCTTCGGATTATTAGATTGGATAAAATTAGATCCTACAGATTCTCAGCAGCATCTTGCTAGATTAGTCTTCTTTGCCAGACTTAATACCGCTTCAAGATGCCAAATGGTACCGAATCTCCAATTAAGTGAGTCATATGCTGATGCAGATTTGGGAGTTCTGCCGCCCAAGAGAAGGTCTCCATGCATTCACCACGTTTTTTACACCGCATCTGGTAAGAATGCACACATAGTGAACCGACCTATGGAGCAAGACTGAGGTATAAAACAGTCACCTGCCGCAAGGACACTCCCAACAAATAGCTTTCACTCTTGGACATGTTTCAAGCCAACTCATCCTCCTCATCCTCCTTTACATTTGATGCTCACACCGAGGTCAATGACGCTGACTTTGACCTACTGGAACTGCCAGTAAGTTCTCTAGCGATGCCTTCACGTGTGGCATTGACAAAGTAACAACAGGAGGACTTCATGTTGGAGCTCACTAAGTTTGTCCAAGCCGACCTCCAACTGAATCAGCTTGGCACAGAGGGGGTGGATATCACCCTGACCTCCATGAGCACAGAGCAGACTTCTCCGTGAGTGTTGCAAGATTACACATACATTAGTAACGAGACCTGACATTGCATATCAGCGCCACGCTCCCCACCCTGGAGGAGTGTCCATCGCCGGACGCATTATTAGGGACAAATGCGCCGGTGCAAGGACATGACCCGTACCTGGGACAAACCAGAATGGCCCAGGACATGGGATGGGGGATGGGAGGGGGGGCAGCGTATGGAAGATACCCACCAATGGGTCATCTTCCATCGGTTGCCCCCGGTCAGCTTCAGTGTGTGGAATGTGGCCACACACGGCTCATACCGTATAACCCAGATGGTGGACAGGACATGTGAGTGACTTTGAGATGACAAGGGCGCAGAATGGCGTTGACGCAGCGTACAGGTCCACCATCAGTGCATATTCCCATGTTCACGACCAGGGGATGGCGTGGAACTCCACGACACCCCCACAGCCAGCGAATGCTGGATATGCGCAGCAGGGTGGATACCCAGCTGCGTCATCATCAGCCTCATGGCAAGATGAACCGAACCCGGGGCAATGGCCAGTAGCCTCGACCTCGAACACGTCAGCGGCTGCACCAGCGGCACAGTCTCCCACCCAAGACGCAACGACAAAAGGCCAATCGAGGAAAGCGTCGTCGAAAAGACGTCCACGCTCTCCCAAAGTCCGACAATGTGGTGTTGTCGACGCCGATGGCCAGGTCTGCGGTCGCACCATCTCCCGCAACTTTCATAAGCATTGGGCATCATTCCATGCCCCTTTTGAAATGCGTAGGATGCAGCAACGTGAGGAGAAACAAGTACAGGGCGTGAAGAGTACTCGGCCAAAAAACAAGCCGGTGGTTGGGCTGACATGTCCAGCGGGTTGCCTCAAAACATTCTCTCGGATGGAGCATTTCCGACGCCATCTGCGCCATAATTGCCAGGGGGTCTTCTCTGAAGATGATGTTTGGAGACTTTCTGATGAGGCGACGCATAGGGTGGGGTGGCAGGCTCCGATAGAGAGGCAGCAATGACAGTGACTTGAAGCCATGTTGGCTAGTCGGCTACTTTTTTAATGCTTCAGCATTTGCGCGACCTCATCGATGGAGGTATTGACCGGAAGTAGGTGCATATGTACACGATGCGATCGGCAGTTGTTGCCGTGGGTTTCTAGGAACGATTAGCAGTAGAACCTCTTGTTGTGAGGTCGATTTCGAATGTGCCCACCCCGATTCGCCTGCGTTGAGTTTACTCACAAGCCATACCCAGGAATATATGATGTGTCCAGTGCAGGCTGCGTGCCCATATTATTCACAAATAGGAGAATAGGAGAAGCATTTGTGCCTGGTCGGCGTCAAACGCATGAACACATTCATGCTTCACTTGATGAGTGAAAAGAGTCCGCACGCCTGGCTCCCACACGCTTTTGGCGCCGTTGGACCCATCCCCGGCAGTGCGGACGCCTTGCTCGCTGTGCTCGGATAGCATGCTGAGAACCATTTGAAGCTCAATACTAATGACCGACCCCATTCTACATCCAATCAAGTACATCAGCCTCAGTACAGCTGCACAACGCCCCCGATAAATACTCTTTTTTCTGTTGTCCAACTCCTCACGCAAGAACGGCTCAGCGCGGTCGTAGTCGCTTTATCGCGGTGCTCTTACGGGTCGTAATCGCAAAGTCCCGTAACGCGCTCTTTGAAGCTCTGTTCTGTGCCCTCCTTTGTTTCATCTGCGCCCGCGTCCCACGCTTGGTCACGTAACCCACCTGCAGCTGTTCCCTGTGCTCATTCCCAAATCTGTACCTGTATTCGAACCTGCGCTGGTCCTGGCCTGCATCCTGAGTACCCTGCACAATACCCATTCATTCACGCCTGCCTCGACAGCCACCACGTCTTCCTTCACTTTTTCTATGACCTCCTACTCTCCCGGTAGCACCCCCTCACGCTCATTCCCTGGCACATTGAACGTCGTTCGGGGAACACATGGTCTAGGCAATGGTGCTCGAAACGGAGAAAGTCGGCAGAGCGTGCTGCCGGTGACATTCAAGTCGGAGAGGTGCTTGGGAATTATAAGGGGGCTGGGGTAGAGGTGAGTTGCTATAAGTGGCGAGAGGTGACTGATGACGCGTACGTTGATCTGCGGCCAGGCGGCTTTGGGCTCGGGCGCGGTGGTGCTAGCATCTACGGCTGGCATGTGACACATTAAGCTTGTCTGCGTTCTTGTTCTTAACTGGGGCTGGTAACAGCATACATGGGACAAGACCTGCTCAATCTAACCGTAACTGGGCCCCGTGCACATACACTGATAGAGGTGGTTTTGAGTAGTTTTAAGAATGTATTCGTGCCAAGAAAGAAGCCAAATCATATCATAGTTCAACAGAACGACTCGTTTCTAGTATCGCGACGTTAGTTAGCCGATAACACCAACACAAGCCAAGGACAACTTGCAGTAATTTTGATAACGTCATATGTGAATTGACTTGCTGTGCGTTTCAGAAAGTTGTGCGTGTAGCTCTCTGTCAATAAAAGCACCTGTCATTTTCAGGCATGTCATCAAACCTGGTGCCGGATCATCCAAATCAGGCACCACTCGTCGCTCCACAAAGTCAACAAGTGGATGACTACAGGTGTGAAATTGACTGTAAGGCAGTATGAACTCAACCCCTGTGAGCTGAGGACATACAGACCTAAGTCACGGTCAGGGGGGGATAGTGCAATGAACAGCTCATCGGCTGATGTAGACAGACCCTCGAAAATAAGCGTTTCGAGATCCTTTAGAAGGGGCATCATGGCACAGAGTTTTCCTATGCAGGGTCGTGCGACGTAAAGCCAAAGAGTGTAACCGGACGGTCCCATCTCTGCAAATGGCAGACAAGGCCACGTCGACATCCTCTATTCCATGCACAACTCCATCATAGCATAAGAGTGATAGATCAAGATGCTCAAGTGAGGATGTGAGAGATTGCAATACCACTCCCGGAAGCTCCGTGTGAATTTCTTCTTCTCTCCTTCTTCCTCTCCATGTCAAAGAGATGAGATTGGGAAGAGCATCAAAAAGCTTGCGGTACCTGGCCAGATCGTCCCGTTCAGGGGCAAAATGAAGGTGATGCACGTTTTGCATGGGTTTGACAATAGTGATCGCTTCGTCACAGCGGCTCAGAGTAAGTGTATGGAGTTTAAGGCACTGAATACCACATAAGTGACAATTGAAATCCTCGAAAGGCCCCTTGAAGAGAGAGAGGCTCTGCATCATAGGGGCATCGGTTGATACACCAGGAGGAAATAAGGCCAATATCTTCCAACATTCGTTGTTAATGGCAACCAGAAAACGGATCCGCCAGAGCTGTCTATGAAGTATTGCAAGAATGGCTTGTATTTTCACCTGCTCTGGTCACCGTATCAATCATGTCTGGCCTGCACTGAGCGGAAATGCTTGGGACAAATGTATACGTCCAACGGGAGCGACTTTGACTTCTTTACCCATCGAGAAACGATGCTTCGAGCTGGAAGATGATGGTCCAGAGCGAGCGTCACCCACGGGATTCATTATTTAAAATAGCGTTCCACGCCCGACAAACAAGTCCAATTTTGGCACGACGCTGTTGCGGATGCATCCAAGCAACTTGGCGTTACATAGCCTCTGGGTCTTCGGGTGTTAATGGAGGAATACATAGTGCAACGATCCCCCCTAGGAGTTTGACGGGAGCTTTTCGAACTGGAGCAAGGGTAGGGCCACCGATGGTGTTGGCCTGGATATCAAATCCTTGTCTGATCTCCTCTCGGGGTGCTATATGGCGTTCTCTCGTTGTGATGATCCCCACGTCGGATGCATGAGTCGCTGCAAGAATTGGGACATCCTCTTCAACGACATCTTTGGGCATGGTTGCCAGTTACAGAACAAAGAGTTAAGACAATGAGAATCTAGGAGGATTAGCCAGCAATGGGCAGATGTAGTGGTCACCGTGGAGGGTGAAATGACCTAGCAAAGTCTGCAGATGACAGCGAGGGGCTATATAGGTGTGCAGTTGTGGATCAACCTCTGTTGGATATTCCGCCAAGCGGGTATTAATGCGAACGAGTCATGCGTTGAAAGTAGATGACACAGTAAGGAGGTTGAACTCTGTTGAAGATGCGTCACCCCTTTGTTGGCTCTGTTGTCAGAACGACGATGCAGGGTCACTAGACGAGAGTAAATAGATGAGAGTGGATAGGTGAGAGTGGATAGACAAGAGTGGATATGGGAAGGCGAGACAATACGAAGGTGGACAGAAGATATCTGACTCGTCAAATTGAGAGTCCACCCGGTTTATTATTAGAATAGTTGGCTTGTATAAAAGCAGGTAGATTCCTGCTGCTATGGACATCGAATCAAGCTCTTTAAATTCACTTTGACTGTTAGGTTATGGGCCCCGGCCGTAACTAAATCCATTGAAGTTGTCATTTACCTATCTTGTACTAAATCCACCTGCTAAAAGTCGCCAAGAATGTCAAACGCTACAAACACATACAAGGTCGATCCGCTAAACGGTGATAACTACACCACATGGCGACGATGCCTCGAATGGATACTCAATGGCCAAGAATCTTCCAAAAGTCCTATGGCCCGAAGCAGTGGCTTACGCCAACTACATCAAAAATAGATCACCTACTTGAGCACTTGGACAAGAAATCACACCATACCAAGCATTCTTTGGAAGAAGACCAGATGTATCTCGACTGGAAGAGTTTGGATCCAAGTGCTGGGTAATGGTCCCAGATCAATGACGCAGCAAATTAGACCCCAAAGCGGAGGAACATACTTTTGTTGGAGTTGTGGAGCACTCAAAGGCATGGAAATACTATAACGGTGTCTCGAGGCATGTCCAAATCTCTTGGAATATCACCTTTGATCAGAGCGATACTAAGCTATTCCCAATCCCAAACGAGGATAATGGTGAAGTCACAATAGTGCCGCTCGAGGGGGAGAATCATGCATGCGAGCAGCAACCAAGTACTGAAGCTACTGAACAGGAGACTGAAGATCAATCCAAAACCCCACAGACATCCACAACTAGCAAACCTACCTCGATCGTCACTGAACCACGTTGCAGCACTTGACACATCACACGACCTGACTATCACCTACTCAATGACCCAACTACAAGAATTGATGACAGGGCATTTGTTAGCCATGAAATCATTATGGCACCTGAGTCTTACAAAGAAGCAATGTCATGTGAAGACACACCTATGTGGAGAAGTGCGATGGAGACTGAAATAGACCAACATGATGAAATCGGCACCTGGGAACTTGTGAATCTCCCTCCCGACAGAGCAGCAATTGGCAGCCGATGGGTATTCGCTGCAAAAACAAAGCCTGATGGCAGCTTTGACAAACCAAAGGCCCATGTTGTAGCTCAAGGTTTCACTCAGCAACCTGGCATGGACTATTATGATATCACATCCCCAGTAGTCAAGTTTGATTTCCTATGACTTCTACTGGCAGTTGGCAATGCACTCGATTGGGAAATTGAGATGATGGATGTCAAAGGCACTTTTCTGAACTCAAAACTCAAAGAGGAGATTTACATGCACCAGCCTGAAGGCTTCGATGACGGCACTGGATGTGTTTTAAAGCTACAATGTGCTCTATATGGACTCAAACAGGCAGGCAGGACTTGGTACCAGCAACTGCACAATATACTGCTAAGTTTTGACTATACACAAAGTACAGCTGATGAGTGTATCTATATCAGAACCAGCAAATCTGGCATGGAGGTTATTTCAGTTTATGTGGATGATTTAGGACTCTTCGCAAGCTCAAAAGAAGGGATGAGACAGATTAAGGGGGAGCTGAATGAGAAATTTACTATGAGATTTGGGGGAGATGAAGAAGATCTTAGGTCTAAGGGTTGAGAGGAATTGTGAGGAAGGGATGCTGAAGATTTCCCAAGGGCCATACATCAATGTTGTTCTTGCTCGTTTCCATATGCAAGACGCGAACCCGGTCTCCACCCTGCTCAGCAAAACAGTCAAATTGACGTTGGCCAAGGAAACTGCACATGCCAGAAATGACATACCTTAGACGCTTGTTCGGAATCATGTCAGTATACAATATTCTAATGTATATGAGATATACATCAGAATTTCAATGATACATAAAGCCAGGGAGTTACAATTTGGATATCTTAAAAGATTTCAGATGTGTGAAATTTTCATAAATATAAACATATATTCTATATTTTAATAAACTTTAAAAGATGAGATATTTGGTTGAGATGAACATAATCATTTACATGGATATAATAGGAATGTATGTATTAATATAATTGGTATTATATAGGGTATTTAGATATACAAATACCAGGTGGGGATTAAAGATAGTTCAAATTATGTTACAAGTATTGTATAAGAAAGAATCAATGATATTTGGATGTTCCCTCAAGAGAGTTGCCACCACTAAATGGGGAAAAAACAGTTATTTTTGAGAATTATGCCAAAATATCACAATAGGTTTTAATCTAGTATATTGTGTAAAATTTGAGAATCACATTGAAATATGAAAATAAGTTTTAATCTAAGTGTATTGTGTAAAATTTGAGGAAAATAGGTTGTATATACGTATTTGTTGTATTTCTGAACAAGCGTCTTATGCAACGGCGATTGGATTGATCATGTACACAGCACTTGGCATGCGACCTGATCTAGCATTTACAGTGCAACACTTGAGCCAATTCACAACATCATATGAGCAAGAGCACTGGATTGTGATCAAGCATGTACTCCGATATCTTAAAAGCACTTGCGATGGTGGCATTGTATTCAAAAAGGGTGTTGGACTGGACCTCAAACTTTTTGTGGACTCAGATTATGCCAATCGAGCAGACGCACTCTCAATCGGCGGATATGTGGCAATGATCAGTGGAGGCTGCATTGCGTGGAGTTCTAAAAAACAAAGGACAATCGCACTATCAACTACAGAGGCAGAATATATTGCATTGACAGAAGGAGCAAAGCAATTGGTCTGGCTATGACGGTTTCTCCAAAACCTCAACTTTGACCAGTCCAAACCAACTTCCATCCGATCCGATAATCTCAGTGCAATTACTCCCATGATGCAACTTATCATGCCTGCACGAAACACATCAACATTGCCTACCATTTTATTTGTGAGAAAGTGGCTTCAAATGAAGCAACACTTACCTACGTCCAGTTGAAGGAGAATCCAGCAGACTTAATGACCAAGGGCTTGGAACTCAACCAACACCGGTATCTTCGCGTGAAGCTAGGCTACTCGGACCTCTCAATTTGAGGGGGAGTGTTGTCAGAATGACGATGCAGGGTCACTAGACGAGAGTGGATAGATGAGAGTGGATAGGCAAGAGTGTGTTTTGGAACCCACAAAATTATGGTGTTAGGGCAAACTCTAAATCACCACAATTCCGTGAATGAACAGCTGAGAAGAATATCAAATCCTACTGCAGCACAACTCCAGAAACAATTTAACATTTGTACTTTGGTTACAATCCATTGTAATGGTCAATGGAGACGATATGCAGGAAGGTAATACGTTTCTTAGCAGTAGGGAATGAATAAGACTTCCAGAGTCTAGAGTTCATGGACGCTGACGAGCCAGGACGCATTGAGGATGTATATCAAACCACTCTGACAGTCCAACTCCGCCAGCATCTTTTCATATCAACTTTTAAATAGCACTGCAACTCCCTCTCCACCTCAGTCTCTAATTCTAGCCATCAATTGTCACTTGTGTTTCATCGCCATCAATCATTATCAGCCTTCTATTCACACCGATCCTTTCCATCATTCATATGGCTTCCAATCCTATTCCTCTCTCCAACATCTCTTCTAATAATACATCACACTGGCCTCTGGACACAAAGGACTATCAAAAATACGCCGAGCTCCACGGGCATGTTAAGCCACCTCCATGTGTCAAAATACTTCCCAAACTCTTTCAACGTCCAAGATCCCCACCATGTCTCTCCTATGCCATTGGCAATCCTATATTCTTTCACAATTCCATTGAACCATATACATTCCTCGGCATTTCACCTCTATATCGTAACACAGATAGAAGAGTCAAACATGAGGTAGAATTTCAGTCGCCATCACCAACCTATCCTCCCACTTCAATCCGACTCAGGTTACATCGTGTCAGGCAAAGGGACCGAATACCCTTGGAACGGGATACCATATGGAGACGGATCACTAAGACAATAAGGAGTATTTGTTGTGGATGCTGACTGAAGTCCTCATGTGACTCAGGGTCAATTTACCTTCGGAGCCATAGGGAAGATGGTATTGGTGGACATTTCTATTGTTCTTTTATATGACTCACCCCTGTTTCATCTTTTAATTCATTCATGCACGACTTACTCATCCTTGTTCTATTTTTGGTTCTTTTATTACTCATCACCCCCTATTCTTACAAAGATTACCCCTATCTGTCGCTTCATTTCTCCATGATTTCCCCATTAGTAGTTCAACTTCACACACTTTGTCAGCAGGCTTGATCAGCATTTCTTGCATCATATTGCATCATTTGCTCCTCATATTGTGTCGTTGTGCCCTGGGGATTTGTATATAAAAGGGCGCTAGTTTTCGCCTTTGGAATCAATCAACAAGTTTTCAGCCAACGCTCTAAAGTCAAAGTCCACGCTCTATAAGTCTACACTCTACACTCTATATCACAATCCATCATCTCTACACTGAGGCAAAGCACCTTGGTTCAACAATCAGATTTCCCTCCGCCACTGAGAGGTCACATCTCCTGAAACCAGCTTTCGCGTACCTCCCAACCGGGCTCTCCATTGTCATCCAGTCACAGAGCACGATCAGCCATCGGGACTGACCTTTTGCTCCCATCCTCATCCAACCACAGAGCACTATTCCACTTCCCTGTTACTAAGTGCTACCTCTACCCCTTGACCTGATTGATCTTTGGAGTGCTGAACAACTGCATTACACACCGTCTGTTTGCTAGGACCGTTGGGCGCAGGCTTATAGGATCTATTCCATAAGCGAACCAACAACGCTTAGGGGTCCAGATATTCCAAAAAGAGGGGAATGCACTTGGAGGCTAGAGGAAGTAGGTGGATGAATCCAACCGTCCAACCAGTGACACTCTGAAGCGGGTAACAGCAATGTGTGAAGTAGTCTAGCAACTGCTTCACACAAGTTCAAGATCCTAATGCTCTGCAAAGGCAGTACACACTAGTAACTTGAACAAGAGCACTAATGGCAGGACTATCAACAGACAATCTCACCCTGTAGATTCGTAGTCACGTGAGGCAGATACTACACTCACGCCCAAAGCAGGACAATCACTACTTTGAGTGCAATCGAATACTGTTACACAACTGTAAGCAACCCTTGAACTGGACAATCAACAGTTACTGAGATATAGAGGATGACACTGTATGTCACTCTAGTCACACTGATGTGCAGATGATGGGGTAGAAAATGGTTATTTATTCAGAGGCAGAATGGGCTCCTTTTATATTGTATTTACAGGAGCTGACTAATACTACTGGAAACTTCTACCTATTAATAGATGGAAACTACTGGAAGCTAGTGGAATATGTGAGAAGGGGGTGGAAGTTTCCTAGCCAATGAGCTGCTTGGATTTGCTCTGACTCATGGCATGAGTCATGGATGGAGTCATAGTGTGACTCAGAGCAGGAGTCATAGTATGAGTAATCACAGGAGTCATTGCATGAGTCACCCTTACTCAAATAACTCAGTCAATACTTCGTTTCCTGGGCTGATTAGCACAGCTATGGGTAGGCACAGCTTCTATTGAACTCTCCACTGAAAATGGAGTCAGGAGGTGCAGTGGTTGTAAAGATATTGAGCATTTACTGGCAGTGGTGACCAGATTGAGTTGGAGATTGAAATGAGTCATGTGATCGAAAATGAGTCAGTTGTCCAGGTGACTCCGGCTGACTTTGGGGCTGCTGACATCTGCGAAGGTTTGTGGGTCCATGTGGGTCCCAAAACTTCACCCAGCAGAACAATAAGTTTGTAGACTCATTTATGCATGGAAAATTCCTGAAAAAAATATGAAAAAATAGAGAATATTTGAATGGCCCTGAATCAAGAGAAAGCAGCAGATATATGCTGATATTTTAAGGCCATGAAGCGAAATTGTACAGTTTCGGGACTTTAAACAAGATCTTTTAAGGGAAAACCAGTTCCCATACAAAGGGTGTCCACCCTGTTTTCTGCACTGGTTTGGACAGCCATGGATAGCCACATGTCAGGTGATGATCTGCATGGAAAATAGTGCCCTGAGAGGCTGTGGTTGTCAAGTTAGAGATTATTTATTGATCAGAGACATCTGAGCTTGAATTCAGGCTGAATGCCTGGTCCAAAGGGGGAGAGCCGGCTGTGTGAAGGTTTGTGGGCACCTATGGGTCCACAACTGTAGCACAGCAGAAATAAATCATTCTGGGCCAAGTTCTGCATGGAATATTCCCAGAAAAATATGGAAAAATAGAGAATATTTGATATTTAGGAATGGAAAAGCAAAGAATAGCACATTGGTGCTGCATAAATGGAATTTGATAGGGAAAAGGTGGTTCCCATACACCGAGTCTGACGGGGATGGATGTCTGGGTTCCTATGGTGATGCTGATGCATCAATCGGAACCAGAGACAGATGGGCAGAATCGGTGGTGACAATCGGACAGGTAGATGGAGATGTGGCGGTTTCCAAATGGAGTATAGATTTCATATGCATGGGGATCTGAGTGGATCGGACAGGGATCTGGTCATTAATGAATATAGTCATAACACTAGACTACTTCACACATTGCTGTTACCCACTTCAGAGTGCCACTGGTTGGACAGTTGGATTCATCCACCTACTTCCTTTAGCCTCTAAGTGCATTCCCCTCTTTTTGGAATATCTGGACCCCTAAGTGTCCATGAACTCTAGACTCTGGAAGTCTTATTCATTCCCTACTGCTAAGAAATGTATTACCTTCCTGCGTATTGTCTGCATTGACCATTACAACAGATTGTAACCAAAGTACAAACATTAAATTGTTTCTGGAGTTGTGCTGCAGCAGGGTTTGATATTCTTCTCAGCTGTTCATTCATGGAATTGTGGTGATTTAGAGTTTGCCCTAACACCATAATTTTGTGGGTTCCAAAACACTCCCAGGCAACCATCACAGCCATCAGTCTACTGTGTTGGCAGGCCAAGGTTGCCATGACCTCCCAGCAATCCTCAACACACAATACTATCTCTGACTAAGCATTACACTAGAGAGTATTTGTTACCAATAATTATTGGCTCCAGCATATGCTGGGCAGAATAATAGTTACTAGTACACCGTGGGAACTTAATAGTAAAGAATGCATCCACTCCTACCCACAACACACTGCATCTCACCTCACATGGCTGCCATCCAGCCTGAGCCATTCTATGGCTCCTCTACCCCTTCTACCACCCCCCTTCCTCCATTATTGTCACTGGCTGACCCAACTTTTCATTTGGACCCCATGAAATCAGCACATCTTCCCCCGGCTCACCTCTCTCTCTCCGCTTCGATTACCACAGCCAGCCTCCCTGCCATTGAAAAACTTTCGCACACCACGTGAAGAGTTTTCCACATGCGACCTCAATCAACTACTCAGCACAGTGATTGAGGTCTGTCACGCTCCTGTCATGTGTAGAGCACCTGTGAGAATTATTAATGACCTTAGCGCTTGTATTATTAGTTTATAAAAATTTATTAGCCGCCCCAGTAATTATCGGTAACAAATACTTTCTACTGAGACAAGGGTTGGACCATATAAGTAGATAGGATAGATACATGTACGGTAGAAAATACTTCTTGGACCTCAATACGACTTGGTAGTTGACTGGTCCGCTTATTACTTTTAAGTCCATTCGAAGTCCGAACTCGTACTTCTTACAAGGTTACAGGTTACAAGGGGTCCGCGGCTTGACCCGACCGTGCCAGCCGCAAACGCGTTTACAGCAAAACCAGGGAGGATCAGATTTATGTGTGCAGTGTGAAGTCGGACGGCAAGCTAGGCTACAGCCCCCCCCCACAAGTGCTGGGTTAATGCCAATCGTGCAAACCAATCCCTGGGTGTGTATGTATCTAGTTTGCACGGCACATGTTAGGGTTAGTGGGTTCGTGGACGGCGTCCATGGACCGATCCACGAACCGGGTGCGAATCGCCGGGTCTTCCTGGGTGAACAGGCATCGGATTTCCGACCATCAACATGCAGTCAACTACAATATACAAATCATTTTAACGCATGATGGCTGAATGGATCACGGTAATGTATTTACCGACATGAAGATCCAGAAATGAGACACTATATAGAGCCCAGAGCACTTACGTGAACCTCGTTCAAGGAATCCAAGATGAAGCCCACTTTCACGCTCGGTGTTCTGAGTAAACTCATTATTTCTGCGTCTTGCTCTGTCTCACTGAAGAATGCTCCTATCATCAAAACATCATCTGGCGCCCTAAGGGGCGTAGAACAAGATGGAGGTGAGAAGATTCTTATTACGATGGCGTGGTATACATCGCTGATATCCACAAGTCATCTCATTCAAGGGGATTGTATGGCCATCGCCATCTATGGATGCGTTGCATACTTAGCATTTGCTTTTCTTGTTAAGCCATTTGGCCAGCCACCCGTGGGAGCTCTTCGCTGGGAGCCTCCGAAGCCATTCTTTTCGCAAGAAACCCACGATGCCACTGCATTAGGCCCCTCTTGTTTCCAGCAATTCGCATTTGCTACCCAGAACGCCGCTGAGTCTTTATTCAATACTCCGCCTCCACCTGGTGAGAGTGAGGATTGCCTTTTTCTGTAAGTAATGGGGTCTTGCACGAAGAAGTGGAATTGGTATAATTCACAGGAACGTGTGGGCACCGGCTCAGACTCAAGGTAAAACAAAACCCGTCGTCGTCTGGTGTAAGCTCTCAGCCCACATCCATCCTGCAAGTTTACTGATGCGATTCGTCATAGTCTATGGTGGATCTCTTGCATTTGGCACAGCATCAATACCCTTGTACGATGGGGTAACAACTTCATCAATTTCAAGTCACCTGTCAAGTCTCACTGTTGGTCATCTAGACAAGCTTCGCAAAGAACCAAGACATTGTGATCGTGACTACAAACTACCGTACTAATGCATTTGGCTTCCCTGGTGGCGATGAGCTATTCCCTCACCAGGAAAATCTCGGTTACATGGATCAGGATCTTGCGTTACATTGGGTCCAGGACAACATCGCCGTCTTTGGCGGTGACCCGAAGAAGGTCACCATCATGGCATGTCTTTTTCCTGACCCGATGAATACCTCTTTTTCAACACTGTGTGTATAGGGAGAAAGCGCCGGTGCTGAATCTGTCGCACAATTGCTACAAAGACACGCCAAAAATACACCATTCCGCGCTGCCATCATGCAGTCTGGGACAGCCACATCCATGTCTACGATCCCCAAATTCACGTCGTTTGATGTCATGGCTAAAGCTGTCAACTGCTCTCAGTCACCGGGTACAGAAAGACTCGCCTGTCTGAAGGCTGTGCCAGGGGATGCGATTCGTGCATGGGCAAACGGACCCCAAGGCCTCGCCTTTGAGCCAACGGTCGACAAGTACGTATACACGATATGAGTTTTTAACCGAATGTGCCTCTGAGAAACAGGTATTGTAGTGTTACGTTATTCGCTAACCCCATCCAGCGCATCAGAGAGAAGCAAACGGCCCGTGTTCCCATTCTCAATGGTGCAAATCAGGATGACGGCACTCTGTTCACAGTGAGACAGACATCCTTACTTGATTTCCTGAACGGAATGTTCGGCTCCCTTGTTTCTGTTGATCAAGTCCGATCTGCATATCCCGCACTCAACGACACAGAGATCATTCCTACAGTGTTCCGTGATGTTGATTCTCTTTGGTGTGCAACAAGTATCTATCTTTAAAGAAGAATTCATGCGTGCTAAAACCGGTTCTAGCCCAGCCCAGCTCACTACAAGCGCATATGTCGAGTCTGGAGAGAAGAATGTTTTCCGCTACATGTATGGTGAGCGATGTTGAGTCTTTGATGTTATAACACACAAATTATATCCATAAAAGGTGCGGTCTTCAGGGATCTTCAACTATTCCCTGGGGCGGGGGCATGGCATTCATCAGAGAGTTAGTCGTTTGCCTCTTCCCTTCATCCACCGCTAAGTCGAACCACATTCCCCTAGTCGGGGAGATCTTTGGCACATTCAATGCAACCACAGCAACTCCTGCACAAAAAACGCTGTCTCGCACCATGCAGACTGTATGGTCAAACTTCATAAAGGACCCCACTTCCCCTCCTGCGCCCAATTGGCAGAGATTCATCCCAGGAAACAGTACTGATACCCTTGCCAAGCTAGCGTATCAGGGGAATGTTGATCTGGGAAATGTCGTGCAGCCTGTTCTGGCCGGTCTTGATGATGCCCCATGCAATATGATTTGGAATGCCTTCCTTGAGTTTTAATTATTCGATATTGACTTCATCACAGTCCAGTGTAATGCAGGATGCGTGTACTGTAGCTTTGCATATCCCCAGAAGAATACTTTCAACTCGCCAGAGCTCTGAATGCAGGTCCATTCTCCGCAGCGGTCACTGGAATATACAAGCTGGAAGCGAAGATGATTTCTCTTGAACTTGTGTTCGCAAGACTGTGCACCCCCAGACAGTTCCATACTATGAGATATTCAATCCTAGTACTGTCAATTCCTCAAAGCAGGCATCCCAGAAGCTAGACAATAAACTCCTTTGTGGTGCTACACTGTCTGGTTATTGTTCAGTTTCACATTACTACCAGCAAGGGACTCGAATTATTGTGCGCCGACTGTAGACTTTAGACCAGTCTGTCAATATGGAATCATGTGTTATTATTGAGGTGACGGGAAACTAGGTGTGGCAACACATATCAGTCTTGAAGGAAGATGCCTAGGCACCCCCCTGAGATTGAAGGACAGTTTGCGCAGTAATTATCTTGGATGTTGCTGATTACGATCTGCATGCATCGCTGCGCATCATCTGCACTGAGGTACAATTACTAAGCCTAGGCAATTATTACGTTTTGCCTCCTTCCCACTCGTCGAACCTCATAGGGCATCTGTCCCAAGGAGTCTAGATTTCAAATGTGCCAACACCTATTTTCCTGCATTGTCACTGTAACCCCCGGTCGATTACAATAACACCACGGCATTCGGATCCGTCATGTTGGCTAGCGCGTAGAGTGTACGGAATTTCTTGACTTTTAAGCTTGCAACTCGACTGATGCGCATGAGCACTACGTTAAGCTCTAGTATACACGAGCATTCTCGCTCGACAATACAGAAATGACAGAAGTTGTTCCTCTGCTTTTCTTCCTTTGGCTGCGCATTGCGAATAGAGAACTTATCCCGGCTCCAATAAAGCCTGTGTACAAACTAGATTGTTGCACCAGGTTAACAGGAAGTAATTGAAACGCGAAGGGCAAAGGAAGGGATTACAGTTGTATATACAGCATGCACCGTTTACTCTTCTGCACCCTCACAAGCCATACCCATTGCAGGGTATGTCATACAGCCCGTGCACCGCGTCCAGTGCATAGTATTCGCAAAGAGGGAGAGGGGTGCTCAACGTTTGTGCTTGGTCGGCGTCGAACGAATCAACACATTCGTGAGTCTTCACTGACGTATAGAAAGTGAAAGGAGTCAGTAGGCTTTGCTCCCACACGCTCTTGGCGCCGTGTGCCCATCCCCGGCAGTGTGGACCTTGCTCACCGTACTCGGACAAATGTAGAGAACAAATTTGAAAACCAATACCAATGACCGACCCACTTCCAATCATAACATCAGTACAGCTGCACAGTGCCCCCGATACATACTCTTTTCTCTGTTGCCCTACTCCTCACGCAAGAACAACTCGGCGCGGCCGATAAGATTAGTCGCCTGATCGTGGTGAGACTGCGGGGCGTAATCGCGAAGTCCCGTAACGCGCTCTTTGAAGCTCTCTGTCTTGTTTCATCTGCATCTGCATCTGGTCACGTAACGCTGTTCCCTGTGCTCATTCCCAAATCTGTACCCGCGGCCGAACCTGTGCTGATCTTAGCGTCTGTCATTCCTAGTTATGCCCGCATCCTGAATATCCTGTACAATACCCTGCATATTTCATTCACGCCAACCACAAACAACAGCCACCACGCCTTCCTTCACTTTTTCCATAGTTATGCCCGCATCCCGAATATCCTGTACAATACCCTGCATATTTCATTCACGCCAACCACAAACAACAGCCACCACGCCTTCCTTCCTTTTTCCATAGTTATGCCCGCATCCTGAACATCCTGTACAATACCCTGCATATTTCATTCACGCCAACCACAAACAACAGCCACCACGCCTTCCTTCACTTTTTCCATTACCTCCTTCTCTCCCGGTAGCAACCCCGTCACCTCATCTCCCTCACGCTCATTCCCAGGCGTAAACGTCATTCGGGGAACATATGGTCTATGCAGTTGTGTTCGAAACGGAGGAAGTCGTCGGAGGCACTGCAGACGTCGGAGAGGTGCTTGAGAATTATAAGGGGCAAGGGAGATGAGTTGCTGTGAATGGTGAATAAGAAAAGTGAGGGGTGATGCACTGATGGATGGCGGCGTATGTTGACCGACTGGTTGCTGTTTCGGGGGGAGAGTGGACAGGCAGCTTTAGGCTTGCATGTGACACATTAAGCTTATCTGCATTTTTGTTCTTAATCATTAATTGAGCCTGGCAACAGCATACATGGGACAAGACCTACTCAATCTAACTGTAACCAGGCATCATGCACATATCCTACCTAATAGGGGTGGTTTTGAGTAGTATTAAGAATGTATATATTCGTAGCGAGAAAGAAGCCGAAACAGTTCAAAATTTCAGACACACTCGTTCAGGACGAGTCGTTTTCAGCTTCACAATGTTAGTTAGCCGGGAACACGAACACAAGCCGAGGACAACTTACAGTTATTTTTATGAAATCCTATGTGAATTGACTTGCTGTAATATTCAGCAAGCTGCATGCACAGCTCCCTGTCAATACTAGAGACAGCTGTCAGTTTCAGACATGTCACCAAACCTGGTGCCGGTTCATCTAAATCAGACACCACTCGTCTCTCCACAAAGTCAACAAGTGGACCACGACAGATGTGAGACAGTACGAGCTCAACCCTTGTGAGCTGAGGACATACAGACCTGAAGTCACAGTCAGGAGGAGATAGCGCGATGAGCAGCTCATCGGCTGATGTAGACAGATCCTCGAAAATAAGTGTTTCGAGATTCTCTAAAAGGGGCATCACGGCACAGAAATTTCTCATAGATAGTGTCGTGTGACGTAAAGCCAGAGAGCGTAACCGGACTGTCCCATCTCCGCAAATGGCAGACAGGACCGTGTCGACATCCTCCACACTGCCGTGGGGTGCTAAGGGTGATAGATCAAGATGTTCAAGTAAGGGTACATGGAGGCATGCGAGGAAACGTGTGACCGAGTAACCCCGATATAATTCAACCTTGAGAGATCTGAGATATTGCAACACCACTCTCGGAAGCTCGTCGTGAATTCCTTTTCCTCTCCATGTCAAAGAGATGAGATTGGGCAGAGCATGAAAAAGCTTGCGGTGCCTGGTCAGATCATTGCGTTCAGGGGTAAAGTGAAGGTGATGCACATTCTGCATGGGTTTGACAATAGTGATCGCTTCGTCACAGCGGCTGAGAGTAAGTGTATGAAGTTTAGGGCACTGAATACCACCCAAGCCACAGTCGACGGAAGTCTCCTTGAGCAGAGTGAGGATCTGCATCATGGGGGCATCGGTTGATACACCGGGAGGAAATAAGGCCGATATCTCCCAACTTGCGTTAATAATGGCAATCAGATAACGGATCCGCCAGATCTGTCTATGAAGTATTGCAAGAATGGCTTGTGTTTTCACCTGCATCTGGTCGCCGTACCAATCATGTTTGGGCTGCACCTTGTGGAACCAATGCTTGGGATAAAGATATACGTCCAATGGGAGCGACTTTGACTTCTTTATCCATTGAGAAACAATGCTTCGAGCGGGAAGACGATGGTCCAGAGCGAGCGTCACCCAAGCACGGGGCTCACTATTTAAAATAGTGTTCCACACCCGACAAACAAGTCCAATTTTGGCACGAACCTGTTGCGGATGCATCCCTGCTTCAATCAGGTGCTGCATAGCTTCTGGGTCTTCGGGTGTCAATGACGGAATACATAGCACAAAGATCTCCGCCATGAGTTCGACAGGGACTTTCCGAATTGGAGCAAGGGTAAGGTCACCGATTGTGTTGGCCTGGGCAAAGATGCTGCCACGTGCCAAAGAAGTATCAACACCGTCAAATCCTTGTCTGATCTCCTCCCGGAGTGCCATATGGTGTTCTCGCATTGCGTTGATCTTCACGTCGTCGGATGCATGAGTCGTTGCAAGAATCGGGACATCCTCTTCGACTGCATCTTCGGACATGGTTGCCAGTTACAGAACAAAAGAGTTAAACAGTGAGAACCTAGGGAGATTAGCCAGCAATGAGATGTTGTGGTCACCATGGAGGGTGAAGGAACTGACCTAATACAGTATGCAGACAACAGCGAGGGCTATAGCAGTTCCTCGGGAGACCTTGATATCTTGTGAGACTACAAGACACTTCAGCTTTGGGATGCACAGCAGTCCACAGTTTTGCAGTTGTGGATTTTCTTTTGGATATGCTGCCAGACGGGTACCAATACCAGCTAGCCAACCTAACCAGATAATAGTCACAGTAAGAAGGTCGAACTCTGTTGACGACGCGTCAGCACTTTGCCAGCTCCACAACGGTCCATAAGTTTTCAGTCGGTTGCGGCGGCATTACTCTCTTTTGGACATATCGCCGAGGAATTAATGCGAATGAGTCACTAGAGAGTATTTGTTACCAATAATTATTGGCTCCGGCGTATGCCGGACAGAATAATACTAGTAGACCGTGGGAAGTTAATAGTAAAGAACGCGTCCACTCCTACCCACAACACACCGCGTCTCACCTCACATGGCTGCCATCCCGCCTGAGCTGTTCTACGGTCCTCTACCCCTTCTACCATACCCCCTCCATTGTTGTCACTGGCTGACCTGACTTTTCATTTGGACCCCTCAAACTCAGCACACCTCCCCCGGCTCACCTCTCACCCTCGGCACACCTTCCCCCAGCCGGCTCACCTCTCTCTCACCGCCTTACCACAGTCAGCCTTCCTTCCGTTCAAAAACCTTCACGCAAGCCACGTGAAGAGTTATCAACTGCTTAGCGTAGTGCCAATTGACGTCTATGTCATGTTCCCGTCACGTGTAGTCCTTTGTGAATTATTAGTGACCTTGGCGCTTGTATTATTAGTTTATAAAAATTCATTAGCCGTCCTAATAAATATTGGTAACAAATACTCTCTACTTGCATTTGAACCCTCCGAATCACCGAGATAAGGTCAAGTTTTCGGAACAAAATTGAATCATGTCTCCAACAATAGGTTTTCTCCCCATCAGTGCAAGAATTTCAAGCTCAGACTTTACATCTCGACTGATGTACTACGTTGAGCTCTGAACGAGCATTCTTCTTGCAGCTTCCCAGATAGTCAAATCCCCTATGCGCCATGCAATGAAAGAGGCTTCCTTCGTTCCCTTCGCCGCCACAGCCTTTCCCATTGAAGTGCTTGGGGTTTGCCTTTCCATTCATACGTCACACCTTTGTACGGTGTGCTGACACCCATCATCCTAGCCCAATCAGCGACGGTAGACAGCTTGGAAAAGTCGCACAGTGTCAAGAAATAATATGAGTCGTACACGAAGGCATGTGATCACAAACAGATACGAAAGCGACGGCAAAACGCTGGGTAACGGCATCAACCAGAAAGTAGGTTGTACGCCACTCGATCATTATATTACTTCAAAGACCTTATTGTAAGTGGCAACTGAGCCCGACCAGGTTCTCCCTTGATCCTATATACGAGAGTGGAGTCAACAAAACTAGCCGTGGGCCACAACACTGAAAAGAGAGCGTACATAGGACTCATGACTGCAGTAGCACTCCTGATTATCTCCGGGTTCCCAGGAGCGGGGGAGAATTCAAATTCTTCAAGACATGCTATAAGTATCGCCTGCATCTCAAGCATTCTGTCATAGAACCCATCAGTAAGAAGGAGCTTGACATTAAGGTATTGGTCATACGCGAAGCGCCAGCTGTAACATGAGACAATCTCAGTTCCATGACAAATCCAGATCCTCTTTGTTTACCCACCCGATGCAACTACGTATCCCGCTGCTGAACGTCGCGCTGAGGGTGTTGCCGAGCGTCAGCACAACTACTTTCAGGAAATAAGTCCACCTCGTACATATTAGCTACTACTCCAAGACCTGTTTTCTGCTTCGACTCAATGCCTCCCAAGAAACGTTCTGGTCTCCACACGTGTGAGTCCTCTCCCCAAACGGATGGAAGTCTATGGATACAATGTGAGATGTACAGGGCGAGGTAAGTGTCGTTACTCGCCTGTTGTACCCCGCAAGCGACATGATCACCCTCTGCCCTTTGCTCATAGGCACGTTCGTAATCATCTCACCCGTTGTCGTCATTAGTGGAGACGAAAGGGGAATGACATCCTCACGACCCGCTTCACGCCCCAACATGGAGCCAATTGGGTGGTATCTGAGCGTCTCCTATATATTTTAGTGAAAGAGGTTAGCCATCGAGGACATAAGCTCTAAATGAACCAACTTTTATAACTGCAAGAACATTGTGCATCGAGTCCAAGTCGGCGATAGTGAGCTCCCCAGTGCCTCGCTGTGCAGCCTCTTCCCGGGTTCTCTTGATCTCCTCACGCACCCGACTCTGGAATTCAGGATTCCGCGAGAGCTCGTAGAATGCCCAAGTCAAGGTCGATGCAGTCGTATCCTGACCTGCAATCATCAATGTTCTGGCCCCAATAATCAACGCTTTGTCGATCTGGTCGGGGAGTAGGAGCCCACTTCAACTGTGCCATCACTTCAGCCTCGCTCAGTTTCATTTTTGGATCTTCAGACAAATTGGCCCTGACTGGAGGTGTGAAACAAACTCTGGTGTTAGTCATGGCGAAACCAAGATGTTCATGAGACTTACTGAGAATACTCATGACATCCTTACCACCTTCCTTTCCAAGTGAGTAAGATTGTGTTTGAGTGTCCACGATATTCTTCGCGACCCGGTGTGCAACCGTCGTGTATTTCCGGATTCTCTTCAGCTGCTTCGTCGGGAGCAATTGAATAGCGGTCACCATTCCCAACGGTAAATAACCCCAAAGAGCTTCAAAGGCGATCGCAAAGTTAGAACGCTTAAAGAACGTGTCCGCACTAGCCGGACAAGTAAAATCCCGAAGCATCCTAGAGTAACTGTTATGCTTACAACAGATTTTGATAGACGACGGAAAGCTCGTTGTTTGATTCGTCTATAGCTCCAAAGTCGTGATCGAAGGCGGCTGTTACAGATCAGAAAAACCTCAGCCCCTAGACATCGCACGAGAGTCACCTAGCCCGATGGCATCCAAGGTAGTGCGAGCTAGCCATGATGGAATATCGACCACCATGGACGAGTTGCCAGTTTGTGACATGGTATCTTTCCATTTGGCCAAAGTCTAACAGAGATGATGAGTAGAGAAAACGCTGAGAAATAAATTTATGGACTCGTTGTGCGGTGTGGTGGAAAAGAGGCAGAAATCCTCGCAAGGAGCTATAAGAGAAAGCGGGATTCATAATCCTCCTGTGCCTTGCGTGTTGGGCACCTACAAAGCAGACGTAAGTGGTAACGTCTGCAGAGACCAGAGAGGAGTTCACCTTGAGCAAATAAAATGCCCGGCCCTACAATCAATTTTGACGTAGCAATTGACTGCTGAGCTCTAGGAAAATTGTAGCCTGCTGTATTGAGAACATATTGTATGGCCTGATTGTCGTCAGATCGCTCCAATTAACGGCACTATTCACATGTACCGACGTACTTTGGGGTCTGCTGTGAACAGAACATCGCGCTGCCATGGTCAGAGGTTTGAGAGAGATTCGATAGCGAGGAGCATAGAGAAAAACGCACGCCATAGGCGCCCTTTATTCTCATCGTAGTCCCATATTTGTCAATCCACTCGAACTCTGCTTCTGCCACATTGTCAGGTCGAAGTAATTCAGGGAGGTTGCCTGTTGACACCGTGATGAATCCATGCTCCATTTAGTGTGTATTTTGGCATTACCAACGAGCCAGGGGCCTGGAGGAGGTCCAGGAAGGTGTGATATAGAGCGCACAAGGACTCGACGAAGAATGACGCGTAGGACGAGGATAAGTAGAACGAGGGATAGCCCAATGGAGATAATCATGTCGGCTTGCTGTCCTGTATTCTACTCTTACAAGGATTCAAATGCTTCACTGTACTGTTGACCAACTATAAGACGGTAGCGTTCAAAGAGGACCCGGTTAGAACTTATGAATTGAAATCTGAAGATTTGGATAGTTTCTCGGGAATCACGCAGCCGTCATATCTTGTGAATGGATATCAAGGACCAATTGCGACCTCGCGCTAGTAATATTTGAACGGAAAGCTCGGGCTTTGTGTCTAGATCCTTCTCTACGTCAGGATTGGCGACGAAAATGACCAATCCGAGTCACGCAACGCGGCTCCGTGATGTCAACATCTATTGACTCGATTGATTAGAACTCTGAGTCTAATATTGCCATACACCTTTACCGCTTGATTGCATGTTCGATCATTGCTGTGGTGATGCCGTTACCCTTACAGTAAGTGGAGTGTAATCCATCAGTAATCAATGCCACTGCAGTCCGGCACCGATGAATTTTCGACAGATGTCGGCGCCATGACGTTGAGGAGAGGTATCATGAAGGTGCGTATTTAAATTGGGGGTATTGGGTATGCAAGGATAACTGAAAATGCAACGAAGAGGGAATTGGAAAAAAGTATAAGGAGATTTAGATGAACAAAAGACGCGAGGCAATGTGCGTGAAATTGATGCAATTGCAAATTTTCAGTATGATACTGATCACCGGGGACTTACCGCAATCTCTGGATCATTTTGAAATAAAATTTCCTGGAAGTCCGTTTGTAAGAAGAGAAAAGGATACTTGTGGCTGCGAATAATCATGATCAGCGGGTATGTAAAGGCACAGATACACAAGCATCCAAGCAGGCATCTTTGATCAAAAGTGATTTAATTTTGGCTGCAGGGTGTTGTGGGAGTGGTGTCACTGCCACCATCCTTGATTATGTGGCTCCGATGGTGTTTTGTGCATTATTATGAGGTCAGCCGAGAGTTATTCAAGAAACGACCGTCTGTATGCTAATCGCCCGGACCTACCGATGAGGATGCTGTTCGTACACTAGGACACTTTCTACGGAATCGGGTTCTCATGCAGTATTTCAGGTCGGGTTGGGACATCAATTTCGCATTAATGAGATATGGACAACGGTGGCGACAGCCTAAGAAATCCTTTCATCACCACTTCAATTCTAGGGCTGTCTCTGAATGTCATCTAATGCAGTTCAAACACACTGTGAGGTATCTTCTTGAACGTGATGAAAGGGGTTGCCTTCCAAAGGAAATAAAAGGGGTTACCTTTCAAAGGAAATAAACCCGCACCTTTTCGACAATCTGTGGCACGGTCACTGTCCCAATATAAAAATTTGAGAATTTAAAATCCACTCACAGCTTCTGTTTCCACGTGAGCCTTCCTTGGCATCGAACAGAAGAACCCGCATAAGACGTGCCCAGTGGTATCTAAGTTGTTTGTTTAGCCGGTCGTGGATGAAATTCTCGAACTACGAAGGCAATTTATTGGGGTTGAGATGGAAAGTGAAACATGACTTACCAACCACCCACACCATCACAGGGCGCGTTGAATTGTTTCTGGTACTCGTGGCTAAACTCCTTTGTTCGACTGCATTCAGCTGGCTTCGTGGTACAGTGTCTTCTGTCAAAGGGTTACCCAGATATGTATAACGACATGAGGTAATGGCCTGCGTGATATGCATGGTATAATTAGAAAGCAGTCCATGCAGGGCAGACTCATCCCACTTCTACGAATCGGCAGTCAATAATAGCATAATTTTCAATACTACTACCGAGGGATGTCATGTCATGTGAGCAACGTTGCACCGTTCCTTTGTTCCCGATAGTACTGCCACGGAAGAGCGAACAGCCATTTGCCATTCTGCCCTATACAATTCTTATATCGGGTGATGCATTGCCTCAGATTATTAGATTGAATAGAATCCCAGCAGCAACTTGATAGATTAGCCCTCTTTTCCAGGCTCAATTCTGCTACAAGACGACAAACGCTACCGAATCTCCAATCAAGTGAGTCAGATAGTGATGATTGCAGATTTTAGGGTTCTGCCGCCTAAGAGAAGGCCTCCATGCGTTTACCACGTTGTGACACAGCCCGTTTTTTACACCGCATCTAGTGAGAATGCACACCTAGCGAACCGACCTACACAGGAAGACTGCGTGTATATAAACGGTGACCTATCCTAAGGACACCCACAACAAAAAGTTTCTCGAACTCTTCAACAACATGTCTCCAGTAGAATCCTCTTCCGTTACATTGAATGCTCACACTGGGCTCAATGACGCTGGCGAAGACCTGATAGGACTTCCAGTGAGTTCTCGAGCTCAGGCTTCAGGCGTGGCATTGACAAAGTAAAAACAGGAGGCCTTCATGTTGGAGCTCACTAGGTTTGTCCAGGCCGACCTCCAACGGAATCCGCTCGGCACAGAGTGATGGACACCCGACCTTCACGAGCAGGGATCAATTATCTCCTGCAAGTGTTGCAAGACCACGCAGACACACAACTTGGTAGCGAGTCCTCATATTGTATATCAGCGTTACGCTCCCACCCTGGAGGAGTGTCGATCGCCGGACGCATTATTAGAGACTAATACGCCGGTGCAAGGACCTCACCCATGCCTGGGCCAGGATACGGGATGTGGGACAGCGTATGGAAGATGCCCACCAAGGGGTCAGCTTCCACCCTCTGCCACCGTTCAGCTTCAGTGTGTGGCATGTAGCCACACACAGCTCGTACCGTATAACCCAGATGGTGGACACAACATGTAAGTGACTTTGACACGACAAGAGCGCAGAGCGGCGTTTGACGCAGCGTACAGGTCCACCATTGTCGTATCTCAACATGCTCACAAGCAGGGGATGGCGTGGAACTCCACGACACTCCCACACCCAGCGAATGCTGGATGCGCGCAGCAGGGTGGATACCCAGATGGTGGACAGAACATGTAAATGACTTGGACATGACAAGGGCGGCAGAGTGGCGTTTGACGCAGCGAACAGGTCCACGTCAACCCATATCATCAAGCTCGCGAGCAGGAGATGGCATGGAACTCCATGACCCCCCCACCACAACCATCGAATGCTGGATACGCGTAGTATGATACCCAGCCGTACGCACAGCAGAGTGTATACACAGCTGCGTCATCACCAGCCTCCTCATGGAAGTATGGACCGATCCGGGGGCCATGGCCGGCGGCCTCGACATCACAACCGTCACCGGCCGCATCAGCGGCACACTATCCCGCCCAAGACGCAACAGAAGCAGGTCCGTCAAGGGCGGCGTCGTCAAAAAAAGACGTCCACGCCCATCCCAAAAGTCCGACAAATGTGGCATTGTCGACGCCAATGGCCAGGTCTGCGGTCGTATCGTCGCCCTGCAACTTTCAAAAGCATTGCATCATTCCACGCTCCCTTCGAGACGAAGAGGATGCAAATGGCCCATGAGAGGAGCAAGGCGCACACGGCGTCAAAGATAGGCCAACAAGACAGTCATTGCGCTGACATGTCCAGCGGGCTGCATGAAAACGTTTTGTCAAATGGAACATTTCCGCCGACCGGCTCTATCACGGCCAGCAGGCCGTCTCTGAAGAGCAGGTTTGGATACTCCCCGGCAAAGCCACTCATAGGCAGGAAAGGCAGGCTCCAACGGAGAGGCGGCATTAGCAGACATTAGCAGCAACATGAAGAGACGGTAACTGGTTGGCTACCCGCCTTTTAAAGCTTCAGCATCTGGGCGATCTCATCGATCGCGGTATTGTGCGGAAGTAGGTGGAAATGTGCACGTTGCAATCGGCAGGTGTTCCCGTGACTTTCTAGGAATAAAACCTCATTTCAAATATACTTGCCTGCATTGAGTCAATGCACTCTAATTTTAGCTGTATCACTATCCATTGACACCCAAGGCTACGGATTCGCCTTATTTCCTAGAACATAAAGCGTATTCAATTTCAAGTTCCGACTTACATCTCAACTGATGATATGGACGAGCGCTACAACTTTTAAGTTCAACACGAGCATTCCTACTACTTATCCGCATTTTCCGCCCACGAATCATCTATCTAGTAATGCAATTGGCATGGGCCACCCTTTCGCATTCCCTCCCTTTGCCGCCAAAAAAAAACCTTTCCCCTTGACGCGCTTCAAATTTGCCCTTTCCAACCATCATACATGCCCGGGGAGCTGAACCCGAGGGGTGACGGTCGATGCAAAAACCGATGGTACATGCGATCTGTAACATCATGAAGCAAGTTCTCCGTGGGTTTTATAACAATACTTGCACGCCCGTAACACCATCCTACTACTTGCTACATCGCACCACAACAAGAATGTACGTCAAGGAAAATCGGTGACTTTTGCGTTGACACAACACATCAGACGAAGCAGAAAATATGACTCAGATGGTCGAGGCGCACACAGGCACTCTTCCTAGACCCATTATACATGAACTTGTCGTCGCACTACAATCATTACACTGAAACGGCCCAAAACTATAATACCAAAAGACGACGAACAAAAAAAAAGAGGTTGTGACAAGAAAAGCCGACAAAAAAAACACTCATGCGGGGATCGAGGTTGGTCATTAAACACGAGCGAGTATTAAGAATAGTGAAAATATGAGTATAGAGCATAAACTGAAGCTGGAACGGGGCGACATTCGCGCTTTGATAGTTAAATTTTGGTCGGCCATTTTGTCCATTTGTTCACATAAAAGTTTGCAGGTTACGAGGAGATTCACGCCGCGGCTGTCGGTCCAGGAACGATCGAAAAACTAACGAGAATGATGAGCATCAAGTAGTGCAGGCCCTATCAACGCAAGGTGCTCACGCTTTAGACCTCCACTCACGCCCCTGCTTCGCAATCACTTCCTTCTCGTCTTGCTGCCTATTCACCCATCCTTGCGGGTGTCCCTGATCAGGAAGCAGTAAAGAGTCCTATGAACAAGACGCATATCCATCATCAGCCGACAACGTCCCCAATATACAAGCCACGATACCATGACACGTACCCTCTTTGCAACAACTTTGAAGTGGCTTTGACGCTTCTCCTGTTTCTCCTTGGCCTTCGCTGTCTCATCCGTCTGGCGTTTAAACAGCTGTCACAAAGCAAACATGAGCACATCACACCAACAAACACACAACGACGCATATCCACCTCCTTCAACGCCTCAGTCCTCGACCCCTCCTCCTTCTCCTTCACCTCCCCCATCCTGTCCCTCACCCTCACAAGCTGCTGATCCACCAACTCCAACGCGGTCCTAATCGCATCCCCCAACGCCCTCTTCACCTGCCGCTTCACGATCCCTGTCGCAAACGGCCTCAAAAACTTGTACAGCGCGTCGTGTTTGCTATCTCTGATGCTGAACTTGAGCGTGTCCACCTTGACGTGGATAGAGGAGATATGGAAGATGGAGGAGGCGTCTTTCCCTGCGTTGATCAGGCTGATGGTTGCCTGAAGGAATGAGCTCTATGTTAATCTCCCGGACAGCATGCAAGGAGGGAGATGAGAAAAACACACAGTAATGCCTTCACCACCGATGAGAACATCCGCTACCCCCGAATCTTTCATCTTTGGCATCCCTGTCTTCTTATTAAAATAAAACATCACATCCCGCATATCCGCCTGTCAAACACACCACCATCAACACACACCATACACCTCCAACATAATCGCGACGTACCTGCATCTGTCCTAGTGTAAATGTGAAACTATGATGCGACTCATCGTGAATGGTAGAGTATGGCGAAAACTTTGCAAAATTGTGCGCTTCGATGGATATGATGCTACAAGCAAAATAGTAAGTTTATATCACAACCTTCGACGACTATCTCACTCACTTGGGGAAGAGGTTGCGCCCGCTCAAGGTTAGATTCTCAATAACGAGGTCCAGATGATCGTCCGTATACTCTGCGCGCGGAATTGGGATGTACCCAACCTACCCATCAAAAACAAAAACACAACCGCATCTCAGCACACTATCATCGACTCCCAAGTCTCTTTCATAACATAACAAATACCTCGCACCTTGTCGACAATCTGCGGAACAATCACCCTCCTAATGTCTGCCCACAGCTCCGATTTCCAGGTGAGCGATCCCTCGGAGTCGAACAGAAGATCCCGAGTGAGGCGCGCCCAGTCACGTCCAAATCGCTCGTTGAGTGGGTCGTGTGTGAGATTCTTGAACCTGTTAAGGCGATTGGTTTATAGCGATTGAGATGACGGATTCAAGATGCTGTGACTTACCAATCTCCCACAGCGTCAAAGAGCGCGTCGAATTGTTTCTTGTACTTGTCATCAAAGTAAACGCGGCCTACATGCGTTACATCGCGAAGCGTTTAACCCTGGGCATTCACAATGACAGAGGGACATCAAACGACACACCTTGCTCCCTGGCTTCTTTCCCCTCAGTGGCGCATTGGGGATCGAGAACATATCCTGGCTCTAACAGAGTCTGAGTGCAAGCCAATCAGGCCGGCACACCACACAACCTATCCACCCACTCACCCTCCTACTCCAATCCCGTACCCTCACAAACCACTTCCGCAGCCCCTCGTCGTCGCGGGATACATCATACAGCCCCTGCACTGCATCCAATGCAGGCTGCGTGCTCGTATTATTCGCAAAGCGGGAAAGGAGCGTCAAGAGCTCGTTCTTCGCCTGCGTTAAACAAGACCAAAAACGTGCGTGAGTCCTCGCTCAAAGCATAAAGATGTGCGAAAGGGAAACAAACTGACATCCTTCAGTGCACCTTTCTCCCACATACTCTTGGCGCCATCATATCCGTCCCCGGCAGCGCGGACACCCTCCTCGCCGTACTCGGACAGAGCGTTCAGAAGCCACTTGACGCTCTCTTGATAATCCTTGTCCTTCTGACACTCAATGATGACCTGCCACACCCAACCCCATCAATAAACATCAGCATCAGTATACATGGACAACGCACCTTCTTCCCGCGGTAAATGAACTGATCCCTCCTCTCCTTCGGGAAGTATTCCTCATCTAGGAACGTCTTGGCGCGATCGATTAGGCTCGCCGCTTTATCGCGGTGTTGCTGCGGGACGCGATCACGAAGTCCCGTCACACGTTCCTTGAAACTCTGCTTTGTGCGCTCCTTGGTCTCGTCCGCGTCCATATCCCGCGCCTTGTCCCGTGCTGTACCAGCAGCTGCACTCACGCTGTTGCCTGTGCTCGTGCCTGTACCTACGCCCGCACCCGTGCTCGTCCCGGCGCTGCCATTCCCAGTCGTACCCGCACCCTGAGCATCCTGCACAATGCCCTTTGTATTCTCCTTCACCGCGTCCTTCACTGCTCCAATGCTATCCGTCACTTGCTCCACCTTCACCCTCACACCCTCCCCTTCGTCCCGCGCAGTCCCGGTCACGCACTCACCCTCGCCCTCGCCCTCACGCTCCTTGCCAGACTCCTTGAACGTCGGCTCATGCTCAGGCACAGGATGATCGATGCGGCGGAGTTCTTCGTCTGAGGGACGGAGAAGATCGGCGGAGCGCACGAGGAGGTCGCGGCCGACGACTGAGAAGTCGGAGAGGAGCTTGCGCGCTTCAGCGTTGGTGACGAGCAGGGTGAGAAGTGTGCGGAGGTGGTGGGCTGCTGGGTGAAGGAGAGTGGATATAATTCAGTGTAAGTGGTGAATGGGAGAACGAGTGGGGGACAACAGCGTACCCTGTTGACCGTCCGCTTTAGCTTTTTCGGGGGAGAGTGGTGTGGCGGCTTTGGGCTCGCGCTTGACGGCGTTAGCGTCGACGGCATGCGTGTGCCACATGAAGTTCTGAAAAAGCTCGTCTGCGTTCTTCTCCTTGACCATTAACCGAGCCTGGCACCCGCATACATGAGCATATATCTGACAAATACGACGCATTGGGCATGGACGCACCGTCTCGATGATGTCCTTGGTGTCATTGACGAGCTGCCTGCCAGAGGTACTAAGCTTGGAGAGATCGACGGGGGAGTGGTCAGCGACATATTGCAGCGTCTCGTCGATCTGTTCGTTATCCGGAAGCCGACCTGCCCGAAAGGCCTGGATGACATCGTAGAATCGCAGCTGGGTGTGGATATATGCTCATCAGCTACGGAATACAACGTCGAAGACGACGGGGACGCTATGACTTGCCTTGCGGTCGACGTCTGCGTGGAGCTGTTCCTTGTCGACGGGGTCGGTGACGGACCCCTTTGCGGGATGCTCTGAAATGTCTCTTGTCGCAGGGGGCAGGGACATGGTTGTGGTTAAAGAGGGGGTCATGCGAGGCTCTACTATAAATCGCGGGCGGGCCTACAATTGTGACGTCAGCATCGTCATTGCCAGACTTCAAATCGGGTCCGACATTGTCACGGTTACAGTCAAATAATAAGAGTCCATTTCATCTTTGGTTCCTAGCTCTGTACACGCCCATACTGCCCGCAACAGTATGCGAGCTCGTCGCACGTCCTTCGTTCAGTTCGTCTCTTCTTTAGTGTAGGGAATCTGGAGTGTCGCGCGCTGGCCGCATATGGCAGCGGCAGGATCAACGATTAGTCGACTTTCTGGAACGGGTGGACAGTCCTCTGGACGCAAGAAATTCATCAAGTGGTCTAGTTGTATCGTCATCTACCCTGAACGAAAAAAAAAGAAGCATCAAGGTCATCGGCAAGGAAATTGACTGGACTTCATTGACATCTCCTCCTTTCCACCCTGAACCACATTCACTGAGAAAGCCTCAACGGGAACTGCAGATGCAGAACTCCAACGCACTTCAAGGCTCTTATTCACGGAGGTATCCAAATATATGCGCCGTTCTCACTTGTTGTACCAGTCCATCGTTATTTCCACTTTCGTAGCTCAGTTCTCTCCAGCGGGAGCAGCAGGATATATTTTACAATTACAGTCGTGTGTGCGTATTCCCATTGCTATGGATAACTCTCTAGTGGAACCTATGATGCAAACACCTTAATACGACATAGGATGGAATAACCTCCCACCCACAGGTGCATCAAACGTCAACATGCGCTGAAATCAGACGCTTTGCCGATTCAGATCGCGCTGTAATTGAACATTTAAATGGGTCTGGCTCTCTAGATATTAACCCAGTCAATTGGCATCTCTCATAGTAGCGTATAACGGCTCACAAAATCGTACCCGTGGCCGTGTACGTTCCCGCAACCGGTATCTCATCCCCTTTGGCATTCTTTGCCGGAGAAATGTCGAATACTTTCAGAATACATGCTACAACGATGAAGAGCGTATTTTCAGCAAAGTAACGGCCTGCACACATTCTGTTAATGGCAGGTAGTCAGCAGCTCATTGCTCCGGAGTCTCGGGATGTATACCGTCTGCCGAATCCAAACTGCGCGGTGGGGATGTTGGCTCCTGGCTTGAGGAAACGCTCGGGTTCGAATTGTTCCGGTCTAGGGCCTCATTGTGGAGAATCGTCCTAGATACCATAGCGCGTCACATAATATGTTTTATGTTTACACGACAGCATACCACGCGTTTCCAACAACAATGCTTCCCTTGGGTATGAAATACCCTCTATATTCATCGTCCTTTGACGTCACATGAGGAATGGCCATCGGTAGCACTGGACGCCATCTCTGAATTTCCTGACAGAGAGCATTGACATAGGGAAGTCGTGCACGATCCTGGAAGGTTGGAAGGCGTTCTTCGCCAATCACGGCGTCGAGCTCCTCCTGAGCTTTTTTCTGAGCTTCGGGGAAAAGAACCATGGCGAGAATGAAACTGATGAACGCTGTCACGCTCTTGTGGGCCAGTTACAGACGGCTGATGCGGTGACAAAGATATTTGGTGCCTACCGTCCCAGCTCCCGCGGCATATGACACTCCACCTACGTTGCGGATGAGCTCTTCTTCATCCGCTGCGCCGCGAGGACCAGAGATGTTCTTCAAGCAGGTAGCCATAACTGAGGGTCCCGCAGCTCCACTTGCCTGGACAATACTATTCAGTCCGCATCCGCATTTGGAAGTGGACGGGTATACACGCACCAGAGCGCTCTTGACCATCATGAACGGCGCTGAAACCATCTCCATCGTCGGTTCGCGCCATTTCCTTGCCTTTCGCCTGAATCCTGCACCAGGCATCCATTCTGGAACGTATCTCACTGTTGGGAACATCAACGAAATTGAATGGCCACCGGAGAACCGTAACGCACAGACAGGGAACAGTTCGATCAGAAATGCTCCAGGCACGGTGCTTTCGCTTGCTCCTTCCAGGGCTAAGTGTGCGATTTCGATAAAACGATCGTTCTTGGGCTTTAACTGGATCCCATATACCACCTGCCAGGGACGGATTTCGTTATCAAGGTGCTATGAAACGGCGCGTATCTACCTCCATGATAACTGCAGCAGCGAGATATTTCATGTGGTCGACAAATTCCTCGGGAGTGTCGTGAATTCTCTTCAGTAATTTCCTGTGGATCACAACTTCCATCACACTCAAAACTATAAAGATAAATAATTCACCTTGCGTGTTTGATCTGAACTGGATGATATTCAGTGACAGCCCTGGAATTGAAGTACTGATGAAAGACTTTCTTATGTCGTCACCACCGTTGTCCATATCTCATGAAAGCGAAATTGAAGTCCCAACCCGACCTGAAAGAATGCATGAGGACCCAACTCTGGAGAAAAATGACCTAGCGTACGAACAGCATCATCATCGGTAGGTCCGGGCGATCAGCATACACAGACGATCGCTTCTCGAATAAATTTCGGGCGACCTCATAAGAATTCACAAAAATCATCGGAGTACCTAATACGTTCACATAAACAAGGTCACCTGCGATGACAGCAATTCTTCAGAGGTGCATTGTCCATTGATGAGTGGAGAAACTCTCACACGTACCATACTGTTCGCCCCATTTTGTGATCGTCTCCCACTCGTGATGGGTAGGCATGTCCGATATATTGCCAAGGATAGGCTTTCCGGGAGGCCCGGGAGGCAGACGTAGACCTAATCGCGACCCAGTACTCTGCGACTAAAGGCGGTGATTTTAGGGATCTGGGCTCACCTTTGGGGACACGTCGAGCGCATCTGGTCATGTAATAGACCAAGAAACATTCCAGGACACTTACGCTGAGGTTGGTGACGAGGGCCGCGACGTCGGTTGGGAGCAACATTATGACTTGGTTCGTTATCTTGAATTTACTGTAAATGGGAACGCCTTCGGGTGCTACGCGCTCACTGTAAGGTGACGTCCCAGTGTCCACACGTGATCAGTGGGTAGCGCTGCAACACTAAGTATATCTATCTCACATTTTCACCTGAGAACGTTGGGAGACTGGGTTTAGCTAGCAGCCTGGGGAGAGGGATTAAGGTAGTGTGACCAGCAGTCCACCACAGACATGTTAGAGAGTATGATTTGTATGATCATAAAGTTCGGCACCATAAGGCATGTTTTACATGTAACATACCTTACAATCGCCTCATCTAGTGTAGAGTGAAATAAAGCCGTCACGGAGCGAAAAGTACACCGGATGGTGAGTGCATGTCCAGGCGTATGAACAACATCATCTGCATGGTGGCAGTAATTGAAAGCTTCTGCACACTTTCTCGCGCCCCCCCTCACAGTTGGTTGCATGTCCTCACTTTTTGACTGGTTTTTTTGTTCTAGCATCTCTTTCTCCCTTTCAATCAAGCAGTCCTGTACTACTTCATTTCCCGTCTTCCTGGGTTGCATCAGAGCTCAATTTCTCACTGCTAGTAGGTTCGTGCTCAATGGTGGCCCTGTGAAATTTGACTATACTGAGATCTGGATCCGAGCCAGCGAAGTCTGCCAATGCCAGATACTTCATGGTCAGCTAGCGTCGATTACCTAAATGCGAGGAAGGTTGTGGCCCCTGTTGAAGAATTAAATACCATCATGTGCTGGTCCTATTCCGTCTTTTGTTCGAGCGGCAGGACAAACAATCATTAATCAGTGATGGGCACTGATGGAAAGTTTAGCTTTGCATGCAATGGATGCACCAATTACTCTAGTTGCTTGTCATGTTTTCCATATTTCTCTTGCTCACGTCCTAAATTTGACACGGAAATACTAATAATAACACCACCCGCTACTCGAGCTTCCTACACTACTAGTCGCCAACGGAATCACGTACTCCGTACTCATCCCTATGCATAACTGACACTCTCCACGACATCACGCTAGCTCACCATGTATTGACCTACCCGGTGCCTGTGTGAATAGATCCAGTGTATTAAACTTTTCTCCAGGAGGCATTCAGCAACTCGGATATTTGCTTGTGTAGAATTGGGAGGACCTCTTGCAAAAACGGCAAACTGTTTCGTTTGTGTTGGGTGCCATCCTGCTCGCGCTGCCGCTTTGCTTCGTCAAGTTTGCGGCAAACCATTTCAACCAGCCCAATTAGATGGCCAGTTTCTCTCCGGTAACATCGCTTCCTTGCATATTCAACGAGAGGTGGAATAGCTTCGATGCAATCCGTAGTAAAAATCCTTGCCCAATAGCCCCTGGCAGTCCCTCCAAAGAAGTCAAGGTCGAATATGTAACGCCATGCTCTCAGAATAAGAGGCCAACATGGATACACCTGGACTTCGGTAAAGAATGAGTGCTCATCGCTTAATCTATCAATGATTGCGAAGATGCGTGCCACAGGTACAGCATACTCTTCAAAATCATCATCTCCCCGTGAAGACAACGCCTTTGCGACCGCAAGACAATTGCGGAAATGGCCGTTCTGATGGAGCTGAGAGTGCCAAGTGGGCTCTTGAGAAAGGGCGTAAAGTAATCTGAGGTAAGGCATATCACGGAACAAGAATAAGAAAGGTGCATTTTGAGTACGGGTTATCATCGATGGGCGTTTGTGGAGCACCCTGCAGAACTGCTGGAACCAGTGCTTGTGAGAAGTGTTCGCGGAGTGTTTCATTATCCGACCCATTATAGCCACTGTTGACCGGATTGCACAAGCCGCATGTAGAGCTGCATGGCACGTCATGGCCTGACCCTGACCCATGAAACGGATGGTCGTATGAATGTAGCGGCGCATCCGGTCCTGGGTACTAGGCGAACCACCCAGCAACGCCAACAGCTCAAAAGTGCCTCTGATTGCCCGGTAATCTATGCCTTCACAAATACGTAGATGGTAATCCACCAGCAGGTCAAACTGCTCTGAGGTGTAAAGCTCACTTGCATCCACCAGCAGGTCAAACTGCTCTGAGGTGTAAAGCTCACTTGCATCCCAGGGCGGCGTTCGAGCAATAATACGAATGAGACTGGCGACACTCTTTGACCGGACTTTATCATCACCCATTCTGCCTGAATCATCCTTGATCTGACAACAACAGAATTTGAGAGCCTGCTCGAACCCGCGAAAATCCTTGGAAAGAGAGACGTTTTCCAGGTCTTGAAGTAGTCGGTGAATTAACTGTAGTGCATTCTGGTGCCATCTACACTCTTGAATTTCATCAGCAAGTGCAGCTAGCGTGCGATTCATCACTGACTCTTGAAGTGTCTTGATGGCTTGACTGAGAAGTATTGAGTCAACGGCTCATATAAATGGATTTATAGGAAATGTCAATCTTCTTACCTTTTGTCAAGCCTCGCCAAATACCGTCCATCAATTCGAATGCCAACTAGCATGCCTGCTAGTAACATGCAGCCTGCCACCAGACGGAGCGGAGACTTGGAGTCAAGGCAGATGTCAATGAATTTAATCACAAAGGCATCGAATTCCGGGTCGTGTTCACCCTTGTGCAGACGGTATGTGAACAAATATGCCACCCACATACGGTCTGATAAAGGGAGGGATGTAATGTCCAGATTGTCAGGGGATTGATGTACCGCAGAGGAAACGACTAGAAAGCCTGGATCATCTGGGGCCATGTGCCAGTATGTGCCACTGGCATAATCATCTTCATGCCACTGCGCCTGCTTCTGCAGGGGGAAGAATCTGCCGATTAGAACCAAAGCACGCACAGAAGCCGCTTTTCAATCGGTCCATGAGCATCTCAATTACATCAACCTTAGCTGGTCACTGAGTCTCAGATACCATTCCAGCTGCAGTAGCTATAATGTCTGTGTCCGTAGATGTTTCAATCACCCACTGGACCGCACGGGACGGCACTAGTGTGTCTACTTGACCCAAATTGGCTTGTGATTCCACGGAAATCAAGTCCAGCACTGTTGGAGACACTCCTAACCGCTCCAAAGCTATAGGTGTTTCTGAGTCGTCGTTTAATGATTGAACTTGGCACCGGGCGGACGGTCTTGAGAAGAGATATGTGACAAAAGGCGTGAGAGAGTTGACGATCAGACCTCCTGCGGTGCATAATGCCTTTCTCAGGAAATCAATGAAGCCTCCCCAGGTCCTTGGGCGCTATTTCCACTTATTTCGGAACACGTGTCGAATTCTGCGTTGGGGCACCTTTGAATTGTGCTTTGAACGACCTCTCGAACGGAAGCCATGACTCTAATGACGTGGTGAAGTATGGTCGAGACGGGTGTCTGGAATGGACAGTCCGGAGATTTCAACGACGACACCACGGTGAAGGAATAGAATATAAATCCGAACGCCGTTGTTGCCATTATCACACCTGCAACCGTATGTTGCAGATTCCAGATATTGGCCGCGAGAGCAATGCCAAAGAACAGCAACGACATCTGGAGCAAGATCGGAAGCGCTGCAATGATGGTACTGAAATGCCACGCTTCAAGGGCGTCCAGCTTCTTCTGCCTCTGCTGGCAGCGTTCGTGCAGGGCACCTCATCCCAAACGCGATGTTTTAAAGTGGCCTATCCATTGTTTTCCTAAAACTGCACCGAATGCAGCCAAAAGATCAGCCCGTCATCATGTTGTTTAGCTACACGTTCATATGTAGACCAGAAATGGGAGGACACATCCTTCTTAGAGCGTTCAAAGATATCTGATTCATACGTGGTGTCGAGAATGCCTTGGAGGATGGCTTCTGACCTGATCGCCAACCGTCATCACCCTGTTGGATCAAGAAGCATGAACTCACTTGAATCGTCGGGTTGTGTTCCATTACAATAGGCTCCGCGTCATTGGCCCCAGGGTTCCGAGTCGCCGAAGTAGTTGTGGCCCCAGGTTGGGGTAGATGCGGTTCACGCAGGGGGTATTGCCGTTCGTGCGTCGTGTCAATTACAGCCTGAAGGCCGGCTTCTGGCCTAATACCAGGCCACCTATTCATATGCTACATCAGGAAGCGTGCACCCACAGAGCCATCCTCTTGTGCTCACCGCTGTATGACGTATCAACAGACTCATCCTGATCCTGTTGAGGAAGCCCTGTGCACCCACCCCAATCAGGTGGAGAGGTGTGCGATTCGTGTGCAATGTCTGTTGCATCTTGGAGGGAGGCTTCTGGACTGGTCACAAGCCATCAGCATCCATTATAAATGTCAGATCAGGAGGTACGCACTCACTGTGTCGACCGTTGGTGAGACTCTGCAGTGACTGGTGGATTACTTGCTTGCATGGTGGAATCGGACTTGGTAGAGGACTAGGGAAAGGTCATTACAAGTAGACGGCATTGGTAGGGCGTTTAAGTGCCAGGCCTCGTGTTTTGCTTCTCGAGAAGTCATCGCCTCCTTCGCTCTCGCAACTAGCGCTAGAACATTGGTCAATATGACAAAGGTGTCACATCTGACAATAACGTGTAAGTATATTATGTACGAACTTATGCAGGACAGGTAGTCTGAATCAGGGATAGATCGATGTCGCCTGGCGAAATACATCGGCTTTTCCGCCATGATCGCCTCGACCTCCAAAAGCGAAATGCAAGCTCCAATACCAACACCTCCAGCGGACAACCTACGAGAAACTTCCATTATAGTTTTGTGGTCTAGTTTCTGACAGGAACTGAGCAGTTGCTAGAGGAAGTCCCCGGACGACAGGGATAACATTGCTCTGCCAGCATCATCAACAGGGTGCTGGGAGAACGGTCGAAGCGTTACAGCTTCTTCATGTTCATTACACATTTTCTCACGATCCCTCTCACAGTCCGTTGCATGTCCTCACCTTTTGACCCGTTTGTTCTGGCATTTCTTTCTCCCTTTGAATCAAGCACTGTACAACTTCATTTCTCGCCTTCCTGGGTTTCATCAGAGCCCCTTTTCTCACATTTCTTACTACTGTTAGGTTCATGCTCAATGGCAGCCCAGTACACTGAGATCCGGATTCGAGCCAGTGAGATACTTCATGGTCAACTAGAGTCGACCACCTTCTCGCGCGCCCTTCACCTACATCAGTGTGAGGAAGGTTGCACTCTTTGTCGAAGAATTTGACACCACCGTGTGCCGGCCCTACCTCATCTTTTGTTCAAGCGGCAGGATCAGCAGTTAATAATTAGTGATGGCCACGGATGGAAATTGGCATGCAATGAATGCACCAAGTACTCTAGTCGCTTGTCATCGCCATATTTATCTTGCTCGCATCCTGAACCTGACAAGGAAAAAAATCAGGTCACGATGACACACCCTATACTCGAGCTCCCTACGCTACCAGTCGCCAACGAAATCACGTACTCACACCTATGCATAATGGGATAGTGGTTCTACGCAACCAGTCTCTAGTTGGGCAGATCCTGCGAGAACACTCATTCAGATACTATAACTAGGATATTTCAAGGCAATCGGTGCTCCGTCGTCAGTGGAACCCATTGAATCTGAGTCTCACCTTCCAACATTCCATATTGCACTAAAGTCATCAAGGTTCAAGCCGGACTGCTGCTATAGTCTCAGCCATGGATTGCCACGCGCTCGTACAGGTCTTTAATTCACTATACCTACTTCTACTTCTTCGCTCGCCCTTATTCCATCGTTTCATCCATTGTTAACTCCGTGTTGAGCAGCAACATGATGGCTATATTTACAGAGTCATGCATGTGTGTAAGTTGCAGTCAAAAGCGAAATCTATGATGGGTGTACCTCAATACAGCAGCATACGGCGATAACCTGACGAAGTTGCTCCTACTCACAAGTGTTTCAGACATCCACTTGCTCTAAAATCAAACGCTTTGCTGATGGAGATCTTATAGCAATTGAACATTTAAACGGAACTGGCTCTCTAGACACTAACCTAGTCAATTGGCAAACCCCCAGTTGAGGATACAATGGCTCACAAAAAGGTCCCTGTGGCTGTGTACGTTCCCGCAATCGGTATCTCATTCCCTTTGGCATTCTTCGCCCGAGAAATATCTAAAACCTTCAAAATACACGCCACCGTGATAAAGAGTGTATTTTCAGCAAAGTAACGACCTAGACACGACCTAGTGTCATTGGTAGTCAGTCAGTCAGCAGCTCAATGCATCAGAATGTGCACCGTCTCCCGAATCCAAACTGCGCGGTGGGGATGTTGGCTCCTGGCTTGAGGAAACGCTCGGGTTCGAATTGTTCCGGTCTAGGGCCATAATTGCGGAGAATCGCCCTAGATACCATAGCGCGTCACATAATATGTTTCATTTTTGCACGACAGCATACCACGCGTTTCCGACAACGATGCTTCCCTTGGGTATGAAATACCCTCTATATTCATCGTCCTTTGACGTCACATGAGGAATGATCTCGGTAGCACTGGACGCCATCTCTGAATTTCCTGACAGAGAGTATTGACATAGGGAGGTCGTGCACGATCCTGGAAGGTTGGAAGGCGTTCTTCGCCAATCACGGCGTCGATCTCCTCCTGGGCCTTCTGAGCTTCGGGATAAAGAACCATGGCGAGAATGAAAGTGATGGATGCCGTAACGCTCTTGTGGGACAGTTACGGATGTTTCATGTGGTAACAAGATGCCCGACACCTACCGTTCCAGCTCCTCCAGTATATGACACCCCACCTACGTTGCGGATGAGCTCTTCTTCATCCGCTGTATTGTCCTGACCAGAGATGTTCTTCAAGCAGGTTGCCATAATCGAAGATCCTGCCGTTCCATTCTCCTGTCATTCAGTCCGTGATCTTTCAGATTGCTTCACATTGGAAGTTAGAGAGAAATGCGAACCAGAGCGTTCTTGACCATCATGAACGGCGCCGAATTCATTTCGACCGTAGGCTTGCGCCAATTCCTGGCCTTTCGCTTGAACCCCGCGCCAGGCATCCACTCTGGGACGTATTTCACTGGTAGAAAGTTCAACTTTATGACCATTGGAGAGCTCTGACTCACAGATGGGCAGCATTTCGACCAGAAATGCCCCCGGCACACTGGTTTCATTTGCCCCTTCCAGTGCTAGTTGCGCAATTTCTATAAAGCGATCGTTCTTGGGCTTTAAATGAATCCCATACACGACCTAGCAGGTGGGAATATGCCAAGATGCGCTGTGAGGAAGGACGTATTTACCTCCATGATAACTGTAGCAGCGAGATGTGTCATGTGGTCGACAAATTCATCGGGAGTGTCGTGAATTCTCTTCAGTAATTTCCTGTGGATCACAACTTCCATCACGCTCAAAACTATAAAGAAAAATAATTCACCTTGCGTGTTTGATCTGCACTGGATGATATTCAGTGACAGCCCTGGAATTGAAGTGATGATGAAAGCCCTTCTTATGCCGTCACCACCGTTGTCATATCTCATGAAAGCGAAATTGAAGTCCCAACCTGACCTGAAAGAATGCATGAGGCTTCGGAGAAAAATGACCTAGAGTACGAACATCATCATCATTGGTAGGTCCGGGCGATCAGCATACACAGACGATCGCTTCTCGAATGAATCTCGGGCGACCTCATAAGAATTCACAAAAATCATCGGAGTACCTAATACGTTCACATAAACAAGGTCACCTGAGATGACAGCAATTCTTCGGAGGTGCATTGTCCAGATGAGTGGAGAAACTCTCACAAGTACCATACTGTTCATCCTATTTTGTGATCGTCTCCCACTCGTGATGGGTAGGCATGTCCGAGACATTTCCAAGAACAGGCTTTCCGAGAGGGCTGGGAGGCAGGCGCAGACCTGATCGCGACTCAGTAATTTCCGACTAATGGCAGCGATTTGGGAGTCTAAAGTCACCTTTGGGGACACGTCTCACCCATCTGGTCGTATAACTTATACTGACTAAGAAACATCCTAGGATACAGAAGCCCAGGTAGGTGGCGAGGGTAGCGAGTGACTACTAACTGCTGACGTGCTGCAAACCCCATTGGTGACTGTAAGTGATCTCACAGGTACTTGGGTGCCGTGATGCTAGTGGGGCGAAGTTAGGAGCCCCGTTGGCGCGGAACACAGGTCGCCGGTTAAAACTACGCTGGAAATGGCAATCTCTATTTGTTGGCTAAAATGAAACAAAATTTTGGAAGGGCTAAAAACCTGGAACAAAAGGCTACGCTGTGCAAAAAGAGTACTGTTGACGAAGCCAGAAGTGGCTTGGATGCTTCGAGTCCGGTAACCTAGGTACCGCGATGCGTTTGGCCTAGTGGCGTCAAGACACCTCACTGGCACCCCAAACCCTGGAACAATGACATCACACGTGAACCATCGGAAGTACAAGGCACTCTGTACCTTCGCCCAAACCATCCAACGTACCTTGGTATGTCTTTCCTGATGGCGGCAGTGATATCACTCCCACAGCACCGTACGGCCAAATTAATATGAGAAGAGATGCCTGCTTGGATGCCTGCATATCCGTGCCTTCAGCTTTACAAACCCGCTGGTCGTGCAAGTTGTTCATGGTAACAAAGACCCTGTACCCCTCTCACAAATGGATTTCCAGTTCGAAATGATGCAAAGGTTGCGGTAAGTCCCTGGCGATCAGTATTATACTGAGTACCATATAACAATGAAATTGCATCAATTTTACGCATAATGCCGCCCTCACATCTTTTGTCCTTCTAAGTCTCGTTGTACTTTTCCCGAGTCTCTCCTGAAACTGCAACAAGCTATCCTTGCATACCTAATACATCAGCTTTGAATACGCACCTTCTCCTCAACGTCAGAGCGCCAACATCTGTCGAACATCCACCAGTGTCGGGCTGCAGTGGCATCTATCACTGATGAACTACACTCCACTTACTGTAAGCATAACGGCATCACCTTAGGGGTTAAGGGTGCATGGCAGCGTTAGACTCAGAATTGAGTCAATATATGTCGACATCTCAGAGCCGCGTTGCCTGACTCTTGGTCATTTTCGTCGCCACACCTGACGTAGAGAAGGTGTTGGGATTCGCCCTAACAAGATGGAGGTATACGCCGAAACGTGTTTCGGACTAGTTTAGACGCTTCTAGCGCCAGTGTTACCCCTCAGTTGTTCTAACCACAACTGAGGTGAGTTTATATCCATTACAACGACACAGTTACATACTTATGTAGGATCTCAAAAGAAGGATCTAGGCACAAAACCCGCTTTCCGTACAAAATATTACTAGCGCGATGTCACAATTGGTCCTTGATATCCATTCACAGGATGTGTGACGGTTGAGCGATTCCCGAGAATCTATCCAAATGTTCAGACTTCAAGTCATAAGTTCTAGCCGATTACCCCTCAGTTATCTTAACCACAAGTGAGGTGAGTTTATATCCGTTACAACGACACAGTTACATACTTACGTAGACTTATACTAGTCAGATCTCAATAAACAGTACATTCACGTCTCCGCGGTGATGAATTCTTGGAAGAGTAGAACGCACGACACAGGACAACAAGCCAACATGATTATCTCCGTTGGGCTATCCCTCGTTTTACTTATCTGTTAAAGAAATTATACGCCATATAGCACCCCGAGAGGAGATCAGACAAGGATTTGATGTCCTGGCCAACACCATCGGTGGCCTACCCTTGCTCCACCCTTGCTCCAGTTCGAAAAGTCCCCGTCGAACTCCTAAGGGAGATCTTTGTACTATGTATTCCTCCATTGACACCTGAAAACCCAGAAGCTATGCTGCGCCAGGTTGCCTGGATGCATCCGCAACAGCGTCATGCCAAAATTGGACTTGTTTGTCGGACGTGGAACACTATTTTAAATAATGAACCCCGTGCTTGGGTGACACTCGCTCTGGACCATCGTCTTCCAGCTCGAAGCATCGTTTCTCGATGGGTAAAGAAGTCAAAGTCGCTCCCATTGGACGTATACATTTGTCCCAAGCATTTCCTCTCAGTGCAGGCCAGACATGATTGATACGGTGACCAGAGCAGGTGAAAATACAAGCCATTCTTGCAATACTTCATAGACAGCTCTGGCGGATCCGTTTTCTGGTTGCCATTAACAACGAATGTTGGAAGATATTGGCCTTATTTCCTCCTGGTGTATCAACCGATGCCCCTATGATGCAGAGCCTCTCTCTCTTCAAGGGGCCTTTCGAGGATTTCAATTGTCACTTATGTGGTATTCAGTGCCTTAAACTCCATACACTTACTCTGAGCCGCTGTGACGAAGCGATCACTATTGTCAAACCCATGCAAAACGTGCATCACCTTCATTTTGCCCCTGAACGGGACGATCTGGCCAGGTACCGCAAGCTTTTTGATGCTCTTCCCAATCTCATCTCTTTGACATGGAGAGGAAGAAGGAGAGAAGAAGAAATTCACACGGAGCTTCCGGGAGTGGTATTGCAATCTCTCACATCCTCACTTGAGCATCTTGATCTATCACTCTTATGCTATGATGGAGTTGTGCATGGAATAGAGGGTGTCGACGTGGCCTTGTCTGCCATTTGCAGAGATGGGACCGTCCGGTTACACTCTTTGGCTTTACGTCGCACGACCCTGCATAGGAAAACTCTGTGCCATGATGCCCCTTCTAAAGGATCTCGAAACGCTTATTTTCGAGGGCCTGTCTACATCAGCCGATGAGCTGTTCATTGCACTATCCCCCCCTGACCGTGACTTAGGTCTGTATGTCCTCAGCTCACAGGGGTTGAGTTCATACTGCCTTACAGTCAATTTCACACCTGTAGTCATCCACTTGTTGACTTTGTGGAGCGACGAGTGGTGCCTGATTTGGATGATCTGGCACCAGGTTTGATGACATGCCTGAAAATGACAGGTGCTTTTATTGACAGAGAGCTACACGCACAACTTTCCGAAACGCACAGCAAGTCAATTCACATATGACGTTATAAAAATTACTGCAAGTTGTCCTTGGCTTGTGTTGGTGTTATCGGCTAACTAACGTCGCGATACTAGAAACGAGTCGTTCTGTTGAACTATGATATGATTTGGCTTCTTTCTTGGCACGAATACATTCTTAAAACTACTCAAAACCACCTCTATCAGTGTATGTGCACGGGGCCCAGTTACGGTTAGATTGAGCAGGTCTTGTCCCATGTATGCTGTTACCAGCCCCAGTTAAGAACAAGAACGCAGACAAGCTTAATGTGTCACATGCAAGCCGTAGATGCTAGCACCACCGCGCCCGAGCCCAAAGCCGCCTGGCCGCAGATCAACGTACGCGTCATCAGTCACCTCTCGCCACTTATAGCAACTCACCTCTACCCCAGCCCCCTTATAATTCTCAAGCACCTCTCCGACTTGAATGTCACCGGCAGCACGCTCTGCCGACTTTCTCCATTTCGAGCACCATTGCCTAGACCATGTGTTCCCCGAACGACGTTCAATGCGCCCGGGAATGAGCGTGAGGGGGAAAAGGTGACGGGGGTGCTACCGGGAGAGTAGGAGGTCATAGAAAAAGTGAAGGAAGGCGTGGTGGCTGTCGAGGCGGGCGTGAATGAATGGGTATTGTGCAGGATACTCAGGATGCACGCCAGGACCATCGCAGGTTCAAATACAGGTACAGATTTGGGAATGAGCACAGGGGACAGCTGCAGATGGGTTACGTGACCAAGCGTGGGACACGGGCGCAGATGAAACAAAGGAGGGCACAGAACAGAGCTTCAAAGAGCGCGTTACGGGACTTTGCGATTACGACCCATAAGAGCACCGCGATAAAGCGACTACGACCGCGCTGAGTCGTTCTTGCGTGAGGAGTTGGACAACAGAAAAAAGAGTATTTATCGGGGGCGTTGTGCAGCTGTACTGAGGCTGATGTACTTGATTGGATGTAGAATGGGGTCGGTCATTAGTATTGAGCTTCAAATGGTTCTCAGCATGCTATCCGAGCACAGCGAGCAAGGCGTCCGCACTGCCGGGGATGGGTCCAACGGCGCCAAAAGCGTGTGGGAGCCAGGCGTGCGGACTCTTTTCACTCATCAAGTGAAGCATGAATGTGTTCATGCGTTTGACGCCGACCAGGCACAAATGCTTCTCCTATTCTCCTATTTGTGAATAAAATGGGCACGCAGCCTGCACTGGACACATCATATATTCCTGGGTATGGCTTGTGAGTAAACTCAACGCGGGCGAATCGGGGTGGGCACATTCGAAATCGACCTCACAACAAGAGGTTCTACTGCTAATCGTTCCTAGAAACCCACGGCAACAACTGCCGATCCCATCGTGTACATATGCACCTACTTCCGGTCAACACCTCCATCGATGAGGTCGCGCAAACGCTGAAGCATTAAAAAAGTAGCCGACTAGCCAACATGGCTTCAAGTCACTGTCATTGCTGCCTCTCTATCGGAGCCTGCCACCCCACCCTATGCGTCGCCTCATCAGAAAGTCTCCAAACATCATCTTCAGAGAAGACCCCCTGGCAATTATGGCGCAGATGGCGTCGGAAATGCTCCATCCGAGAGAATGTTTTGAGGCAACCCGCTGGACATGTCAGCCCAACCACCGGCTTGTTTTTTGGCCGAGTACTCTTCACGTCCTGTACTTGTTTCTCCTCACGTTGCTGCATCCTACGCATTTCAAAAGGGGCATGGAATGATGCCCAATGCTTTTGAAAGTTGCGGGAGATGGTGCGACCGCAGACCTGGCCATCGGCGTCGACAACACCACATTGTCGGACTTTGGGAGAGCGTGGACGTCTTTTCGACGACGCTTTCCTCGATTGGCCTTTTGTCGTTGCGTCTTGGGTGGGAGACTGTGCCGCTGGTGCAGCCGCTGACGTGTTCGAGGTCGAGGCTACTGGCCATTGCCCCGGGTTCGGTTCATCTTGCCATGAGGCTGATGATGACGCAGCTGGGTATCCACCCTGCTGCGCATATCCAGCATTCGCTGGCTGTGGGGGTGTCGTGGAGTTCCACGTCATCCCCTGGTCGTGAACATGGTTATATGCGTTGATGGTGGACCTGTACGCTGCGTCAACGCCATTCTGCGCCCTTGTCATCTCAAAGTCACTCACATGTCCTGTCCACCATCTGGGTTATATGGTATGAGCCGTGTGTGGCCACATTCCACACACTGAAGCTGACCGGGGGCAACCGATGGAAGAGGACCCGTTGGTGGGTATCTTCCATACGCTGCCCCCCCTCCCATCCCCCATCCCATGTCCTGGGCCATTCTGGTTTGTCCCAGGTACGGGTCATGTCCTTGCACCGGCGCATTAGTCCCTAATAATGCATCCGGCGATGGACACTCCTCCAGGGTGGGGAGCGTGGCGCTGATATGCCATGTCAGGTCTCGCTGCTAATGTATGTGTAGTCTTGCAACACTTACGGAGAAGTCTGCTCTGTGCTCATGGAGATCGGAGTGATATCCACCCCCTCTGTGCCGAGCATATTCAGTTGGAGGTCGGCTTGGACAAACCTAGTGAGCTCCAACATGAAGTCCTCCTGTTGTTACTTTGTGAATGCCACACGTGAAGGCATCGCTAGAGAACTTACTGGCAGTTCCGGTAGGTCAAAGTCAGTGTCATTGACCTCAGTATGAGCATCAAATGTAAAGGAGGATGAGGAGGATGAGTTGGCTTGAAACATGTCCAAGAGTGAAAGCTATTTGTTGGGAGTGTCCTTGCGGCAGGTGACCGTTTATATACCTCAATCTTGCTTCATAGGTCGGTTCACTATGTGTGCATTCTTACCAGATGCGGTGTAAAAAACGTGGTGAATGCATGGAGACCTTCTCTTGGGCGGCAGAACTCCCAAATCTGCACTCATCAGCCTATGACTCACTTAATTGGAGATTCGGTACCATTTGGCATCTTGAAGCGGTATTAAGTCTGGCAAAGAAGACTAATCTAGCAAGATGCTGCTGAGAATCTGTAGGATCTAATTTTATCCAATCTAATAATCCGAAGCGATCCATCACCCGATATGAGAACTTAATATAATAGAATGTCATATGGCAGTTCTCTCTTCGGTGGCACAGTACTATCGAGAACAAAGGAATGGTGAAATGCTGCTCACACGATGTGAATTCGCCAGGTAGTATTGAAATTTGTGCCAATCTTGACTGCCGGTTTGTGGAAGTGAGATGAGTCTGCCTCTCATGAACTGCTTTCGAACTTGTAACGTGCATATCACCGACTCTTACCTCATGTTGTTATACATATTTGGGTACCCGTTGACAGTCGGGAGTGTGCGGAGAAGTTGGCTGAATGCAGTCGGACAAAGGAGTTCAGCCACGCTGGATCTTACCCGTGGAGTCTCACATCAGTGTCGAGGTGCTCAATTATCTCCAGAGTGAACATGACGAAACGGAACGACACAAGTACCAGAAATTATTCGACGTGTCTTGTGATGCTGTGGGTGATCGGTAAGTCATTGTGTCTTCTATCTCACCTCAATAGACTTTGTAGGTTTAATAATTTGATACACGACCCACCCTATGAACAATGCGAATGGGTTTGAGCAGGAGTGAGTCTCACATGATCGTTTGGATTGAGAATCTATCCCTAAGCGAGCGCAGCCTCGTCCCCAAGCGAGTGCGTTCAAGGTTTATATCTACACTCATTACCCGTTCACACTTATCTGCAGCATCATATCAATCGAAGCTAGCAATTTCATCATAATTTTCGCCATACTCTATTATCTACAACAAGTTGCATCATAGTTCCACCTTTACATTAGGAGAGATTTAGGACGTGTTGGGGGTTTGTCGTGTTTGTTCATGGTGATGTGTCTGACAGGCGGATATGGAATGTGATGTTTTATTTCAATAGGAAGACGGGGATACCGAAGTTGAAATGCTGTCCGGGAGATTGCAGAGCCCAATCCATCAGGAAACCATCAGTTCAGCATCAGGGATAGCAAACACGACGTGCTGTACAATTTTTTGAGGCCGTTTCCGACAGGAATTGAAGAGTGTGGCGGATATGATTAGGATCGCGTTGAGGTTGGATCAGCAGCTTGTGAGGGTGAGGGATAAGATGGGGAAGGTGAAGAAAGGGGAGGTGAAGGGGAAGGAGGAGGCGTCGAGGACAGAGGCATTGAAGGAGGTGGATATACGTGGCCGCTGATGTGCTCATGCTTCCTTTGTCATAAATGTTTAAAGCCCAGACGGATGAAACGGTGAAGGCCAAGGAGAAGCAGGAGAAGCTTCAAAACCATTTCAAAGTTGTTTTCAAACAGGGTACATGACAGTATCGTGGCTGTGTTGTCTACCAATGATGTGTATGCGTCTTGTTCATGTGGTAGAATTTTTTACTGCTCCCTGATCATGGACACCCGCAAGGATGCGTGAAACACACAGCAAGATGAGGAGGAAGTGGTTGCGAGTCAGGGGCATGAGTGGAGGTATGAAGCATAAGCAGCTTGCGTTGATGGGCCTTGCACTATTGAGACTCATCATTCTTGTTAGCTTTTTGATCGTTCCAAGACCGATGGCTGCAGCGTGAATCCTCTCGTAACTTTCTCACCTCATGTGAACAATGGACAAAATGGCTACTTGGAATTAACCATCATAGTGCGAATGTCGCCGCCTTCCTCGGTTTACGCGTCATATTTGGTAATGGCTCTTAATACTCGCTCGTGTTCAACGACTAACCGATCCCTGCACGAGTGTGTTTTTGCTTCTTTTCTTATCCAACCAATTTTTTTGTCGTCATCATTTGGTATTGTATTTTTGGGCCGTGATGGTAGTGTGACGACGAGGTCATGTGTAATGGGTCTGGGGAAGGTGCCTGTGTGCGCCTCGATCATCTGAGTCATATCTTTTGCTTTGCCTGATGTTCGCGTCAACCCAAAAAATACCTGATCTTCCTTGACATATAAGTGTGGATTTCTTGTAGTGGTGCGATGTAGCAAGTACTGGGATGTGTTACAGGCATCTAAGTATTGGTTATAATATCATGGAAACCCGTGTAGAACTCGTTTCCAGGCAATATGTAACCACAGTCTACTGGATTGGACTGAGACAAGGGTAGAACCCTTATTTGTAGTTAGTATAAGATAGTACCATTCGCATGTATGTACGACACCTTTCTTGGGGCTGAACTGTCGCGCAATTAAGCGTAGCGGAAGCTAGAGTGAGAACTATGAGAAATAAAGGTTAGACTATGGATATGTAGATAGAGAGTGATAGAGACAAACCTCAGTCTGTTAATGCGAAGACTGAGGAAACTATAAAAGAAAATTTTCTTTCCTTTTTATATGGACTCATATGCTGAAACGGCTCTGTCGGCCAAGTTCGGCGTTGTAGCCATTCTAAAGGTTGTGGACCATTGGGTATCCAGCAACGCGTCCACGCGTTCCTCCAACATGAACACGTACTCGTTCGGACTGGTCTATTGTCTGAACATCTAAGTATACCATTCAAGTCCCGCTTCTACTTCGTAACAGTGTCGTACCACCGGTTTTACCATCTACTGTCACTTCTTAGGCTGAATTCCCTGAGCATGCATGAAGTATAAAGGTTTTGGCGGCAAAGGGGATGCCGAAGGAGATGCTAAAGGGTGGTCTGTTTCAATTGTATACCAGATCAGTGATTATCCTGTTCTAAAAACTGACATGCAGCAAGAATGCTCATGCAGAGCTCATCCACATCAGTCGAGATGCAAAGTCTAAGCTTGAAATTCAAGAGATTGCATACACTCTAGTAACAGAATCCATATGCCATAGCATTTATCTATTCAGTGTTGTCCTAAACTTGACTCAATGCAGGTAAATAGGCATTGGCACATTCGGAATCGACCTTGTATTACTAATCATTCCTAGAAAGCCACGGCAACGACTGCCGATTGCATCGTGTACATATGCACCTACTTCTGGTCAATACCTCCATCGATGAAGCAGCTCAAATGCTAAAGCGTTAAAAGATTGGCAGCCAACAAGCCTACATCACGTTAACGTCTGCTAATCCTCCCTTTCCATCAGAGCCTGCCACCCCACCCTATGCGTCGCCTCATCAGAAAGTCTCCAAACATCATCTTCAGAGAAGACGCCCTGGCAATTATGGCGCAGGTGGCGTCGGAAATGCTCCATCCGAGAGAATGTTTTAAGGCAACCCGCTGGACATGTCAGCCCAACCACCGGCTTGCTTTTTGGCCGAGTACTCTTCACGCCCTGCACTTTTTTCTCCTCACGTTGCTGCATCCTACGCATTTCAAAAGGGGCATGGAATGATGCCCAATGCTTTTGAAAGTTGCGGGAGATGGTGCGACCGCAGACCTGGCCATCGGCGTCGACAACACCACATTGTCGGACTTTGGGAGAGCGTGGACGTCTTTTCGACGACGCTTTCCTCGATTGGCCTTTTGTCGTTGCGTCTTGGGTGGGAGACTGTGCCGCTGGTGCAGCCGCTGACGTGTTCGAGGTCGAGGCTACTGGCCATTGCCCCGGGTTCGGTTCATCTTGCCATGAGGCTGATGATGACGCAGCTGGGTATCCACCCTGCTGCGCATATCCAGCATTCGCTGGCTGTGGGGGTGTCGTGGAGTTCCACGTCATCCCCTGGTCGTGAACATTATGGTATGCGTTGATGGTGGACCTGTATGCTGCGTCAACGCCATTCTGCGCCCTTGTCATCTCAAAGTCACTCACATGTTCTGTCCACCATCTGGGTTATACGGTATGAGCCGTGTGTGGCCACATTCCACACACTGAAGCTGACCGGGGGCAACAGGTGGAAGATGACCCATTGGTGGGTATCTTCCATATGCTGCCCCTCCTTCCATCCCCCATCCCATGTCCTGGGCCATTCTGGTCTGTCCCAGGTACGGGTCTGGTCCTTGCACCGGCGCATTTGTCCCTAATAATGCATCCGGCGATGGATACTCCTCCAGGGTGGGGAGCATGACGCTGATATACAATGTGAGGTCTCGCTACTAAAGGTATGTGTAGTTTTGCAACACTTACAGAGAGGTCTGCTTTGTACTCATGGAGGTCGGGGTGATGCCCACCCCCTCTGTGCCGAGCATATTCAGTTGGAGGTCAGCCTGGACAAACTTAGTGAGCTCCAACATGAAGTCTTCCTGTTATTACTTTGTCAATGCCAGGCATGAAGGCATCGCTGGAGAACTCACTGGCAGTTCTGATAGGTCAAAGTCAGCGTCATTGACCTCACTGTGAGCATCAAATGTAAAGGAGGATGAGGAGGATGAGTTGGCTTGAAACATGTTGAAGAGTGAAAGCTATGTGTTGGGAGTGTCCTTGCGGCAGGTGACCGTTTATATACCTCAGTCTTGCTTTGTACGTCGGTTCACTATGTATGCATTCTTACCAGATGCGGTGTAAAACACGTGGTGAATGCATGGAGACCTTCTCTTGGGCGGCAGAACTCCCAAATCTGCACTAAATAGCATATGACTCACTTAATTGGAGATTCAGTACCATTTGGCATCTTGGAGCGGTATTGAGTCTGGAAAAGAGGACTAATCTAGCAAGATGCTGCTGAGAATCTGCAGGATCTAATTTTATCCAATCTAATAATCCGAAGCGATCCATCACCCGATGTGAGAACTGTATATAGCAGAATGTCATATGGCAGTTCGCTCTTCGGTGGCACAGTGCTATCGAGAACAAAGGAATGGTGAAATGCTGCTCACACGATGTGATATCGCCAGGTAGTATTGAAATTTGTGCCAATCTTGACTTCCGGTTTGTGGAAGTGAGATGAGTCTGCCTCTCATGAACTGTTTTCGAACTTATAATGTGCATATCACACCGACTATTACCTCATGTTGTTATACATATTTGGGTGACCCGTTGATAGTCGGGAGTGTGCGGAGAAGTTGGCTGAATGCCGTCGAACAAAGGAGTTCGGCCACGTTGGATTTTTACCCGTGGGGTCGCACATCAATGTCGAGATGTTAAATTATCTCCAGTGTGAATATCACGAAACGCAACGACACAAGTACCAGAAATTATTCGACGTGTCTTGTGATGCTGTGGGTGATCGGTAAGTCATTGTGTCTTCTATCTCACCTCAATAGACTTTGTAGGTTTAATAATTTGATACACGACCCACCCTATGAACAATGCGGACGGGTTTGAGCAGGAGTGAGCCTCACATGATCATTCGGATTGAGAATCTATTCCTAAGCGGGCGCAGCCTCGTCCCCAAGCGAGTGCGTTCAAGGTTTATATCTACACTCATTACCCGTTCACACTTCTCTATTATCCACAACGAGTTGCATCATGATTCCACCTTTACACTAGGAGAGATGCAGGTACGTAACGGCTGTTTGTGATGTTTGTTCATGGTGATGTGTCTGACAGGCGGATATGAAATGTGAAGTTTTATTTCAATAGGAAGACGGGGATGCCGAAGTTGACGTGCTGTCCGGGAGATTCATGTAGAGTCCAATCCATCAGGAAACCATCAGTTCAGCATCAGGGATAGCAAACACGACGTGCTGTCATCATTTGGTATTATATTTTTGGGCCATGATGGTAGTGTGACGACGAGTTCATGTGTAATGGGTCTGGGGAAGGTGCCTGTGTGCGCCTCGATCATCTGAGTCATATCTTTTGCTTTGTCTGATGTTCACGTCAACCCAAAAAATACCTGATCTTCCTTGACATATAAGTGTGGATTTCTTGTAGTGGTGCGACGTATCAAGTACTAGGATGCGTTACAGGCATCTAAGTATTGGTTATAATGTTATGGAACCCATGTAGAACTCGTTTCACGATGGACAGTTCATATCTGAAAGGAGCCATTGATGTCGGACTTCTTTCAACACTCGTTTCCAGGCAATATGTAACCGCAGTCCACCGGATTGGACTGCGACAAGGGTAGAACCCTTATTCGTAGTTAGTATAAGATAGTACCATTCGCATGTATGTACGACACCTTTCTTGGGACTGAACTGTCGCACAACTAAGCGTAGCGGAAGCTAGAGTGATAACTCAGTCTTGTTAATGCGAAGACTAAGCATATTATCTAACCTAGAGTGATAACTATGAGAAATAAAGGTTAGACTATGGATATTTAAATAGAGAGTGACAAAGAGACAAACCTCAGTCTTGTTGATGCGAAGACTGAGGAAACTATAAAAGAAAATTTTCTTTCCTTTTTATATGGACTCGTATGCCGAAACGGCACTGTCGGCCAAGTTCGGCGTTGTAGCCATTCTAAAGGTTGTGGACCATTGGGTATCCAGCAACGCGTCCACGCGTTCCTCCAACATGAACACGTACTCGTTCGGGCTGAACATCTAAGTGTACTATTCAAATCCCGCTTCTACTTCGTAACAGTATCGTACCACCAGTTTTACCATCTACTGTCACTTCTTGGGCTGAATTCCTGAGCATGCATGAAGTATAAAGGTTTTGGCGGCAAAGGGGATGCTAAAGGGTGGTCTGTTTCAATTGTATACCAGATCAGTGATTATCCTGTTCTAAAAAACTGACACGCAGCAAGAATGCTCATGCAGAGCTCAAATTTGTAGTGCTCATCCACATCAATCGAGATGCAAAGTCTAAGCTTGAAAGTCAAGAGATTGCATACACTCTAGTAACAGAGTCCATATGCCATGGCATTTATCTATTCAGTGTTGTCCTGAACTTGACTCAATGCAGGTAAATAGGCATTGGCACATTCGGAATCAACCTTGTATTACTAATCATTCCTAGAAAGCCACGGCAACGACTGCCGATCGGCACGTGTACATTTGCACCTACTTCCGGTCAATACCTCCATCGATGAAGCAGCTCAAATGCTGAAGCATTAAAAAGTAGCCGACTAGCCAACATGGCTTCAAGTCACTGTCATTGCTGCCTCTCTATCGGAGCCTGCCACCCAAGCCTATGCGTCGCCTCATCAGAGTCTCCAAACTTCCTCTTTGGAGAAGACGTCCTGGCAATTATAGCGCAGGTGGCGTCGGAAATGCTCCATCCGAGAGAATGTTTTGAGACAGCCCGCTGGACATGTCAGCCCAACCACCGGTTTGTTTTTTTGACCGAGTACTCTTCACACCCTGCGACCGCGGACTTGGCCATTGGCGTCGACAACACCACATTGTCAGACTTTGGGAGGGCGTGAACGTCTTTTTGACGACACGATCCTCGATTGGCCTTTTTTCGTTGCGTCTTGGGTGGGAGACTGTGCCGTTGATGCGGCCTGTGACGTGTTCGAATTCGAGGCTACCGGCCATTGCCCCGTGGTCGGCTCATCTTGCCATGAGGCTGATGATGACGCAGCTGGGTATCCACCCTGCTGCGCATATCCAGCATTCGCTGGCTGTGGGGGTGTCGTGGAGTTCCACGTCATCCCCTGGTCGTGAACGTGGTAATATGTGTTTATGGTGGACCTGTACGCTGCGTCAACGCCACTCTGCTCTCTTGTCATGTCAAAGTCACTCACATGTTCTGTCCACCATCTGGGTTATATGGTACGAGCTGTGTGTGGCCACATTCCACACACTGAAGCTGACTGGGGGCAACCGATGGAAGATGACCCGTTGGTGGGTATCTTCCATACGCTGCCCCCCTTCCCATCCCCCATCCCATGTCCTGGGCCATTCTAGTCTGTCCCAGGTACGGGTCTGGTCCTTGCACCGGCGCATTTGTCCCTAATAATGCATCCGGCGATGGACACTCCTCCACGGTGGGGAGCGTGACGCTAATATGCAATGTCAGGTCTCGCTGCTAACGTATGTGTAGTTTTGCAACACTTACAGAGAGGTCTGCTCTGTGCTCATGGAGGTCGAGGTGATATCTACCCCCTCTGTGCCGAGCATATTCAGTTGGAGGTCGGCTTGGACAAACTTAGTGAGCTCCAACATGAAGTCCTCCTGTTGTTACTTTGTTAATGCCACACGTGAAGGCATCGCTCGAGAACTCACTGGCAGTTCTGATAGGTCAAAGTCAGCATCATTGACCTCACTGTGAGCATCAAATGTAAAGGAGGATGAGGAGGATGAGTTGGCTTGAAACATGTTGAAGAGTGAAAGCTATTTGTTGGGAGTGTCCTTGCGGCAGGTGACCGTTTATATACCTCAGTCTTGCTTTGTACGTCGGTTCACTATGTATGCATTCTTACCAGATGCGGTGTAAAACACGTGGTGAATGCATGGAGATCTTCTCTTGGGCGGCAGAACCCCCAAATCTGCATCCATCAGCATATGACTCACTTAATTGGAGATTCAGTACCATTTGGCATCTTGGAGCGGTATTGAGTCTGGCAAAGAGGACTAATCTAGCAAGATGCTGCTGAGAATCTGTAGGATCTAATTTTATCCAATCTAATAATCCGAAGCGATCCATCACCCGATGTGAGAACTGTATATAGCAGAATGTCATATGGCAGTTCGCTCTTCGGTGGCACAGTACTATCGAGAACAAAGGAATGGTGAAATGCTGCTCACACGATGTGATATCGCCAGGTAGTATTGAAATTTGTGCCAATCTTGACTTCCGGTTTGTGGAAGTGAGATGAGTCTGCCTCTCATGAACTGTTTTCGAACTCGTAACGTGCATATCACACCGACTATTACCTCATGTTATTATACATATTTGGGTGGCCTTTTGACAGTCGGGACTGTGCAGCGAAGCTGGCTGAATGCCGTCGAACAAAGGAGTTCGGCCACGTTGGATTTTTACCCGTGGGGTCTCACATCAATGTCGAGGTGTTAAATTATCTCCAGTGTCACGAAACGCAACGTTCTTTGACGACAAGTACCAGAAATAATTCGACACGCCTTGTGATGCTGTGGGTGATTGGCAAGTCACTGTATGTTTCACCTTCCATCTCAACTGTTATAAATTGTCGTAAGTTCAAGAATTTCATACACGACCTACCCGACGAATGATGGACGGTTGAGCAGATGTGCCTCACACAATGATTTAGCTCTCATTGTTAAGCATCTAGCCCTGAGCGGGCGCAGCCTTGTTTCCAAGTGTGTGAGATATTCGTTCAAAGTTTTGATCTACACCCATTACCCGTTCACATCCATCTGTCGAATCTCATGATTTTTCGCCTTACTTTACTATCCACAAAGTCGCATCATACTTCGCTCGAGAACTCGTAGGCCTTCGCCAGTGTAATTGAGCTCGGTGTGAGAATTCATTGTAAAGCAAGAGGACTCTACTGGAGACATGTTGTTCAGAGGCCCATAGCTCCGAACTGCGAGAAGCCTTTGTCTGTGATGAGGTGGTGTCTGCCTTGATATCAAGTCCAAGTCATCATTTTTTTAATGAAGCAAATTCAAGTCTCGCTGTTCGAAGACGGCGCTTTGAAAAATCTGGAGTGCTCTCTGAGTTTTCAACAATGAAATATTTTTATGGGACTCATCAATCGTTGCACATACCTCAACTATCCAAGGCTAGAGGAATTGAAGGAGACAGTGTCTCCAGACTCGAATTTTGTGCGACCGGAATTGGTCATGCGATATGCGACAGCAAGGGAAATTCTGGAGGCGGAAACCCATCGAGATAGTGCGTGCAACACCAACCATCATTCCCGTCATCTGTCGTAGAATAGACCGGTTGAGGAGCCGTGACCTTAAAGGTCAGGATGCCGATCTTCCATGTTGGAGCGTCTCCATCTTCGTAAATGACAGTGCATCATTCCGAGATAGCACTGTTCCGCAGTGGCTGGCGCAAAAGTCACCCCAGAGAGTAGTGAGTCAATATGTGGCGTTCTGCATCGGTGCAAGACCGAGGCGGAACGCCATATATTGTCTATTTTACGACGGATGACAAGTCGCTCCCCTAGGTTTGTATGGACGAAGATGTTTGGAGGCTCCGGACCTGCGGCTCTCTTTTGACAGAAGCCCATAGCTCCGAACTGCGAGATGCCCCTTTTGTCTGTGATGGGGCGGTGCCTGCCTTGATACTGGTTCCAAGTCGTCGAATGTGGGAGGAGTCGAGGGAGACGGTGTGTCTAAACCCGAATTTTGGGTGATAGAAAGTGGGTGTAAGATAGGCGTCAGTAAGGGACACTTTGGAGGCGGGAACCCGTCGAGATTCGAGCTCGTGCCAGGCTTTTGCTCTAGAAAATTCGGCTGGTGGGAGCGTGCCGAGACTTAAAGCAGTCGTTGGCGGGAATGGAAACCAGAATGAGGGCAGGGTAGGTTGTGTGTCTTCACCAGAGTCCTCTGACACCATGGATGGGTTCCTCCACTCATAGTCGTAACTTTGAGCCCGCAACATTATATTGTTGGTTAGGATCTCGTTGAAAGGCTCGACATTTTCAGTGGAGAACTGATGGAAGCGTAAGAGCAAAGGATACATGGAGTCCTCCTGTTGTCACTTTGTCAATTCCACGTGTGAAGACTTTGCTTGAGAACTCACTGGGAGTGCTAGTAGGTCCTCGCCAGCGTAATTGAGTTCCGTGTGAACATCAATTGAAAAGGAAAAGTTGACTGGCGACATGTTGAAGAGTAAAAGCTGTCTCTTGGAGATGTCCGTGCGACAGGTGACTGTTTATATACACGTCGTCTTCCTTTGTAAGTCGGTGCGCCTGGTGTGCCATTCTTTCCAGGTGCGGTGTAAAGACGGCCCATGTGTCACAAGGGGGTAAACGCATGGAGACCTTCTCTTGGGCGGCAAAACTCCCAAACTTGCAATCATCACCATATAACTCACTTGATTGGAGATTCGGTACCCTTTGGCGCCTCGGAGCGAAATTGAGCCAGGCAAAGTGGATTATTCTAGCAAGTTGCTGCTGGGAGCCTGCAGGATTATCTGATCTAATAATTCGATGCGCCCGATATGAGGCATGTATGGCGCAGACTAGCATATGGCGGTTCGCTCTTCAGCGGTACAGCACTATCGAGAACAAAGGAACGGTCCAATATTGCTCACGTGACGTGAAATCGCTGGGTAGTACTGAAAATTATGCCAGTATTGACTGCTGATTTCTGGAAGTGAGATGAGCCCGCCTTATTGAATAAGCAGCAATTTCAAAAGGGACAAGGGGACTAACTGCGGCTTATTTGAGACAATGGGAATAACGGGGTTATATTTCTCTCAAAGGACTGTCGTGGAACTTATTTTGTATAAGTCAGCGACTTCATTCGTTGTACATTATCAATAACACCATCTTCTCTTCTATTCTTTATCTTCGATCAATACGCCTTGCCAATTCTACCATGCATATCACGCGGGCTATTACCTCATGATGTGATACATATTTGGGTGACCCATTAACAGACGGGACTGTACCACGAAGCTAGCTGAATCCAGTTGAACAAAGGAGTTCAGCCACGTTGGATTGCCCATGAAGGCTTGCATCAATGTCGAGGTGTTCAAGTATCTCCAGAGTGAAAATGACAGGATGCAGCGTTCGATGACCACAAGTATCAGAAGCAGTTCGATGCGCCCCGTGATGCTGTGGGTGATCGGTAAGTCACTGCATGTTTCATCTTCCATCTCAACCACAATACATTGCCTTCGCAGACTCGGGAATTTCATACGCGACCCGCTGAACGAATTTGGATGCCATCTGTATGATGCCGAGGGATCGCTCGTGTGGAAATCGGAGCTGTGAACGAATATTCAGGTTTTTTTTTTCGTGTTATTTCCTTTGGAAGACAACCCCTTTTATCATGATCAAAAATTCACCGTACATGTTTGAATTGCACTGGATGATATTCAGGCAGCCCTAGAGTTGAAGAACTGATGAAAGGCTTTCTTATGCCATCGCCTCCATTGTCCATATCTCATAAAAGCGAAATTGAAGTCCCAACCCGAAATTGAAGTCCCAACCCGACCTGAAGTAATGCATGAAAACTCAATTCCAGAGTAAAGTGTCCCAGTGGAAGAACAGCATCATTGGTAGTCTGGACGATCAGCATACACAGACGATCGCTTCTCGACTAACTCTCGGGCGATCTCATAAGGATTCAAAAACACCATCGCAGCACCTAATAAGTTCCCGTAAACAAGGTGATCCAGGATGAATGTGATTTATAGAGGTGTCGTCTTGATAATTCGAGAAACTCAGACATACCATACTCTTCACTCCATTTTGCGATCATCTCCCACTCATGATGGCTAGGCACGTCCGAGACATTGCAAAGGATAGGCATTCTAGGACAGGAGGCATGCGTATACCTATCCACGGCTCAGCACTAAAGGTAGCAATTTGAGGATCTAAATTCAACTTGGGGGAAGCGTCTCATCCATCTGGTCATATAAACTATGTAGATTAACATCTTATGACACGTAAGCTCAGGTGGATAGTGAGAGCCACAGCATTGGTTAGGAGTAACATTGTTCGTTATGCTACGATGAATTTGACTGAGAAAGCCTGTGGTTCCGAAGTCAGGGGGCTACGCGCTCATTTGACGTGCCAACGCACACTTGATCAACGTTCAATGGATATCGCTGCAATCCATCTACTGCAAACTCAATTTGGGAGACTCGACCCGGGACATGCGAAGTGCTCCGCGTAGCAAACGGAAAAGGTAGGAGAATCCAGGTGCTGGTAGCCCAACGAGTGGCTAATGTGTTGCAGAACAACACTATTGACACCCCATTCATAACTTTAAGTAACCTCACAAGCACTTGGGTGAGACGGTATTGGAGTGGCGCTAAGAGTATGGCACCGTTGGCGCTGGAACGAGGGAATCTTAACAGAAGATTACACTGCAAAAAAAGTACAGTTGATTTCTTTGGGCCCGAGAAAGCTAGAAGTGGGTTAGCTGCTTAGATTAGTATAACCTAGGTGCCGCGATGCTTTTTGGCCTAGTGGCGTCAAGACACCCCACTGGCACCCCACCCTGAAATTGCATCGTTATACGTGGCATCCACACGCGAACTATGGGAAGTACAGGGGATTCTGTAGTTTCTCCCATTCCCAGGTGTCAAGCACAAGTGATATGTCAACAAATCTACGGCCAAGACGTGCGTAACAAGAAAAAGTCACTTGGAAGACTGCAGCAGAGCTTCTGAGTCGAGAGGCTCTGCGTCTTCTAGGGTTGAAAGGATAGCGACTTGGGATGCCTTTCAGCGTATGGGAAATATTCATCAAAAACAGCATCGATAGTTTCATGGCCATTGGGCTGAGGGATCATCATCTGCCACAAATATGGACCGAGGTGTGAATTATCTAGAAGGGATCAAAGTACTCATCAACAGGCCGCTTCCTTGATTTATGTTTCATCAGACCTGAGAGGACCGATTGATCATAATCTAGGCTTGTAATATGAGCTTGATGGTAATGACGAATGAATCATTCCTTAGTGCAACGCGAGACGCAAGGCCACAATTGAGCTTTCCCATAAGCAATAGCACTGAGCATTCAGGCCACAGGCCCCACTGGCAACGTCTACCGCAAGAAGCTGGGGAAAAATCCCCTTTCGCCTAACGAAGTAAGTTTCGAACATCTGCTGAGAGGTTCGAAGTTGTATACTCTCACATACCGATAATCCGATCGTGTTTCCAAAATTCACGGAGCTAGTATCTGGGAGAAACGACGGCACTTGGGAAGAGAAGTGGTATTGACCGTGAATTAAGCATTGACCATAAAATAAGAGGAAAGCCTTGACCCGTGAAATATGTAAACCCTGATATATGAGACACTTGGATGTGACAAAGAGGAGATTCTGTACGAAATACAAATTAGACAGCATACCGTAACGTGTAGGTTTGAATAATGTATTGAAGACTGAAAAGTAAAACGTACGTCCTTTGAGAACTCTCAACGTGGAATCAGCCCGTGCATTAGCTCCTAAGACGAGAATATACGACAGGTCACAAGTCAAAGATATCGTCATCATCCACAATGTCCCCTTGGACCAAGTCAAATGCATGGTCGTCCTCATCACTCGAAAATCCGCAATTACCATTGCTCTCGGATCGAATGATGTTGTGCCTGTAAATCTTTCAAGAAGCTGGCGACAAAGCATCAATTGAGACTTACCCGCGCAACAATGCCTCTAGACTGTTAGCATTCATGTCTTCACTTCTGTCTCCATGCTTGGCCCATGCCTCCGCCTCCCAGTCAACCCTTATCCAGTTGTGCACAATCTGGCCAGCTCGATAGACTAACATTGTAGGTAACATGTCCAGATCCGTGGTAACTTCTGAGTCATCCTCCTCGTCACTATCAAAACCGGGGTCCTCTTCATCAGAATAAGAATCTCGTCCGGAGATGAGGTTTGAGTGGGAATTTACAGTGGTACCCCTGGAAGATCTGGTTGGCGTCAATGAGGCAAACCCTACGGCAGCGGCGCGGGCGCGAAGAAATTTTGTCATGGGATATTGTCGAGCAAGACGGGCCAGAACAGCGTCGATATCGTGACATCGTGTAAGAGACTGCATGGCTGTGGGTGCTGTGTCTTAAAATAAATGCGCCAAGACGCACTGGGTCATAAATGTGTAACACAACCCACGTTCCATCTTTTTCTCCATCGATGGCATTCAAAAATCCAGCCTCATCGATTTCTCGAAGATGGCCACCCCGACCCGTTCGCTCGAACAATCGCTTTTCAATCGGGCGCGGCATAACTCCTTCTTCTCTCGCTTTTTGAAGTAGACGCTCCTCCTCATCCTCGGCAAACGTCCTTGCTGTCAGCGCCATTTTTTCCATCCTTCTATTCGCTTCTTTGATTTCTTGCGCCTGCTTTGCTCTCTCCAAGTTTACAGCATCATTGTGATCTTGGATGACACCCTTTACGCCTGTGCGTCCCAGCCGCATCCGCGTCTCCTCAGGAACCCTCTCAGCATCCAATGTAGTCCCTGATGGAGGAATAGACGCATCGATGTCAATATAGTCATTGTTGGAGGAAAAGAGAGGGTCGGGGGAGGCTGACCGCGAACGCGATGGCGAACGCACTGGAGACGCAGAACGAGAGCGGGAGAACAAGGCTCCGGACAGAACGAGTTCATCCAGATTCTAGAAACTACTTAGTTCTTCATTATCCGGTGGAGTATTTGTAGGGACGCACCATGGTCTGACATCTAAATGATCACTGTCACTGCGTGACGGTGACCTCTGCCAAGGTCGTTTCCGACAAGATGGGCAAGCTGAACATCGCACACCACAAGTCATACCACCCATACCGCCTTGATAATATCGAACGCGTCCGGAGAGATGAGGAAGAAGCTAGACTGAAGGAACAGGGTGAAGAAGGTCGCATGAGGGTGGCGGTATGTCACAATAGTGCAGTTGCTCATATACACGGTAACGAACGTTTCCTGGACGCAGGACTCTGAGGCCCGCTTAGGCATGTTGCGCGGACGTTCTGATAGTACAAAGCGAGTAAAAAAGAAGGAAGGCGAAGAGCTTGAGCCACCCCAGCCAATGGCTGCTTTGACAACAATATCCACAAGCTCAGGACACATAAACCTATTCGCTGACTTTGAGCAAGTGCGTCATCACAGAGTCCGGCTTTTCTCATTTCATTCATTCTTCTGAAATTATAGCATGCAATGTCCAATGCTTTGCTTCGCTCACGAGAAGTGGCGACGAAAGGCACAAAGATGGAAGATGAAAAGGGGTTTCGACTAGCGCCTTCTGCCAAAGACCTCAAGCCTTGGTATGTGGATCAAGATGCCCAAAGGGAAGAAATTCCAGAAGAGAAACGGTACATGCGATGAACATATGGAGATACTAAAATACTGACAAACTCATTTAGCATGAAAGATCTCACCTCCAAGCTGACCTTTGACCCACTCACATCAATTAAATCCGAACTCTCGCGCTCTTATCCATCCACTTCCAATTCTCTCACCTCTTTCCCAGCTCGTCGAATGCAGGCACCTTCAAATACATCAGAAGCCAGGGTACAACGCGAATCCTCGGAGAGGACGCGTGCCATGGAATTAATCCGCCGCCGGAAGCGAGAAAAGGAACGCGAAGCACTTGGGATGGCTAACATGACCCCCAGCAGTATCGGGGGAGATGACCTTGACAGAAGTGCAGGATATGGCGATGTATACAATCGCAAGGAAACCGAGGATGCACATCGCCGACGGGACCGTGGATGGGGTCGTGAACGAGGAAGGAGTGACCAAGAGCGGCGAAGACATAGATATGACACAGATGATCACCCTGGCTCGAGTGACTATCGACATCGAAGATGGTGAAGTTGCACTCTCATTCCAGTTTTGTAAGGTAGCTTCCTTCCTCTTGTACGAACATCCAGATTGTGGCTTCCTATCCACCAGACAGCCGCTTCTCGTCGGTAGTCGCCTCTCATGTGCGCCAATCCTGGATCAGATTCCTTCGCCACCGGCTCCTACAGACTGAGCTACGGACATGTGCCCGGGTCTCAATGTGCGTAGTAGGCCAGCTGTCCATCGGAGCTCGAAGCACATTTTTGGATTGGTCACACGTCATAGCTATGCATACCGTCCTGACTGACTATGAATTTACCAAGGGTGTTACACATACCTATTCAATCACCGAAGACCGTCCGTATTGAATAGCGTACAGGTGGTATTGCAATACGGCAATCAAGCATGCAGTCAATCGCCCACGACAAGCTCCAAATTCTACTGCCTGAAGGCCTGATGTTGGGAGAAAGGATACCGCTATTATTAAACAGTCCTTAACTTATCAGTGATATATGAGACGTAGAGATTGGCATCCCGTCTCCGCAGGCTCCAATAGTTTGATGCTCACTCCGAGAGCACCGAAAGGCATCAAAGCATCTAAACATACTGATATTGCAACCAACAATAAACAGTGCTATTAAGGGCATGCACATTTCAACGACTAATGAACCAGATTCAAAATTGATATCCATGCCTTGACGCGGGCAGGTGGTCGTTACCTCCAGTTTCGCTCCCTCTGGCGTATGATCAAGTGCTGCAAATCAGAACCCGACGATCCTCAGCACTTCTGCATTAGCGGTGGGCACAAGATCTTCACACGAAGGGGGTGCCAAAGACCGTATACAAGTACCTACCGTGTATCAAGGGCATGCTTTCGAGAGTTTTCAATGCCAAATCAGACCGACAGACGTCGAGTGTCATATGAAAGATGCGGCTACCTGTCCAATGCATGGACTGGCATATCAGCGTCAACCTGCACTTGAAAGGGCACTGTGGAGTGATCTTCGGCACCGCATGCTATAGACACGCAGTCATAGGAACGTCGGAAACAGCCAGCGACATCTGTAACTCACAAAGCAAAACTAGCCCCTCATCAGCCAAGGTGCTTCTTCATGAAGACACGCTATCTATCCTGCATACATAAATGTAGTTCAGTTGTCTCAATCGCTAACGTTCGATGTGGAGCCGACGTACGGATCTGAACGATACAAGACTGCCTGTCGACACCACGACTTCGCGCCTAGGATCGAAGAGGAGACTTAGACTCTAATTTGACAAGGCTTCCAAGTGGACAGTGCTCAACGCTCACCAATTTTGGGAATTTGATTTTCCTAAACAGGAAGTGAACGCGGATGCGACCGTAGAATCGGAGACTCTTAGCCAAGGGTGGCTCTGGGAAGACAAAGGGATCCGGCTATCCCAACTCTCGAAACAGATGAGATCGTCACTGGTATCTCCTGACCTCTGTTGTACTGGCTATTCTTTGATTGTGTTGGTCAAGGGAAGGACGTATAAACGTTGCGGCTTGAGATGCTAAAATCAGAGGACTGTGCATATATATGCTCGCTAGCCTGCCTTCAATTATGGGTGCTGGTTTGGTATTGCAATATGAATGAAGGCGCAAACCCAAGCGGTTTACTACAAGCCAGGTGTGAGCCTGCAAGTACTCATATATGCAGCTCCAAGAAGTATAACTAGTCACCGTGGGGCTTCAGGAAATAGTAGCATCATCCGAGGCAGGACAAATCTCCTACAATTTGATTTGCATTCAGCGACACTCGACAGAAATGCGATGCAGCATACCTACGCGCCAAATACTTCCGAACCGTTTCTCATGGTCTAAAAAAAACACTTTTAGTAAGAGAGAGAGATCAATTAGGGTGCTCGAAGCGCTACACTGTTAGTAAAATGAAAATGAGGAACCAGGAACGAGCATAACACACCATTTAACGTCAAAGACAGTTATAGTTAAATAAGTAAAAAATGCGCCTGTAATATACGTCCTAGATTTGATCTTTGACGTTTATGGAAAATAATGAGTCTTATCAGCCTCCGCGACACGGGAAGAGCGTAGATTTATCTAGTAGTCGAACTATGTTAGTGAATTGACAAGAGACGTCGAAATAGTCAAAAGCTATTCTGAGTGGAGCTGAAGAGCTTCCAAGGAAAATGCAACATGTTATCGCGGTTTCGATAACGGGAGTCGCAAAGCAATATTGGTGTGATAGTCCAGAACTCCATCAGTTAGGCCCTAGAGCGGAAACTGAAGTTGGTGCCCGCATTGTCTGGGTCGATATGACATAAGCCGAGGGTCCAGGTCTGCTTCGAGGGGTAAACAGCTGCAACTGGGCGTTGCAAATGGCGTGCAATCTAGCACATTATGAGTCTACTATCGCTTTCCGTGATATAAAGCCTTCCTTGTTATCCTCAAATTTCCCATACCTGAGTTCGTTCCCCTTTCTACACAGCAATCCCTCATTCCCACACGGTGGTGACCTGTGCTGTATCCAACACATGTCTTCCACTGTACTCTGTGAGATGTGTCCTTGCACTGTGAAAGATGTCGGCAGGATTCTGCGCTGGTCACCTTACCCAACCCCCGCAGTGTCTTCTCATCTTCTGAGAAATGCTGCGGTTGTGTAGTGGCGGCCGCAAGGATACCAGTCGAAGCGATTCTTTCATAAAGAGACGCAGTCTTTCACGAGTCACAATGGCTACATACCGTCAGCACTGTGACACTTCGTTTTACCGTTCCAGGCTCCCCATTGAGCTCACTGTATGTTTAGCCCACTGAGAAAACATATAATGAAAAGGTACGGGTGCCTTGTGACATGTTGATCGTAAATTGTGGGAGCCGTAACATGTCACCACCAGCGACTGCCACGCCTTGTTTCATACGCTCACACGACCTGATGTAGCCAACCATATGAATCGCCGCCTTCTCGCTCCAGTCAGTGACCAACTCAGTGAAATGAACAATCACGACGAACATATATCCGTCAGACTACCGGCAATGTCCTACAATAGTATCAAAGCCGACCATCCAGCCGACAGAGCGTGGGCAAGTTGCTGTCGAAACTCACGTGAAAGACCGCAAGAGTGTCCATCCGGAAAGTTCATATGAACACACCTGGCGCTTTTTGCGAGCAGCGCTTGCGGTAGCAGCTCTTCATGGTGACCTACTTAGTGGCCATGGAGGCACCTCATCACGAAAGCAATACATGCACTTACATGACAAGGATCGATCGACCATTCCAAGTTCCACAAAGAAGAAGTCAAAAGGCTGCCGGTGTTTCAGACCAACGACGGCTACTACAACTTAGCCGGTCAGGTCCTACACCACCAGTTATGATGCCTACCTCTGGTGTTTTACAGTTGCAAATGAAAGTACCACACGAATCTGTCCTGATAGGGGTGTCGGTGATTTCGAATACAAGCATTGTCGCCTCGAAACAGTGGAGATATCCGGCGCTGCAATTGACAGCGAAGTCTAGGATCTCCTATGGAGGCAATTGTTCCTTGGACTTCTTATCGCCTATAAATATTGAAGGTGATCTAGAGGCTCAAGGCGAGCTTAGGAGGGCACGGCTGGGAGAGAGTACAGATGGTGTGGATACTATTGACAGTCATCCGACAATTACGCATGGGCCTCAACCAAAGGCCTGGGGAAATGAACCATCGTCCGTCCCGTCATGTTGTGTCATAAGTATAATCACTGCCAAGATGTCAGCCGGGTCTCGATTCAAATACCAGGAAAGAGAAAGATATGCAGCCCTGGTGCACAAATGACACCAAATAAGCCGCCTATAGCGCACAATTGATGCCCAATTTCATTGTGTTAATATGGTGATCACAACTACACCGCGCGCAAAATTCCCAGGTACCCGCATTATATTCGCGAGGACCGCTTGCCCTTATCCCTCTCCCTTGTCCGTCGTTCCTGGAGACCACAATGCACAGTGGATGCATAGACTCTTCGTCAATACACGGAGATGGTTTCAAGTGAGGAGTCTATAAGAATGCTTCCAGTAGTATGCATGAATATGGCATTGACGCAACTCAATAAAGCAGTTTGATTGAAGCACCTACCCTCTGAAGTCCAAGGAATGATTGATCTGTCTCCTCATGTATTACAAACACACACATAATTGAGCGCTGTTTCTACATATGATATTTCCAATACCGGATGACATGCGATGAACATGGGCGGCGAAGAGAGTGGTGACTTGATGCTGAGGTTGAGCGCATTGAAGAAGCAAGTTGGCAAAAATCTTGAATTATCGGCGATAATAGAATACAAGTAACCCTGAAATATACCCTCGCTGCACAATAATTCACGAAAAAGAAAGGAAACCCACTTTTGATTTTCGTGTTTTCGAGCGGTGGCCCATTCCCAGCAGTATTTGCGTATCAAATCCACAGTCAGAAGATCAGAAGCGGCAAATTTATCAAGAATGCCAGCAAGTGCTGAAAGGCAAAACATATTAGTAATAGCGTAATACAAGGGGTAATATGGTTTCAAACAGTGACGGATGCTTTACTCTAGCTGCCTTAACAAAGATGGCGGTTAGCGGCTCGGCTCCCCTCGGCTGCGAGCCGACTATCTGGAGAGACATTGAGGAGACTTGAGGCACATACTTAAGTATGCGCTGAGGTCTGAATCATATGTATATCCAAGCCGTGCGTTTGTTTCATAGCCTTGCCGGGAAGCTTTCTCGGCTCAAGCCGACGGCATATCCGCCAATGCTGGTGAAAAGTGTTGGGGGGGCCCATCGCAAACATTCGCATGATGTAGAAGTAGCACCCATGCGGAAAAAATGTTGAAGTCCATGATCGTGGCGGCGTGCCACACCTGCCTAAACCACCTACCCAGCCGGCCATCCGCTCACAATGCATGATAATCGAAACGACCATGAACAGAACCGCAACTATTCATTTACTAGCTTCTCTCCGCGATGTATGAACTCCCAGCATGCCTTCCCAGGCTCGGCTCCCAAGATTTCCTGCACTTGCTCCAACTGGAGAGTACAAAGCTCCCTCACACTGGATACCTTTCCCATGACATATCTCGCATTCTTGGCCGTGATGCCCGGGAGCGATCTGAGTAGCTTCTCCGCCACAAGATTGATACCCGCGCCCACATCTTCATCGTCCTCTGCGCCCACGGCGATAGCCTTCGATGGATCAGGTTCAGAATTGTGGAGCTTAAGATCATTAAATATCTCGGCGGTGGCATATGGAGAGGAGGACCAGATAATCCGCACTCGAGGAAATGACAATGTCAAAAGAACCAGCTTGGACTGCACGGACGCAAAAGCTGGTGTTTCACCTGGCAGTCTTGCGCCCGGTTTCTTCTTGGCGGGATATTTCCCTGTAGGTTTCGCATGAGATGTCATCTCCGTAGCGGTCTGAAGGAACTTCATCAAGATCACTGCAACATAATCACTGCAATGAACGACATGCCCCTAAAGAGAACGATTTATGTTCCTCGAACTCGATCAATAGGATCGGCTGCTTGTAATGCACAGACATTAGCTCGCATTGTGTATATCTGGGGAAGGATTAGGGACGCTCATAGCAACCATGAGAATAGATCAAAAGGCGACTCACAGCCTACCACTGTTGAAACTTGACAGAAGGTCTGGTATGCTTTTCCTTTCGACACACATATCAGGTGTTAGAATATAGTCTCCCACAAGCAAAGTAGCCGGTATGATTCGCAAGTTTGACGCATGAAGCAAATTTGGAAGGGTCGACCAAAATTCACGCATGTCGACAATGACCTGAACTCGGCCGCAAGTATGTGTGAACGAAATGAGACAACAGAATCATGGAACATCATACTTGAGAGGGTGCAGTTGTAGCCACTTTGCCTCCTCCAGCGATACGGGAGCTGATGGTCCTAACGATCGCATCTGCGCTGGAGCCGGGGCGGCGTTCTTCCAAGATTGGCATCAGCATGCTCTGGACAATTATAACGATTTTGGGACGGATGAAACAAATTAAAAGCCAATCTCACTCCTCGTTCCTTGATTAGACGCTCGAAGCTCTCCTTCTCCCTGCGGAGTCCAGCCAGATACTTATGCTCTTCACAGCTCATGGAATAAAACATGAAATAAATTCGAACGCCGAGTCCAGGATTTGAATTTCGATATACCTGGAAGCACAGAAGATATGATAAAAGTCAACCATATCAAATCGGCAGATCTAACCTCAATCCTGCGTATGAACTCTTGATTAGGCTCATACATTACGATGTAGCGTGGCCGAATCTCTGATAGAACCTGGTCGTCCGTATCATCTGAATACGCACGTATGATCACCGTTTGCTCGGGTGGGAGGAGGCCAAAGTTGGTGTCAAATTCAACATCATTCAGCTGGAGCGTTTCGGCGTCGGTAGCAGTCGATGCCTTGACGACACTAGGCGCTTTTGCAGCGAAGCTATGACAATGTATGAAACTGCACCCCTTAGCACCTGCTTTGAACTTACAAGTCTGCGATTTGTTCCGCCTCATCCATTATCAGGCCCTCACTCTTTATCATGCCTTCCTGCTCGGATTCCCGTGGCCGCTGAGAGGTATTTCCGAGTGCACCTCCGCGGACTCTCCTCCGATTTGCTGCTCTATCCCGTCTGTCTTTGTCCTTTTTCTTCATTGCCTCACTCAACTCTCCATCGCCAGACGTAGTTGCATTTTCAGGTTTCTGAGCTGGTGCTGTGTTCTTCTTGCAACTGGGACCCGCCTGATTCTGAATGCTTGCATGAAGCTCTGCTTTCCAACCTAAATAGCCACGCAGACGCCGCATCATCATCTGACGCCCCTGTTCACCCTTGGGTGCATCCGAGTCCAGCGTGTTTAGGTACTCTTGTAATAAAGAGCACGTTCGGTTTGAGGAGGTCATAACGAGCACAGTATCTGAGCCTGGATGTACTAACGTGGAGAATAAGATGGCGTGAGCTTAGAGGTAGGGTAAACGCACGGGATGATCCAGGCTTATCGGCAATCTCCTGCTCTATTTCATGCAGTACTTCGACCAGTAAACCCAATTTTGGGGGTTCTTCCAGAACAGGGCTAATCTCTTTGGGCAACCACCATGGCCTCTTGTTATCTTGTACCTTGCCAGCCATCACGCCTTCAAGCTCATCAAGTACATCCCACTCTGCATCCTGCTCTGCCTCCATAGCCTGCAGCTCACGGTCTGACACCTCATTGCCATTGTTCGAGGTAGGCATATTGATGTAGCACCGTCTTCTAGCCGTAGTAAAAATGGTATGTGCCGCATCCATCGTGAGCCACGGTGATTGGTTTTCCTGGGAGTACAAAGAATTAGAAGTTCTACTGTTGGATGCAACAATGGTCTCTAGATACGCATGAAACGCGAGAGGGTCATACGACAATAGGAATCTGGTGTAGTTGACGTCAGGTCGAACATGTCAGAAACATTTACAGGGCCAACGTTAATAGTTTGCGCAATACTCCGAGATCGCTCACGAGCCGCTTCGTACGTGCCCCAACTTTGTGCCAAATAGGATCCAACTGCCGGCGTACCATAGCGTCGAATGAGCGAAAATAAGCAGACTTGATGTCAAGTTCATCAAGATCCAGCTGGTGATACAGCAATCAGTAAATATACATCTGCATAACGAACGAAAGGGCCTTACCGTGGTATTACTTCGTCTCAACTCGTTAAGTGTCGCGTTCATACAATTCACAATAGCTTCATGTATGTCGCTCATTGATTCGGACATTGGCTGTGCGAGTTCGATGACGTCTGCCTTCCGACGTTCCAAGGAACTTTGTACTTCCTCATGGAAACTATATGGTCACTAAGCGGGAAAATCCAGTACGTAAACAAGACAATAATGTACCGTGGATATATATGAACTGTTCGGATCTTCATCGATAAAGGCATACAAATTAGAACAACCATAGGTGAGCAGATGAGCTGCGAACCTGGAGCTCTTTTAAGATATTTCTTAGAGGAGACATCCCCGATGTGATGTGTTCTGGTTGATCAGAAAAGGCTTTCAAGAAGCCTGTTTGATTTTTGTCACGATACAGTCTGGTGATGAAGGCTGTGGGGTCCAATGCTGTGACCCTAAGTGCCCTTGGGTCAAGTAATTAACCACGATTAGTAAGATACGCACTTCTCGGCGTGCATCACGATGATTCCGGTGATTAAATCAATAGGTATATCTGAGAGCAGCATGTCGACAGTGAGAATCCTTGAGGTAACCGATAGTAGTCCCCCTTTCTTGTATAGTACTTGTCTATGATATAATGATGAGATCCATGCGCGGTGTATCAAAGCATTTGACAATGAGTACACAAGAAGACATTTTATATACTACTAGGACAGTACGCACCTGTCTTTCCGATGCATTTCAAATCCAACGACTCTTAAACCTGGCTGCCTACAGCCCATTACGCCCAATTCTTCTCCAATACCTGCCTCCTCTTCAGCAGTGGCATTAACTGGAATCATGCGGGGTCAACAACGACGTCTGTAGAAAGCCTTAGATTCTTACCGATCAGAATAAGGCTATTTGGCGAGTCAAATACCTTCAGCAGTGTACAGATGAGACTTCGCAGTCCAAGTCCCCGCGCGAGTAGCGTCAACGATGACTCAGTAGGATCAGAAATTTGAGTTGCAAGGTTGGAAAAATAGAGAAGTGGCGCCATAGTGCATCTTGCGGCTTAAACTCATCTACCGTCAAAGCAGCTGAAAACGAGTGGCGAGCCGTGACGCGTGCCGGTCACACTTCTAGTCACCGATGTCGTTCACTCCTTCCAGTTGTCCCCGCGAATAACTGGACTTTCTGGCACGTATACTATCGTCGCATCCAACATTGAACGGCTAATAAAAGGTTATATTCGATCCTACCCTTGTGAAATCTGTAGAGTTTTGCGAATTACTCTTAAGGCACCTTTAATTAAGAAAAAGCCTTTTTGAAGTCGCCTGAGATCGTTGTAAGTAGATGCGGGTAAACAAAGGAATGCTTAAGATCGACTAATCGATGTCTCAACTCCAACCAACTTGTGATCTTGCAGTTGTTGTGTCATGTCCTCAGCCCTTGAGACGATTGCGCCAGACGCACTTTTCATCTCGTTTCCTGTGACGGATGGCGACAGCTCGAAGCGACCTGACAACATGAACCCTCCCTCTCTATCTGCTCGGGACGTTAATTGGCACAGGAAAATGACGATGGAAGAGAAATACTCTTGTCGGTGGAGAAACCTCATCGGACAAGGAATTGCGATGCTTCTGGATAAACCTGGTAAGTTCGCTGGGCCGTAATCCATGAGTTGATTAGAGTTTAAGTCTACATACATAGATATAGAGAGGCATTGCCTGAAAGAATTCCCATCAGGGTATTGGATGTTTGACCACAACAAAGGGCCGATATCCAACATCCGGCATGATCTCTATCTTTATGGTCAGATGGAGAGATTCCCAATTCATATATTCCTGATTTCAATTTACTAGGTTCAAAAAATGTTCTACGTTTTCGGTCCCCAGCTGAATTTATACCGCACGGATTCTGGCTCATCACTGACCCAACCCTAAATAAAAGCAATTGCGGTTGCAAGTATTGTGGAGGAGGCGGAAAGAGAACACAGACAGAGATAAGTTCAGCCCTGGGTTTGCCTAGTAATCGCGGTCCGATGGCAGTCACTGGCGGTGGTGGATCAAGGCGCATGCGTATTGGAGTACACCGCCCTCCTAGATCTGCAAGGAATCGGGGTCCCCCTAGCTTACCTGATGATAACCCGTGGATTCCATTAACACAGCGCTACGAGCGGAAGACAGATCCTGCGTGGCGAACGTCGAGCCTTAAATTAAAGGTTGCGGCGAATAGCACAAGGATATTGGAGCTCAGATCTGCTCGCAGATTCAGAATCGGAGAGTTAGTATGGTGTGCTTGGGAAGAAGACACGAACCACGCGTTCTCCAGACCAGGGTTTAATGCATTCTTTTGGCCTGCCGTTGTCCTAGAATGCTTTTTAGAGTCGGCTGTCGACTCGGCCAGTCCCAGCCATGGTCCATACTCTGTACTCCATAGACGGAATTACTCATTGCTTCGACTCGGTGCACCATCCGAAGATATGCGTACGCAGTTTGAGTGCAATCGAGATGAGGATTCCATTCTACCCTGGCAGGCACATCGCGTAGATCTCCCTCTATGGCCCTCTTTGAATGCGACGAGCGGTCATTCTACAACACAGATCAACTCTTACATCTTGGCACTGCATTCCGGAAAGCGACTTACAGAATACTGGGCCGTCTGCAGCCGGTTTCCAACAAGGCTTCCTTCCACATCAGTCTCTGCAGGAGATGTACAGGAAATGGATGACTGTGCTTCTGATTTCCATGACCATCAGAGCCTTGTAACGCCAGGCCATCGAGCCAGTCCTTCTCCATACCCTCTCGACATCCCATCGCGACGCTCTCCCGCTCGTCTGAAGCTTCATTCCCCGATCAAACGTAATATTCTCACAGATCATGGTTTGGTCAAGCCAGAGTCTACGGCAACTTTGATGGGTGACTCGACCCCTCCGGAACTTTCTCAAACCATTCCACCTTCTCGAGTATTACGGAGAAACATAACAACCGTTAATGAGACGCGATATGAGGGTTTATGGTACGGGGCCGAGCGGATCTGGATAGGTGATGTGGTGAGGTTGTGTCCTGAGCGTGATGCATTTGCTTCGAGCCTGCGACTAAGTCATATGACGCGTGGGGATGAATCGTGGCAGCACAGGATCACCCCTTCTCCAGGAGCGGCCATGAGGGCAGTCCTAATGAGGATCGACAGAATCTTTGCGCGTGCTGCGGATACGGGCAAGAAGGAGTGTGCAATCGCAGGCGACCTCTACGAAGTCGCTCCTAAGAATTGGACGGATACTGAGGGTTTCCTACCAGATGCATCGCCGTCATATCCTCCTGGCTTGTCCTCTGTTTCGCATCCACATCGGGCCTATCACCCATGGGACATGCCAATGATGCCGCCACCTCGGCCAAGTGAAGACACGATAGCAGAAAATGGCGACTTCACAATGCGTCCACCATCGTTCCCGCTGCCATCTGCTCCTTCTGGTTATACATTGCGCCCACTACTCTCTCCAAACTCAGAGATTACTTTTCCAGTCCACTTCATTGCCGGTCGATATTATCCTGATATTCTACAGTGGCGAAGCTCTGCCCCTGTCCTGCCACAGGCTCCACAAGACATCTCATCCTTAGGTTTGGCAGCTGCAGCAGAAACTCGTGGAGTGGCTCTTCTGTCGTTGTGCGGGCTGGCACCTGGAAGGTTCAATCGTGCCGTCTGTGTGGATATCCGATTAGACTGTCGAACTCGCATGCTCAAAGAATCAGCCTACTCGGCTGGAGGCCAATGTAAAGTTGGCGGTGAAGGTAATGAAATGGGTGTCGATGGCTGACAATCGGTTTTTTTACTTCGTTTGTGGCTGCTGGGGTCGGGGACGAAAGTAAGGAGCTGGAGGGGGCGGGAAGGTGCGGGAAAGGAGTAGGGGGAGAGTGGTGCGGACGCGCGCTTAGACTCAAGAACATGTTTTGCAGAAATAATGCGCCTGCTTGTTCCCTAATCGCTGTATCAAACTCCTATTAATCTACAAAATCTAGCTTGGAACCGTGGCTGGGAGCCCTCGGTTTCAGGATAGCCGCAAGGCGACAACCCAAGGCTACTCCCACCCAGTCCCACAGTACGACCGTCATACCAAGTGGTCTTCACTGAGCACTTCCTTCAATGTTCCCTGGGCAGCGAACCCGCAGACCTCCTCATGCACTGGCCACAAGTGCTGAGTCGACATCTCCTCGGAGACGTGGAGTATAAGAAGGTATGACAACTCAAGATGCCGTCATCACATTATAGGATTAGCCCGATCACAATTAATGCCATACGGAGATGACATGGAAGCAAAGAAGCAAATAAATTGCCAGACTCTCAAACAAGTGACACGCTCTAGCCGTGGATGATGTGTTGCCAGGAAATGGATAGCTCCCGCAGCCCGAAAGTAACACATGGAGACCCTGAATATCAAATGCTTCAGAGTGAATACGAAGAACCTCGGATAAGCCAGGTTTAGCTTCTGCCAGAGCCAGAATCGCGAACGGGCCCCCTGGACTAAGCCAACAGCGGCGAAATGGAAAGATGGCACCAAATTTTTCACAGGTACTGGGGTGGGTATTATGACTGAAGACAACAGACACCATTCAGCCCATGACGAGACCATATTCGTAGAAATCTAATGCATCGTAGAAATCAACTTAACGAGCCAGCATGTTTATCGCATGCACGAGCCTTTGATAGACACATCTATCATTAATATGGGGGAAAGGTGGAAAGTTGATTATAACGTGTTTTTGTGTTTCTTGCGGTTTTTCGAAAGGAATACCCAACACTGGCACGTTGACATCAGCGCGTGACGTCACAAGGCGACCCAAGAAGGATATTATGTTCGATACATTTTACAGGAAAGGCAAATCAGTCTACAAAAAAAAAAAATAAGAATTGGAAACATTAGCGTGAAGATGGGATATAGAAGATGAGAGAAATAAAGGTGAAAGTATACGTGAAATAACTTCTGAATAACATGCTTGATCTCTACTCCGACGCTGAGACCCATTGTATGTGCACATTCCTTGCACTTCCGTCAGTGCCAACGAGGACACGTGGAGCCACTGCATGGATGGGCATCCCAAATGGCACCTGCCTTTTGCAAGGACCGGTTCCGTAGTGTCTTTTTAAGGCGTCATCCCGTGACAACACTGCTCCGCAGTGGTTGGCGCAAAGCCATCCCAGAGAGTAGTGGGTCAGTATATGGCGTTCCGCTTCTGTCTTGCGCCGACGCGTCTGACCGCATAAGATCCGGTCCTCGCCGGAGTGCGTGCAACGCCATCCGTGAATCTTGTCGTCCGTCGTATAATAGACGGGTCGAGGAGCTGTGACCTCAAGAGTCAAGATGTCGTTGGCTCCTACGTTGGAGCGCCTCCACACTTCGTAAATGGACATGCTCGAAGCGGTGTTTATCCGTAGTGGTTCCCGACGTGGAACAACCGAAGACGATTGTGTGCGTGACATCGATCCCCTGGTTTTATATGGACGAGGCTGTTTTGAGGCTCCAGACCTGCGACTCTCTTTGACCGAAGCCCATAGCTCCGAACTGCGAGATGCCCCTTTTTGTCTGTGATGGGGCGGTGCCTGCCTTGATACCGGTTCCACGTCTTGGAATGTGGGAGGAGTCGAGGGAGACGGTGTTGAATTTTTCGTGATAGGGATTGGGTGTGGGATGGGCGTCAGCCGGGGACACCGTGGAAGCGGAAACCCGTCGAGATTCGAGCTTGTGCCAGCCTCTGGCTCCATAAGAGGGGCGGTGAAGGAGAATGCGGCTGGTGGGAGCGCGTCGAGACTCGAGCTCGTGCCGGGATCTGGCCCCATAAGAGGGGCAGTGAAGGGAAATGTGGCTTGTGGGAGCGCGTCGAGAGTCAAAGGCCCGCCGCCAACAGTTTTAGTGGGGAACTGATGGAAGTGCGTAAGAAAAAAGTATGCAGAAATATGAATCCTCGCACCATCCAAATCGAATCTTGTAAATGTGCCGCTTCATATTGTTGTTGGATATTGACCTGGGGAGATGGGAGGAGGGTGTCTTGGCGGACCGGTATATGGTATTGGGGGACCGGAAATTGGGTTGGGTGGTCTTGAGGGACCGGTAATAGAGGTTGGTCGTCCTGGAGGACCGGAAATTGAGTTGGGTGGTCTTGGGGGACCGGTAATAGAGGTTGGTCGTCCTGGAAGACCGGGGATTGAGTTGTGTGGTCTTGGGGGACCGGGAATAGAGGTTGGTCGTCCTGGAGGACGGGGAATTGAGTTGTGTGGTCTTGGGGGGCGGGGAATAGAGGTTGGTCGTCCTGGAGGACGGGGAATTGAGTTGTGTGGTCTTGGGGGGCGGGGAATAGAGGTTGGTCGTCCTGGGGGACGGGGAATTGAGTTGTGTGGTCTTGGGGGGCGGGGAATAGAGGTTGGTCGTCCTGGAGGACGGGGAATTGAGTTGTGTGGTCTTGGGGGGCGGGGAATAGAGGTTGGTCGTCCTGGGGGACGGGGAATTGAGTTGTGTGGTCTTGGGGGGCGGGGAATAGAGGTTGGTCGTCCTGGAGGACGGGGAATTGAGTTGTGTGGTCTTGGGGGGCGGGGAATAGAGGTTGGTCGTCCTGGAGGACGGGGAATTGAGTTGTGTGGTCTTGGGGGGCGGGGAATAGAGGTTGGTCGTCCTGGAGGACGGGGAATTGAGTTGTGTGGTCTTGGGGGACCGGTAATAGAGGTTGGTCGTCCTGGATGACCGGGAATTGAGCTGTTTGGTCTTGGGGGACCGGGAATAGAGGTTGGTAGCCCTGGAGGACCGGGGATAGAGGTTGGTAGCCCTGGGGGACCGGGTATAGAGGTAGATGGTCTTGGGGGACCGGGGATAGAGGTAGGTATGCCTGGAGGACCGGGGATAGGGGTATATAGTTAAGGGGAGCCGAGGTCTTGAAAGCAGCGGATAGCTGGACTTCATGAGGGGGCTAATCGTTGTGAGTGAGCCGAGCTCGCGTGTGAGGAGTGAATCCAACTCACGGAGTATTGGGGGGTGGTATCAGCCCCAAGTGTCCTTGCGGCTCTATGGTTTGATAGATACTCGGAAAGGTTCACGCTTCGAGTCAAGAATGGCATCATCTTCTGTGTGGTGTACTTGAATTGGGGGGGGGATATAGCAGGGGTATGGGCGATAGCTCCTTGGTAAGTCTACTTATACGCCGCGTAAAACGGGGGAGGGAAATTGCGTAACAACGGAACATGGAGCTGACAATAAAAATTCACAAAAACCTGATGGCTAAAGCGGCCAAACCACAATTAAGTTTGTTTCCGCGTTGCGCTTTGTGCGACGGGCGCTTGTTGACGACTCGCTTGCCACGCAACTATTTGGCGGAGACAAACCACAGCATGCCTGCAGTAGACTCTAATAGTAAAGTCCTTGTCACAGGAGCGTCAGGATTCATAGCTGCGTGGGTTGTCAAGACACTCTTGGAGCACGGGTTTCGCGTTAGGGGCACAGTGCGCTCGGCGAGCAAAGGCGACTATCTGGTGAATTTGTTCAAAACACATCCTGGTCGCTTTGAATATGTTGTGGTCGAAGACATTGCCCTAGTGCGAATACAACAGCTATTATTATTCTCTAATTTGATGTGACTTTCCACAGCCCGGCGCTTTCGATCACGCGGTAGAAGGCGTAGATGCTGTGGAACACACTGCCTCGCCATTCCACTACAAAGCTGGAGATCCAGACGGTATGTTCCTCAGATGTGGAGATCAGCCAGCCAATATCTACGATTCTCATTTACACACTTGCCCTAACTCTGCTGCATGGGCCCCGGTCATTCGCAGCCTGGCTGACTACAAAAATTTCACAGAGCTCATCGTTCCCGCCCTAAAGGGAACTATTGGAATCCTGGAAAGCATAAGAACCCATGGGTGAGTGTTGCGTACATCAAAACTATTGTGATCAAATAGATTCCATTGTTGTGACATAAACCCACTAGCATGGCACCCTTTTGACTTCTCTTCTAGACCCTTAGTATAAATTAATTAAGTGACCTAATATGGGCCCCGGGAGCTTTCTCAACTCTATACGCGACCCTGAAAAATTCAAACAAGCCTGCTGATTGTGAACTGTTCTATGTAGTGCCTCTGTTCGACGTGTCGTGGTGACATCTTCCGTTGCAGCCGTCATTCATCCTGCGGATCACCAGCTGACTCTCACGGAGAAAGATTGGAACGATTTTTCCATCCAACAAGTGAAAGCTAAGGGGAACGAGGCATCTCCCCTTGACAAGTATCGCGCGAGCAAGACTTTGGCAGAAAGAGGTAGGCTGTTCGGTCCTGATAACCCCCTTAACCTGACTGGCTCCCCGCCTCAGCTGCGTGGGAATTTGTTGAGAAGCACAAAGACGAGATACAGTGGGATATGGTGGCGCTGAATCCTCCATTTGTACGATTCCTTTTTCTGGCCGGACGGCCTCGCTAATCAGTCGATGTATCGGCATTTTACAACAAGGTTTTGGGGGTGAGCGCATTGTTTGGTTGAATTACATCAGCTCATCGTTCTACTCTATCGTAACGACGAGATAGCCCTCGATCCATGAGATGCATACCGTATCGTCACTCAATACATCTCTCGCCCTCTTCTATCCCATTATCAAAGGGGAGAGTGTGGCTTCCTCCAAGCCGGAAGGGAACTGGGTCGACGTTCGGGACCTAGCGTGCGCCCATGTGAATGCGATTACCACGGAGAAGGCAGGGGGCGAGCGCTTTTTGATCGGATCTGGTAACTTTTTAGATTCACTTCTAGCCAAGCATTCAGTCACGCCTCATTTTCTAGGTCCGTACACGTTTCAAGACCTCCTCGATGCAGTTCACGCTGGATCGGCCTCCGATCCGATGCTGTCCGCTCTTCCCAAGGGGATCCCGGGCGCGGGGAAAAGTGCGACGCACCCTGTGCTTCTTGACACGACGAAGGCCCGCACGATCTTGGGTCTGACCTTCAAGGAGCTTGACGAGTGTGGCAAGGACACTGCCAGGAGTTTGTTGGAGAGGGAGAAGGCTCTCGGATGGTGATTCTGCGATGTTGGAACTCATGACCCTTCGGCTGGGTGGGCAGCCATTAGCAATATTCCGTGAAATCAGAAGCAGCAATGACATAGAATTCTTTCCAATTTTCCAGAATCTGTTTGGGGTTGCCATCTGTCAGAACGACCCTAGCCCCCCCAGTGTTTGATAAGGCACGTGCCTGTGAGTCTTTTGATTGACATCTTTCTCCCGAATAGTGCTGCGGCAAGCACACGCCTCCGGTATCTCCAACTGTGAATTCCCCCTTTGTCTTTGTCTTTCAATTTTTCTTGCCATCTGTCCCCTTTTGTGATACTGTAAGTGCCTATATAATGGCTACCAAGGAGGGGTGTTTCCCCCGTCCTCATACGACTTACCACCCCGCCTACACTTCATGGGCAGCCCTCTCAACGAAGCCTCATTACGACGACGCATAGCCAGCTACTTGCGATCTCAGACACTCTCGTTCATCTCCCTTTCGCCTTCGCGCCTGGCCTAGGCAGCAACAGGACCTCATTCCCCAGCATCAAGCCTCCAGTCCTCAGATTGACCGACGACATGCGCACGGCGATGAGGAGTTTGTCTGGTATCTTCTGACTCCCTCTCCTCTTGTTATCTGCTCAAATCATTAATATGGTAGATCGCGTTGAACTCCGTCTGCGATGGCGCATGAGTACATGCTCATGAACTAAGACACTCTTCCTGATTCCATCTGCTTCCTTTCTTCATGCTGTCCAGGCCGGGGAACGTTGGCAATAGGTCCTCTGCCCTCGTCCTGGGGGTAAAGCATGCAGCAGAGGAAGCAGTTTATTTCAGTATCATGTCCTCATACTCCTTACTATCCCGCTCACGTTTTTCGTATGACATATCGTGTTGGACTCTGACGTTGTCAGGGGCAGGGAGGAGGTTGTCTAGCACGGGTATTCTTCAGCCTTCATACTCTTGCTACTCCCGCTCACATTGCCCGTATGATAGATTGCATCGGATGTCAACGACACAGGCACATGGCTGTGATCTCAGACTCTTGTTTTTGGTTATCAGTACGCGGGGGTGACAGGGAGAAGGTGATCTAGTTTCTCTCATGTCCTCATACACCTTTTTACCTCCGCTCACACTTTTTTTTTGTGGCAGACCGTCTTTTGCAATTGCTGTCGGGCTGGGGGTACGAGCCTGCGGACCTCCCTCATCCATTCCTGCGTGTATCCAGGCTGTTCACCTTTCGGGCATGGTCATAGCAGTGATACTTGCAGATCATGTCATGAATGGCGAGGTGTGGCTGTTGACATACGTACGTTTGGCAAAGAACAGGTCGTCCGCACCTCCACCCCCAGCCTTGCGTTCTTTTTCCCTGACATGTTTCATGGATAACTGTCGGCTTTGGTGCTTCTTGGCGTCGGAGCTCAGGGTTGTTTACTCTTGACCTTACTCACAGACTCGGCTCCCTCCTTTCACGTCACCTGCACACCCCAATAATGGCCGTCTTTGACACTTGGGCCTCAGACGGCTTATTAGTGGTACGCCTGTGTTTGCATTGGGAGGGTTCGAGGAGGGTGGGGATAGAGAGCGTTGAGAAGCATCTCAGTGCGGTGTGTTTTTTCTTGTATTACTTAGGAATCAAGGCTCACGATGCGCGGAGCAGCGGGACGCACGGAAGTCGTGTGCGTGGCGGTCCAAGGCAATGAGTTCATTCGCCTTCCCGCTCACCGGCGCACGGTAGTCGATCTCCTAACCGGCCCATAATAATGGGATCTTGGGCGGTTTACTAATGATGAGCTCTTGGTCGCAGGTCGATCAATGGCCAAGGGTGGGTCGACGAGGCCGAAGCGCCAAGAGTCGGTTGATTGCCGTTGCCGTATTTGACTTTATTGGACGCTCCCATACTAACCATTGTAGGTGCGGTGGCGGTGACAGGGGTGACTCCAAACTGTTCCAGAATCTAGCGTGATAGTGACTCAATGGTGGGGCTGTTAGCTTGTAATTGAGGTGATGGAGAGTATTCGATCGACTCTAGGAGGCCACCATACCTCTCAGCCGCCAACGAGTTTCTCGTGAGATTGGTGGTTGCGACACATGGATGGTTTCCATCGAGGCGACGATTCAACCTTCCCTCTTACATGCCGACTTCACTAACCATTGGGGGTGGCGGTGATGATGGCGGTGACAGGTTCAGCTCAAAGGTATATACCCAGGGGTTTATCGTGGGCAAGACTGTGTGGCGAACAACGTCGTGTCATGGGGGGGTCTACATCTGACCGTGGGGCTCTACAGCTCACGGCGCGGGAGTCTTCCTCACACTGCTCGATTGCGTCCTATACAGTTCCCATTCTTTTAATTCCTGGGTTGCCAAGGTTGATTGATGTCGAGACGTCAGATGCTAGTATTGTATTGTAGTGACATCGATGTATTAAAATGATTAATTGCCGCTCCAGTTACAATCACTTTGTTCGCTATATCGTCCAACGTGTCTCAAATACAAAGGGCACTGTCCAGGGGAACAGAGACTGAGTTGATAGTGTTTCCAATGCTTGGATCAGAGCAAGTCGAGTCACTCCGAGTCCTCCGATGAGCGGAATGTCTGGCTCTCCTTGGTGAAGTGACATGCAGACACACGCGCGCGTATCATCCGTTCCAATGATTACATGCACAATGTAGCCCACGACTCGTTGTAACATGTTGTCAAGGGACATTTTGAATTATTTTGACCTTGAAGCTGCACCACAGTTGTTGGGCTAAAGACGAGCGCTCACCCTTGCAGGGGATGCCTGGACTATGCGACGGCATCGCAGATATGCCTAGCGATGCACGAGCGTGCACGGACTAGCAGAAGGAGTCTTATTATCTCCACCGTCGCCCCATCATTTTCACCCTTGAAGCTCTTTGGCGACCTCTTTCGACACACGCATTGAGTCCCCCGCCAAGCCACAGAGCTAAAAATCACACCCCAAACACCCCCACAGCGTATGCACGCCTCAGCACTATGCCCTTGCCCACAATCCCACAAAGAGCCCCGGGCTATATTTATCCCGGTAGATGACAACGCCACCAAAACGTAATCACACACACAGAAGACATTACAAATATATTATATCTGAGATCCTGTCAACGACTGCTCTCGGTGGCGTTCCCGTGCGCGCACGGGTGACTTTAGCTACGGTGCACTCACAATAGCCCCCCCTGGCGCGCGCGCTTACCTCCGCCAGGCCAGGCTGCCGGCTACATGGCCGCACATAACCAGTACTTAAGATTTCACAGTTCGTGTAAATATAGGTCCGTGGGCACTCTGGCGGAACAATAGCCGTGTTATATTGACAGGACATTCGTGATAAGAGGCTACGCGCTGTTCCGCTGCAACCATGCTGGTGGCTGCCCACACTCAAACATGTACAAAGGATGCATATGTGCTACGGCTACCCACACGTCTTTTTTACATTTTTGTCGCAATTTTAGCATCCGATTCGTCCCATCCCCCCAATAAACACATTCAGAACCTAGAACTCAGATCCAAATCCCGACCCCCGCCGAACCGAACCGAACCGAGCCGACCGAACCGACCGAACCGTACGAACCCCAATTGAAGGAATCGAAACGAAGCTCCCCCCTCCCCCCAAAAGTGCAAGTAATGCCCCACGCTACCCAACCAAGTCTTTAAAAAAAATTCAAATCAAAGCTTCTCAATATGGCGCCCATATCAGCGGCTGTTCTCCAAACCCTGTCCCCATCCCCGTCCCCGTCCCCGTCTCTGGAGGCGCATTTTGCACGACATTGGTGAATTGCTGCCATTCCTCCCATCTGAAATATATCCACACCACCACGCACGAGGGAATGACAGCCGCACGAAACATTGAGACCAAGTCGAGGCAGCGAGGGGAGAAAAGCACAAAGAGAGGGGGGGGGAAGGGAAACACGACTCGTCAGCAAGACGACGCCAAAACATGAAAAGAAAAGAAAAACGAAACGCACTGAAACCCACTCGGCGCACTACCCCACACATCAAACGTATGCTGCGCAACATCCATCGCGTCCGGCTCATTCCCCAACCTCGACGACGACGCCGCTGCCGCCCCCGATGACGACACACCTCCGCCGAGGTACACCGTGTCTAGCGCCGTGAGCATGTCGTCCGTGAGCAGCGCGTGTCCCTGTGCATGGGCCTGCGCGCGGGCCTGCGCCTGAGCTTGCGCCTGTGCCACCTGCGCCTGTGCCTGCGCATGCACTCGCGCCTGAACCTGCGCCTGCGCCTGTCCCCGGAACATATCCCCCCCTCCCCCCTGCTGCTCAAGCGACAAACTGCGCAACACCGCTTCCGCGTCGTACTGGAACTCCCCCATCGCAGAGGAAGAGGAAGAGTGTCCGTGCTGCTGTCGCTGTCCTTGTGATCCCGCCACCGCCCCCACTGCCGCCCCCGTCGCCGTTGCCTGTTGCACTTGCGGATGGTGTTCCGGCACTTTATACGACGATCCACTACAGGCGTCGCCACCGCCACCGCCACCGCCACCGCCACCGCCCACACCCGCGCCCACACCCGCACCCGCGCCCACACCCACACCCGTCCCATACACCATCGCATCGCACTCCATCTGCTGCTGCATCTGCTGAAGGGCGTGACCATACATGAGCGGATGCGGGTCCGGGTCCGGCTTGATCCCCACCACACGCGCCATGTCGGCATAGTGCTGCTGCTGCTGCTGCTGATGGCCCCCCACATGCGCATACCTCTGCCTCTGCTCATGCACGCCACCCCCGCCCCCGCCCCCGCCCGTCGTCGGTGCATACCCAGGACTGCTCGCAAGACTCCCCGACGACCCGCCGCCCTGCGCCCTAGAGCTGATATACTCGAATTCCACACCGCCACCGCCACCGCCATACTCCGCACCACTCGTCGTAGACGACGACGACGTCACAGCATCATACCTCGCATCCACCTCAGGCGTCTCCCGCATCCGCTTCTGGCCATATGCCGATGGCAGATTCGCATTCGCATTCGCATTCAAACGAGCCGAGCCAGGCGGCCCTGCTGCTGCTGGCGATCCTGTGCCTGGGCCGGTACCAGCTGGGGGCGATGCGCCTGGGAGGGGCAAGTCGTTTATAAATACAAGGTCGTGTAGTATATTCCTAAACAAAAAAACATCAGGTTCGTTGTCCAAAGCCTAAACCCAAACAACAGCATCACTCACCCCAATTTTGCAGCGTGTTTCCACCTACAAAAAAAAAACAAGACGCTTCATCAGCTCACACCGCCAAACAAAAACATCCCAACCCAACACATACCGTCCAAGCGACTTTTTAACAAACCGCATACAAATATGCACATCCTGCATCTGCCTCTCCCAATCCACGCGCACGCCCATCCCCGACCGGCTGCTCATCCCCCACACATTAAACAACAACACAATCGCCGCCGTAAACGCGCAATTGTTCATCTGCGGCACGAGCATCGTCCCGCGCTTTAGACACGCCTCTAGGATGTGGCTGCACGCGCGCGCGGCGTTGGTGCAGATCGCCAGGCTGGGGAACGCCAGGTTCAGCGGGGCCGTGTTGGCGTTGGCGCTGGCGTTGTTGCTGGTGGCGTGGTTATGGAAGGTGTTGTCGCCACCGCCACCGCCACCGGAGGACGAGGACGACGTCTGTTTGCGCGGGCGCGGGGGGCGCGGCGGGGTGATGTACGGCCGGTGCACGATGATCTGGACATAGTTGTACGTGCAGAGGAGCTGCGCGGATTGGTAGAACGTGATGTCGTCCGTCGGGCGGGTGGGGTCCCAGCGTACTGCGGTCAATGTTAATAAGAGGGATATGCTGCGTGGGGGGGACGTACGATGTTCGGGGATACCGTCAATCCAGCCATTCAGCGACGAGTCCAGCGCGGCGACCATGTCTTGCTCCCATTGCGGTCCCATGAGGATAAACATCGACTTGGACTTGCTCACGGGGTACTAACGATACATGAAACACACACACCGACACAGACACAAGACACAAGACACAGACACACGCAAAAGGTGCGTGAGCAAACATGTGAGCGGTGAGTCCAATGCCGAGTATGAGACGCGCGCAGACACACTCACAATCGTCCGCAGCGCGCCAATCAAGATCTGCGACAACTTGACGGAATAATTAAAGTACGCCATGCGGGAGGGCGTATGCGGCGGCTGCGTGAACCCCGCCTCCGGCGTGAGATACTCGTCGTCGACTTCCAACGGGAGTTCGAGGTCGATGCTGGGGTAGGCAATGGCAGTGAGACGAAACGCGTTCGTGGGGGCTGAACATCAACGACGTACTCTTCCTCCCATATCGCACACGGTCTGCCCAATAACGAACTCCATGTCCGATCGAGGACCACCAACGTCCTACACCACAAAAAGCAAGCATATCACCGCGCATCAGCACACCATTCTAAAAAAACATGCCCCCCCCCCCTCCCTCAGACAAACACCCACCAAAACACGCGCTTCCACATTTCGGCTTCAAAGATACTCCCGGACCCGGGGCGTCTGCGTCTGTGCACGCCCGCCTCGAGCGCCAGCCGCAGGCCCAGGCCCGCCATCTGCCACGCCGCCGAGGAGCTCGACGTGCCTTGCAGGTATATGCAGGCCAACTATACGTTTCGTGTCACGCGGTGCAGGCCATTCAATCAGCGTCATCCCCAACACAACGAACGACACGAACGCGTGCGCGCATGACACGTATTCCAAGCATCACGCCATCACGCAAAAAAAGCAGGTGGGGGAAAGAAAAACCCAAATACTCACAGCCATCATTTGCAAATCATACACGCTGGTCGGCTGGAGGAGATTGCGCCGATAGCGCTGGTGCACCTGCGTGTAATAGTCCCACCCCGCCGACGTCCATGTCGGCGGCGCCTGGGGCCCTTTATCCACGTCGCCCTGACTGGCACTCCCGCCGCCGCCCGCCGCCGCCGCCTCCTCCTCGCTGTCTTTAGGCAACACCCTGACGTCATCCGACCACCGCGCCGCCACGGCACACACCAGCATCAACACAGCCCCATACGCCGCGTCCCGCTCATGCCGCGCGTCTGCTATGGCCGCCTCGAAGCTGGGCTGGTGCAGCAGCGGGAAGAAGGGGTTGACGCAGCGGAAGAACACGGCGACGAGGTGGGTCATGAGTGTGGGCGGGGGGAAGGTAAAGTGTGGCGGGGGGACGACGCTGACGCGAGTTTCCCACTGGTGGTGTGAACGGCGATCGGCATCAGCACCACGACGTGGAAGAAACACGCGGAACCCACCGGCTCGGGATACGTCACAAAATGTTCGCTAAAGCCACGCGGCTTTTCGTCCGTCGACTCGCGCTTCATGCCAATCACGCGCTGCACGAGCGAGATCCCGCTCGATGTGCCGTGGAACCAGTGCAGCGGCGTGTCGCCAACGCTCCCGCCTGCGCCGGCAGGGCCACCTGGGCTATAACTGGCGCCGGCACCGGCGCTACTGCCCGCGCCCGCGCCTGCGCCCGAGGCCACACCTGCACCGCTGCGAGATGCCACGCCGCCCACGCCGGCCCCGTGCCCGCCCGCGCCGCCCTGGCTGAGCGCCGGGGAAAGCGGCACCGTCAGCGTGATAAACCGCGCCTTCTCATCCTCGTCCTCGCTCTCGTCCTCGTCCGCGTCCGACGCCTGGCCCGAGAAGCCTGTCCCCGTGCCCAGGCCGGGGCCGCTGTGCCTGCGCGCGGGGTTGGCCTTGGCGGGGTCGCGCCACTCTGTGAAGGCGGCGACGACCTGGCTGGGGTTGACGGTGTGTGCGGGGGGCGGGCGGGGGACGGCGCGGAGGGGGGGGGGGGGGAGTGTGTGCGGAAAGGCGGCGGGGGCGGGGGTGCTGTTGTGCTGCGCATGCGCGTGGGCGAGGATGGCGGAGGTGTCGGGGTCGAGTTCTTTGGCGAGGTCAATGTGGGGGGCTACCTGTGGGGTGTGGGTGTGAGTGTGGGGTGTGCGAGAGGGTGGGGGTGGCGTACGGTGAGGAGGAGACGCTCGAGTCTGCTGAGACGGGATTGCAGGCTGTCGATGTAGCTGTGGGGGGGTGAGTGGGTGTGTGGGTGGCATGGAGAGGGACGTACGCCTGTTGGGTCCTGCGTTTCTGTTAAGAGGGATGAGATGCGGGGGGGCAGGTAGACACGGGTGCTGCTGACCTTTGCGATATATGTAAATGTGCACTCTGTTTTGAAGACGGCACAGTTGACGCAGGGCTTCAGCGCCTCGCCGCTGGGGTCGGGGTCACCTTGGACAAGGATAAGCAAGTCCCAACGGAGAGAGTGAAGACCTATGCACATCGTACTGCCATGTCGTGTCAGCGATGGCCGGGGACAGTGGCACACGGCGAGACGCACTTTTCTTCCTGCGACAGACGTCGCACGCCTTGGGCCCTTTTCTGCGCTTTGCCCTGTGCGTGCTGGGGCCGTCGTCGTCGGTGCTGGTGTCGTGGCCGTGGTCGTCGCCTGCGCGCGCGCTGGACGCCATGGGGAGAAAGAAGAACGTGCGATTAGATAGGGCGTAAAGGGGCAGAATGATGTGCTTAGAGAGCGTGCATTGCCGCCCGACGCGTCCTCTGTCGTTCTCGGCAGCCGGGCCACCTGGCTGGCTTTCTCCGGTGCCCCAGCACTTTTGTGTCCCATCGCCGCCAACGTCGTCTCACACCCACATTGGGACGTGTGTGGCTGAATACTCTGCGCAGTGTCCTGTCTCGTCTGTGCGACCAGCAGTGATCCGCCACGGACTCCCACATGGAGAGTATCTTCTCGTCCCTGCACGCCTTGGCCACGAGGACGTCTGCTGAGCAAGCAGCATGTCCCCTATATGGCACATCTCATTCTCCTCCACGGTGCCTTGCTTCTCATCAATGACACCACAGCAGGACCATCAGTCCGTGCTATGCAAACAAACAATCGCAGCCATACACCCACCGATGCCCTCAAAAGCGACGCCTCTCTGCGCAGGCACTACTCCCAACACATCCTTGCTCCATGGCGCAACAGAATCATCACGCAGCTTCTAGGGCCTGAATTTTGATGTCCCTGTGGTGCGTGATCCCTGGCCCGTTCAGGCCATGCCTGTACCCCTCCTTGTATGGAAAGGCGAGCTCTTTTGGATCGAACCCAAGACCAAGCATCACGGCCAACGGCACCCCTGGCAGCCCTCCAACGCCTTCTTCAGGAACATCTCCGCTGTGCTCAGCAAGCTGGCATCACTTTGTCTCTACCCCCATTCAAACAATCTACTTGCTTATCATCGTGAACGGAGATGATCCACTACTAGCTGGATGCACAACCTTGTCTGCACGGCTCTACTTGCCTCCCAACACTCGAGAGGGTCTATGCACACCTACATCTACCACTGACGGTCCCAACACCGACATGAGACCGAGCTCCAGCCGTGGTGCCAAAGCATGGGAGAAACACCTTCTTCCCGAATGATGAGCCTTGTCATGCCATCACGTCAAGCTCAACTGGTCATGTCCCCACGGGTGATAGACCACGTGATTGGAAGACCCCCTCTACTATTAACGCACATTCTCAAATCCGTGCTGTGGAGTGAGAGACACGGGTGGCGAAGCACTTGCGCGACACGGCAGCATGGCCGGCCGTTGATTCGAAAGGCGCAGGCGGGCTGCTGTTTTATTTCACTGCATGCATACATACTACGTAGTCCGTTTATGACTTGCGCGTAGATCCTCTGCAAAGTTGTCGCCATGAGTCTCGTTTTGTCTAGGCTTAAAGTTTAAACATAAGGGGACACGCCGAACGTGGGATGATGAGCGGTGGCGGTCGGCTGGAGGGAGATATGCCGGTTCTGTTTCGACGGCTTTCTCTGCTCATGTGGAGCGGTGTCACTTGAATCATGCTCCATGTTCTGTCCTCCAACTCACATATACCGCCCTTTCTTTGCTGAGCATCTCCGGTCTACAGCGAACGTCCAAAGTCTACTGTTTTCTATGACACACGTTCAAAGCCTCGTGCCAACTCACGCCACTCTCAACCTACTTCTACGACCCCTCCCCCGATCCCTTATTTTGGGGCATCATATTTCAGCCGTCTCTTAGATGCGGTATTGGACGCACGTTCTACCGCCTCAGTCATGACCCCAACGAACCCCGCCCTTTTTCACACACAGATGAAGTCACGGCCACATTCGAGCTTCCCGGGATGCAGAAAGAGGACGCATTCCATCGACGTTGCACCAGAACCGTGGGAGGTTTTCCAGGTCGCTCTCGCGTCCGGGTAGGCGTGGTTGGATCGTGAATGTGATACATACATGTTGGCCCGCGGCCTTCTTTTGTTTTGCTGTAGCCGGAGAATGTACAAGCGAGCATGGAGAACGGGGCTCTCACCGTCATGTTCCTAAAGTCTCACCCCCGACCAAGAGCCCAAGAAGGTCACTATTTCACAAGAGCTTGCATGAAGAAGCGCGTGTGTATTCCGGAATAGACACAGTGTATGCTTACTGATGTTACATTACGTGCCATTTTCTTTTATGAAAGAAAGAAACAGAGGTATCAGATGAATCCCACACGTGACAGGATATTCGGGTACTGCATTTAACGTGCCGTCCAACATCAAAAGGTACCAACAGCTTCGATGGCACCACAAACGTGTCGATCACTGCAAGTGGCGGTAATGGTGGACATTAATTTCAAAACAGTCATTCACTCACGATGATTTGGCAGCTTGGACGTGCCGCAATCGATATAGGGGCCACTTTGACAACGAAAACCCTTCGTGTTAACGTAGACTTTTCAATTCAGTCCCGGGACAGAATGCCGTCCCCTTGTGTGCCCAATAATCTCACTGATACCGTTGCACAAAAATTCTTGTCCACATTGCTGAATGACATCCGCTTGACAATCAACGGGGACTCCGCCAACTCTCCCTTTGGCTCTGCAGCCAGCACCAGAAGGCGTCAAGGGTAATAAACTATCTGGTCCGCACCATATATTTGGGCTTTACTGACCACTCGCCCAAGACCTCGATGCGACACACATCAATGTTGTCATCTCACATGCACGAGTTTGACAACCATCAATGCGCTTAGCTTGCTGACGAATGTCGTCCACGACGTAGTCAACCCCACGGACGCTGATGTCGTTCAGGCGGATCCTTCCGACGGTGGCAAGGTATTTGCACACTTTGACCAACAATTTACAAACTTTATCGTCCCCGCGCGTGAGGCGAGCTGCGAATAGCGGGACGTTTGGCGATGTGCTGTTGACGCAGGGAGGACTCAACTCGCTTGGTATTATCCTATTGGGTAGGCTTGATATCTCGGGTCGAGGATCTTAGTGGCAGATGCGTGTCGCAAAACGGCACGGGGATAGCTAAGCATCGCAAGCAGAGTCATAGGCGATACTCACAGACATGTTTTCTCGACCTGGATGTATGTCGACGGTATGGACTCGGACGCGGTCCGTACAGCTGAGTTTCAAATCCGCCTGAGATCCCACCGTGATCGTCAAACAGCCATTTCCCTGCCAATCAATGAAATGGTCCTTATCCTCTCCTGGGGCTGATATCCCTTCACGGAAGAACCCTCGTGTTGGGGAAGTGTATCGTTAGTTTTGCTGTTGAGACGCTGCTGCTCCATCGTTTCGGTTCTCCGACTAACGAGGCTATACTAGCAACACTTTCAATACGTCTTCTGCTGGAGTTTGACCTGGGCCTATATAAAGCTGTAGAGAAAAGAAGCTGGTGGCAGGTCACATGTGTGTTGTCTACTCGATACCAGTACATTGTGAATTTATGCGGTCAGGATCGCCCTTGGAGCCTATGCTGGCTGAAGCAGCGGCTCAAATCATGAGGATGACTCCATGGTTTGGGGTATTGACTGAATATATGAAAAATGGACTTATCAAAAAGGGAGAATGTGGCAAAATGGTGGCATGAGTCTTGCTCACTCTGGCCCATGATGCTGCAACAGCTGCACTTGCCAAGGGCACCGCCACGAGCCCCACCCCTGCCGAGAGCTCCACCCCCGACCGGCTGCTACGGTCAACCAACGTTTGGTATAGCACTCCCATTCCTGTACTCGTCGGCGAGAGCAACTTGAATATAATTCTCAAGTCCCGCCCTGACAATATTCAGTCAGGCCCCACGTTCCGGGAAGCATTCAAGGGCGCTCATTATTCATTTCACACATTTTGTAAAAGCAGCTGATAGCCGCCCAGTTTCTGATCATGCAGCATGGAGGTCCATGGCCCATGGCATGTGTTTTCTGTTTTCAATGCAGTTACCGCCAAACGGACATTGACTTTGTCCTTCCAATCATTCTACCCTTATGCAGCACCAACAGGCTGAAGTCGCAGCCCATGAACATTGATGCTGAAAAACTTGGTCACCACTGGGGCAACTGATGGCGAGATGAAGAGACCATACATAACACTTGTCATGAATCCAGAACCACCATCTCGGTCACAGGCAGCAGAGTCTACACACTCCAAGGTGCAAGTTCCTAGCGGCCAGATAGCAGGTGCTATGGCTCGGTCAGTGACCCAGGCCTCACAACCCCATCCTCGCTACGCGATAACGATCACAGGCTGCTCACCCTCAGTTTATCCAGTAATTCAGCCTGAACAAACGGACCAGTGTGCAATGTTCCTGGCCTCCCGATCTCCGTACGAGGAAGATCCGCAACGCCAGCCATTAGCGCTTGAAATGTTACGTCTAATGAAGCTGGTCTGGTTGTTTGGATAGTGGGGTACCGAAGAGTACCCAAATGATAAGGAGGGCATTGTCATGGCTAAATACATGGGCGACGAGGACGACATGGATGTAAGCAAGTGATTGAGAAGTAGCGTTAGGGTGACAGTCTGATGTTGCGCCCAACATAATCAATGATGAAAAGAAATACATGAATAAATGATGTGTCTGGACTGCATGCCGCAGTGCACGATGACATGTCAACTCGCAATTCCTCGCGCTACCTTGCAGTGTCGTGCAGCTGTAGTGCAACCGAGGTAGCTGTGCGTTCGGAACGCATGGCACGCACCACTGCTTGTAATATCTCTCATGCATGTTGAGAAGTAGACTGATTGGGTAGTTTTTTTATCTTGATCAGTCACCGTCACGTAGAGCGCAACCATGCGTACCCTATCATCCATCTCACTCCCCACAGCCATATTAGTCAATGCATTGCCGATGTCTGCCCTATATCGCAAATATTCACCATTCTAAATACCATGGACTGTATGATTTATTTCACCCAACCTCCCATTTTATACATTACACCGACACTTGGCAGCATCTACCACTTGTGGCTAGCTAGAGCCTGGGCGTCACGCTGTCTTTTTAGAACTACGCTGCACGTACTACTTTATAGTAAGTCCACCAGAAGCGCTTTGGCACAAGATCTCTCGCCCATAGATCAACTGGCACCACGACTTGTCGGGATGCCGCTGCCTCGTGCATCATGTTTTGGTGCCATGAACAAGGACACATTATAAACACACAGAGATGAGCCAAGGCCACTGTGTCTCCCGGTCATCTACACCTCACTGATGGATATTCACACACCACACTGACGCGGAGCTCGCACATTTGTTGTGTCTTATACGGGACGTGAAGGCTTCAGGGCGTAGCCCAGAACGAAGTGATGTTTTGGAAGAGATGGTAAACGCGGTTGGGAGAGCCTTGAAAAAACGCAAGAGCGGGGATCTGTCAATGCATGTATCATTGTAATACGCATTGCAGCTTCCATGAGAGTTTTTCATCAATTACGGTTGTAATGACAGAACTACTTATCTAGGCATCATTCATTACTGGTGTCCAAGCGCAGATGATCTCATTCACTCACCAGTCGAACAACACTCGTCTCTAGATCGCTGCGAATGCATTTGCATTCGTTGATATGACACTCGATGTTATTGGAGCTTCCAGTGGCGTCATTTGTGTCCTTGTCTTGCGACGGTCCATCGAGCGTTCCAGGTCACTGCTTATGCACTTTAACGAGATTCGCCGACGTATCTATGCAAATACGCATATGTGCTGGGGCACTGGGGCCTTTTCTGCGCTTTGCTTTGTACGTGCTGGGGCCGTCGTCGTGCCCGTGGTCGTCGCCTACACGCGTGTTGGACGCCATAGGAGACGTTAGAAAGAAGAAGGTGCGATTAGATATAGCGTAAAGGGGTAGAAAGATGTGCTTAGAGAGCTTTCATTGCCGCCCGATGGGTCCTCTGTCCTCTCGGCAGCTGGCCACCTGACTGGATTTCTCGGTGCCCAACGTCCCCGACAGCGCACACCGCAGCAGAGCACCACCAGCACTCATGTCCCATCGTCGTGAACGTCGTGAACGACGTCTTGCTCACTGTTCGCACCGAACTCAATGCACCCCCACAACCGACAAATTGGGACGTTTGCTACTGATTACTCTGCGGGATTTCCTGTCTCGTCTATGCGACCCGCGTGTTCATGTATCAACAGTGATCTACCACGGACTCCCACACGAAGAGTATCTTCTCTACCGTCCCTGCACGCCTTGGCAACGAGGGCTCGCTGAGCAAGCAAATTTCCTCATAACATACCCCCAATGTCATGACTGGGTCAGATGAAAATTTACGACACTGTCATCATTCCACTCCAGCACCAGCCATCCATCATATCAAGCCACCGCTGTACCTTCCACCACCTATCGAACACACTATATATGGCACATCCCATTCTCCACCCATTCAACGAATTTCCCCCAGCTTCCGAACACGGTGCCTAGGTTGTGCCTTACTTCTTATCAATGACAGGCGCAGTGTCACTCGGAGCAGGACCATCAGTCCGTGTTCCAGTTGCCAAGTACCTTCTAGCTATGCAAACAAACAATGCCAGTCATACACCCACCGATGCCCTCTAAAGCTCTTCGACACGGCTGCAGTGGGCACTGCTTCGAATCCTCATCACTTAACGTCACATGGCACTAAATTAAAAGTAGCTCTGTCCGGCGCCTCCGCAGGGCAGTCTCCACACCACACTAATCGCGTTATATCAACACATCCTCCCTCCATGGTGCAACGGGTAAGAACTATCACGTAATTCAAGCCTCTAGGGCCTCAGATTTGTTGTGCCTGTTGTGTGTATATTGCGTGATCCCTGGCCCGATGCTCCCAATGCCCCTCATGACATGCTTGTACGCCTCCTTGTATGGAAAGGCGAACACATCTATCTCTTTGATTGAACCCAAGACTAAGTACCACCGTCAATGGCATTCTTGTTCTTTGCCGTACTGTTGGCTGCAAGCAGATTCCTGCGGCCCCCCAATGCCTTCTTCAGGAACTTCTCCGTTGTGTTCAGCAAGCCGGCATGACGTCGTCTCTACCAATGCCCCCCATTCAAACATTTGCAGTTTTCAAATCTCATACTACTTGCTTATCATCATGAACGGAGACGAACTCTTTGATCGAAGCGAGACCGCCATGCTCGCCGCTGCCCAATAGACTCGTCTGCTGCCACCACTACTGGCTGAATGCACATTCTTGCTGTTAGAATTGGATCGCAGAATTCTGCGTGACGTATGAGTAGTCTGGGATTCGTGGGAGTCGAAGATGAACCCAATTGGCCATCGTCGCGTCACCCTGCAACACTTGCAACCTTGTCTGGACGGCTCTGCTTGCTTCCCGTAACTTCTGTAAACCCTCTTTGCTTCAACGACTGGACCGTGGACCAGTGTTGCTTGAATCTTCTGCCACATTATAATAGGTTCGACACTGCCGTGCTCAGATGAATCTGCCTCCCGACACTACAACGGCCATTCGAGGGGTCTACGAACATCTACATCTACCACTTATGGTCTGAAACATACCCCCTAATGCTCTAACTCCCATTATACACACTCGCCCTACTTCTACGAGCCTTTCTTCACCATAGCAGATGTCAAGTTGTTAACCATCTCTTTAACCCGGCATGAGACGCGCACATGCTGAACTGTAGCCGTCAACTATGGCGCCAAAGCAAGGGAGGAAAGCCTTCTTCCTCCTTCTTAGGCAGCCAATGACAGCTCGTACCATCACATCAAGCTCAACCGGTCATTCCCCACAGATGATAGATCACGTGACCGAAAGACCCTCTACTATGTTAACGCACATTGCCAAATCCGTGCTGAAACAGTGGCTCAATTAGAATGTTCGAAGCACTTGTGCGACGTTCTTCAATATTGGTGGCATGGCCAGCCGTTGATTCGAAAGGCGTGGACCTGCTAACAGGCCGCTGTTATATTTCACTTCATTCATACATACTACGTAGTCCATTTATTGACTATTTATGCATTGATCCTCTGCATGGTTTGTCGCCATGGTGCCTTTTCAAGTGAGTCTCGTTTGTCTAAGCTTATATTTTAAAAATAAGAGGACGCGCCAAACGTGGGATGATTAGCGGCGGCGGTCGGCTCGAGGTAGATATGGCGGTTCTGTTTCGACAGCTCTGCTAATTTTTCAATAAGCACTAGAGCCCAAGAAGGTCACTATTTCATAAGAGCTTGTATGAAGAAGCGTGATTGTCTATTCCGGAATAGAAAATAAAACTGTACTACACATGCTTACTGATGTTAAATTTGAGCGGCATGTTCTTGATCCCCACCGATGTTAGGCGGCATTTTCGAATGTACGAAGGCCGGTCACGACGAAAAAATCCCTTGTGTAGATATGTTCCCGTGACCTGGAAGAACGCGATTATCTGGATGTTTGAGTGACGAGAAAGTGATAATGAAGTGGCAAGCTCACTAATACGTACACACCAGAATCCCACATCCTTTCAACATCTCCCTCCTCCGGTTTCCCAGGTAGCCAAGTATGGACTATTCTACAGTACCTAAATCCAGATATAACATGCAGGACATGCAGTCCGACGGGGGGGACGACTTTGAAATACAACCGATGCAGGAGACGATGCGCGATCGTCTCATCCATCTGACGGCAACTGCAGCATTCTTAGAGTACATACCGAGAATATTATAAATTCAACTGAGCCTGTCCAATACAAAAGCAATTACACCGCATACATATTGAAACGTCAAGTTATTTCTAAGACAGTGATTAATGTGAATAAATATTCAAACGCCCCCACACTCGCCCCCCCAAGTGACAGGGTAATAAATAGGGTGAAACGATGGTTCACTGGATTCGTCCTATCAGTCAACATCAACCGAACATGACGGACAACTAGTCCGCCGCTACACCTCCAAAGTAATTTCAGCTGCCTGTGGCCGGAACCTGATTTCTTCAGGCTCAATATCATTATCTGTCGTCTCTGCCGGCATATCCGATTCTGTGGACTCGACCGCGTCCTGCGATGCTTCATTTCCAACACGCTCATCGAAGGGGGAATCTCCAAACTCTGCCATCACAGCATCATGAATGCTTTGCGTGGCCGCATGGAAACTACCAAGGGAGATGGTAGGGATTTCCCGGGAGGTGGTTCTATTGGGGTGCGCGTTTCTCCTTTGGAGGTCGAGGTGGAATCGGCAGATGATGCTTGCTGATAAGCTGCATATATTTAGTAGAAGTCTGAAATTCCATATTCCGACACACCTCTGCTGAATAGGTGAAAGGACAGGTGAAAGTGTAGGCTAAAATACAAGTTGGAGCGGCATAGCAGCAGATACCAATGTGTGACGTACGCGCAAGGCCTTATTATCTGGTTAATGATGATATAGATAATGATACATCGACATACCAATGGCACGATCATGTTAGCAAAACTGAGAGTTAACACAAATCTGATAATAATCAATTCTGGAGTCGTTCAGGGTGATAGCGGATGAAATACCCGAATCTTATCAGACCTGATATTCATGTCCATCTGTAAGAATTCTGCTGCATCAAAGACCATGGCTTACTTTGCTGGGCCAGTAAATGTGTCAGTGATAGCTTGTTCCATGCTGATCGTTTGTAGACTCTCCACGTTCCGAGTGTGCCGGCGAGTGTCACTGCAACTACTACCGTGTCAAACAATATGACTGCGATCGAGTCAACATCATCGACTAAAAGCAGGGAATCAACCATGTCATAATGAATATCACTTTCACGTGTCTTACGTCTGGTGAATCATTGAGCACACTTCATTTGAGACTATGCTGTACTTACAAGCTTATAGTGTGGACTTGTGCACTGGTGATCTCACACCCGTTCAAAAATGCAATTGCCTATAATGGGTGTCTGTCACGCATGTCCACATCGATGCAGACATGTCAGATTCGATATGATGGAGCAACCTCCGAGGACTCCGAGAACAATCGATATCACCCTCTTCCGATCGGTAATTGTATATGCCCGCCCCCAGGAATATTAGCACACCTCATTCATCTCACGCTGCAGCACAAGAGAGTCTGGTCCTTTGTTTAGAGCGGAGAAAAATTGATCTGGAAGCACCAGAAACGACATCCATGATCGATGATCATTGTTGTCCAACATCGGTTGTGCATGCGAAGTAATATAATGCTGAGAGTATTGAAGAACCAACGGTCGGGCCATGAGCCGTTACGTGGAGAAGGGGCTTAGAGTTTTCACAAGCAGTATATGGTGAATGGCAGCAACATGACCAACGGTGGCACATATAGAAGCGAAAATGAACAGGCTAGCATCTGGCTGCAGCGGACAGGCGATAGGAGTCTAAGTAGTAACCAAATAGGGGAGGAAAAACAAAATCTAGCGATCATGTCGAGTTGTGTCCAGCATACGATATACAATGGTGAAAATAATCTCTGTACTCTAATGCTTCTATAGCAAATCCAGCTCGAAGATTTACAGGAGCTGGAAGCAGGTTGGAAGCAGGTTGGAACTGGGGAGCAGGAAGCCAGTCGCTTTTCCTGCTCTGAGAGCATTGACACCGTACACAACTCTGGAAATAGTCGTGCCGGTTCCCACAAGGGACCAACAGCGTGTCATGTTGCGAGTGACAGAATGTTGTCGTTGACGATCTTACATTGCGAGGGAAGTCTGCGAGGAGGATTGAATCAGAGATGGGCGGACATGAGACATATGCTGTCTTGCCGACTACTCACCGCAACATGCAGGTACTTCTCTAGCAGGCGACCTCAGATGCACACATGGCTCGGGTACTATTATGGATGCGCGGTTGGGACTATGCGAGGGATCGTGAAGCCTGGCTTGGCGCCACAGCAAGTCCTGCCCTTGTTCAGACACGTGCTGGTGTTGAAGGGAATGTCCAGTTGGATACCTATCCATGACATAAAGGTGACACTGTTCGAGTAGGGTCTCTGAAGGCCGGGAGGACGGTAGTTGTAGTTATGGATCCATTGATGGAATGAAGCTAGGTCACGAACAAAGCTTGATGAATAGGATGTATCTGCGCCGAATGTCAATACATGGAATAAACAGCAACAGATGTGAGAACCGTTGGAATACGTTGCAGGCCATGCAACCCGACCAGCCACGCAGCTCCGACTGATAAACTGGAAGGCTGGCAAGGCCACCCAGAGGCAACTACATAAGAGAGCTAGGTCAGTATGGAATTGAGACCGACATGATCATCATGAAAGAGAGCTGGAACAGATTCTCACGAGTGTTGCACCAAACGTGAAGGAAGTTGCGAAGGACAAGGGTCGTACATGGGACGAGGGTTGTTTGCATTGGCTGTGCTTGCGACAGGTTTCGAGTCAGCTACTGCAAGGATATGCCCGTTGGGATCACTCACAAGGATGTGCTGGTACTACTCAACAAGGAGGCCACGGGATAGCGACCTGGTATGGCCCACACCTGGGAACAGGGTGGTAGAGCACGGGTCATGCTGCGGAGCTACATCAACAGTTCAGATCCACAGGGGGAACGCTGGTGTTGGCGAGGATGTCCTGCTGGGTGCCTGTCAGCGCCGCATGGATCACGCGAGGAAGTGCTCACCTGCGTGCGTTGGATCTATGCTGACGCTACCAATGATGGTAAATGGCACACCTCTGAACGATCGGCCGTTCCTGTGCGGGAGTTGATGCAATGCTCTTGCATAAGAGTTCCAGTCAGCTCTGTTGCCATGACCCGCCATCCACAGCCGTGACTCACCGGTGCGGTGACCCAAAGGCAAACTATGAGCTAGGTCAGACGAATGGATAGGATACCCGTAAATGTTAAGGGGAAGGAAAATGCGAGGGGTGTCACGGGAGACACCTTAGAGGGAGCGTTGAGAAGGCAAGGGCGGAGGGTGAGGAGGTGCATGAGGGTGCTAGTGGTGGAGCCTCTGTGTCGAGACACTGACAGAAGGTTCGGGAGAGCTAGACAAGAAGGAAAATCGTATAAACGGAGATATAGAGTGGAAGGTTCACTGTCTAACCGTGCTTGTCCCCACGGGGATGGCACACTGTTGGACAGGAGGCAGATGAAGGTCGGGAAGGCTCGCATAGTGAGAGCGACGGGCGTGGGCACATCGGTGGTACTTGTGACTATACAGGGGTCTGAGACATACGCCTCCCTTAACGACTCGCCGCGATGTGGTGCAGTAGAGGAGACCACGCATTCACTCCGGGATCCCGTCCGAGTATGGGTCCACGATTGGAGACAGGATGTTGGGACATGCGAAGTCGTGGCTGCGGAGCCGCAGCAAGGGCCGGGATGCACAAAAAGTACGCTGGTAGTCTCTGTTACATGACAATCAGTGTTGCGTAGAGAAAATGGCTTAAAATACTCACGTTCTGACAGTGCTTGCTTGTGGTGATGTCTACGCCCTCGACGGCATTGAAGACAGGAATGCCAACGAAGGACAGAGTGGCGGGGGATTGACGTGCATGAGATTTCAGGTCGAATCTGCTGCCTTCACTCGCTACTCACTCCCGTGACCCGCAGATGCAGCCAGGGGAAGGCGGCCGGAGAGGATGGGGATATCGATGGGACGCAGGGACAAAAACGACAGACTTGGGGGAAGAAATTCGAGGGGACGATCGAGAGAGGGCGTAGGAAGGCGGGGGGCCGTTGTGAGCTGGCGAGAATGATGGAGCTGGTGGTGGGCCTTGGTGGGCCTGGGTTTGCATCTGTGGGGTGTGTCGACACCAGGGGTATGAGAGAAGCGCCAGAGAGTCTGGTCCTTTGTTTAGAGCGGAGAAAAATCGATCTGGAAGCACCTGAAACGACATCCATGATCGATGATCATTGTTGTCCAACATCGGTTGTGCATGTGAAGTAATACAATGCAGAGTATTGAAGACTGAATGGTCGGGCCATGAGCCGCTTCTCGGATGAATCATGTGCCGAGCAAACAAGACTCTTTGAAAGCAAATTTCTGCAGAATTAACTGCTTATGGCACAAAGGCTGATAATAGGCTGACAGATCACGCGTGTGTCCTGGGAATCAACAATAGATCTGAGGTGATAACAGAGAACATGTGGGGTTCAGAACTTGGTTCGGCTGCACCTTCAGGGTCGGCTGCGAAGCGCACTGCGAGGTAGAGCTGTCAGCTCGAGATATCAATCTTGTCAAGAACTTCTAATGCCACTGATATTGTGGGAACCCCTCTCCATGAGTCTCCACCTATTCTGACCCCAATATCGCGTCCAAAGAGGCGATGCTCCTGTCCACGACAACCGCCTCGGAACGTTTCCCGGTTCATCACAACAATGGGACCCTGGATTTCTCTCTTACATGAGGAGAGGACTCGCTTCTCTGGGGGGTTCAGCTGCGAAGAGCGTCGGAAAGGCATTCGTGTGAAAGTGTTCCGCCTGACATTCAGGGTCGGGTTACTTGTCAGTCTCAAGGATACACAGACACAAATGGGATACCATGTTAGTTACACCCTTTAGGAGCACTTCTGACGCTGTGACCCCCTACTGTGGCCATCTGAACGCGTGTTCACTAGAAAGTGGAGGGGATGTGCCACACCCTGATGTCACATTCAATTGTTCTCGATTGAGTTTGTGCCTAGATATGGATATTGTGAATTTGTCATTGAATATCTGGTGTTGCCTTCATTCAGGTCGTGCCTTTGAGGCTCGAGTACCCCAATCGGGTCCTGATGAATGCTCAAGCTTTGAAACTCCGCCTTGTGGCGTCTCCGCGGAGTTTGGAACAGGACGGTTTGTTGAAGATTTGTGTGGTTGGTTGTGTCAGCAGATTCCTGCAGTACTTATATCTCGCATTTCTCCTCGCTCCTTCCCCTTGCATGTCTGCCATGTTTTACTCTCTCTCCACCATTGTCGCTCAACATGAATATCCTCCTACTGTTTCCCATTCATTATAGGCAGATTTGTCTTCGGTGGCGTCTTATTGTCTGCTAGTCGCCATGTCTCTATCTACGGACGCCTCCATGCATCACTGCCCGTCCAAGCCACTACTAATGAGTAGACGCATGCCCACCAGCACCAGCCGTGCGTCTATATCTTGCACACTATCTTCCTATTATTGATGCCATGTTTCTTTCTGTAGTTGATGAAGTGGAGCAGTCAGGAGCTATGGGAATTGTTTCTGTACTAGTATCCGTCGGTTCACTTCTGTCTGCGGGGCGTTGCACTCTTTCACCCACTGTTCCTCTAAGATCATTGACCATATGCCATGAACAGGGAGAGTCCCCTTCCCTGCTGGATAGGCATGACGGTCTTTGGAAATGCGCACTTGATGCGACTCGGTCTATACTAGGTGAGATAACTTTATATAACTTGACGTATACATCGCTCCCACATATGATGTTACAGTGAGATATATCCCATCTTCGCACTACCACGTTTCTCACCGTTGTTTGGATGCTGCCTCTATGATGGAGCGGGCACGAAGGCAGGACTAGAAAACTCACGGTTTTGAAGCAAACAGTGCCTATTCGCATCTGCCTTCCGCCGAAACGCCGCGCCGCTGTGCGCAGATGTACAGACTCACGGAAGTTCCATGTGAGTAATCAGACAAGGAAGCAGGAGCACTGGAACGAGTCTCCAGCCCGTAGTGTCCCCGTTTGACGTGCACCCGAGCATTCTCCCCTATCTTTTGCATTGTTATCCCGCACTGCAAACATACACATGTGGTTCCCATATGCTGTAGATGGGCGTCCGCTGTTTCATTTCTGACACGGTTTGCATTAATAGTGCAAGTCCAAACCGCGTCAGAAACGAAACAGCGGACGCCCATCTGCAGCATATGGGAAGAACCACATGTGTATGTTTGCAGTGCGGGATAACAATGCATAAGACCAGGGATAATGCTCAGGTGCACGTCGAATGGGAACACTACGGGCTGGAGACTCGTTTCAGTGCTCCTGCTTCCTTGTCTGATTACTCACATGGAACTTCCGTGAGTCTGTACATCCGCACACAGCGGCGCGGTGTTTCGGCGGAAGGCAGATGCGAATAGGCACTGTTTGCTTCAAAACCGTGAGTTTTCTAGTCCTGCCTTCGTGCCCGCTCCATCATAGAGGCAGCATCCAAACAACGGTGAGAAACGTGGTAGTGCGAAGATGGGATATATCTCACTGTAACATCATATGTGGGAGCGATGTCGTAATGGTCCATATGGCCTCGTGGAGGGTGGGGACTTTTGGCACATCGCTACACGGGAAGGTCGAATGAGTATTAGCAATGTCAATGTCAATACTCATTCGACATGTGTGGAAAGTTTTGATTCTCCACGAGGATATGCTTTGGGGGAGCACAGTCTGTTGCTTACGCGACTCTACATTCAAGACCATCCATTGGTTGTTTCTTTTTTTTTTGGTATCTTGTAGGATAACTCTTTGTGTAATATTAGCCATACCCAATTCTATACTTCACCGCTTTGCTCTCTATTCATCCTGTTTCCATCTCCAGAGTAATATATGGTATGCTATTCGGCACATTAGCGTGCTTTTCGTATTCTATCTCTCGAGTCCCCCAGGATGGTCGTTGGTCGTTTGACTGTGAGGCATGCATACACTGAGGTTGGAGCTTAGCTAGAAAGGAACTGTGCGAACAACGCGTTGGGAGTAGGTAGCACTCGTCTAATCGAGAGCCCGCGCCTGTTCTTAACTAGAACACCACCTTGACCGTCTTGTACTGTCCTGCATTCGCTCAATGTTGGTTACACGGAGAAGGGGTGTATAATTTCACAAGCAGTATATGGTGAATGGCAGCAACGGTGGCACATATAGAAGCGAGATGAAACAGGCTAGCATCTGGCTGCAGGGGATAGGGGTCTAAATAGTAACCAAACAGGGTTGCATGGTTTTTTTTCAGAACTGACGAGCTGCCATGTGCGACATAGTGATACTACGACATACAATGGTGAAAATAATATGTCGCTGTACTTCCATAGCAAATCCAGCTCGAATATTTACGGGGGCTGGAAACAGGTTGGAAGCAGGTTGGAACTGGGGGGCAGGAAGTCAGTCGCTTTTCCCGTCCTGAGAGCATTGACACCGTACATGTTGAAGGGTGTGATCGTCAGATGAGATTTATCTGATGAGTTGATAGATCGTCGTGTAGATAATCGAGTCTAATAGCAATGTTTGACGGTAGAGCGTAGTAGTCCAATTTTCAATTGGTTTCATGAATAAGCAAGAGAGTGAGTTGAAGGAATATACAATTCAGATTTGCTAGGGAACTACATATCTACGGTAAGCGTGTTTATGCAAATGAAGGCGAACATGTCATCCGGATCATACATCGGGGTGTTAGGATCACATGTATACGGATAGGAGAGAAAATCGACCATGTGAGTGAAGAATTAGTGAATGGGGAGGTACAAAATGGGGATCGGATGTGATTAACAAGTGATCTACAGTAACGAGACATGGAGGGGGTTTGAGTCAATTGAGTGATAAATAGAAGATTAGATCGAAATACTCGTTACAAATATAAAAGCTAAGCATATACACTCATTACTCCTGAATGTACTCGGTTATTGATTAAATGGACAGGTGTTCGTGTGTGGGACAGTAACATGACAGTGTATCATGTCTGATGTTCGGATGGAGCTCAGTGACTGATTGTGAGGTACGATGGAAATACGATATTGATGTTTCATAACAGTGCACACCTCTGAAAATAGTCGTGCCGGTTCCCACAAGGGACCAACAGCGTGTCATGTTGCGAGAGGGATTGAATCAGAGATGGGGTGGACATGAGACATATGCTGTCTTGCTGACTACTCACCGCAACATGCAGGTACTTCTCTAGCAGGCGACCACAGATGCACATATGGCTTGGATGCTATTATGGATGCGCGGTTGGGACTGTGCAAGAGATCGTGCAGACTGGCTTGGCGCCACAGCAAGTCCTGCCCTTGTTCAGACACGTGCTGGTGTTGAAGGGAATGTCCAGTTGGATGCCTATCCATGACATAAAGGTGACACTGTTCGAGTATGGTTTCTGAAGGCCGGGAGGACGGTAGTTGTAGTTGTGGATCCATTCATGGAATGAAGCTAGGTCACGAACAAAGCTTGATGAATAGGATGTATCTACGCCGAATGTCAATGCACGGAATAAACAGCAACAGATATGAGAACTGTTGGAATACGTTGCAGGCCATGCAAGGGTCTGGACCTGCTCGCCAACAGCCACGCAGCTCCGACTGATAAACTGGAAGGCTGGCAAGGCCACCCAGAGGCAACTAGGAGCTAAGTCAGTATGGAATTGAGATCGACATGATCATCATGAAAGAGAGCTGGAACAGATTCTCACGGGCGCTGCACCAAAGGTGAAGGAAGTTGCGAAGGACAAGGAGGATACATGGGACGAGGGTTGTTTGCATTGGCTGTGCTTGCGACAGGTTTCGAGTCAGCTAGTGCAAGGATATTCCCGTTGGGATCACTCACAAGGATGTGCTGGTACTACTCAACAAGGAGGCCACGGGATAGCGACCTGGTATGGCCCACACCTGGGAACAGGGTGGTAGAGCACGGGTCATGCTGCGGAGCTACATCAACAGCGGGATCCATAAGGGGAACGCTAGTGTTGGCGAGGATGTCCTGCTGGGTGCCTGTCAGCGCCGAATGGATCACGCGAGGAAGTGCTTGCCCGCGTGCGTTGTGTCGATGCTGACGCTACCAATGATGGTATATGGCACACCTCTGAACTACCGGCTGTTCCTGTGCGGGAGTTGATGCAATGCTCTTGCATAAGAGTTCCAGTCAGCTCTGTTGCCCTCACCCGCCATTTACAGCTGTGACTCACCGGTGCAGCGACCCACAGGCAGACTATGAGCTGGGTCAGACGAATGGATAGGATATCCGCAAAGATTAAGGGGAAGGAAATGCGAGGGGTGTCCTGGGAGACGCCTTAGAGTCGGCGTTGAGAAGGCAAGGGCGGAGGGTGAGGAGGTGCATGAGGGTGCTAGTGGTGGAGCCTGGGTGGGCCTGGGCTTGCGTCTGCGGGGTATGTCCGGGAAAAAAGATCTGAGCGAGGCGCCAGAGACCCCAATCCTTTGTTTAGAACAGAGAATATTCGACCTGGAAGCGCCTAAAGTGCCGACTTCATATAATCGATGATTGTTGGTGTCGAACATTGGCTGTAAGTGGCTAGACTGCACGTGAATTCAATATCGAACCGTCCGTGTATCGGATGAATCATATACCGAAACAATAGAACTCTTTGAAACAAATTTTCACAAAAGATTGACAGGATCTCCTGCTTATGGAAAAAGGCTAAAATTGGGTTTCAAACGTGCGATACACATCGACTACAGATCTTGGGCGATAAAGGAGAACCCGTGGGAGCCACAGCGTGTGTCACTTGCGCCCTGAGGGTCGGTTGCGAAGCGCGCTATGGGACAGAGCTATCAGCTCGACATATCAATAATATCACGTACAACAAATATATTCCCCCACGCGTCTTTACGCCATTAATCGGGATTCTGATGCCCCATGACATTATCCCTTCGAAAAAGGCAATATTCTTGCTCATGGACAGCAACCTCGGGCATTCTCCAAGCACCATCCCAGATACAGACCTATTAGGTGAGTACAAGGGCAGACCCCCAGGAGAATTCAGCTTGCGAAGAATGTCGGCAAAGCAACGTTCGTGTGGATGTGGATAGTCATGTTTGAGATTCAGGCTCAGGGTAGTCACAGGGTTGATGGATACATGCACAATGTACATACCATATCTGTCACACTCATTTATGCACTTATATCGATGTCGTGGACCCCATCGGTGGTATCCGAGGCATGACCACTGGAAAGTGGGAGTCAACTGGCGTGCCACAGGGCGAAATAAATTGTTCCCAGTAGATCCAGTTGCAGTTCTCACGCAGATGGATTTGTCCTTGAGAATTTGTGGTGCTGCCGAGAGTGAATTATTTCGTCCCAATCGTGCCCTCGAGCCTCGAGATATCGTCGCTATCCGAATCGGGAACTGATGAGTATTGAAACTCCGTGGCGCTTAGTGGCGTCCGCGGTGTTTAGCTATGTAGGTGGAATAGCCATTAGCTTGGGGCATTTATATGGATGGCTGTGTCAGCAGGTTCCACGCAGTATTTATACCCCGTCTGTCCCTTGTTTCCACCCCCCCAACTTCTACCTTTCCCGCTCCACTGGTATGCCATGGCTTCCCAGTTTTGCGTTGTAGGCGTTATTGTCGTATCTCACCACAGATATATTGCCACCTCTTCCTATCCACATATTTTATTGGTAGCGACGTTGTCTTCTGCGATGTTCCCCTTCCTCATCGTCACCTTCATATATGTATCTGCGGATGTGACTATGTCTGACTCTGCATTCAAGCCACTCCCATGGAGTGGACGTACAGTTACTACCAGTGTGCCGAGTATGTGCTCTCTCTCTCTCCTTTGTTGTTTGTATTTTTAATGCCGCGCTTTCCTCCTGCAGTTGATGAACGGCACCCGGTACAGAGCGTACTCTTGAACTTAATCAACATCACCCACCTCGACCGACAATGACCAGCGAGCAGCTCCTTTAAGGTCTTGTAGCTGCATGAGGCATTCTCCAAAATGGCCGTACCCTCGGCCGATTCGAATGCACCAACCGCCCCCACTGCACCGGGGCCCGCATTCATGAAGGAGCCATTGTCGATTCTGATACCGAGGCCCTCGTCAAAGCTCCTGGCTATCGAAAATCTCGCCCGTGCCGTAAATGTAGAACATGTGGTTGTTTATGGTATCCCCCGAGAACAAAACTGACATTTCGTTGGGATTCCACATTGACTGCTACACGGGAGGGGGGTTTTCACCGGGTTGGGTTTTCACCGGGTTGGGTTCATGTCAGATGGCCAGATCGTCGTCCACCTCCCTGAAATGGACCCAAAGGACGTTCAGGTGAGTTTCTTGTCTCCCACGTTTTTGACACGGAAATAATCTTGTCGCGCCTCTCTATTAGTGCCTTGATCTCAGCCTCGTAAGCGTAAGACCATGGTCCCAGCATGAATGACTGCATGGCCTGAGGATCGAACATGACAGGTTCGAAAATGCGGCCCCATATAGGGGAATAGTTGGGAGGCTTGTTGTCACGGGTGTAGAATGGATGATTTGCTGCCGTAGCCCAACGTCATGTCCCAATCTGTCGCGTCTCCACGCACTGCAAGTCGCAATGGTCTCAATAGCCTTGATGCTCCAGCCAGTTGTGGGTTTATCGCGTCCTTGCATGTCTGTCGCGGCGATTCCGCTCCACGCTATATTCACAACAATCAACGCCTTGCTGAGACGGTTGTTCATCTGCTCTGAACTATGCATCCTTGCTATCTGTCGCCTTCTGACCAGTGGATGTCATCTGGCTCGTCACACCTCCGTGTTCCGTGACCATCACCCCGCGGCTGGTCGCTCCACAACTCCATTAAGTGCATATTGCAGAGCAGAGTGGTATAGCAGCCTCCAACACACGACATGCAACTGCGCGTACATCCACCTCTTATTTGAATGCCTCCCTTCGCAGTACCTTGACTCCCTATGTCCATTCAAGTTCACCTCTGTCAGGCTTGGAGGGCTGCCCCACCGATAGGTTGGAACGCATAGCACTTGCTCTCGTTGATGAAAACTCGGCCGGTCCACCCACAGACTTGCCTCCATTGTTGTGCACGTCAAATACCATACATTCCAAGATATGTGTGCAAAATAACCCTTCTCTATACTCCAACATTTTGAATCAAAGTTTGATGCTTGGCCGGCGGTGCGCAGACTCGGGGCAGGTTGCAGGGCTGCTAGAGCGAAGGCAAATGAGCTGATGGAGCGGTTCATAACCTTGAAACGGTTCAAATTCATCCCATTTCCTCAATTCACGGCAGCCACAACAGTTCGTGACGATATGTGGTTTGTTTACGTGCTGTTCTTGTAAGACAACTCCAAGGTCAGGAGCTTGTCTGGCGTCGGATCGTGGCAGTTGAATATTCGAATCTGGGATGATCATAACAGAATGCACCGGATAAAGAACGACATCCTTCATGTGCGTGGGCCCAGGACGAGAGTGCAGGGCAAGAATGTGGGTAATGCCTGTGTGGGCATTACCTGGAAAGATTTCCAACTCACGCGGCAAATCTCCGGTTGTGGGCAAACCAATACCGCACTCATTTCTGGCGGCCAGAAAACTGGCGCACTAACTGTTGGCTGAGTATCTATAAGAGATATCAGGGATGGGGCCACTCACCTCAGCCCAAGTTGTCTCCTTGCCTCGGAAGACTCGATGGGCGCCGTCCTCAAAGTAGGATGGATGGCAGGCGCATCTAGAGAGACGTCAAGGAAAAGATGACGCTCGGTTATCTTGATATGGTATGGTTCGTCATCGTCGTCGGTTGTCATCTCGACCTTTATGGGCAACTTGTCTGTTACGCTGGCATGAACAAGCTCGCATCTGAATATATCAACCCAGGGGGTCCATTTCACCGTGGGACCGAGCAGAACGACGGTTGGAAAATTGACAATGAGGTCAATGCCTTGGTGGGATGGCTGTTTTGGTTCACGGATAAAGGTGCTTTCGAATTCTCATCCTTAGTTAATGAAACTCATTGCTAATTTCAGAGCGTATGGCAACTGAGACTGCAGAGGAGCGGCAGCGTTTGCTGAACAGCCTTGCTCACCTCTATATAGGGTCGTTCAAGGTAATTGGCTTGCTTCCTATCGCACTCCTTTTGTCTAAAACTCTCCTAGTACACCTCGACACACGCTCCAATCACTTCCTTCTTTGACAATGTGCGGTTGGAGTGATAGAAGGTGACATCGGATTGATTCAGATGCCGGGTCGGAATGGCGTCGCATGTTGAGCTGTGTCCGGGTAGTGTAGTAGGATTATCTCTGGTTTTACGTCGAATACGTCGACCGCTTGTTTGTTGCATGATCGCGACTCTACATTCAACACCATATCATTGGTGGTTTCGTCTTTTCCTTGGTATCTTTAAGGGCAACACATTGTACTACATACACACACATATATATATATAGCCATACTCCATCCTTCCTGATCTTCACACTGAACATAATCTATCCATGTTGTCATCAACCGCATCATTCGCGCTAGTGCATCATGCTGTCTTTTACCTTGCATGCCTTTTTGGCAAGCTAGGTCGCTTCACTGCAGAGAAGGGAGTTTATAACAGAAGCATAGATAACATGGGTGAACATCTGGTCGATGGCAACCTTCCGATCCTTTCCTAGAACGCAAACTCAACAGCATTCCTGGTGATGCGTTCGTGTTTTAATATTAGTTATGCAGAGAAATGTCATGGAGGCTTCGCAAGTGATATATGATGAAAGCGAGAAACGTGATGACGGAACATGTGAAAGTAAAGATAAACAGGCTGACTTCTGAAAGCTCTGGACGGAAGACCAAGAGGTCAAACCCAGAGGAGAAATAGGGGCAGAAAAGGCATGGGGTCAAGTGGTGTCAGCAACGTTTAGCAAGGGTGAGAAGAACATGTCGCATGTCCTAATCATGCAGCACAATTAACTAAAAATATTCTCCACAGGCCAGAAGCAGCCTGAAACTGTGGCTGTCAGTTATGTCTTAATTCTGGCGCCTTGGAATGGAATTGACCCACCACGTATATCCTTTGTGTAGCTATAGTTACCATGGGCTAGCTGTCGCTGGAAGACCTTCCCACAATAGCAACTCGACGAGGCAAAGCTGCTTTGACCTTCTAGACCAGCAACGTGCCGTGCATTATGGGTCAAGTGACCCTGAAGAAGTTGAGGTCATTATAAACTGGAACAACGCACAGTGTGCCAGCGATAGAGCCTGAAGTGTTGATTCAGGAAGGAGGAGAAAAAATTGTAAGACAAGGGCCCTCACTAAATTGTTGTTCCAGCTGCAGGACGTCTAGCTGCCGGACTTCTGGGGAGAAAGGAGAGGAGAGGGGGATTAGAAGGGACAGGGGAGGAACAGGAGCATATAGGAGGCTCAGGAGATTTGGAGGGGCGAAGGGGGTAAAGGAGGACAGTTGCAGGAATGGAATAGGGAACAGGAGAAGCCCCTGTGAGTTCCAGAACTTCCTGGACATTATTTCTCCTTTATTTTCATCATTTCATCATCATGGACACTTCCCCCCATCATCATCTCATCATCCATCCCATCATTGACTCAGGACATTCACAAATGACTTCATTCATTGATAGGACTTAGTATCATATATAAATCACATCTGTAATGCACTTGAAAAGACAGAGTAATTATCTCTCACATATTCTGTCTGTGTGTCTGGATCTATTCGTATCTGGAATATCTCCAGAACAAACGAATATTTCTATTAGCTTTTGCATATTCTATTAGAATATTTCATATCCCACTCGACCTCGAATTACGAAGCCATATAATCACTGGCTACTTTTTTATTAAGCATTTACTTCAAATCAAATCACCTACTCCTGCTACCTGCTGAATTAGCTTGTATCCAGATGAGGACTTATCCAAATCACTCCAAACTTCACACAAAGATACTATTCAAGCCTGTCTCTCACACGACTGTGCATACATTGTGTTCCCACCACTGCTCCATTTTCTATTCGAAATCCACTCATCACTACACCCCAGCAAGGCAATTATTCACATTATTTAAATAACATAAATGGGATGGCAGGTCCGTCTTGATGCAACATAGTGTTCCTATTCATAGGTCGCTGTTCGCCCATGACTCAATGTCAGTAAAGGAACCATATACAAATGACCAATGCCACCAAAGCAGCTCTTGCATGGTTGTAGTGTATCACTTGAGCATTTGAAGGATAATGCCCTCGTCATTTCAGAGACTGTGGCAGTTCATCTACTGCTGGAGGGGGGATTGCTGTATGTTTCCCATCATGAACTTGAATGAATCTTCAGACCAAACTATTACAACCTGTGACAAAGGAAAGAGAGACCTGAAACGCTAGAAACCAACGCCTTTCATGGCAATTGGGAATAGAAAAGTGTACGCCTTGAATGCACAAAAGTACTGATGAGATGTTTATCCAAAGCAATTGCAGCACCTTAGCTCACAGGACTCACAAGGCATCAGGTTTCTAAGTCTTGCGAGCGATGTTAATGTAGTGCCCATGGAAATTGATAGACACGGAAGATGCAGGCAGGATCATTTTAGAGGCAGGGTTTGACATGTCATGGTAACACTCTTGACACACTCAAATGAACCAGCATCACACGTGGGCAAAGGTATATTGCATCTGGTAAACTTGGAATTCATCCACAGAAGGTTACTATGAGAGAAGACAGTCAAACAATTGATGAGGGTGAACTTATTGAATTGAATCCCGAGAGCTACACTGACAATGTATATGGAATTTATTTTTTCCTTGTGTTTTCCCATTGAATCAGTCACCAATACAAGGGCAGACGTGGTGGATTTTGCGGTTCCTTGTCCTCTGGTCGTCCGTCTGATAACACCTCTCGATACCCACCCCCATGTGCCATGAGCAAGCAAGCACCCAGAGTTGAAAGCTTGTTGGTGAAACATTACCATTTCATTGCAAACAAGTGTTGACTTCATTGTGTATGTAGAGCAGCAATTTGGAATACTATTCCTATAATTTGCTGCCCCGCAGAGTACTTGGTGTGAGGTAGGGGGCTATTGTAACGGGCAGTTTGTATCTACACTTGTAATAAATGCTTTCAGATTTCATTCACTCCAGAAAAGGCTCACACTAGAATTTAGTGCCATATACACTCATAATTCAAGTTCCTGTTGCACTGGACTTAAGGTCTGGTACACTAAATTTCAGTGCCCAAATCCAGTCACACCCCTTTCAGGGTGCACTTAACTCTAGTAGTGATCATGTCCCCAAAAGCATGTTAAAGCACTTATCCTCAGGGCTTTTGATTATAGCAAGTGCTTTGGGGGATTAATATATGTAATCAATGCACTATTCTTTGTAGGTAAATTACATTGAGTTCAAGTTTATGGAAACTGATATGCTTTGTTAGAGTATTGCATGCAAGATCGAAGCTTCATAGCATGACAACAGAGTGACAGCTGATGAATGGAATGAAGAGATCACCCCATATGAATGGGACAATCAGAATGACACCCCTGAAGAGGAGGGATGCTGATGTATCGCTCTGATGTGATATGGATTTGACCCAATGATTGAATCCCACCAAAACATGCATATGTGGTGCATTTCTGTAATGCAAAAGGATCCTCAATAAGCAGGGAATCATGACAGCTGCTGTTTTGGAACCCACAAAATTAAATCACCACAATTCCATGAATGAACAGCTGAGAAGAATATCAAACCCTGCTGCAGCACAACTCCAGAAATGATTTCACGTTTGTACTTTGGTTACAATCCTTTGTATTGGTCAATGCAGACTATACGCAGAAAAGTAATACATTTCTTAGCAGCAAGAAATGAATAAGACTTCCAGAGTCTAGAGTTCATGGACGCTTAGGGGTCCAGATATTCCAAAATGAGGGGAATGCACTTAGAGGCTAAAGGAAGTAGGTGGATGAATCCAACTGTCCAACCAGTGGCACTCTGAAGCGGGTAACAGCAATGTGTGAAGTAGTCTAGCAACTGCTTCACATGAGTTCAAGCTTCTAATGCTCTGCAAAGGCAGTCCACACTAGTAACTTAAACATGAGCACTAATGGCAGGACTATTGACAGACAATCTCACCCTGTAGATTTGTAGTCATGTGAGGCAGATGCTACACTCACACCCAAAGCAGGAATATCACTACTTTGAGTGCAATCAAGTACAGTTACACAACTGTAAAAGATCCTTGAACTGGCAATCAACAGTTACTGAGATAGAGGATGACACTGTATGTCACTCTAGTCACACTGGTGTGCAGAAGATGGGTAGAAGTGGTAGAATATGTTACTATTTCAGAGGCAGAATGACCTCCTTATATATTGTATTTACAGGAGCCGACTAATGCTTCTGGAATATTCTACCTATTAATAGATGGAAACTACTGGAAGGTTGTGGAAGGTGGAAGAAAGGGGTAGAATATTCCAAGCCAATCACAGGTTCTGATCACTGTGCTAACACTGATCAGGAGCTGAATAATGGTTCTGGAAAGTTCTATCTAATAATAGAAGGAAACAGCTAGAATGTTATGGAAAGGGGTAGAATATTCCAAGGCAATCACCTGATTTGATCACCCATCAGCTGATCTGATCCCTGAACTAGGCACTGATCAGGCAAAAAGAAAGGTGTCCACCCTGTTTTCTGCACTGGTTTGGACAGCCATGGATAGCCACATGTCAGGTGATGATCTGCATGGAAAATAGTGCCCTGAGAGGCTGTGGTTGTCAAGTTAGAGAATATTTATTGATCAGAGACATCTGAGCTTGAATTCAGGCTGAATGCCTGGTCCAAAGGGGGAGAGCCAGCTGTGGGAATGTTTGTGGGCGCCTATGGGTCCACAACTGTAGCACAGCAGAAATAAATCATTCTGGGCTGAGTTCTGCATGGAATATTCCTGAAAAAAATATGGAAAAATAGAGAATATTTGAATAAGTCCATTCCAGGTATAAGCATCAAATATATGCTGATATTTAGGAATGGAAAAGAAAAGTATAGCACATTGGTGCTGCATAAATAGGATTTGATAGGGAAAAGGTGGTTCCCATACAATTGCAGCCTGCCTCGCCTCGTCCGCCTACTTTTGGAACTGCTATTAGACCGTGCATGCAATTAGTGTCTGACTGTGCATGCAATTAGTGTCTGACTGTGCATGCAATTAGTGTCTGAATGCAACACCAATACATACGAAACTCACCACCTCCTCTTCCTCTCTTATCCTCTCCTTATCAGCTATCACCTTCTTCGCTTCAATCCATGCTGTCTTAAATTTGCCATAGACTTTTTCACAGACCTCTGGGCAAGGTGCGATCACAGTGGAAGTGAATCCTGATGGCCACCTGAAACTACCAACCTTCAAGCTTGGCTTTAATATGGGATGGTAGTCGTGCCACGCTCCGAAACCTGGCTTTGATGGGAACTTTTTGTCAAGAACCTTCTTGATCATATTGTACAAGAGTTCTGCATACCAATAACAGTGGTAGCGCCAAAGGCTGTAATTGTATTGATGAGCATGTATGGTGCAGGCCAATACAGCCAGTTGTGTCATGAAGAAATATTCTCCATCAACAATGAATCTGTGGCAGACATTGTAGGATGACCAAAAGGGAGTGTGAAGAAACCTATTGCTCCCATCACGGGAGAAGTGCATATCATTGGAAGCCTCTGTGCCATTTGAAGACAAAGAATCCAACGAATGCACTGACTGGGATGACAGGTAGGATGTGACCTTTCCCAGTGCTTGTGGTAGAGGTGCCTCGTCTTCAAGAGAAGTCAGCTCTATGCGTTCATCCTGCGTGGGTCCGCGATTCGAATCCGAGTCAGATAGGGCATTGAAGCATCTGTCAATGACAATGACAGTTTCACGAGCGGTATTCTTCCCCGGTCTTTGACGTTCCTTGACATAAAACACTAGGAACTCATGAAACGGCCTGTCGAGTCTCTTGCACCAATGGACCTGGGTGACAAAAACATCCTCAGCACGGTATACTTGTGGCTCATCCAATGCCTCTGCTGTGGGCAAACTTTTGTAAGCCCCCCACCTTCCTGACTTGAAAAGAAGGCCGTCGTTCATGTTGTCCCTGGAACAGATTCATGCAAGGAGGTCCTTGCTGTATGAAGTCAAATGATAGAGAACGATACGGAAAATTCTGCCAATCATTTGTGAGGTTATAAAAGAAAGCAATGGTGTGGGTGTGTGCAGGAGTGGGCAAGAATCTGCACGTCCGCCAACTGATGATTGAATCCTACTGCAGGCGCACCCATAAACGCCCCCAATAGTTTAAGCCTAATCCTACTGGTCATGGGCACGCGAAACAAGGCTGGTATACGGTATGTTTGGCTATATATGGTTATTCAATTTTGCTTCAATGAAATGAGCGCCAGCTTATATTGAGTCACGGGCTTCGGCACTGGCCCAGACAAGTAGACGATCTCATTTGAAGATGCCAATAAATGCGCCCAATCATCAGGGATGCAGTGCCAAATTGCCAAAGGGATATTTTTGGAAGGCGGAAACATTTGGATGGTGTTCTTGAAGTCTTAGGGACTTGGACCGAGTTGCCATGTTCAGACATGGAGGCTGTCCCATAGGCTGCCAATCTTTGCATGTTAGGAAATTCTCAAATTGTCTCTGCCATACCTTGGCAAGGACTTCATCTGAATAGTCACTCATGCCCCATCAAATAGACACGCCCAGGGCTCACGCTAGTTATCTCTCCATGTATCACAATTCTTCCTCCGCATGTCTTTAATGTTGCAGGCAATTTTTGTGTGCTTTTCAAACCATTTCCTGCATGAAGGACATGTGGGAAATTTTGAACTCGCGAGATATGGATGTCATATGTGGATGATGTTTTGATGTTTTGAAATTGCTCACTCTGGATTTTTTGTCATGGATAACTAGAAACAGCCTCACTGCTTGCAACAGATGAGCTTGGATCTTCTTGCTGCCTGCTGGCAACAACGTTCCCTGACAGACCACGGTGTACACGCCCCCTAGTCCCTCCTTTCTCTTGGAACAGCATCTTAGATGCAAATTTCATATTGTTGGTCACCACCATGCAATACTGGCAAGTCTTTGCGCATTGAAATGGTACAGCTATCCGCTCTCTTCATATCGCCGGTGCCTTGCGTTCCCCAGTTCTATCATCACGTTTGGAGGACATTGCCTAGTTATTGCGTCCATCGACGACCCGTGAGCCTATCGACCCATTCAATCTATGCAAACATGACATATCCTGCCTATGGCCTGTGAAGGCTCATCTGATCGCGATTGATAACAAAGTTGAAGAGCATCTGTGACCTTGACAGTAACTTTGAGGAGATGATGAGCTCATCGGGATTTGATCTCGATCGTAGTATTGCGTCCACCCATATCTCCATCTTCTCCTCGCCTGCTTGAAGTCTGGCACGTCTCATTTGTAACTCAATTATGAGTATCACCAGACGTCCTCATGACTGCCTCGGACTTCAAATGTTATTACCTCTCTTGTGAACCTGTTATCGCAATCTCCCCCCTTCATGCCTCATTGTCGTGGAAGAAATAATTTACTCACCTTCTTATCCTGCACGCGGTCTAGGCTCTTTACTCCTTCAATTGCACATGTAGGTGCATGACTCAATGGAGGTGTTCCCTCAGGGGAAATTGTTTCTATGTCATATGTCTTGGAGGTCTGGCGTGACTGACTAGGGCCATTTTTAACCTCGACTGCTTATTCAGGAAGTACACTGCAGTGACCGACTCCCAATGTGATTGTTGACAAGCCTATTAGCTTGCACATCGATGTTTACTTTTCAAGGTCAGAATATCATGTGTGAGGACATTATGTAGTTATGCCTTACAGTAGGAGGTCTGAGGCGTAGGAAAACCTGGCCCGGGGTGTGATGGCTCTTTGATGTTGTTATGTACAGTTGAACTGAAGGCCGACGTGTCTAAACCTCTCTACCTTCTTCCACCGCTTCACGTGAGCCTCTATGACAAGTTGTCAAGCCATTCCCTAAAGAATGCCACCCTAGAGTCAGCGGTAACTTTAGTGGCAGTACTCGGAGCAGCGTATGATGATCTACTAGCCTAACTCTCACAGTGAAGGGAGCGCGCTTCACGGTCATGTATTAAAAGTGGGGGCAACGCATGACAAAGGCATGGTTCGTGTCATATCTTGGGCTTTGATTTTGATTGTAGCATCAGTGCTGGCCCAGAGGAACTGGTGGTATGCAACAGGACCGCGACTAGTGAATACGTCTTGATGTGAGTGCGCGATCAGAATGATTGGCAGTGGCCGTGCACCCTAAACAGAAATGGCCGAAACACATGGCGCGACCGTTTTACGGTGAAAAAAATGCATATATCATGGACCATTTGGTAGGATTGCACGAGATGACCGTGACGCGCGTGCTCTGGTGCTCGGCAAGAGTCAGACGTGACGTCCTGCCGGTGCATAAATGGGCATATCCAGTCTCCGCTTCAACCGTCAAGTGCCTTTTGCCCCCTCCCGTCAACAGATGGAGTAGATTTTCGACACTCATAATTACTTCCAACTGACTACTGGCCCCCAACTTTCAAAGTGTCATTGTTTTAGCATAATGATACCAACTCTACATCATTTCAAGACCATCGTTGGATTTAGAAATACTACGTCCTACTCTCTTCTCTTCTCCATATGCACTTGTGTGTACAGAGGCTCTGACATTGACTCGAGAGTCTCTGAAGTAATTTATGGTGCAATATTCACTTTTAGTCCGTCTCTTAATTCTGTCGAGTAGGTCAACCCCGTACCTTCTACGATTGATATCAGACTATACATGTCTTCCGAATTGATTTCAACTAAACCTATGGGTTGCTGCTCGTCTAACATGGTTGACTCTTCAAATAATATTACGCATTGTGCACTAGTAGGTAGTAAGCCAAGCGGAGCTTGGCTCAATTACGCTTTGCTTCACTGTCTGAGTACCTCGGTGCAAGTTTCCCACCGAGCCCACCGTCACTAGTTCAGCTCACTCCCCGACCGCGACCGTAAGATTGCTAGCGTAGCGGTCCGAACCGTGATCTACCTCAAAGGAGGCAGTGCATCTAAGACTTATGGCGAAGGCAGCAAGCATAATCATGCTTATCAATTCAGCTGCTTTCTCACATCGAATCTTGGCTTCTATGCAAACTGTCCGATCATGTAAGGCCAGGAGAAAATGCTACAGATCGTTCAAGGGCTCTGAAAACGCAGTGCAACGGCTATGAACGCCTCTATTGTACATACGTCACACCATCTAGGATATTACTTGCGGGAGCTAGAGAGGGAGTACATGGCGCCCACAAGTATCCATAACAAGTGATCATCACCCCACGTCCTCTCAGCACACTCTACCGGTAGAGTGAGACAGGTCACCTACCACTTATCATACGCTGGGAGACCAAGACAGGCATTATTATCCCATGACTGACCATGTTTCTCGTGGTGCAGCGTTTTGTTTAAAGAACGACACAAGACCTTGAAGTTACAGCAACATTCACTTAGTCGTCTCCGAGTTGCTGCGTAAGCCCTTTTTCGGCACAGGGCTGTCGTTTCGTGATATAAAGGTGCTGCATGCACCGGCGGTCATCGCGGAGAGGATGTGGAGCGACCACGGGTGATCGCGGATGGTGGGCTGATATCCCTTGGGGTGGGCGGCGGGGTAGATGCTGTGACGGGGCTGCGTGCTGCCGAGGGGTGTCTCGCCAAACCTGGTTTTTATTCCGCCGTACACTGCAAAACACAACACAGCACCTAACATATTTCTTACAACAGCAATGGCCTCTAAGACATATCCTACACGTCAACTGAGGTCGCAATGGACCCTCTTACAGCCATCCGCGGCAACTTGGAGCCAATTTCGTAAGCGGATTACGAAAGACATAAACGCGCGACAGCGGAGGGTGCTGAGTACTTTGTATTACCGCCGCCACATTGCACGTTCCTCAAGCGGATGTCAAGAATGTACAAGGATGTGGACTAATTTAGTGGACAATGTATAGAAGTGTGAAGGCAACTATACCCAATCATCCATCTCACTCCCCACAGCCATTTTAGTCAATGTGTTGCCTATGTCTGCCCAATATCGAATTCACCATTCTAAATACCATGGACTATTTCACACAACCTCCCATTTTATACATTTACACCGACACTTGGCAGCATCTACCATTTGTGCTAGCTAGAGCCCGGGCGTCACGCTGTCTTTCTAGAACTACACTGCACGTATTATTTTATAGTAAGCAGAAGCGCCTTGGCACAAAATCTCTCGCTCTCATAAATCAGCTGGCACCACGGCTTGTCGGGATGCCGCTGCCTCGTGCATCATGTTTTGGTGCCATGAACAAGGACACATTATAAACACACAGAGATGAGCCAAGGCCACTGTGTCTCCCGGTCATCTAAACCCCACTGATGGATACACACACTTCACACTGACGCGGAGCTCGCACATTTGTTGCGTCTTATACGGGACGTGAAGGCTTCAGGGCGTAGTCCAGAACGATGTGAGGCTTTGGAAGAGATGGTAAACGCGGTCGGGAGAGCCTTGAAAAACGCAAGAGCGGGGATCGAAGACGGACTGAAACGCGAGGAGGGAGTGCGGGAATCCGTCAATGCATGTATCATTGTAGTACGCATTGCGGCTTCCATGAGAGTTTTTCATCAATTACGGTTGTAATGACAGAAGTGTTTATCTAGGCCTCATTCATTGCTGGTGTACAAGCGCAGATAATCTCATTCACTCACCAGTCGAACAACACTCGTCTCCAGATTGCTGCGAATGTATTTGCATTCGTTGGTATGACGCTCGATGTTATTGGAGCTTCCAGTGGCGTCATTTGTGTCCTTCTCTTGCGACGGTCCATCGAGCGTTCCAGGTCACTGCTTATGCACTTTAACGAGATTCGCCGACGTATCTACGCAAATACAGAGAGCATATGCACTAGTCCTGACTTGGACACCGACAGAATCATGGGAGAAATGCGTTCGCTGTGGCATTTTTGCAACAAGGCCCAGGAGCTTGCTGCTCCAGATGCATTTCAATTGTTGTTTCAATTATTGAAGACGCTTCACTCTATACACCCGTTCTTTTCTTTTCCCATTGCCTTTATTGAGATCAATAATGGCCTACCTGGATTTTCCCTTATCCCCCTCATTACAATCGCTAATGGCACGCTATGCCTCCTGGTTTCGGTGCTTGCGTTTGCGGCCACTTCGCAGCTTCGAGGTGTCTGGGTGTCATGTCTTGCTATTACGGGAACCGCATTATTTCTGTTCCTCATTCTCAGGGTCCTACATATACCCGGTAAGCTGATCCTCATTGCTAGATTCGGATAGCGCCAGTGGTTTATTCTCTCCTCGTGACTCCAGGCAGACAACGAGAAGCCGAATACAAAGAACTTGAGAAGGGTCTAAGGGAGGCATTACGCAGAAACTGAGGTAAGTTTTTTTTTCATAACCCGTGTCATAATTACTGTCGTGATCCTGTACTGATGCTTGTCATTAAGGGAGGTTGAATGGTATATGGGAGTATGAACCAAGCTGTTTACGGAATATGATATAGTAATGAGAAATGTATTGAGTTTTGGATCTACATTTATAGGCATTTACTTTCTTTCATAAAGGAGAATACATGCTTTACAACTTGAAGTCTTTAGAAAGGTTACTCCTTATGACATCGACAATCTCGTCCATGTGTTGGGTGAAGTTACCGACAAGACCTACACATAGGTTGATGTCGCTCCCCCATACAACTCGTGTTGTCTGCTTGAGGGTTGGAACGTCGTAAGAGCTCCTGCAATGAGTGTCCTGCTCAACTTCGCGGCTCAGTCTTCTTCTAGTAATAACAAAGGTCATCCAGTACAAATCCAAGAAAGCGATACACTTGGACTTTACAAATGTAGTCTTCGTGCGGTTCCGTGATGTCAAAGAGCACTCTAGGTCTGGAGCACCCTTGTTCAGCAATCTAGAAATGCTCCTTAGGACCGCAGATTTAGTTCTTTGAATATAAAGTAGCTTTCCCCATGTTAAATTTCCCTGTAACTGATTTGAAAAATACTTGTGAGAACCTGTCGTACATCCTTCTCGTGGATGTCACATGCTATAATATTAGACTCGTACTTCGGTTACTTGTGCTCCTTACATGGCTCGTTTGTAATTAGAGAACGCGGCGCGGCGCCAGACGGTTTTTGCCAGTCGTCTGGAGCAACATCAGGTTCTGGAAAGTGAACTATATTTAGACCTCGGTGTCAGCCCGCCACCTCACATATGCTAATCATGCCGAAAGAGGATTGGGCTGCTCCCAGTGCTCCCATTGCTCCCATCCAACCCTGCGGAGTTTCAAAATTCCATTCAGCTGACAAGAACACCCTCAAAATGGCGGGCTCACATCATTCCCAGCGAGACAGCCACGATACTGATAATGATTCGGGTGACTCCGAAGATGGACCCGAACAACTCACGCTTTCCAGCGCGAAGAAAACGTCACAGACGCGCGTGGAGGCGGTACGTGTGTTTGAGCGGGAAATGAAGGAGAAACGGAAGAGGGAGAGGAGGGAGAGGCAGGAAGAGAGGCAGCGTGTGCTGGAGGAGCGACGGGCAGTGGGAGAGGAAGGGGGTGTGAGGAAGAGGAAGAGGGTGAGACGAAACACTGGTAGGGGGCAAAAGCCGGACCTGGAGCCGGACCTGGAGCAGGAACAGGACCTGGAGCAGAGCCTGGAGAAGGACCTGGAGAGGGTGCAGGAGAAGAAGAAGACAATGGAGATGGAGGATGTGGAGCGACGGATGGAGCGTGCCATGCGTGATGCGGCGGCTGAAAACAGTGATAATGATGAAGAAAAGGATAAAAGCGAGGATGCAGACACAGACATGAGTGGGTATGAAGATCATGTCTTCAGTTCTGCAGACGTGGACGATGATGGGTCGGACAACGAAAATCCAGAAGAAGAATGGGGTGGTATCGCAGAGGAGGCCCCCACCACACCGCCACTCGCAGAGCTCAAACATCTCCCAGACCACTTCTTCGCCACTGCTGCCGCCGCCGCACACAGCACAGATTCAACTTCGAAACATGCCTCCAAATCAACATCCTCATCGTTCAAACAGCACAAATATAAACGTAAACAGTCAAAGGCGAAGGAAGTACTGGTAGGGTACGTTTTACCCTCATCACTACCTAAACTAAACCAAAACAAACTAACAACATCTCTGTCTCTCCAGCTCCCGCGCCATCCGTACACTTCCTTTTCCACCCCCTTCGACTACCCCTTCATCCCACTCTTCCCTCACAGCGTCCCTCACACTTCCCCCCGCGCGGATCAACAAATTTCTCAAACGCAATCTAAATCTCAAACCAAACAATATTACTAGTCTCGCCCACACCCCCACCAGAAGCCATGATAATTCTCCACAAAAGAAGACCACAAAATCAAAAGGGAAGTCCTGGGAAAGACGTCCTGGTGCGTATTTCCCCCCTTGCTACTGGCGTTCAGCTTTATTGACCATTGGAAAATTGGGTGGGTACTACAGTTCATCTGGGTGTTATGCGTCATAAGGCAGGCCCTGCTATGCGGTTTGTGAGGAACGCGAGTGTGGCTGGGCATTGATGAGGTGCTCATGGTTTCTTGAATGACAAATCACATGTCGCAATTGTGTAGTCCTACACACCATAATAATAGCGTACATACACACATCGCCCGGTAAGACAAACACGTATGTAGAACTACAACCGGTGCCTGCATCCTGAGCAACAACACTACAGTGGTAGTACATTTACACCCCGGCGACTTATCTTCATCACCTCTATCGACCAATTGATCCCATCTATACAGCACCCCTAGCCCAAACCGTCCAGATCCCACTCTCTCCTTCACCATGCACCGACCGCCATCGCCTTCAGTTTCACCACCTCTCGCCCAACCCTACAGCCACTCCACCCCATTCCCCCTTGCCCAATCTACTCCCCTCTTTAGCTGCTCAAACGTCAAAAAAATCAATATCGTCGTCGGCTGCAACCGCGACCACGCCGGCACCCAGCCCTTGAACATGAACATGGCGCCTTCATTGGCGAAGGAATTCTTGATGACTTGGAGCGTGGACTGTTTGGCATGACGTAGGGCGGGAGAGAGTAGGATTTGGGGGATGAATATGGTGTAATGATGGAACATGATGAGGGGTAATATAGTGAGAAGAGGGGGAAATCGTGTAGTCAGCATCACAACAGACCCATCTCAAAAAGACCACAAAGTATATACGTCCCTCTCATCGGCTCCATGAGAAGAAATCAATGAAGACAACCCACCGTAGACCCAGGCCCTGATGCATTCATAATGCGACTCTATGAAACGCAAAGTAAAGTCAAATCCGTCAACTCGCCAATAACCTTTGATCAATACAGCGCTTGCACACACCTTCAACACATCAGCTGGAGAGCACACCGTCGTAGCGACCGTTCCCTATAATCAACCGAAACCCCAGACACAACAGCAACAACAGCAAAAGAAAGAAAAGGGAATAAACCATTGTCAATAATCTACCTGTTCCGCGAAACGAAAAGAAAGACAGAAATTTACGGGATTGAAGTAGACAACAGTGAGGCAAGGGGCTAACGAAACATGCACGTACCGCAGCAAAACTCGCGCTAAAGTGACAATAAAAGTTATCATCACAAATGCGATGGCGTAAGAGTTCCGACTTGAAGTAGTCGTATCTAGATTGAAAAAGGGGGAATACGTGTTAATGAATTTGTGGCCCGGCTTTCCAGGTTCTCAAAATAGAATCAAAACGTGAAATGCACCGAAAAAGTGCGAGAAACATAATGGAGAATAGGGTCAGAGCCGCAGAAGACATCCAGCATAAACACCCCAACGATGGACTCGAAAATAGCCTAAGGTGTGGTAGACGGGATTGATAGGCGAAATGAAAGCGGAAGTGGTATTGTATCATCGGCCATCATCATCGTCATCATCAGCCTCGCCACTTCTGCCTCGCCACAGCCTATGCCGCTACCTCCATCCCGCGGCTAAAAATAGCACCACGCATCCATCACATAGAATACCACCCACACCCTCGCAATGTTGCGTCACAGTGAATGGGAAAGAATACCCCCAAGGGAATTGTGTACAAAAATGAAGCGGAATAGTGGGGGACTCACGAGGCGAGCTGACTGGCGTTCATGAGAATAGCACGAAAGACGTTGGGTGTCATGCCTCGCGCAAAGCTGGATATGCCTTCTTCTCTAACCATCTGGAGGGGGGAAATATTAAATAAGGCGACCCTTAGGATTTGAATATATTGAGGGTACCAGTGGCCCTGACGTACCCTGAACAGACCATCAAAGCAGTGCTTGTAATTGAGACGCTTGTCGAGGGGCTTTGCATAGTCGGCTTGCATGCGGACCATGATAATCTCAGCGGGATTGCCGACGATCCCTGCGATGCCGCCAGCTTTGAACACGTATCAGCTACGAATCGGACTGCCTATCAGCCAGTAAACGCACCCATACTGCCAGCCAATGCAAGCTTATATGCGGGTGCATTCTTGCCTAAATCGTCATACACCACATTAATTCCTAATTTGCGCACACACACACACTCGTGCACACGACAAAACCCACCTGCGCCCAACATCTTCTTGCTCTCATCATATGCCCAAAAGCGACACAGAGAATAACTCATCTGCCGCATCAACGTTCCAGAAATCCCATCAAATAATCCCCTCGCCCCCGCCGTCCGCACCGTCTTCCTCAACGACTGGATCATGCCCTTATCCCCCGACGCTTGCAGGCGCACCTTGGTGAGATCCAGAGGATGCGTGATGCTCGCCGCTATGCTTGCAGCGACGCCCCCCAGCCAGAAGGGGTATGGCTTGGGCTTTGGACTGGGCGGCGCAGACGACGCGGGAGGCACCGGCGTCGAAGGAGGACCTACTGATAATTCAGCTTGTGGTTTCGAGGCCATGGTGCAACGTCGACAACGACAACGACGACGCAACAGGAAAACAGGGGGGAATGAGGAAGGGGAGGGGATATATGTGACGGCGGGAGAGGGTGTGAACTTGAATGGGGACCAGGGTAACTGTGGCTTATAAGGGTCTTGTGACGACACGATCTGCTTAGGTAATTTAGTCACGATGCGGGGCCCCAGATTTTTTCCACAAGCGTCCATATAGGCACGTGTGGACCCTGCATCATTCGCGTTTGCTTTGAGTCTGTGCTGCTGCAGCGGATTTCTGTCAAAAGTTACGCGGTTTCTTGGAGGTCTCAGTCAGGTGTACGCCATTCGTCATGCCGGTCGATTTCGGGAAGCCTACCGGGTATAGACGGGTATCCAACTTATCTCCGTTTCGGATTTTGAGAGCGCAGCTGAGTTAGGAGTTCGTAATTTCGGGCAGCTGACAATGCCTTGATCAGGCTCCTTCTCCTTGACACTCCTACGTGCTATACCGATTCTGAGGCGTCGTCATGACAATCATATAGACCACTAGTTATTTCTTAGTCTCGGACCATCAAGTTCAGCCATTGACGTGAATGCTCCTCTTGTTAGTTGGTGTAGTGATGTATAGCTCTGAAGCGTGGGCAACATGCATCACAAGTGTGTATCGTATATTGCCTACCGCCAATGTTAGCTACATGTACCCAATGGCCACACTCCTCATGTGCTATGAACCTTAACCCAGCCTTGGGTGCTACAGATCCAAACCTCCATGCTACAGGGGCCAACGCAGCGCTGCAGGATTATATGAAACCGGGGAGAGTAATACGCCGCTATGGCAGCTCTGGAGGTCACAGACGAGTATGTATAAGGATGCACCGACAGATGTGTGTAACAATGAATGATCATGACCCTACAAGTGGTTCAATATCCTCAAGCACAAGTAATCGCAACGGCCATCACAGTGTACCAGCACAACAATTTGGTGCAGGGAAGCAGATGTCTGCGCCCGCTTCGTAACATGACCGTCCCCTGTATCAGCATGGTAAACGACCGCGGCCCATCTTTTATGGGAGAAGTTCCTCGCTGATAAAAATTGAATTGCTCACGTTTGACTTGTACCAGTATTGACGTCCCACTATGATTTGAATAGCAGACCTACAGCACTTATCTTCGTGCAGCAGTCATGTAGCTGGGTAGCACCCCAAGGCCTCAATGACACCTTCGACTTTTAAATTGCGTACATTTCATCAAGAAAAAACTACCAAAGTTCGTTACACATCTGGGTTTTCGTAAAGGGGTAAGTAGATCAACAAAGCTCCCCCATCGTCGTAATCGTAGCAAGCACAAAGAAAATTTCAATAATCGACAATCAAGAAAAGAAACCAGGTCAAAAACGTCGAAAATTGACAAGAAAACAAACTTGAACATCTTCAGGAACACCGTAAGTTACATCGCAGATCGTAACGGTTGACATCAAACATCGTAGTGACAAGGCGTAAGGTGGGGGAGGCATAGTTTTTCGTTGACTTGGATCGTAGTATGAAGCATAGATAGGGATGCCGGCATAGTAGGAAACGTCCTGTTCCAAAATCAAGGTAGTACACACCCGAGGTTTCGACCACGCAAATAATGGTGGGTATCAAGAAGTATCATTTCAAACCAACAGCGACGTCGATCTAGGAGTAGGTGTCGGCGTCATGCGGCCACGAGGACGCGGTCGCACAATCCTGAGGGTCTCCATAGGACTGATCGCAAAAGGGACAAAAGCATCAGCCACAACCCGAGGAAGAAAACAACAACATACCTAGTCAGCATTCCATGCGCTTCATTTTCCTTGTTGGCATTGTGATACTTTCCTTCAGTGGTCTTTGACTTGGGTGTCTTCCTCTTCGTCCATCCTAGAGCGTTCCTTCTGGCCGCAGACCCCACTCGGGGGCGTATAGCAGGTTTGATGACGGGTGACGGCGGGACTGGCGGCGCGGTCACATTAATAATATTATCCTCAGACTGGCTGAGGTCGAGCGTGATGGGTGAGAACGGGGTGAGAGTCGTAAGTGCAGGGGCCGGAGAGGTAATGTTGTTGTTCGAAACGGGGATCGACTGCAGAGCACGGCTCCTATCAAAGGAAGAAGAAAATGACATTGATGCAGACAAGTCTATGCTTGCGCGGCGAGACTTTGTGCTAATTCGGCTTGACGAAAGAGAATGCTGCGCGGCGCGCGGGTATGGCGACGGACGGTTCAAGGACGATTTACGGGATCGGACGCGGCGGGGGCGAAGGTCGGACGGGAGTGGGATATAGCTCTTCTGTGAGTGCTCCAGAAGAGCTTGCATCCCAGCAGGATGGTCAGGTGGGGTGAAGGCTGTAAGGGTGACGAGATTCAGAGGGGAAAGCAATGGAATCAAAATGCTTGCTCACTCTGTAGAGCATGGACAGAGAAGGGAGTATCAGGCCAGACAATCCGACTGTGTGAAATCGTCTCGTCTGCCTCACTTCTCAAAGCATAGTACCTTCGCAAACCGACGACCACTTGTTCATCGTCCCACTCCACAATATCCACGCTGGGGTTAGTGCTCAAATCCGGCTCCCGAGGCGATGGCGGCGCACTCGACACGCTCTGAAAACTGTCCCTATTGGAACGGTGTCCTGGCGACGGCGAGTTTGACAGCCCAGGGTTCTCCTCGTGGATAGTCCCGATCGCTGAAGACCGTGACAATTGGGAGGCGCGGCGACGATGTCCATGGCCACGGGCACGGGCACGAGCACTGGAACATGTAGCTCCCGCCGAAGCTGTCTGTAAAAGAATCTTGAGACGCGCAATATCAATGCTTGATTGTGACTCCCCCGACTGGGAGCCTTCCGAGGACGATAGAGGAGGTGTGGTATCGGGTGGCTGGGAAATGGTGACCAAGGGACGAGAACGAGCACGCGTAGATGGCGGTGGACGGGTAAAAACAGGTGACCGGACTGACAGGACAAACAATGATCAGAAATGAGCAGAAGAAACGTCGAAAATGTGGCTTTTACTGGAGTGCATCGTAAAATCCTCTTCACCCTCTGCACTCAGACAGCTATCCTCGAGACTATTCCTGTGCAATAGCCCCTGCTGTGCCAGAGACATTCTGGTCTCGCCAAACTTGGACTTGGACGACGTTGTAGATACCGACACCACGGATTCTCGGCGAACAAGTCGTGCCTTATTTGGAGATTCGCCGTACGCATAGTGATCCATTGGGTGCACAAAGTCGGAATGCTTGCGCTTTTCGCGCTTCTCGACACGAACGCAGGGCGAAGCCTCGAAAGATGAGCCAATCGATCTGCGACGAACATGACCGCCCCCAAGCATGGAGATCATCGTGTCGTCCTCGCGCGGTGTGCCGGGGTTCGCAAGACTGATGACGGACATGGGGCGGTAGTGCGTCGGCGGGAAAAGATTGCCACGAACTACCTCATTGACATCATACCCAAAGACAGAGTCCGAGCTCACAGACGACCGCTGGCCCGTATTGTCAAAGATGGAGTCAATGGTAGAACGCCGATCATCGTCCAGGATAGAGTCATACGACGACTTTTGAGCAAGGTCACCCGCCGTACTCTCAGGCGGCGACGCTGAGATGGATGTCAACGGACCATGTTCTGCAGCCGACTCGAACATCTTGTCACCTACGCCCGGACGACCCAGCCTCACCGCCGAAAAGTCGCTCATGACGCTGTCGATGGAAACGTCCTGCTTATGCTTGACCCAAGCCGCGCGGCCCCCGCTTGCACCATGCACACCATACGCGTGTGCGATCGAACTCGCGCTGCCAGCGGAATCGCTCCTCTTGTGACCAAAGCTGCGATTATACAAGCTGATGGGTGGGCCGTTCATCGAGGTCGTGGACACGACAGACTGGTTGCGTCCATGGTCCTTCCTATGTTGGGTCACATGCGGCTGCGAAGGAGCGCGGAAATAGAAACTAGACACGTCACTGTCTGTTGAAAATCGCTTTCGACGCCGGCCCTCATCAAATGTCGCCATCGCCTCGTCAATAGAGGGCAGACCATTATCCATCGAATCTTGTCCATACTTGAAAGGGTCATTTAATCCACTGTGAATGACTTCCCCGTATGAAGACATGGACGCAATACTAATCATCGACTCGTGTCGCATATGAGACTTTGATAGATGGAAACTCGGTTCAAAATAGGCAGGACGCTGGGGGCCGAATTCAAATTTGGTACGAACCGCGCCAAACGACGACATGCCGGAGAAACTCGTGTCTGAGGAAGACCTGGCGTGCGTGGGGATATGAGACTGGCGAGCCCGTCGTTTGGAGCTAGTGTCCGACTCGAGGGCTAGCGAAGGCTGGGCGCGATGACCTACCGCGTCCATGGCCAGTGCGGCGTGAGCATAGATGGAACGCAGAACCGAGCTATCTTCCTCAACCATGGATGTAGACGAAGCACGTGGACGCATTGGCGGGAGCACGGGGGAAGCACGCGATTGTTTGGGGGACGGCGAGGTACTCAGCGCCGCCACTCCCGGTAATTCCCGTGCCACACTATTATCCGACTGGTAAAAACCGTTAGAGACAATAGATAATAATCAACTACATTGAACAGTACCGCATCGACCGCATCCTGCGAAGACTGAGGCTTTCCACCAAACTTGAACGCGGTATCAAGTCGACCATACGAAGGCTTCGACGTGACAGAAGTTTGCGGCCTGAGGAGATTCAGCGACTCGTTCAGCGACTCCACCATCATGGAAATATCAGGCTCTCCATCCCGTTCATCACCCTTTGCACGATCCTCACGCTCACGCCCAGCATCCTGCTCACTGCCCACCACGCCCACGCTCAAAAACCCACCCAATTCAAACCCAAGCGCCTCCGCCCCCAATCTCGACGGCGTCTTGAACGCATTCTCAAGCTGTTCCACAAAGCTGCGGCGATGCGCCGCCCCAGACTCGTTGAGACGTCGCAACTCGCCTGTAAAGTCAAAGCTCTGTTTGGTGTCGTCCTCGGATCCGGAAGACGTGTGGTTCGGCTCGTCAATGTCGGCTTCATTGTCCTTATCCTCGGAGACGCGGCGTACCGTCACCGTGGGTGCAGGGGCAGACGCAGAGGATGGCGCAACGACCGATGGCAGGGAAGTTGGCGACGGCGACGGCGAAGGCGGTAAGAAAGGGAGGAACGTAGGTGCAGGTGGCGAAGGCTCCATCTGAATAACACCCGGTGTAGACGAGGGCGTCGGAAGCGGCGCTGCAGGCGGCAGCCCAGGCGACGGCGGCAACCTCGACAATGACACCGACTTTGCAGGATTCTCCACGACATCGTGCTCAGTGGTGGGAGAGACAAACGACAACGTATCATCCACAGCATCCGTCGGGAAGCTGCCAATCTTTGAATCACGCATGTCGTCCGATTGGGACAAGATAACATGCAGCTCGTCAGGTATATCCGAGTCTTCTTCCTCCTCATCGGGTGGCTCCGCAGCATCGTCGTTCCCAACACCCATCGTGCCCTTGAACCCAAGCTCCCGCCTCGCCTCCATGCCTAACCCCTCGCCCCGCACAGCAGCAGCACCAGAATTCCCGGTAGCCCCGCTCTCCCCGCTCCTCCGCTTCACCCGCTCCTCAATCTGCTGCTGCTGCTCCATCTCCATCGCCTCCCTCGCCTCGATACTTTGCACCACCCTCTTCACAAACGGCACCAACGAACTTCCCTGCCGCACATGTCCCCCCCCACCGCCACCACCACCTCCATCACGACGCTGCGGGCGCGGACTAGGCGTCGGCGTCTCAGCGCCCGCCGTCATCACCGAACGCGGGCTAGAAGATCCCGAGCTGACAGAGGGAAGACTGTAACGAACCGGCAAAGGTCGCGAGGCGCCAAATGTGCGCGAGGACGGAGCCATGGCCTCATGCGGGCTAGGTGTATGCGCCTGTCCCGCATCGTGGAGGCCCACCAGAGACGAGCCAAACGTAGACGACACGGACGGCGCACGCATAAACGGCGCAGCGCGCGCGCGGAGTTCCGAGGACGACGTGCGGATCCTAGGTGCTGCTGTCGTGGTGATAGGCGGGCCGCCAGTGGGAGGAGGGCTCACGCTCTCTCTAGCCGCGCCCACGCGCTGAGACCGATACTTGGGTGGCCCCAACGGCTGCACAGCATCCTCCTCCTCCGTCGACGTCGATGAGCGCACACCACGCACGTCAATCCTCCCCTTGCGCACCAGCGTCGGGAACGCCGACTTGACACCCGCCCCGGCAGCCTGCACCTCCGCCTCCTTGTGCTCCCTGAGCGCCTTGAGTTCCTTGGGCTCCTTCGGCGCAACATTCAGACTCGCCCACGGCACAATCGGCTGTCCAATGAATCTCCCATGCAACGACGGAACGGGCGGCACGGCGGCACGCCCCACCGTCACCTCATTGTATCCGCCCCCACGCAGCGCACTGTCTCCCGACCCCTTGACACGCCGCGACGGCCCGAGCCCACTTCCACCGCCACCGCCCTGCGCGTACGAATACGGCCGCAGCGACGTGACGCTGGCGCGCGCGCGCGAGCCCAGCATCTTTTTTAGCGGGCTGTCGTCGATCCCGCCACGCGCGGGGCCGGGACTCTCGGGGTCGCCGAGGGTGAGACGCGTCGAGGTGGTGGGGTCTGTGACGGCGAAGGAGACGGGGCGCGACGCTTTGGAGTCGGGCGTCGCCTCGAGGTCGAGCCTGTTGATGAGGGAGGCGAGGTCCGAGTTGGCCGCCTCGAGCACTGAGAGGGCAAACGCTGTTCAAGGCACAGCGTAGCATACGCGTCATTGCAAAGGTAGAATGAATAGACAGGGTGAAAGCAACACCAATGTCAGCGACCCCACATCCCAATAAATAAATAAACACAACAACAACTCACCCTCGCCCCCATCGCCACTCTCCACCAAATCCACAACATCCCCCACGATTCCCCTCGGCCGCGGTCTCGGTCTTCCCCCAAGCAACTGTTCACTCACAGGACGCGGTCGCGGCCTCGCTGGAGGGGGCGGAGACCGCTGTACTGCTTCGCCATCCTCCTGCGCCACACCGTGTGGCGGCGCGGGCCATGATCGAAGCTGCGACACTGGAGGCCCCGAACCCGCACCTGGACGCAACGCATGGTTAGATGGCTGGCCACTCGAACCCACGGAGGCATCAACACCCGTACCAGTCTGGGCAGGGACATGGGCATGGGCGTGGCCATGCCCGTCCCCACCCCGCCCGCGCACAACAAACGGCGGAACGGCGGCATGCACCGCGATACGCACGCACGCTTCTTCGTCGTCGTCGTCGTCCAGTGCTGCATCTTCTTCTTCTTCTTCTTCTTCTTCCTCCTCGCCACCTTCGTCGTGCGCGTCCAAGGCGTGTCCACCATTGTGCGCATGTGCGCGAGCTTGGGCTTGGGCTTGAGCGGCAGGGCCTTCGTCGCGGGCATGTCTAGAGTGACCTGGTACGTTAGATGCAGGCGCGTTGGATGTCTGCACATGGGCCGCAGACGCGTTGGGAGCACTCGCACCCGCACTGGAAGCAACAGGCACGTCCCGCTCCACAACCGACGCCCCCGACACCGTCGACCGCGAGTCCCTCCCCCGCCCCTCCTCCCCCCTCCCAAACGCCATCCCCAACCCGGGAAACACACTCGACACAGGCGTCCGCCTGCGCCCCTCCACCGACCGCCTCTCCTTCTCCTTCTCCTTCTTCTCCTTCTTCTCCCTTTCCTTCGCCCTCTTCTTCTCCCGCTCCGCCACCTCCCTCGCCTTCTCCCTCTCCTTCTCCAACATCGGCATCTCCACCTTTCCCTTCCCCTTCTCACCCCCCACCACCACACCGCCCCACCGCACGCTCACCTTCCCCCGTCCACGCACAACACCCCCCGCAAACCCACCCGTATCCTCCCCACTCGCCGTGTACGTGCTCCCAGGCCGCGACCCCCCGCTTGAGCTGCACCCCGACGCCCGCCGCCCATCCACCCCAGGGACCAGCCCCATCTCCACCCCCAAGCCCGACGACATTGTCGCACTTGTCATCGTAGTCCCACTCCTCGTCGTCATCGTCGTCGTCCCACTCGACGCAGACCGATAACTCGCTGCGCCCGTCGTCACACTCAACAGCGTGCCTCCCGAGTCGCGACGGTCCTGTGCATGTGCGGCGAATGCATGGGAGTTTGAATTTGGATTTAGAGCTGGATTCAGAGCCTGACTTTGCAGGTGCAGGTGCGACGGGAGCCCTCGTCCGATTCCGCTTCCCGGACCCACCGTCATCCCTCCTGCTCCCATGGCATTCACTCCAACCACACCGCCGCCATATCCTGACCGCGTCGTATCATCCCCTCCATCACCATGTCCACAGTTACTCGCACCACTCAGCGCGCCCACCTCCCAGCTGCTGCTCGAGCTTTTGGCAAGTTTCGCCAACGCACCCTTCCGCTCCTTCTCCTTTTCCTTTTCTTTCTTCTTCTTCTTAGATTTCTCCCCCTTCTCGACCGCACCATTCATCGTCCCATTCCCATTCCCACCTGCAGATCCTACGTTCGGATCCGCCGGACCCACTCCAGTCTCGGAGCCAGACCCAGACCCAGGTGCAGGCGTATTCCGCAACTGCGCCCAACTCCCGATCCGCGCCAGGCTCTTGACGCTCCGCATGGCGCGGAACGCAAGCGACCCGGCGCCGCCCTCTTTCGCGCCAGGAGCGCCCCGCTCCGTGTCGGTGTGCACGCCGAGACTGAACGTTGATGCGGACGCGGGTGCGTGGGCACGGGTGGATCCGGACTGGGGGGGGTGGAGGAGGCCGGGGGAGGACCCGAAGCGGGGCCTGGACTGGGCGTGCTGCGGGTGGCCTTGCGAGTGCGGGGCGAGCTGCGCGTAGTGGGATTGGGTGCCTGGGTCGGCGGAGAAGCAGTCGTCGCGCTCGGGGCGGGAGACGGTGAGGAGGGGGAGGTGGGCGGAAGCGGAGGGCGTCGTGGAGAGGAGGAGGCCCGAGTCGAGGGAGTGGTTCCGGGGGCGGGGGAGGACTGTGGGCGGGGCAGGGGCGGTCTGGGAGGGAACGGCGCTGGCGGAGGGTGCTGGTGTGGTGTCTGTCATTAATATCTGTAGGAATGGAGAACAATGCATGTACCTTTTGCGCGCAACTTGGATTTGGCAGTGTCCTTCTCCTTGGAATCGCGCTTGCCTCTTCCGATACTCCACCACTTTTCCTTCTCTTCTGCCTTGATCTTGACCTTCTCCATTTCGTCCTTGGGCGGGGCCTCGGCTTCGCCTCCGTTATTGGTCACCTCGCCCAACGCCCAGCGAATCCCCTCGAGCGCGGCCCTGCTCTTCTTCTTCTTCACGACGACGATCTCGCCAATATCGGGGTCGTCAGCAGGATCGACGTATATATCAATCGTGGAGCGCGAGCTCTGGTTCTTCCTGCTCCTGCCCTTGCCGATGCCCAGCGCCTTGACGCTGCGCGCGGTGCCGCCGTTGACGGTGACGTTGCACGCGCCGTCCTGGTCCATGCCCCATCCCTGCTCCTGGCCTTGCCCAACGCGTCGCACGACGTCGGAGAGGTCCTTCTCGCGCACGGAGGCGGCGCCGGTGGCGCGGGAGGCGAGGAGGGCGAGCTTGCTCTTCTTGGGGACGAGCTTCTTGCGCGGGGAGGGGTGGTCCTTGGGGGTGAGGATGGGTGCGGTTTCGACGGAGACGTCTGCGGCGGTGGAGTCTGGGGAAGGCGTGGCCTGGACGAGACGGATGGCGGGGATGGGGATGGTGGGTTTGGGCGGGGGGTCCGCGGTGTATACCTCGAAGGAGGAGGAGGGCACCGGTGAGCTTGAACGTGAGGGCACGGCGCGGGAGAGGAGAGGAAGCGTGTTCCTGTTCCTCATCCTCGTGCAAAATGTATTTCGTATAGATAGTCGTGTAACCGTTGAGCGCGTGAAATGTCTTGTAGAGCGTACAGTCAGTCGTCGATGTTCGTCACAAATCGTGTCGTTCCTGCATGTCGTGTCAGAGACGACGCCGACGACGAGGACGACGAGGAACATACCTTGTGCTGGCGCTAGGGCCGTTGTTGGGGAAGAGGACAAGGACGACAGCCGAATGTGCACGCTCTGCGAAACTTGGCGCAAACAAGTGACGGTTCAGGTCACGTGTAGTCACAAGATATGTTCTTTGACCTAAACGTCGTCCTCCCGACGCCCGCCTTGCTCAACCCGAAAGCAAAACCGAAACAGCAGTCCAATGGCCTTGTCTTTTCGCCCAGCCAGCTCGCCGCCATCGAAGCTCGCATAGACATTCTCGTCCATCGTGCGTGGACAGCCAGTCAGAAGAATGCCCGCTAATGACATGCCAAAAAGTGGGATACACTGTGCTCGCGCTCAACCAGACCGTGCAGTCCAAGCTCGACTCTCGCACACACGTCGACTGGCTCCAGGGCCTCGTCCCAAAGCTCAAGCGACGCCAAGGCGTCGCCGTCCTCAAGCGACTCACCCTCGTTCTCGACGAACAGAGCGACAAGGGCAACGGCATCGTCAGTCATCCCCCACACAATACCCCCACACATCTCACCCCCTCCCCCCCAGAACGCCCAAAACGCAGCCCTCCTCGCCAACTACGACATCCTCGCCCTCCACCCCACCGCGCCCTCCTCCCTCTCCACCGCCTGCCTCACACACACCGCCCCCTCCCCGCACACCACCCACATCCTCTCCCTGCCCCTCTCCCTCCCCCGCCTCCCCTTCCACCTCAAACACACCCTGATCCGCACCGCCCTCAAACACGGCGCCGCATTCGAGATCCCCTACGCCGGCGCCATAGCCCCCGAATCCGACCGCCGCAACTGGTGGGGCAGCGCCCGCGAGCTCGTGCGCGTCACCCACGGAAAAGGCATCCTCCTCACCGGCGGCGCCACAGAGGACAAGGACCTCCGCGCACCCCGCGACGCAGCAAACCTGTAAGCCCCCACCCCACTCGCATCCCCGGCACCCCCTGACCCCAATGTAGCATCACCCTCCTCGGCATCCCCCAAAACCTCTCCCACGACGCCATCACGCAAACCCCCAAATCCATCACACTCCGCGCACGCAAGTCCCACCCATACGCTCACACCCCACTGCTGACCCAAACACCCCACAGAATCGCGCAAGACCTACCGCGCCGTGCTCTCCGAGCCCAAACTCGTACTCCCCGTGCCCCCCTCGCCGTGCCCATCCCACTCTGGGTCCGAGGGCGAGGCGGGGGACCCAGCACACCAACACCAACGGCAAGAACACGGTCAAGGTCAAGAATACGGATCATCACGACCGCCATCCCTGCACCCCGAGTCGACGGTGACACTGTCTGCATCGGGCGTATCGAGCGCATTGCTGTCCCCCACGCCGGCGCTGCCTCTTGAGGGGGCGCGTGATATTGAAGCATCAGCACCGGCACCGGCACCTGTTATGGCGCAGCAGGAGCAGGGGAGTACAGGCCAAGGTGACGCCGTCCAAGCTGGCGCCGGGGTGGCTGCTGCGTCGCAACAGCAGCAGCAGACGGCAGCGCAGAAGGGGAAGAAACGGCAACGTGAGGATCTGACCAAGGATGCGGCTAGGGAGAAAGATAAGGATGGGCAGGGAGGGGGAAACGCGGCAGGGTCGTCGTCGCAGCAGAAAAAGAAGAGGAAGAGGTGAGGGGGTGCGTGCATGGGGTATATGCGGATGTGGGTCATTAACGAATGTGAGTGTCGTGTGTAGTGCGTGTGGTAGTGTGAGGAGAGGTGTTTTGATACGTGTGTGGGTGTCATGCAGGGGTATGTTAATACACTCTTAGTGTGCCAGATCTCCCACTACGACGTGTGTTCGTCGTCTGCGCATATGTGCGTCTCCATCGACAACTGGTGTCGCTTTAGTGCGTCACTTTTGTTCATTCCTATAGGTAACGCCACATAAGCAAGCTTAGGCTGAGTCCCTTTGATTTCATGTGCTGTGGTTGTGGTGCGTGCATGCCTATCCTCAAACTTTTGAAGAAGGAAAGGAAGGAAGAACTGGGGGGGAACAGATGACAGCTCCTCGGTGCGCTGTTACGCATCATGCAAGGAGCGCATTACCATTGTAGCTTCACTTTCAGGGTTTGATTTCTGGACGTGTATTGGTATCCTGATCTTGCTTTGCCATGAAGGGGTTTTCTTCATTACTGTAACGGGTGTGACGGTCGTGCGTGTGGTATACTTACTATGGAGCGATAGTGCGAGGAGAGCTAGGTGCTTTGATATGTGTGTGGATGTCGTGCAGGGGTATCATGTTATGATACACTCTTAGTGTGCCAGATCTCCCGCCCAGGACATATGTGTGTTCGCATGCGTCTTCCATCGGGAACTGGTGTAGCACCACTTGCTTCATCTTGTAGGTGGATATTGGTATGGTAACACCACATAGCCAAGCTTAGGCTCCAAGAGTCCCTTTGAAATCATGTGCTCTGGTGGTGCACGCGTTGTGTGACGCGTGCATGCTTTATCCTCAAACTTTGAAGAAAGAGAGAACCGGGGAACAGATGGCTGACTGAGCTCCGCGGTGCGCCATATATCACACAAGGAGCCCATCACCGTCGTAGTTTGATTTTCAGGATTTGATTTCTGGACATTGGTTGGTGGTATTCTTATCTTGCTTTTTTGCCATGAAGAGGGGTTTTCTCAGGGTGGTGTTTTCTGTGCATGCGTATGCATGCAGCCTCTGAAACGTGACTTTTGCTTCTGTATTGGTATCCTTGGGGTGGTGGGGAGTGTCTTCTTGCTTGCTTGTATGTGGTAGGTGTTGGAAGAATGAGCATGACACTGTGGATCCGTCCAACTCACCCATGCATCAGGGCATATTAGGCGTTGTTGGTTGTGTTCCCAGGTGGATCATGTGCATTGTGCGTGGAATTTTTTTCCAACCTGGCTCATGCGGGTGAGATTGAGATGTTGTGCAAGCGTGAGAGATGACACTATGAAATCCGACACGTCGCTGGTATGATCAAGCATGTAGAGCGTTGATCTCGGGCGAGCGTAGAGCACCATCTGCAGTATTGTAGCATCGATTGATTGCAGGTGCTTTGTACTTGCAGTAGTGTGTACGTATATTCTATGCCGCCGTCAGGGTTAGTATCGATGGAGATGATATCTCCCACTAAGACGGTACCCGTTCGTCATTGCCCCCGTTCCATTATTGCGCTCTCTCAGAATGTAGATTAAATAAGTAACACCACTAGGGTGTGCCTCTGTGCTCCGAGTCATTACAGTCATAAGTCATTGACCGTGATGGACGGTGGCGTTGCACGTCTGTAGCTCAAATTGGGAGCTCTGGTAGGGCAACGTTTCGTTATCAGTGGCTCTCTGCGCTCCACCGTCATGTGCATGGCGCATGTCCTCAAGCCTCGCACCTCCAATTGAACCTTCAATTTCACCTGTGGGGCACCCTCAAAATCACAACACTAAAATCACAGAAACACGATGCTGGGCACACACGCGTGTATATATCAACCATTTATATTTCCATCGGTTTTCTGACCCGCTCATAGTGAACCGCCAATTTTGCGGTTGAGATTATTTGCAATGGAAATGGAAGTATGAATCCGAGCCGTTCGCTGGATCGGGTTCTGTATATAATGGGCGCATGACATTTGGTTTGGGCGATGCTTTCTTCTGCTATGTACTCACCACCCGCCCGTCACAATATGCGTAGCTTACCAGAGCGCCTCGCTCGCTCGCTCGCTGGCGGAGATAGCACGTGGCAATGGTGTTCTACCACGCTGAACGACACTACTTATGGGGACTTTCATGCTCCGACTTGCAAGTCATACCTGTTAATGAGGACAAAGGCTTGGCATACTCAGAACACGACTTTGAACAGAGTCGACACATCGCCTCGGACCTTACTGCCCGCCAGAGCCCAGAGCCCAGAGCCCAGAGCCATCTGCCCCAGATATTGCGCAGATATGAAGACACATTATGTTCCATCGTCTCGGCTCACGTCTAACACTAGGGTCGTTCGCAAAGAGTCACCCGTCAGAAGTCGAGGTATCTCATTTACCACGTGCCATCAGCGGTGGATGGGTATACCCTAGAAATTACAACTTTTAATAGCTCACTTTTATTGTACGCCGGACAGCGAAGTTCACAAGTTCATTCACCCAGCGCATGTCTCTTATATAGGTGTGTAGTTATCAGATAAAAGACTTATCGTTAACCGGCCACATACAAACGATAACTCTAACCACCGGTTAACTTGCTCCAGTTTCTGGGATGGAGCTTAATCATGATTGTCACCGGCGACGCTCCTCCCCTTTGCGGTAATTTGCCAAGACTTCCCGGAAACCCCACTGCACACCCTCCAAGACTGATGACATTCAACTGAGACACTCTTCCATACGCTCCATCGGTGTTTTTTTCGAGGGGTACGGCCACCGGGACGTTACTGGAGATGCTGCACTGCCCTTGGCATCTACGCGACCCTAAAGAGCCCGAATCCGAATCCGAATCCGAATCCGAGTCCAAGTCAGCGGTTGACGTCAACAGATGGACTGTATTGCATCGCACAACGTGCTCCCGAACCTGACCCATTAAATTTATTGGCTGCAGGTTCTGTGCACAGAAGCTCCAGATAACACGTGTTCTAGTTCATTTGGGACTCAGGGTCCCACAAAAGCAGCCATCAACAGCCAGCACCAGAGCAGAGGTTCCTTTTTTGTTGTCTTTTCTTACTCTTTCGGATGCTGCAGTGCACTCCGAGCCTCGGAGATGAAGGCTTGGCAGCGTCCCTTGTAGATTAGGTAAACGTAGATGTCTTCCAACGACGACGCTAGGCATGATATTACAAAATAGACGGTATCTTAAATTGATCCGTATTCAACAGGCACTGTTTGCACGAACTCACCTAAAGCGTCTCCAGTTGCCGTCTCCCCCACACGGCCGAGCAACAGTGTCTTTGATGGACTCAATGTCGCACGAACTCTAGTGATATGAATAGTCTACATACCTCAGGCTTCCTCGAACAACAGCAGCCATTCACGGCCAGTGACACGCCACGGAATCGGAGCAGAGGATCTTTGCTTGTTGCTGTTGGCGCATGTAGAATAGAGCCTCTGTATGAGACGCATCGCCCCGGGAACGCGAGAAGGTGAAGGAGGTTCGGAGGGCTCTCACTTCTTTGGGCAATGAAATTCTCGATAAGGACGTTGTGATGCGGGCATGACGATGCCAGCAGATCAAATTACATCTTCTCAATCTCTGCGTGCTGAAATCGTCTGATTAATCGGTATTCAATAGGCACTACGTTCTTTGAGCTCACCGAAGAGTGTATGATTTGTCGTCCCAGACCCTTTGAGCGCTGGGGGCAGTGTCGTATGAAAATGGCCTGCTGTATCTTGGGAGGAGCTCGGTCTAGATCCGACGATTGTCGTGGACTGGTCTCCTACATACCCCTGGGGAATACTCCACCACAAGTCCTATTATGGTTCTTTGAGTGCTTACGCCGACATCAGTAAACACAGATGCATCTGATGTACTTTTCCATTGTGCTGACATCATCCCACTACCAGACAGCGCTTCATACCCGAGATTGCTGGTATTACTGTACAAAAAATATCCAACTTGAAGAAATCGATGTTGGAGCGATCTGGGATGCCTGAACCTCGACGCAGCTATATAGGTGATGATTCAGCTGTACCGCCTGTACGTACAGGTTTGTGTTTCTGTCTTTTCGCGTTGTTTATCACTCTTACAGTGTTCTTGGCTTTCGCACATCACCCCCACCACAGATTTGTTGAACGCAAATTGAGTACTCACATCTTAGCATATCAGGTCCAAATCAGCAAGACGAAAGGGGAAGAAGTGCTCTCTGGGACACTGTCACGATTCCGTCACAGTGTTGTTCACACCCTTATCTCTTTCACCATCATCCACAAGATGATGATGATGATGGACAAGACCCCCCAAGAGACATCCTCCCTGCCCGCCTAATCAACCCAGTCTCACGATATGTCAAAACTTGGGACGCAAATCACGCCGGGCTACACCCCACTCGGGCGTAGTTGCAGATTCATCAACCGTCATCATGGCCCCGTGCATGTCCTGATCGTCCAATCAAATATGCGCAAGAAGGTCGAATCTTAAAACTTGATTGCTCATATCATGTCAATGATCTACACACCCTTTCCGTGACACGCGAGCAATATCGTACAACTTCGAAACTAGGTGCTAAGACAAACGCTGCATGGACAAAAAACAAGGCCGTCAGATATGGGTGAAAGTGCCTTACGAACGGGTGATATATGCCCATCGCTACGATCGGATCTGCCCACATATACACTTCTCGGAATTTAAGGCCACGATCTTCTCAAAAGTTCACACTGTGTCACAGGCAATTTTACTTCTCTTGCACCCCCATCGTCGTTCGGTCTGCCTAATGTCGGCCCTTGGTCGCATGTTAGCATCCTACCAAGGGCCGGTGTCACGCACCTCTTTCCTGGGCTGGGTACCAAGGAGGTGATGTCAAGCCGGGAGAAGACGGGCTTGATCCTCTTCGGGTAGTAGATTAGGATTAGGGCACATAGTGATTCGCAGCTTACAAGTCAAGAGGCACGTATTCCTTTATTTCCCGGAGGAGAACGATTTTATCTTATCTACAGTAAATACCTCTTCGAGTTCCTGGCCCAGACTTGAACTCGCTCTTGTGAGCATACATGACAAGTGACATTGTGACTTGTTTCATCACTGCCCATACGCCTACGCATCATCAAGGTGCAAAGTGGGTCAACGCAGAAAGTGGTTCTGATATCTCAGTGTCATCCGTCCCGTTATCAAATACGCTCGTGTAAAATTCACCACAGGCGAATTATATACATTAAATAATTATCTATCTCATACATCTGTCCATGTATCGTGGTCATAGAGACGTCAGTGGGATTCTGCAAGTGAAAGTGTGTTTGTGGTGATGCGTACGTGCCAGATAAACAGAAAAATAACGATGAAAACCCCAATAGAAACAAAACAGGAAATGGACATCCACATTATATACCCCCTGACGTTATTACATCGACCACACGCACAACGTTACCAATAGACAGCTCATTAATATCCATGGTGAAGTGGCAGTTGGGCAGCCAGCTGACGAATGGTTGTTATTTCCACTGTGGGTGCTCGGCACCACGTCTGTCGTCACAGCCTGTGGAACGCCACTGATAGTCGTGGCTACCGACGGATCACCAGGTGGCGCAGCTTCAGTTTTAGCTACACAAACATCGTGAGTATAGACAAAGTAGTCAGTTAATGGGATATTACCTGGAAAGCCGCCGTTGGCTTGAGCCGCCGCGACTGCCGTTTTGAATTGGTTACTTGCATCATTTGGCACAGTTGACAGGAATCCCATCCGGGGAGGATCCACTGAAGGGTGCGTGAGATTTCCAAAGTAAAAGGATACCAAAGTACTAGAAAATTTCAGTGATATTGGTATAGCGCAGACATATTAATGGCAAGTCATGCGCACGATTTGAGAAACGGATCACCCAGACTCCAAGAGTATAAGAAACCATTACGTGGCGGATCAGTCGAAGCAACGTTGGGCTGGCACCTTTTCGTACCGGTTTCTGTCGGTTGTAGAAAGTCTCGCGGGTCGACAGGGAACATGGCGCCTCCAATCTGGAACGACATTGTATGCGGGACGGAGCAATCATACGTCGATGCCGTATTGGAGCCAGTCACAGTTGTCATGAGCGACTGCACGACATCTTGTGGACCACGAATGAGCGAGTTGCCCGTGTCGATGAGAGCGGTGACCGCAACGTTTGGGGAGAGCGTCGACTGTGGGAGCTTCTGACCATCAATGAACACGTTGTCTATGGGTACCTCCCACGCGATTGGGTATGTGTCTGTCGGCGAGTTAAGGCCCCCTTGCGCAGCGGAGTACCCGCGGATGGGGACCCATGTGAGTGAATCGTTGGAGATACCAGCCGGAAGCTCTCCGATAGAGAGCATGCCAACATTCCCACCGAACTCGATTTTGTCTCGCTGAAGTGTAACGGTGAAATGAGGAGCAGCCAGTGCACTCTGAGCGAGCCGTGAGATTAAGGGACCGTCGGTGGCGAAGCTATTGAGAAGGTCACTAAGTGACGGACCGGGAGTGGTTTGGCGCTTGGAATTCTGGTGTGAGGGGAGAAGGGACGCTAGGTCGGGGAAGCGGGTTCGTCTCAAATCATGCATGTAGGGTATATCGCGTGGCATGCGAAGCTTGTTGTGAGATCCTCCCAGAAGAGACGGTAGATCAGGGAACTGAGGTGTGTTCAAGTTGGACCGCCTTGTAGGAGGCTGAGAATCTGTGGGAAACTGCGATTTGAACAATTGGGCCCATATTACACTGGCGGAGGTGTCAATACTCCGAAGTGCAGGTGACAAGCACAGCTTAGTACCTATTTACTGGGAATCCCAAGCCCAAAATACCCGCTGAGCCTGTCTGGAGGACTGTCGTATTGGTGTTGTTGATGGCGGCGAAGAACTGGTTCTCTATGGATAGACCTGCGACACCAACAATGTCCTTGCCAATCTCGCCGAATGCAAACGTTCCTGTTGCTGAGTCCCCGTAGAAAAGACGTGCGTCCAAGTTGGCAGACTTGAAGCTGGCTTGTGGGTATAGAGTGAGGGGTTGGCAGACCGACTCTTGGCAGGCGTCGGACACGACCCAGAGATCGCTCGAACCGGTGTCAAGCACGAGCGGTGTCACCGTCTGGCCCATCTGGACCAACACACTGTACGTTCTGCAAAGGGCTGTTGTTCAGGGACCCCAAAGCACCTAACGTGGGAGACACTCACAAGTCCTGGTAGTCGCCCAGACCGATGGACCCCTTCGCAGTTCCTGCTCTACGACCTAGTCGTGGGTCCTCGCGCTTATAGATGGGTAGGTGCAAGCCATTTGTGGTTCGTTTGGGATGACTGACTATCTCAGGCAGGGCAATGCAGAGGTATGGGAGGAGCAGCAAAAAAAGCGAGTGTGGTAGCATGGTAAATAATGAAAGGACGAGCGAACCTGTCGCACAAGCTTGTCGTTGTACAAGCTAGTAGGTTGCAATGAAACGCAATGAAAAAACGGAGAGTGCTCGTTGTCCGTCGCTCTCTGCAGGGTGCCAGAGGAGAAGAGGACAAGCTTAGGCACTGCCGCCGCCGCGCCAGAATTAACCTGAATCGGCAGTTACAGCCAGCCGCTTCCCCGTGATCTGGTCGAGGGCTATGTTTACACCGGTCTAGGCTTGACCGCTTTTGTCCCGTATCCCAACAACAAGAAAATTGTGTTGATCCAGACGTTAAGCGCGACCTTGAAAACGGCATGCGTGTTGGTGAACCCGTAGGCACAAAGTGCTTAGGTATGGAAATCACTTTATATGGCATGTGTGACAATTGATACACGGGATATTAGCAGTTGTCCTTCATCAACTTCTTGGGTTATACGGGAACCACTCTGCAAAGGCTTATTGCTAAACTTCCCTTCATAGGCTCAACCTCTCCTGCGTGCGAATTTTCGACGCATGGTGACGAGTATATTAGGCTAAACAAACACATAGGCAGTAGTTCTTCAGACAGCAATTTCATCTTCAGACTCATTAAGAGGCTACACAAGAAAACCCCTGGTCCTTGGCACCAAGCTTGCATAACTGCATATTTGTGAAGTAAAACAACAGTACTAAGATGACAGCCTATAGAGCCTACTGTGGAGACACTCTTGGCGAGTGTCGAAATTTTGCCTTTGGAATAAATCTGACCCCGTCCGAACGCTTGGGGGACTAGCTACGACGTAAGCACAATGCCATGGGTGTTTGTTTGTGCGTACCGGTGCTGACTACAGTAGTCGCGCAACCGCCTAACTTTCGTCATCGAGACGTTATAGCGCGGCGTGCGCGCCCAGATATTCTACGGTCAGCTTATGCTGTCACAGACGCGGACTAATGGTTCGAATCAAGTCCGAATTGTTCACATATCCGACATTTGTCGTATTTACAACGTGACCTTTGTGTTATTAAGGCGAGCGGCGACCGACCATCACTTTATCTGCAACGTCATGTTCTCCTCCATGGTCCGTGGAAACCCCTGCGGTGCGATGATCATCCGTCGTTTTTGAACATCCTCCATCCTCGCAATCGAGTGTTCTCAAGTGGAGCAGAGTGGCTCCATCTTCTCATAAGGGCGGACTCAGGGTGAACTACGGACTTGCGTTCGGAAAGAAGGACGCGGTTCATTTTGAGTGAGCAGCGATCTCTCCTCGCTTGGGTACCCTGAACCGAGACACAATTTAACACCCCCATTAATGCATCCGCCAGGGTCACGCATGGTGTCTTCTTTTCACGCTCTTTGCATTCGCATTTATTTCTTCTTTACATACAGGTTCGATGCTTGTTAAGATACAACGCCAACTGGAAGAATTGCCTCGCGCTTCGCGTTTGTTATCAGCGAAACTGACTTGCCAATCCTATCGACCCTCAGAACCCATCGATAGATTGTTGGAAGAAAACCACACCTGTGACTTAACAAGGAGGAACCTTATATCTAAGATGGTGAGTACGCTTATCGCTGGCAAATATATAGAAATGGCACATCTAAGAGTGAATTGTCAACATACCAACAGTTTAGTGAGTATCGTGAATATGCAACCCTCAGATTTATCAAGGCTATATCCGGCATGATGAACAGTCACCGATCCTTACCGATGACACTTTTTGTCGGCCGTGTTTCTGGCCGCACTGAGCTAGGGTTTAATTCCCTAAAACGCGGTGAGTGCGATGTCAGACACGAAAGTGCGTGCCATCGCCAACAGGTACATCTGCTACCCTTCCGGCAACATCCGGCAAGAGGTTCATTGTAAGTTTGGTCTTATCGATGTTTAATTTGCCGATATCGCAGCTACTGTCTTTAGAGGCTATGACAAAGCAGACTGTATCCGTTGTGTAGTGCCGTTGATAATAGATGCTCGAGTGTTTGATTATGGGGTGGAACGCCACCAAACCACGAACCCGGCTCTGAAATGATCTGGAGGAAGACGCTTTATGACTAAGAGGTGTCTATCTATGACCAGTTGAGTCAGCTCCATGGACGGCACTGAGTGTTGGCCGAAAAATATGCTATCGTCGGTTTTGAGGAGCAGGTGGTACGCGAGTTCTCCCAGACTTTAAGGCCAGCCCGTGATATCTGCAGCTCTCCCGGATCCAATCTATACTTATATGGCCTCATTCACATGGGCATCAATCCCGCTGGCCTGACAACCTCTCGCCGGCTATGAGATCTGCACCCCGTATATACTTGACTTTGGATCCTCATACCTATTGATATATAAACAGAAATCATTTTTGAGGGCACATGATGGCACCCTTCTTTCACCAGCTTAAACTGGTATGAACAGACACGTGCATCCCGATGTCTCCACGAAGTCTATGCATTTTCATGTGAGTGCTCTCACGTCATGACGGCTTCGCGCACGCATGTATCATGTGGGAGGCTTGGCCTGGGACTCCCATGACGAACCATCACTAAAGCCACCTCTTTCGATATTTATGAGTATCAAGGGATTGAAATATGACTATGCATGAAACCAATAGAAAGGGAACGAACGACGAAGGCGAAGGGGCACAAATATGAAACCAAGTATGGAGAGCGCCACAACATATTTGATGGGATCGTAGTCATACAATTACGCTGTTTCCCTTGAATCCAACTTTTAAACCCCTATCCTCCATACCAGCACGGGATCACCGCTGATGACTTATCGAACCACACATATGCATCAAACTGCTTCAGCAAAATCGCGTTCGAATAATGACTCCATAACTCCGTTAAGGGGCGATAAATTACTCCAATGAACCGTTCCTTACGCTGCTTCATTAGCTGTTGGCGTACCTCCATCTTCTCCTTGTCCTTTGGAGCACGCAAGTCCATCATACGAGTCATGAAAGAGTCTTTCATAGCTGTCGGGGTCGGAGGGGACGACTTTCATGATTTCCACTGGTTCATCCCACTCGTGAGCAGCTGCCACAATCCCCTTGTGGGTACCAAAGCCAATGATGGAAACTGCATCATAACACTCCCCGGCAGAGCTGGCCGAGGTTGAGTTCATTAATTTGCGTGCCCATGTCTGTGAAGTGTGAGAGATCAAGGCCATAAAACCCAGCACGCTGCTCAGGAGGTAGCTTCGCGTTATAGGATCTCAGCCAGCCAATAAAGCTCTCGAAGTCCTTGTTTTACCACATCCAGGTTGGGAAGCGTGAAAAGGGTCCAGGCTCAAAAGCTGTCGCTCATTATGACGGACATATCTGTCGATAGTAGTTGCATCCGGCCTGCACTTCAGAGATGAGGATACGAAAGTGACTTGTGTATGTGGAATGCGCCACTCACCAATCTGCCTCTACAGCAATAATGTTGAAGTCATGCTTTTCAATAAGTAATGGTAGCCCGCGAACGGTAGAACTCTGATGTGCCGTGGCTGGCTGCTCCGAGCAATACAACACGAACCTTTTCGGTGATAAAAGAGTCGAATGGCAGGGCAAAGCCATCCGCTGTTGGGTCGGGGAGAGGGACAGCGACGGCACGGATGCGCTGAGGGAGCGTGGAAGTCACCGCAAGTTGACGAGCAGTCTACGAGTTGTAAATTATAAACATGACTCGCCGCGTAACGATACAGACAATTGAAGCTGGATGCGCGAACAATTCATCCCACATGAGGTATGCCAGGGGTCATAGTGCTATATGCTATCAATGGTGCGCAGCACTAGACCACGAGGAAACAAAATTAGTTTGGAACACAACTCAGCTAAAAGCTCTCGACGAGCAGCGGCCGTCACAGACCTACAACGACATATTTCACAATTTCAGACCTAGTCACCAACGTATCCTTGACAAGAGAGATTCAATGTGTGAGAGCATAGTCTTGAATACTTCCTCATTCTTTTCACATTGAGACGGTATATGGGCGGTACGGGTCGCCGAGATACTGCATAGGCATTCAGCTTATGTAAACAGCTCGTACGTTGTGTAACCAACCTTCACCACGCCAGTCTCGTCTCCCCCGTCATGCGCCACTTGTCCAAGTGAGAATTCTGCTGCGCGCACACGTTCGGAACCAATCCCTACGGTGTGCATATCGGCGCTTGACCTAAAGCGAACGGAAGCTATACACATAATTTGCCGCGCTTGCCGAGAATGTTCTAACATAGCAAGGACTGCATGTATTCTTTGACAAAACTGAGGTTTCAGAGCATGTTCATGAGGTCTGCGACTCACCATCTGGTAGTGGTGTCATGCAATGCTTGCGACGCCAACGTCGCCTGTAAAAGATGTACTCCATGCCAACGCCCATGAATCATCACATCACTTGATCGAATGGTGTTAGAAGATTGGTTGTTTCATCCCCAAGAACTATGCCTCGACGCCACCCGATCGACCTGCTGGCCAGGGTGACACCCTAGAAATATCAAATTTGATAGAGTCATTTGAACCTTTGTATTACAAATCCTACAGCAGGGACGGACATCGCCCTTAAGAACATCAGAATAGCACAATGAGCGGAACACATGGGGAATACAGCGCGAGGGCACTGATAGCGCCAGCCGACGATATGATATGAAATGAAATGAACACGCATGGAATGGGCGCTCAACAGTAAGTACGAGATGGTTGAGACATCCGGTAGTTAACGGTGACTGCCCGAAACAACAGCACTGAACTGGTCCTAAGCCGATCTACAGAAATGAGAACTTGACATTCAGAGAACTTGTACAATGACTGGTCCTGGTCCAACATGCCATGAGGCTCATTCATATCTTGAATACATGCCCTCACTTGTCAATGAGGTAATAAACCTGTATACGCGACTCTTTTCCATATTCTGAGTTGGAGTTGAATAAAACACCAACATCAACTACGCTCTCAGGTGATATTTATATCTCCGAGAGACAGCCTCTACCCACCATCACATCTAGCCCTCAGGCTCAGTAGTTCTATCGAATTGCAGATGAGAAGAAATGGGTAAGGTATGGAAACTTTACCTATTAGTTCGAAGGTGCTGCGCTATGGAATGAGAGCTAAAGGGAAATCTCAAGCGCACAGGTTACTGTAAATTAGTCAGGCCACGTAAGTCGAATGAAACCTGGCACATAACGCCAACAGGAAGGCCAAGAGAGTCCGCAGCTGTGAGAAAATATTGGCAAACTCCTGCATGGCACCAAGATAGGGGTAGCGTCATGATGGGATCCAGCCTGAGTATGATTCGCTTTCTCCTCCGGAGCCTGAGGGTTACTTTCACACTCCAATGATGTGAAGCCTATCCTGCAGGGATTTATACTAGAAACATGACACAGGCGCAGCAACGCCAAGCCCATAGCTGAAGCGGTGGCAACGGGCGACGGGGATCACTAGGGCAGCGAACTTTGCGATGAAGCTTGAAGCTTATTTGCATTCCTTCTGCTGATTGCAACCTAGATGAGGATATCATACTTATTGCGGATGTGAAAGGAGGAATCTTTGTAAGAATGTATGTTACAAAACTTTTAGCAGCCGAGATATCTCACCAAGAAGCCTTCGCTGGCTCATCTACGAGAACCAGTGTCCTGGTGGACGATAGTCGCGATGGAGAGAGACGTCCGATGGTCGGAGCCATGTATGCAAGTGATAACAACATTTCAGAAGACGCCTCAATAGCTGCCCTGAGCAGCAAAGATGTTGAGGAGTTACCTCGTCCTCGACAGAGCACCAACGGGGCTAGGAATGCAGTTGACAGAATTTGAGGTCCACCGTCGCTTTAACGCAAAAGAAGTGACAGGAAGTTCGACATGTGAAGTCAACTTCGCAACTACATTCGAACTAGAGGAACAAACTAATATTGCCACTGACTCTGCTTGTACCGATACCTTCCACGAGCATGAGTGTAGTGGGCTGAGAGAGATTCGAGATTGGATCGTGCTTCCTTTCTCTGCTACTCGGACGTGAGCTTGAACAGCGTGAAGTGGTTCATTGATCAGATCTGTCAGACTTTTCAAGTTATACGAAGAGCTTAACAACGCCTACGCTCTTAACGTTTATGCGCTTATAGTCGCTCCACATTGCAAAGGCTACATGTCCATTGTATGATTCAGTATGCATGACATCGTCGGTCTTTTGGATAAATACTACTTGGAGACATAGGTCTCTAAATATCTAGCAACACATTTCTATCGCATACAACAAAAACAACACATTCAATGTAAGAAAACACAAGCGATTCACGCGCAGTCCTCATAACAAGGTATAAGACAAACCACAACCACAAGAAGAGCTGCGATCGTCATGGTGTTGCGATGATACCCAGATCTCGTCCGCTCCCATGGAGGCTTCCATGCGCGGCATTCGGGAAGATATCCATTGTACCTGAAGGAGGAAAAAGCGTGGACACATCAAAGTTGCTTTCGTTGAACAGTGTGACAAGATCTGTAGGTGACAGCCCGCCCGAGCTCATATCTGAACGATATATCTGGGGCATCTCTGGCGACATTTCCGGTGTCCTCAACGTCGTGGGCAGGTTTGATAAAGAATGATAGTGCAATTCCATGTCCATGTCGGTTGTGACAGGAAGGAAGGTGTCTTCGTGGCTTGAATGTGAATGAGAAGGACTGGAGTGTGAAGTTGCGTTGGCGGGGATATCTAGGAGCTCGCGGGAATCATTTGATCCTGGGCTACGAGGTGCTGGTGGAGTGCGGTTGCGCTTTCTAACTGGACGAAGCCATGGCGGACGGAACTGTGGCGAATCAGGTCCTGAGGGGGGAGCATCAAGCGGTATTTGGCTCACTGTGGTCAATAAAATTAAGTTTGTGGACGCAAATGGGTTGACAAGAAAACTCACAACGACAGAACTCTTCAAGAAGGTCACCATTCCGGAGGCCACACACGTAACGTCCGCTAAATCGTCGGAGGAGGCTAACACATGAACGAAGTGCTTCTAGTGATGGTACGACTAGTGGTTGGAGATCCTCGGTCTTCGCGGATAAGACAACAGCGACTAACGTCCGGCCTGCCTGAGTTAATTGATGGATGACATGGACGCCATCTGTAGTTAGCAGAGATTAAGGTTGGTATGCCCATAAATGAAAGAAAGACATACAATAAGTCATGAGGCCCTTTGTCGCTGTATGGAGGTGTGCTGCAACTAATTCACGTGCACACACGTAACACGCTTTAAGAGTGTCTTTTTCTTCCGAAGTCGGCTCTGCGTCTCCGTTGCCAAGTGTCCGCTGCGCAACGAAGTTGGAGAAGCGGTGGCGGTAGATAAGGAGCACAATAAACCTCTCCAAACAATGTAACCGGACCGTTTGTGTTACCCGGATAACGTCATCGCTTGCGATCGTTTCAGGTGTGTGTGCCCAGTACTGAGGGAGATTCCGACGCAACTCGTCGAGAATCATTTCTTCCTCGCGCATATCGGTATTTCGTCGGAAGCCGGACATTAATTTTGAAGCGCGGGCTAGGAAAGGCGAAGCGGATGCGTTGAGGGAGGGTGGAAGATCCAGTACCGATTCAAGGACGACGTAGTACCGTAGTGTCGCCACGAACGCGCCCATTCTGCTTGGGGTACCTGGAGGCTGTTGACCGACGCCTTCTGCTGAAATAAATTCATCATCCACGACGGCAGGTTCTGGGACGTCACAGTCGCGGAGGCGCAAGAGTGGAGGTCGGCCAAACGCGGCTCCAGCTTGTTTGTCCCACATGTAGACACACCAAAACGTGCGCTTGCGAACTTCGTCTTCAATCGGATCAAAGCAATCGTACGCCTCGACAGACCGGTGAAGGCCCGCATCAAAGGACAACGTAACTGCCTCAGAAAGAAGAGCAAAAGCCTTCGAAAGCTTTCCGAGTCCAACAGCGTAAACAGCAGCGACGAGAACGGATTGGACAGTATACAAGGTGGGTCGATCCGCTGTAGGGAGGGTGCGCAGACGCGAGAAAAGCTCGAACCACCGGGAACCGACCGAACAAGGATCGGTGGCGTCTGATCGAACGCGTGGGTCGTCGATATGTCGGGACGACAGACAACAAATTGCGAGAATGAAAGACGCAAAACCTGGCTCACCCCACTTTACGGGATTGCCGTAATCCTGGGTCACAGATCAATTTTGCGTGTTATCGTATTAAAGGACCCTGACTCACCTCCAAAAAGGTAGGAACATGTAAAAACGGCATCAAGTAGTAAGACGTTGACAGATAACATTGGACAAGACTGCGTTATAGGTAAATACGTGAAGCAAGCTAGAGAAGAATGTACGTACGTATCCATCAAGTCTGGAGAAATAGATGAGGTGATCACTTTCCACAAGGTCTCAGGATTAACATCAATGCGTCGGGCTACCCGATCGGGAAACCACTCTGTGGTACAGATTGAAGTGTTGTCTTCATGTTCAGAGAGACTCTCGGCTGCAACTGCCGTTGCTGTTGCTGCTGAGTTTTGCCAATCGGCTGAAGTGGCTGCAGATGCGTGGTCGAAAAGGAGATCAAGTAACGGGAGACCAGATGTTTCCCCCTGCCATCTCTTGCAGCCTTGTTCGTCGAAATACATGTATGAATGAGAGAGAGAAAGTCTTGAAGTCGCTTCCGAAATTTGGTCGCCGAGGTTGGGACCAAATACAGAGCTGAATGATACAGGCAGGCCAGGAGGAGAGAAATGATTGGATGGGTTTGTCAGTGAGGATATGGATAGCGATGGTGGCGGGACACCGGAAGGGTACGTTGTAGGCCCGTTAATGCTTAGGACATTTGAGTGAGAGAATGTTGCATCAATGGGTGACTGCGATGGGTCTGAAGCGCTGCGGGCTGCGGCTTCCAAAAGGTTTGTTGGGATAGACTGAATGAGAGTCTCAAGGTGATGCATCCTGTCTTCTAGCGTTGCTGTGCGCCTGGAAAGAATGTCAGACATGATGCAGCCATAAGAAAACTGACCACCATACTTCGACTTGGAATGCTGAGTTCTTTTGCCGGGCTCTTCGAATGTGCACGGTGAATGCGATGAGAGGCAGGACTGACAAGGGTGTCCTTCGTCACATTTGATACGTCGGCGGCTAGGCTATGGGTGAGGAAGGAGCTCGCCAATACTGAAGTTCGACTGACCGACAACGATCACAAGCTCTAGGAGATGGCCACACTACATGAGGTGCACTGGGTCGGAGACATATCCAAGGACGTACCTGCTCAACTTGAACCTCCTCTCTTTCGGAGGGGCGGGAACGTCTACGCTCTCTTCGGATGGAACAGGGGACATAGTTGCTGCTGCAACCCCAGTCAAGCACGAAATGACTTACACTTATAAGCCGGTGAGAGAGCAGGACCGGTCAAGGCATCGGTTCAAAATCGGCCAGCCGCGGCATATCAACTCCGCAAGATGACTGGCTCTCGCATTGACGAGATTCCTGCCACAGCGGCTCGTACAGCCTGGGAAATCAAACCATAGGCTATCAGTGTTTCTGCAGATGGAATTTCCTGTTATGGTCGACGAGCCAATAGAGTCTGTTTGCATCAGGCTACCCGACTTGGCTCTCTCACCATCCCCCACGTTCTTGCCAAGGAGCGCCTAAATACGAGACCACTCTGTTGGATCAGTGAATACCACGAAGACACTCAGAAATTGCGATAAGAAATGCCGTCGATGTTGTATACTTATTTCTATTCTTCGTCAGCTCGGAGCTGACCCGGTCGGGCGCCACGCTTGCACTCGCTCCTTGTGCAAAACGTGGCGCCAAGGACACCTATTCGAAAAAAAGCAATAATAATCTTTTTTTTTTTGAGTATGTCATACAACATTATCTACTTTTGAGTTATTTAAAATAATTCATAAATCTACCGGAGGAACCTTATTGGACTATTCAGCCCCGAGTCCGAACGCTCATATGTCTTTTTCCTTGTTCAAGTGTTGTTAGATGCAAGCCATGTTCGTATGGGCAACGACTATCTTCACCCTGAAAGCTATTTCTAGCCTGAATGAAGCCAGGGGGAGCGAATGCTCTTGACAGCATCCGCTCACCTTGATCACTTCAGAACTCAACGATGCTCTACAGGGGAATATACAGAGAACAGGTAATCCTGGCATGCGCCACAATCGGTGATTGCCTATGCTTCATTCTATAATAGTTTGACGCTGGCAATCATCCAATTTGACACTTCAATACCAAGAAGCCCAGATACTTCTGAGGTATCCTTCGCGAACCGACTACTGAGAACGAGGCGCTTAGGAGCACGGTCCGTACGGTGTACCTTCGAATCTGATGACCGCGTTCGACACTAATTTCAAGCCGGATGTACAGACCAGACTCCTTCCTCATTTTTGGGTCGGCGGATCTCTGTGGTCGTTCAGCTACCAGTCTCGTATACTGTGCTAAGAAGCCTTTCCGTCATGATCGCCACGTTTGCTGCCATATTCAAGTCCTTCTCTCTGTATCTCCCGTCTTCTTCCGGGGGCGCAGCCCCAGCGCACCTGCTAATTTCTAGAAAACATGGCACGCAAGGTTCAGGCTGCCTCAGCATGTCATGAACCATGAGAAACTTCAGCTTCAACCCTACCAAATATACCCAACTGCCTAATCTCTTCGCACCAGCATCTCTTTCCCTCAGAGTGCACCTTTATCAAATACATCCTACGTCTCATCGCCACGATTTGGCGACAATATTTTCATCAAGCACTATTGTAAATATCTCGGAACATATACAGACACTGTAGTGGTGCTACAGGGCCGGGACATTTCTGGGACGTCGAACGCCACTCCATGGGAGTCCTGTTGTCGGAGGAGGTAAGTAATCGGGTAGCGCAACTCGTCGCGGCACGTCTTGACTTGGATCACTGGACGCATCTGGCCCAGATATATGAGCTGCCTTCTTAAAACTCACAATGTTGACATGCCCTGGATATGAGACCACTATCAAACTTCGTATATCAGGAGCCTGAAGTAGACGGCCTGATGTGACGGACGATGCCATCGGTTCGTGCACACGTCTGTCGAGCATGGATACGGTGAAAAGCGTTGTTTTTTTTTCCCAGTCGAAGACTTACCTGGGCAACCTATAACGAACAACTTCGTAGGAATCCACAACGATTTCCCCACGTCAAGGTGAGATATACAGACGATGATTAACCATTCTGTTGGATCCCTGTGGTCATCTCAGTGTTCTCACCACCAGGCAACCATATTGCTGTCCGAAACTATCACCACTGCGGGGAGTCATGATCGACATTGTATCGCCAAGCATCTCTGTGTCGGACGTCTTATATTAGGTCAGACGTGTTCCGTTAGTGATAGTACCCGTGTGGCTTGCGCAGCGTGGTTGATGTGTGGTTGATGTCTGATTGATGTGTGGCTCGCACGAGAATTATGCAATTGGCTACATCGTTGGTTTCTGCACTATGTAGGGGGATTCTGTCGTCTACAATTCCTCTCTCTTTAACAGATCATACCTGGTGCTAGACGCTGCCTAGTCACGTCCGCAAGCGAGACGGAGAACAACAACTTCCGGACGTCTGCTGGACGATGATTGTGCCGCCGTTTTGTGAACCTTCTGTATATGCGGTCCGATTGGAGTGCCATGTGCATCGGATATGGCATGATGTGTACAGGTAATTTATCTAATATATTTATTATTGTAAAATTAGAATAAATCCCCCATGGGTTGGTAAAAGACGCTGGCTGTCATGCCGGGGCATCGTCGGTAAATGAATATTTTGACTTTCCGCCCCCGCTGATCTCACTCAACATTCCTGCACGTTGAATCGATATAACGCCCACCATAAGCACAAAGATTAACGTCTCTAAAGACCGGCGCCCTACTATTTGACCGACTGTCTTTGGGCTTAGTTCCGTTATGCTTCTGTACCAACCGAAACTTGTGCGAAGTTCATGAGCAGATTCTGCCAGGTCAAAGCGCGGGAACGGGCCACCTCCATTCTCCGAAGCACTGTGCCATGTGCCATGTATTCAAGTGCGATGACGATAAACAAAGTATCCTTTTCCAGACTTTGGTAGCGGATACCGGTGCGATATCTTGCATTATTATTGACAACAGACTCACAGGCGTCTCACCGCTTTTGTCACTACCCTTGCAAGAACTACTGCGCAAACGTGGCGCTATGGGGCATGAACCCTTCTTATTCTCCTTGGCAACTATCCAGCTCCGTGGTATACTCTTCGCCTCTTCGCACCCCGGGACATTTTAAACAATTAGGGTAGTTTACGTTATCTGTGAATGTTATCCTGTAGGACCTATCAGATGGTGCATCCATCCGATACGAAGCGAGACAAAGAGTGTTCATGAAGGGCTTGCATGTTCTCTGGCTTACGTTCTGGCCCACTCTTGGTTGATTATTAGCAATTTGTTGCCACAACGATACGGTGTATGTCGAACCTTCGGATGCCGCGGCTCGGTAGCGCCAGTCTTCGGGTCCGATCATCTTGATAGTCAAGCGAACATTATTGTGATTTTAACTTTAACAGCATAGGAATAACTAATATTCAGTCATAGATTTAGGCGCCCGAGAGAGGACTGTGGGATACCCCGCTCTTACGGTTTTGATGAAACCTCTTCTCTTCTTTTCGTTGTCGACAGCGAGGCGCAGGGGCAGGGCATCGGGTCAGTCGGAACACAGCACCAGTTTCTGCTCACACCGCATTGAACTTCATCAGGTAGCAAATTGTTATCAGTTATGTTAGCCATGGACCTCTTTACAGTAACAATCATCATCACCCTTCATCGATCATCCACCATGATTACCATGACTTAGAGCTGAGTGTTTACACAACATCACAATGTCATGGCGGTGAGCGAGGTTATACAGTTGTTACGCATCATTTCAACCCTGCTCTCCGGAAACACAGTTCAAAGGGCCTACATCCTCTGACTCCTGAGCGCCCCATTTAGTGAAGTCCCATAAAGAAATACCACAGTATTTAGAACCTCTATGCATCAGTGGAGGGTTAACAAATTTACCCAAGCTCTTAAATTAAACCATGTGGACCCCATATTGATCCCACGAGGACTCCACTGAATTGCATGATACCTTCTCGCAGCCGCAGTCTTATATTTCCGCTGGCTTATATGCCAAGAGCTTCGGAACATGCCGGACGCTTTTCGCAACTTTGTGGGTGCTCTTCGGGCTGTTGCGGAGATCCTGATTTTCCTCAGTGGCAGAATATAGATGCTACAACTCGTTCAGGTTGGTTCCGGTACAGGAGGCAATGATTCCAGAGAAGTATCGTTGTAAAGTATTAATGCGCTCTTATATTGTTCACTTTGCAACGCACGGAGCTCCGCCTAGGAACCGCCACAGCACGGTAGATATATAATGCGCTGGCACTGAAGGCATTGGCCCAGCTCCTTCTCCTTGCTCGTCGCATTCCGATCACTTACTTTGTCTCCATCACTTCTACCTCACCATGGTTGGCATTATCAATGAAGATGTTTCCACCGTCACCAGTGAATCAGAGAATGTGGTCTCTGAGAATGGTAGCAATGGATCTGTAACAGAGGCGCGAGCAGAAAGCAAAAACAGCCTTCTTGAAGGGCCCCTCTCCCCCAAGGCGAGCACGCGATTCAGGCAGCTTCTCGCCCGACCTGGCATTGTGGTAAGTGTTAGTTTTGACGTTTTCAATTATATAGTTGACGTCTCCTCCTTAAACCAAAGGCAGCTCCTGGTATTTGCGATGGTATCAGCGCCCGCTGTGCCTTGGAAGCCGGCTTTGAAGTCTTGTACCAAAGGTAGATCTTGAATTCAAAGCTAAAGGCTACCGATCATTGACCGTTACTTTTATAGCGGTGCTGCCACAACAGCCTCAAGACTTGGTCAACCAGATCTTGCCATCGCAACGCTCAACGACTTTGTGCAGGTGAGCACAGTCCATCTCGCCAAGCAGATTTATCGCTGACAATGTCAAAAACATCAGAGCGCGCAGATGGTCACCAGTCTTTCTCCGACAACGCCACTCATCGCCGACGCAGACACAGGGTGATACAGAATGTTCTTCTAGACCTACACGAGCGCTCACACACCATTTATGTTCCCAGGTTCGGCGGTGCTGCAATGGTTGCACGTACAGTCCAGCAGTACGACAAGGCCGGCGTCGCGGCCCTTCACATTGAGGACCAGGTACAGACCAAGCGTTGTGGCCATCTCATAGGAAAGCAGGTCGTTCCCGTAGACGAGTTCCTCATGCGGATCCGGGCTGCAGTTGCTGCACGAAACGCCATCCCTGGCGGCTCCGACTTGGTGATCATTGCCCGCACGGACTCGGCACAGGTGCTTGGAATGGACGAGGCAGTCCGCCGTTTGCAGCTGGCTGCAGAGGCGGGAGCCGATGCAGCATTCATTGAGGGTGTAAAGACGAAGGAACTGTTGGAGAAGACGGTCAAGGCATTGGCTCCTACCCCAGTACGCAATACACGTTGCGTACAAACGGCGCCGTACACTAACCGACGGTTATCAGGTTCTCGTCAATGTTATCTCCGGTGGATTAACTCCATCATTCACCGTCAAGGAAGCCGAGGAGATGGGTGCGAAAATTATCAGTAAGCTCTCGGTAATTGCGAAAGTGCTTCTCAGGGACTAATATCTCCTAGTCTTCTCCCTAGTCTCGGCTGTCGCCGCGGTGCACGGGATCCGTGCTGCCATGCACTCGTTGAAGAAGACCGGCACCGACTTCACATCTGCTCAAGGAATGGATCCTCGCCAATTCTTTGAGGTCATGTACGTTGCCTTTCCCCACGTCCGTTACACGAGTCGACGATGCTGATGATCGTTCTGTTCCAGGGGCTTGAACGACATCATAGAGTTTGATGCCAAGGTTGGCTCGACTGCCTTTGCGAGCGTTTGAGTCATGTAGTGGCCATCATCCACTGATCTCGGTGGCAACTGGATTGTGTGTTTGAGATATCTTGCAACATGTACTAGAAGATTGTCATCACTCCCCAATATATGCCTGGGTTTTACTGCTGCAATATTCATGTGAAAGATTAGTCAGAGGCGGCTCATTTGGTTCTACATGATATTCACCTATATCAGGCAGGTCCAGGGAATAATCATTTGATTTCTCATCACTGCAGGAGCTCCGAGAAATATAATCCAGCGATTTCAGAAGAGATGACGACAAAACTTGCGAAGGCCTGTAACAGTGGAATTGCACATCGTAAATGTTAACACTAACGGGGTTTCATCTCGAAGTCTGCGGAGGTAAACGATACCCGGACTGCCGCCAAGTTTCTCGATCGGACAAGTGAAATCCAGGGTGTTACCATAATGTGCGGTGCGCCAAGGTGTCTCTACGCAGATCATTGTATAGTAGACCGAACGCTACTCAGTCGAGCTACAGACTAAGGCTTTGCTTTCACGGATTCACATCAGCCGTCACGGACGAAAGAATCGGGGAAAGCTGTACAAGTCGTGATCCGTGACTCCTTCCACACTGGCCACTGACAGCTCTAAATGACAGGTAGACCACCATTGACGCTGTAGGGAGCGGAGAAGACTTATTAAGTCGATTGATTCCAGTTTGCTTGCAGCAGGTCGTGCATACAGATATTGGGAATCAAAGAACCAGACAAGGTTTCAGCTCATCCCAGCTTATTTCACCCCTGGTTCAGGCTCCAATTATTTTGCCAGTTGATCATGAGACCAATCACGACGACACACATATAACAAATTGTTCCTTCATACCTTATGGATTTAAGCAAGGTTTACGGTGCTTTTACGGGAACCGTTGTGGCCCGGGTCTGTTTGAGACAGATATAAGATCTGATGCGCTGGAATGCCACAGTAGGAATTAACTTGAAGGGTCGAAGGGATCATTAAGACGCTTCCCTCAGGTCGGATATCGTCGCCCAATTGATATGAAAGAATATGCAATTACATCTGTCTACGCTTCAGAAGCATTATGAAGGGCATACACCTGTTGTTCTAGAATGGCTGGTGTCTTCCCCTCAAACCCCAGGTAATCGTTCGTGAGGGGAAATTGCGCCCTAAACTTTGTCAATGATGTCGGCATGCGTAGTCTCATATAACTCCACGAAGAGCGGAGACCCGCTAGGCACAGGGCCCGCTGGCAAGGCATCGGATTTCAGTCTTCCCCGGGAAGAGTATGCCATCCTAACAGACAAGGTTTGCCTAGACTGGTGTGACAGATAGGTGGTCGGAGAATCTGTAAGACTCGTCGTAGATCAGGGATGAGGGTGGAGTGAAGAATTTCATTTTCCTCTCACTAAGTACCGATTTGGAAGAAGTTTGAAATGGGCGAATTTGTGCCTGTCAGACGTCCCGGTGGTAAGTAGTCGAGAACTCTAGTGCTTGTGGATCCTTGGGGCCGTTGTGCGCCCCTGCCTTGGGGGTAAGCGCAGAGCCTGGCTGGGCGTCATGTTTTCAATAGTCGGGAGCGCTCACGATGGTGATTCACCGCTGCTGACAGAGGAGTTGTCGGTGGTAAAAAATGCGCGATGACCTGTGGTCTGGAAGGAGAATGATCCAACATGTGCAAACGCAGGGCTTGGTGAGCGTCGTAAAGGTATGGTGTGGGAATGCTGATACTGATGGAATAGGCGGGCCGACGGAGGAGTTGTTCGAGGCTCGTTGAGCCTAGTATTTGGTAGTCATGAAGGTCACCGTCGTCCATGGTACGAGCTCGTTCGAGTGCTCAGTTCTTCCCACTGAAGTCAGCTAGTGGCATCAACACCATTGGCACGCACGCGTGCATTATCTTACGCGGACTAATTTCATTCGAAGAACTGATTTCATTCGAAGATATTTTGGGGCCGTATTAGGGGCTTGTGAGCTTTGGAGCATCAAGCTGTTCATAATGCGCCGAAATTACCTATGCCATAAGGAGTATTCGGGGATCTGAGAGCTATTGGCAATGCGAAACGATGAGCGATTATTTCATGCGTGCTCAGGCATTCAACGTACCTATGCCGAGCGTGGATAACCCTGGGATGCAGGGCGGAAATGGTGCACGTTCGCGTTCTGGAAGGATCGCCTAGTCAGAACAAAGAACAATGTGCGAAGCTTCCTCCTGATCAGCTCCATAGCCTAGATAAAAGGAAGCAATAAGACAATGGCTCACCACACCTGACGACTTTGGCTGGCTTTGATGTTGCATAAAACATATCCCATTCTCTGACCTGAGGAAGCCACGAGTCGCGGAATAGCATCAGAAAAGGACTCATGCACCCTGTTGGACTTGGATTGCTTGTGGAGAATGCCCGGGTAACTAGAATAGAACACGAACGGTACTGTATATATATCCTGATCTTTGTTCTTAGTCAATAATGTGGAGTGGGCACAACTGAACTCAGTTCAGGTCGGGTTGGGGTCTAACGGCTGCGGACGCAGGAGTGCAGTCCTGACTGTCCTCGCCGTGCGGGACAATTTGGCTCCGTGCAACGTTGGCTCCGCACTCCGTTCCGTGCTCCATGCCCGTGCTCCGTTCCGTGCCGTGCCGCGCGCCGTTCACGCCTGTCCGCTCTTTTTTCACAGCGAGCACGGTGCAATGTTCCTGTACTCCGTATATCAGGCTGCCTTTCTGAGTGCGGTCATGTTTTTATGGTCGGCGGCGGCTCAGCATCGTATCTCAGCAAATGGTATATACCGGGATGATGACCTCCTGGTCGTAGTCTTCACATAATTTAGTCCTTTATAACTCATCCGAACACTTGCGGGACTAGCTGTAGCGCCGTCCAGTAGGTATGCAAGTACCCTCTGGTCCGTGCGCGCTGCTCACGGCAGTTGCTTCACTCAAACTTCGTCAACATAAACCTGTCATTATCAGTAGTGGGGTGGAGCTTTTGCACCAAGTGCCTGGTTTTTTTCCAGCATTCATACGTACGTGCTTAAATTCCCTCTTATTCTGAGTGGAATCCAACAAGGCCGGTGTGATTGCGCTGTGCGTAACATATGTGACGACAAGGGTATATGACCTAGTTCCCGCCACTAGTCTGTCCATTCTGCATGACTCACAGCTTGTACTACGATCATGGATTCCTACAATCCTGCATGCGTGAAATACGAGGCTGTATACATGTAAGCTGTAACAGCATAGAGCTAAGTTGGTTCTTTGAACTTGAGTTTTATATAGAGTTGTAGCTGAAATCTGGTCGCTAGTGTAATGGGTTGCTGGTGTGGAGATGGACATAAGGAAGGGTTGATAATTTGATGCCGTCTTGACGCAGATCTTCACTGTGAAACACAGACCCTTCTAAGCTGACTTTAGATCAATAAACCGTCGATGATACCACGAACAGTTGATGGTCTGGTTGATGCCTTCGTCAGGCTTCCAGCGAGAGTGGCGGCGATCCTGGCGCAACTCCATGGCGGAGCCCTGATGTATAAATTTGACCACAGGTGCTTGTTGTACAAGTTAACAAAGTCTTCCATCTAGATAGATGGTCGGTCTTTGACAAGAAAGAATAAGTCGTACATTGAAAACGTCAGCGAGCGTTCAAGGTTAGCTCCTTGGAGCTACTTGATATGCTAGTAGTCATGATCTCCCTGATATGCTGATCCCGCCACCGCTGGCTTTTACTATTTTTGATGACGAAGTCTGCGATCCCTGGCTGTACACATCAACGAATAATTTGTTATCGTAATGGCATACCAACCGTTGTGAAAAATTTACTTCTCGATCCAACAATCACCATACCAAACAATTGACTAGGTTGGATAACTGAGGTTACAACAGCATCAACATTTACCGCAGATAATCATACATGTGCCCTTTGTTGATGCCTACATGCTCTTGAACCTGAAACTTGCAGCTTAATTGGTCTGATTCGGAATCAGAGAAACTATGAATATTTCGGGCACTTATCCTGGCGAAGGATGCAGTGCGCGTGGTAGCAATCGTCAGTCAGTATTATAAGGTTTGGTAAAGGTAGTGTCTGTGACCGTGACCGTGACACCGGCACTGTCTGGCAACGGGTGCACGCCAAGCAAGATCACTCTGCGTTCCACAGCAAGCCACAAACCTACCCAAACTCCCATCATTATCCCCCCTCCTCTTCATTACCTCGTCTTCCCCTTATCACGTCCACAACGCATGTGTCAACTCTACCCCTACTCCTCTCCCGGCCTCTACCCTGCTCTTCCCATTTCATTAATGAATTTCCCCCCCTCGGATGTTGCGTTTTGTTTTGCTTTGTGGCGTTGGTGATACTGAAACGTCTGCTTGGCGCGCTGCGCACGTCGGACGGGGTTCGGCTTCGCTCTGATGTCTTGGCTATGGCTTGGCTTTGCCTTCGTCGGCATGGTCGGGTGGCTGGGCCGGGTGCTTGGACACTGTGTGGAGGGGAAAGGTGGCGCTACCCACTCCCAAGTGTCTGATGTTCACACTTTGCCCTGCGTAAGTTGGGCTGTGCCCTCAAGAGGGGAAGGGGACAAACCTCTGTACTGCACTTCTTTGGTCTGCCTTGGCACATTTTATCGGAACTAAATGGCTTATCTGTGACGGTTGCCTAAAGCCTAGATACTTTCCTCTAAAAGTCTCTTTTCTCTCCTTCGCTTCTTGATGAAGTAACCGCCACATTGGCGGATCAACGCCCCTGATCTGACCGCTTCTCACCCTCATCCAACCACATCGCCTCCAGAACCCTCACGCGCTCACCCAAAATGTCCACCCGCGACGTACATGGGTTCAAACAGCGGCCCTTTCCTGCCTGTTCTGTTCTCCCATTGACCGTCTCGGTGTCGCACCATCACCCCGTGGTGACCTTGGGCTCTTGGCTCTTGGCTTCTTGGCTCCTTGGCTCCTTGGCTCCTTGGCTCCTTGGCTCTTGGCTCTTAGCCCTCTTGGCCTGCAACTCGAGGAATCTCGAAGACAAATCATCTCAACCTGGGCATGTGTATGTCCATGTGTGCAGCGACGTTGCATGCATGGTATGGAGGGGGCGAGACCCGTGGTTTACCGTTTACCTTTTACCCTGCGCATCCATCCTCGGAGAGTGGTGTGTGATACCAAGCAGGGCTCTGGTGGCTGTGTGGGGGGGGGGGGAAAGTTGAGCACTGGCAGGCCCGATGAAGAGCCCCCCAAGCCAAACTTTTGGCCAAGGACAAGACAACCAAGGGTGGTTGGCAGCCCTGTGTGGCCAAAAAAAAAAAACAAAAAAAAAAAGGGAGGTGGCTGGGGCGGGTTATGTCCCGACGTGGACGTGTTGAACGTGGAACGTTTTGATGCTTTGACTTGTGTGGGGTGTGTCGTGTGTCACACGAAGTCAGCCTTTAAACAACTAGGGCGATTACCCTCTTGAGGGGGGTACATGTCATACCTGCACTTGAAGCCCCCGGGGCGGTCTCGACAGCACACCAGTCCACGCCCTGACTGGCTAGCCCACGTCGAGAGAGTGTTTGGCAGTCTTTTGTGCGCTTCGGCTTTGGTGTCTCTTGATTTGTGGCATATATGACGTCTTAGCGTCTGTCTGGTTTACTGGCCTGATGATTATATTTCATGTCTTGCGGTGTGACGAGAGAGAGAGAGAGAGAGCACACAAGCTATGTATCGATCAAGCTCGAACATGTTGCATTGTGCACCCCATGCACTGCAACCGTCCAAGGCCGTGCGAAACGATCGACGCGTTTTTCTAGTCTGGCACGTGGCATGCGTATCGTTGATCTGTCTTGATCAATGTTTTGCGCGCGCTCTCTTCCGCTGCCTCCACTTGCGCGTTCTTGAGCTTCGTTACCTGTAATTTTTTTATTTGTGTTTCATCTACTGGTATCTGCTCACTCGGGTACGTGCTTGTTGGTACCACCTGGTACCACCCACCCAACATCGATCCCCATTCAATCCATCCATCCATTAAAAAAATAAGATCTCTGCGTAACAACAAGAGCAACAACGGTAGTGATACCCTCGTGTGGGTGCCACTGGCATGTAAGTAGCAAATAAGTGGTAAGGGGGGAGGTGGAAGGGATGCATGGGCAGTGTGCGGGGTGAACGGTGACATTAGTGCGGGAGGAAGTGAGTGTAACGTACATTATACATGTGTGTGAGGTTTTGATGAGGAGATGGATGTTTACAAAGGAAACACGGAAGCAAAGGACACGGACAACGGAACAAGAACAACAGCCATACTACCACCACGGGACACGGGACGGGATCACAAGACGCCCATCTCTCTCTCTCCACTCGCGCTCACTCACTTCCAACCCCCTCCCCCCTCGGTTCCTACCTCCCTGGGGGCCTCATAAAGTCGCAAAGGCCGTAGACCCCACCTTGGCATCAAACTCCACAATCTCATCAAGCCCCCTACGAAAAGAAAACCAAGGCGTCAGCAACGCCATGAAGCCGATGCGGAACCGACTGACATTAGCTCGAAAAACGCCCGCGGATCCATGCCCTGCGCAGACGTAAAGTCCGTCCCCGTCTTCTTCAACGAATGCATCGCTGCGCGGATACCGTGTACGGCCGCCACAGCCGATACCAACGAAAAGACTAGAACGCGCATCCATCGTCAGCCGTCTAAAACAAAAAACACGTGAAACGAAAGAGTCACGCACTGATCATCTTGGCCCCCATCTCCTCCGCCTCCCTCACCGTAAACGCCGGCGTCAGCCCGCCCGAGATGACATTCACCAACACGGGGACGGGCGCGACGGCGGCCACGACGTGCTCCACCTCCGCCCGCGTGCGCACGCCCTCAATGAACACGGCATCCGCCCCCTCGCGCACGGCCCCCTGCAGCCTCTCCACGGCACGCTCGAGCCCCTCCACCTGCGCCGCATCGGTCCGCGCAATCACCACCAAATCGCCCCCCTCCCGCCCCGCGCGCCGTATCGCGTCCCGCGCGGCGACGGCGGCGCGGATGCGGAGGAAAAAGTCGGGCGGGGAGACGACGGATTTGCCAGTGAGGTGGCCGCAGCGTTTGGTTTGGATTTGGTCTTCGATGTGGAGGGCGGCGACGCCGGCGCGGGCGTAGTGTTGGATGGTGCGGGCGATCATGGTGGGCCCGCCGAAGCTACATGTGGAGAGGTGAGTGGTGGTGCGAGTTGGGAGACGCGAGGGGGGAGTGTCACTTACCCGGTGTCGGCGTCGGCGATGAGGGGTGTTGAGGGAGAGAGGCTGGTGATCATTTGTGCGCTCTAAAGGGGAGGAGGTTAGATCGTGTGTGGGCGCCGCGACATGACGCGACGCACCTGCACGAAATCATTTAGCGTCGCGATGCCGAGGTCGGGCTGGCCAAGACGGGAGGCGGTCGTTGCTGCGCCGCTGTCCAAAGAGTGTGCAGGTCAGCATGTGGAAACGCCCGGATCCCAGACGCGTCGCGTAGGATATACAGGCGGAGAAAGAGCGGACCGTACCTCTGGTAGAGCACCTCGAACCCGGCTTCGAGGGCACATCGCGCGGAGATGCCGTCGCAGATCCCGGGGGCGGCCTGCCAGTGCCACACGAACAAGGACGCGTGTCAGTACGAGGTGGATAGAAAGACGCGTGCAGGACGCACGATGATACCGGGGCGGGCGAGGAGCTGGCGGAAGCGGGTGCTGGCGACGGGGGAGAGAGGTCCTTCGAGGAGGGGGTTGATGACGGTGTCGGATACGCCATTGGCGTGTGTGCCGGTTCCGTTGGCGGCGGGGAGGATGTCAGCGGTGCTAGTAGCGGCGACCATGGTAGAGAGTATGCGATAAAGCTGGGTGCGGAGGGCAGAGAGAATGTGTTTCTGGCGATGGGAGGGGATGAATGGGATAGGCTTTATAGGGCTGGAGGCGCGACACGGAAAGAGGGAAGTGGGCCAGCTGGATTTGGGGAGGGTGCTTGGCGGGGAGGAGGCGTGTGCCAAGAAGATGAGAGGGGGGAATGCTGTTTTCTCAATATGGACATGCGGCGCTGCAGAGAGCTACACAATACACCCATTAATAGATCCACACCATTCCCGCTCAACGTTCCGAGTTCCCGACACGGCTATCACAACTGTCCTCCCCAAATCCCACAACACACAGCCACTGGATCACTCCGGCTCCCCCTACCCGTCACACTTGCCCGTCGCACTTGCCCGGCAACCCCCAACCCGGGGCAGCCAAGCCATCGATAATATCAACGGCGAAAAAAAAAAAGAAACTTTCTCTCTCCCATCAGTCACGTGACCACCTGCCACCGCGATGGAGCGACATGCGTCGCCCGCCGGGCGAGGGGCGTTCCATCTGTGAACCAAGTGTAACATCCCTTTACTTCCTGTCACATACATGCTTTATTGCCGGGCGATTGCAGCTGTAGCATGAGAAGCCCATTTAATGCCAGAGGTTTGCCGGGTATCATCGAGGCACGTCACGGTACTCGGATACTTGGGCTCTTCGCTCCTCTTAGAGCCTTAGCCCCTCACCCTGCAACGTCGTCGGATTGACCAGGCCAGCCGGGTATCATCGAGGCACGTCACGGTACTCGGATACTTGGGCTCTTCGCTCCTCTTAGAGCCTTACCTGCTGTCATCCCGAGTCCCTGACACACCCCACACCCTGCATCGTCGTCGGATCGCTCGCAAGGACGTGACATTGGTCGACATAGCCCCCATGAATTAACGCGGCACCGATTCTGACCCCTGGCGTTCAAACGTTCAACGTCCGACTTTTGGCATGTGGCGTTTTCATGACGCCACCAACACTGACACCAACGCCGAGATCAGCACCACCGCAAACAATACACCATACGCCTAGCATTCATGCTCTATACCGGTACAAAACGTTACCCGACCCAAAACCCACACCCAGTAGACATCCAGACTCTCATTTATCGGCACAAGGGTACTTGCTTCCCCTCCCCCCCCTCAATGCCATCGGCGCCCGGGCCCTGTATAGGCGTCTGAAAGCCGTCCATCAGGTCCTTACTGTATCGCCACAGACAGCGCCTGCCGTCGGTGCAACGCGCAGCAAACGGACTTGCGAGCATTGCGCTGCCAATGTTGGACGCGGTGGGGGGGGGGCAGCGACCTGAGGCTGGACACGAGGTAAAGAACCAGACACCGGAAGCGGCAGTAAGAGGAGGAAGTGAAAGCCAAAAAGTCAAAAAGCCAATAGAAGCTGAAGCCGAAGTAAACAGCCACGTCAAGAAAAGCACAATCTGTCATTTGGCGTCAAAAAAAAAAAAAAAGGACAGTGCCTCATCACGAGCGGGGAACCACCTGATATTGCACATGTCCGTATAGACTTAGACTTTTAAGCTGTGCAGTGCTGAATGCACAACGCCTGATGTAGGTCAAAGTGGAGATCGCCCGGGGACCCTGGGGGCGTCGCCAAGAAAGAAATCATGCATTAGGAAAGAGTCACAGGGGCAGAAGCACGAGACGCGAGTGCCTCATCAATGCATCGCCAGCGGAGATCCACCTGATATTGCACATGTCCGTATGAACTTGAAGCTGTGCAATGCACAACCCCTAATGTAGGTCTAAGTGGAGATCGCCTCCTAGGCGCGTCGCAAGAGAAACATCAGGAAAGAGTCTCAGGTGCAAACGCAGGTGCGACGCAGAGACAGAAGCGTGAGAGGCGCAAGCACGAGACGCGACATACAAAGCGGGCACATGCCACCGCCACCGTTGTGCTCGCCCTCTACAGGGCCCGCGGCGTTTCGATGTCTAGTACTCTGAGATCTACGATACGGGGGTGGTAGTGGTACGGTGGTTGGCCATTGAATAAACTTTGTGGCTGTGTGGTCAAGGCTTGGGTGCGTGGTGGGAGTAAAAACGAATAGAGTGTGCCCTGCGATGGCAAACAGACACTACTATCGTGAAGCCTCCGCAAGTAGAGCAGACAGGAGACGGCCCCGGATACAACCATGACCACGCTGGGGATCCAAGACCCCGGGTCCAGAATTTATTTACACAGTCCCGGGATCACCCAGTCTACGGATCATGCCCCAGCTCTACCCCTTTCCTGGGTTCTTTTGGTTTTCCCGAGGAACTTGAAGCACCTCGCTGCTTCCGGAGATAAGTGAGAGGCTATTGAATGTGCTGGTGCTGGCGGCTATGTCAACCAGTAGATGGTGCCAAGTGTGCCAAAGCGCCTGCCAGCGACTACTAGAAAAGTCTAAGAAACCCAACAAGAAACGAGGATCGATCCGAACGCGTTCGGCCCTGAGTCCGACATGTTGAACAGACCATCAATGATTCAATGTGAGTCTGGAGTTGAGAAAAAGGAAGAGCAGCCTAGGGGAGTACCAAAACTCTACTGTGTCCTGTCAAGAGTAGCCTGGTGCCAAGGGGGTACCAACACTCTACTGTGTCGTACCATAGAGAGTTGGTACTCTCTTGGCACCACCATGTCGGTTGGGTTCAGGTGATCAATGTTCAAGTGTGAAAAGATCGCTCCATCGCGTTACTGTGATGAGGCATATATATGGCGGGAGCTGGCAGGCTTTGAAAGACGACGAAGACGTGTATGTCGTGTAGGCCCAGGAACGCGCGCATTTTTATTGTTCATTCGATGATCTGTTTTGAATTCAAGTTGTAGCGTGAGGTGTATCCCCCAGACCTTGCTTGCTCGGCTGGGGAGGATGGCCTGCCCTTGCATGTGAGTGGGTTTGCCCAGCCTCATGCTGTTGTCTCACCTTGTCGTCTGGATGGTAGGAATTAATCACCCTTGGTCAAGGCGCATGTGCACTGGCAGGGTTTGGAAAACTGTCCATAACCCCTCGTGTCGTTGGACACCAGATGGTACGGGGGTTCCCGCTGCCCAGGAAGATGGTGGGCGAAGGCAAGAAAGTTAATGCTTACACAAGCATCGTCCCCTTTTCTTAAACAGCGCTTGGTCAGCTCGTACAGCTCAACCTGCGATATAGTAAGCCTCTTGCAACTGGTGAAAATGCTTTGCCCGTGGAGTACATGGTGCTGGCCGCTCATCTACATACCAACCAGCGCCAAAGGAATGCAAAAGCTCATGTCATATTTCAAGCGGAGTGTACATGTATCCAAAAACGGTATCTTACATAAGATATTGGGGTTAGGGTTAGGACTTGAAAGAGACCAAAAAAAAAGGAGCCCGGCCACTCCGAGGAGCGAACCAGGACAGGAAAATATTTAGACGGTGCATGCGGCCTAAACCGCATACAAGCTACAAGCTCTGACTGGGGACAATGTGTCGCCGTGCTATGGCCAGCTCCCATAGCCCGCAAACGCAGCACATGAAAGCACCTGCGCCATCAAGGTAAGTATGAAGAAAAGTATTACTATGAGCTCCGACTTATATACTTTTTTGTGGTCGTGCACGGACCAGAGAAGCTGCCGCGCGTGAGAACGCGTGGGAAGGCGGGGGCGTTTCTATGTTTGGATAGACTGGCTTTTAAGTATACGCATAGAAAACACGTGCATAGAAACACGCTCCTGCATTCGTGTAAAGAGTCTTGTATCATACATCGGGTACACTCTTAGCATGAACTGTACAGCAGAATAACACTTAGAGGTTGGTCGCGCCGTCAAAGATGACGTTCAACCACGCAGCGAGACGGAATCCTTGTTTCGCGAGCTGCATGTCAATCTACAAGGATCCCTCATGTCAGATGCAACGTGTATCACAAGGGACGGGGTGGGCTTACGATGGGCACGGCGTTGGTAAAGTACGAGGAGGTGCACAGGTCTTGACCAGTGGTAAAGTTGAACACCGCCGTCTGAAATCCGAGTCGTGGCGCGTCAGAGTGCAGTGGCAATTATATACACAGATGCATGGCACGACACTCACGCAATCGAAGGCATTGGCTTCCTGGGCCCACACAAGGGGACACGCGAGCGGCGCGACCGTCGCGCGCCTGGAGAACGTGTTGGCCCCGAGGACGCTGGACAACGCCACGGGCTGAGTGACTGAGGAGCAGGTGATCCATGATTCGGCGCTGGCCTGGAATTTACCGGTCTGTGGGTGGGTTGCGAATTAGCAGGGAGACGGGTGCAGCCGGAACGTCTCGCACAACTCACCTTGATTTCGGCCACGAGGTCAGCGGCGTAAGATTGAGGAGTCCCACCGTGATTGTCGTCCATGTTCTTCACGACCATCCCAGTGTCTGTGAATGAGATAATAGCATAAATACATGTTGATGCTTGAGCTACGGAAAAGGGGAAAAACAAAGAACAGGTAAAGCACCCACCCCATGACTATCGAGCATTGTTGTCAGGACAAAAACTAACGGCAACAAAAGAATAACGCACGGCGTGCAAATTCGTACTGGTTCCAGAGCATGTGGCGGAGATGTCATTTCCCCCAACCATGAACGCCTGCAAAACAACAAAACTATCAATACACGCGGCCGGTGTCGCAAAGCAAATGTGTGTGATTCACCTCGACGTGTAGAGGCTGTCCGATATCCCCGATAAACTAGAATCAAAAGCAACTAGATTTGTTAGGGTCTCGAAAAAAAAAGGCGTTTAGTATCGTACGTGGTCTGGCATGGATAGATCAGGATCAGCGCTGTCATTCATAACATCGTATTCTGGTGCTCACCAAGGAACTTGAGGGCCTCCGTTCGTTGAAAGGCGCTCAGAGACGTGTCCTGGAGGCGAGACGTGTAATTCGCAATAGCCGACACTGGAAACGTGCATCGTGTGTGTGAGTATTCAGCCCAGTGCGAGAGAGGGAGACCCCGCTCACGGATGCAGTCGTTGGTCCCACAATCGCGAGTCTCGGACACGGAGCACTGACCGTTAAGGGGAGAGTCTTTCAGAAAAAAAAAATGTAAACAGTGTCAATAACACCGGAGAAATGGATGGATGCGAGATTCCAGACCTTGTGCATCCACAAAATGAAACGGCGCAGACCACTTGTAAGCCGTCGTGGATCTGACGCTGTCAGCCCACTGTGGAGGTACACACCCAGAGGCAGTGTCCAATCAGCAGTGTTCTTCCTCCGTGCCTTAAATAAACACGTACAGTGGCTGCGGGTCCCAGAGAACTATTAAAGTCCGTCTGGAGTGACGTTTGGACAAACGCCAGTGCATTCGGAGCGAGGAACTGCCCGTCATCATAATATTCAGTACTGGCTCTCGCGCGATTGATGACACGAGCTAGGTCTCACATCCATGGCGATAAAGCTGTGTCAGGTAGGGTAAGTCCAGGAAACTCTTTCTCTATCCCATTTTGCTGATCACAAATGGGGAAAATTAATCATATGCTCACCCAATAGTCTCATGACCCAACTCTCCCCAGCCCGTGACGCTACGTACGAGTACAGACAAGGCACCGATAGTCAGAAGGAGCTTCATGGTGACGACAACGTTAACAGGCTGAATAAATTCGGGCAATTGAAAGGCACTCAGTGGCAAGTAGGTCACTACAAGGAAGACAAGTGGAACCCGTGCAATACGTTATCAAGACTCGATACTTATGGGGACAGTTGCGCGTGCTATATATCGGACCTTCCACTCGCCTTGCATGCCGTCATGAGGGGCAAGTCAGGCCGGACGTTGTCCATATGGTCGCCCATGACATTCGTCTTGTTAAGTTGCTACGGCACCGCCGCGGAAGCTTCCATTCATTTAGCCCCCGAGATAAGTGTTTCTGGTGCGACGCGTGGGACGGCATACATGACATTTTACACAGGACACGTTCGTACGGTGTCGGTATCCATAGCCTATAGGTGCGCAAACGTGAACCGTACTATGCTCTCAGCGGATATCAGTCACAAGAAGGAGGGGTTTGATGGATGGGTTTGATGGATGGGTTTGATGATAGAGACTAAAGCAGCTCAGGACCGTGCACTGGCGAGGGATGAAACGTTCAACTGACGCTGCATATGGTGCGTTGCTGCCATGTCCATATGGCGGTGAGCCTCGCTGTCTAACTCGCTTGCGCGCAATGACACTCATATGCCACACACATTCACATTATTTTGCATTATTTTGCAGCGTATTATCCTGAGTTTCTTGTAAAGCTCAAACGTTCGCCGTTAGCTCACACATGGGGGCAACTGGATACACCAATCAGAGCTTCTGGAGTTGCGTGTTTCCCCCGCCTAGGCTGAACTAGAAGCTATTATTCGGATCTTGTCCGGTTTCGCTTGTGAATTCCATCCCACTGTCCCCATCTCTGTAGTGTGCACACCCTCACACCCACAGAAAGACCCCCCCCCCCATCATCACGCGTATAGGCAGAAGTCGATTGCCACTGAGTCTGGGCATGTTGGGCAGGTAGCCCCCTTCGCATTCCTTTCCATTGTCCAAATCCAGAGTATCACTATGCCAGTACCCTCCCACCCCTCCCCCTTTCTTTCAATCCGTCATGACTCACACGGCCAAGTGGGGGGTGCAGTCTATAATTGGGCAGTCGGACCCACAAGGCGGGGACGACAATAAATACGACCCTCAAAAGCCCTCCCGACATTCCGGCTTCTGCGTGCATGTCCCGTGCATGCATAGCTGAACTAAGTTCCGGATCATCCGACCCGCAGGAAGACTCCCTAGCACATAATTTTTCGAAGAATAAGCACAATGTTCCGTATCTCCAGACTTCTGCTGCTGAAAGGGTCCTTGCGGATTCCCCCTGGCTTTAGGGAGTCACTACCATACAAACTCGGATGCACCGGGACGTACGTAACAGATAAAGATTCCAACGTCTTCGTCTTCCCAATCGACGTTCTCGAGTCCCTTCTCCTCGCTTCCCTTCCAGTTCCGGACCGACATGCGCAAAACAGAGCAGATCCTGTCGATTCCTGATTAAATTACCCTGATTCAATTTTTTATATCAAAGCGCCATCCGAACTGTTGGGGGATGTGGTATTGTCAAGCGTCACAGTTACCTAGGACAAGATCTACTGTATTAGCACACAATACGACTCCAGCACCTGCCTTGTGACCTTGACAACGTCCACCCCAGCGATGCTCTTCATGATGACGACACATTTCGATGCCGCAACCACGGAATCTCCCTAGAGTATACTTACGTGGCTGCAGAAGAAGGGATATAGGGATATGGAAAGCCTTCTTTTCCAGAACTGCAGGGGAGCTGAAGGCGTTCGTGGCATATATCGCATCACCCCAGTCGTGATCGAAGCAGACACAGACACACCCAGATGGATGGAATGGCAGGCGAAGTAGTACGTACGGTGTAAAGATAGGGTCGCATGCTGTCGATGGCGCTACTCTCGTGCGTGAATTCTGTTGTGCAACAACGTTAATTCGAGCGAAAGAAGACAGAGTTGAACAAAAGAGGAAGAGATAAAGTTGCACCACCCGCTGGATTCCGGGATAAGGGTACCGTTGTCCCGTATCTCGAGACGATGCCCCTTGTTAATAAAAAGAATGGCGTGGCACACGCCAGCCTCCTTCGCGAGCGCAGGCAACAAACAACATCCCTATCTTATTTACTCATTCACGAGATCGTCGAGGATCTTCCTGTTGACGAACACTTGGTGATTAATATCGGCTAGAGGGTTATGCCGCAGCAAGATGGCGGCGAAATGACGGTTCTCCTGGTGCGGGGGGACGCACTCACCCAGAAGCGTGGCGGAACGAGCCATTGCGGCGTCAAAAACCCGCGCAAAGTCGGCGGCGTACTTTGCTTAGGAAAGCGAGGAGTCTGGATCGTGCCTTGAAAGGGGGAAGAGAGTCCTGCTGTTGTGAGCTGGGAGAAACGGTCCCAGTGAGGTTGTGAGAGGAAGTTTTGCATTGCCCTTTGCGCGGGTTCGGACCGTTTTTTGGTTCTCTGGTGCCTCGCAGCCGCTTTGGGGATTCTCAATTGTCGATGGGATGCCTTCCAGCGGTCGTGTAGTAGAGGCACCACCGCTTCATATATTTCTTTTTCTGGGGATGATAAATTAACAAATGCGGCTTCCTGCGGAGCTCATGCTCGATGGTCAGTGGTCGCGTGCCGCAAATCGTCTGATTCGTAAACCAGTCATTGTATACATCACTTCTTTACTTGAGCCACGTACCATATCGAACTGATCTTTCTCGCCTTTAATTGAAAAGAGCGTTCGGAATATCGCACCGGTCCAGGGTTGAATTACCATGGAAAGTATACAACCCTACGAGTAGGCCACGCTCATTATGTCATATTGGCTTGCTGATGCCGATATGGCGTGTTTGTAAATTGCTAAACATCTAGTCAGCCTTCAGAGATCTCAATAGAAATGCATCTTCACCTCACCCGTGCCAACTCGCTCAACGCGGCCGCACACAATATTAATAGAACGTCGCACTATATTTGGATTCGGCTGGCAGTTACAAAATCTTAGGATACGCGAGGATTCAGAGCAATACATTTGAGGCAACTTTAATCAGTATTGCCACGCACGCAATAATATCTCTATTTATAAATAACTTAGGATTATCTCACGGCCGGAAATCTCCCTCATGCAGCATGGTGCTCAGACGCCAGCGCCGGGAGCCGTTTCCCGGGCCCACCCGAGGCAACGCCCGCCCGTTCGTCTCGACTTCCGTCCCGGCTGGCTGAAGGCACCCAAAGGTGAGTAAGCGAAGCATATAGCCCATCTGGACGGCACTCATCGACTATACTTACGGCAACAGCCACATGTCTACAGACTCTAGGCGTCCACTTGCCACGTCGTTGAATTCGGAAACGGCAGTGACGCCTATTGGGGCTGATAAAATGACGATGTCCCGCCCGTTGGGTGTGCAACAGTAAAATTTTGACGTTCGTACTGTTCATGATCACATCTTGAAGTAGGTAGATTCTCTGGGAAGGACGTACAAGTACAAATGTGTCTTCTACAATATCTCTACTAGGACAGGAGATACGCCCGGCATAAAGTCCAGGTGCAAACAAGTAACAACGATCGAGGCTATGCACCATGAGGATGGATCAACATGACCTGTTATTGTAACATGGGCAGAGTAACGATAGTTATCGCCTAGAGGTAGTCTCTGCTGTTGCCCTGCATCAGATATGTACGATTCAGTGTTTCACCATGCGTCACGTGCTGCTGGTCTTACAGTACAAAGGGCATACGGTCAATAAGGGCTTTCCATTCCTAATGGGAGATGCAAAGAGAACATGTCTGGGTGCAGGAAATGAGAATCATACGAGCGTGCAGCAAAAATGCGGATCAGTGCGGCAGCGGAGACGGCTCAACTTTTTCAAGTGGCGCTCCAACTTCCGACTCGGCGATACTTTCCAAGTCCGTGTCAACTAACTCAAACTCTGTCCAATTTTTTTTTCTTATTGTTCTCTGTATTTCGAACAAGAATGAGTACTCATAAGGGCCTGTGCCTTCATGGAGGAACTTGGATTGAGAAACTAGAAATTTATCGCTTTTTTCGTAAGTCACATCACTCTGGCATCGAGTAAGCTACTTACTTCATGGTTCCCAGCACTCGTTGATAGAGTTTTTAAAATGAAGGTATAGATAAGGAACACATACTTATCTTCAGACCTAAATATCCCTGCGTTTCCAGATGAGGTACGATTGGACTTCACTGAGGTCCTTAAGAGTTCGCGAGCCGGTATAACAGCCATAAAACTTAACAGTACCAGGCCTGCGGTTTCCAACCGTGAGGTGCTCTGACAAGGGTTTCTTTAGGTTATCAAGATATCCTTTGGCTTTGTCTGATATCTGTATCAATAGGAAGCAGCAACCCTGATAATTCATTTCCCGGCCCTATCGCCAACATTAAGAGTTATAGGGGAGTTACCGGATGCTTATCTTCTCGAAGAACCCGCAGATTACTTCGATGCACGGTGGATGGGGCCGCTTGAAATAGGAGACGTTCTAGTTTTGAATCAAGCGACGCGCCATGGGGGTTTTATCTTGCGTTTCCGCGTTCGGAAAAGAGCTTTAACCTCTCATCAAAGCAGCTGCTCTGAAGATGTTCAGGAACGATGCGACATAAGACTTTACGCACCACATCTGCCAGCGCTAGGCCTATCCTCTGCCGAATGGTGCCACAAACGCCACCGATGTGTCCTCACGCGCCATTTGGCCTTTTGGTAACGTAAATCCTGCCCATCTTTACGGAAATGAGGGGGCCAAGATCCTCTTGGCAAAACGACAAGACGGATGCCTGGAAACAATCCCATTCATTCCAAGATCGATGAAATAGCAGCCCGCGTTGAATCTATTGATCCTCTGAAGAACCCTATGGGGTCCAGGGATGTTATGTGTACTAACTATTTTCCCCTCTTTAATGAACACCGAGATTAAACGTGACCCTACGCGACTTTGACTACCCTTGGTAAATTGGTTGAACACCCGAGGCTCATATGACAGTTGCTGCAGTTTTTTTTTTCGTTCCTGCAGCGCTATGATCGAGGCGATGCCTTCAAAGGACATACTTGGTCAGTGCCCCTCCCCTACAACTGGCTTCTAATGGGTCTCAAAGCACCATAGGAAGCTCACCATTGGCATTGCATTAATTTTGCTTCGTGAGACGGAGCAATCTTAACCCCCAATTATGTTACAAGAGCCCAGACTTGTGAACGGTGGAAGTCCCGGATTAACGGGCATCACGTGAGCTACAATCTCTTGATTGGATAGCGTCTCAACGCCAACCTTAGCTGCGACTTCTGGACAAGTAGTCACCGGGTGCTTATGGGGCATGGGGTTGGGCCGGCTTCTGTCGCTGATGGTTCCAAGACCACTCTTGTGCGAACCTGGAGAACATCCGAACGGAGTTCTCGGAGCAATGCGCCAAGCACCGTACGCCCACGCCCACACATCTGAAGGCCCACACATCCGGAGAACAATAGTGCCACCGATGACAAGACTTACAGTAAATAGAGTACGAGAGGCTTATGAGGAATTCAGGGGCGGGAACTCCCGGCGGCGACGGAGGAGTGACACTTACGCAATTCACAAACTCGAAGGGCCGACCACGGCGTACATGAATTTCCGACAAATCGAAACGATATCCGATACTTCAGTGTTGACCCCCCTGACCACATGAAGTACATGGACTGAAGTTACACTCGTCACGAGATTATTTGCAAGTGGAAGTTAGGATGTATGCAACAACAGGTAACAATACCTTGGCAGCAAAGGGTGACAAAGAGTAAAACGTAAATGCGAGGAGACTCTTGGATCTAGCGAGTTGCTAATGAGAAAATCGTTCCGCCTTCGCGGTAATACACACAAATAAATAGAAATCCCCAGTCCAAACAGAATAAACTAACTACAATGCGTGTGGGGACGCTGTGTAGTCAGAGGATTGTGAAGATATCGAATCCCGCCATACGTCCTGATCTCCTAGCCCACCCCTAGACCGTGCCGTGATTGTGGCTGTGTCATCGTCTCGTGACTGCCTTGAAATTGTACCATGGTTGGCGCTGCTGCCCTCTCGTGCAGTGAAGAACGAGGTTTCGCTCTGCTGCGTGACATGCGACGTTTCTGATGCCGCACGGTCAGGTAGTGGACTCCGTGGGGGAGTCCGCACCCGCATTTCGTATTCGCCAGGATAGGCAGCAGCACCAGGAAGGCTAGGAGAGCTTCGGACCGAGTTCACATTGGTATGCGGAGTGTGGGGAGGTGTATAGTGAGGCGACAAGGAGCCACTGGATGATGGTAATAGCGATTGCGACGACCGGTAGTCTTGTGTCACTGGGTTTATCGCTACAGAAGTCATGGTAATTGGTCGTGAAGATGTTGGTGAATAGATGTTGGCGTCTGGCAGGGGGGATGGGGGTGGGATGTCGGAAGCCGAATAATACGACACTCGAGATAACGGGGGGTCTGGCGGTACCCGCTGAACGGGAGTCACCGTGTCCCAAATTTCGCCATCATCGACTACAAAACCCATGTTGACTTCGACACGTGAGGGGTTTTTGTCTGGTGGGTGATTAATGACGCTGGGGTTTTGGCGTGGTGTTCCAATATCAGCTGGGCTGTGTGTCCCCGCTGGGACATAGGTACCACGAGCATCGGGTGCATCACCGAATGGGAGATCTATCGACTCAACTTCAGAAATGGACCGCTCATTATAATCTGCTTCGAACATAGGTATATGTTCAACATCGCCTTTACGACGTCCACGGCGGTGCTTGATACCCAGCTGATCTTTGAGATCGCCGAGTACCCACATCTCTCGCACGAGATCTCGGTCCAATGGTTGGTAGGTCGAAGATGCAAACTTGATAATGAAGCGAGGGCCTATCAAAAGGGCGATGAGATCAGGAATCCAGGTTTAGGTTTCAAATACGTACCGACAGCTAAGACCACAGACAGAATAACGCACGCCCAGAAGTCAATTGTCCCGAGGAGCTCCACAAACTCGCTAGTGAAAGTAGTGGTAGTAAAGAGCGAATAGACTGCTACCCAGAGGAGCATGACTACATTAGAACCGACGACAGTGATCCATGTCACAATCGACCAGCTGTAATAATCAGGAAGAATCTCAGGAGAACAAGATCGGTGTCTTACTAGTTAGTGTTAATGCCCACGAAGATGTTGGCCGCAAATATTGCTGCCACCGAGACCGTCGTACCGAAGTCACTTAGACTTTCTAAACCTCTTCCATTCCATGATGCGGAGACATCGCCTAATGTCCAGGCCAAATATGGAATGAAGTAAACCACTGCAGACTGATACAAGCCGTCTAACATGTATGTCCAAAATTTGAACCTAGTGTAATCGAGGCCACGGATACCACGAATATATAATTGCGGGAAAGCAAGACTTGCACGAGCATTGACATCCTGGTCAAAAGCTGTATAAAACGAGGTCACATCCCACTCATGAGGACAGCAGGAAATTACTTACCACCAAGGGTGATGACAGGCAAGGACGTGAAAACGAGGTTGTAGAGAAGAATGAAAGTATACTCGTATAAATAAGTTGCGTCAAAGCTGCCTAAGTTGTTAGATGGTGGAGATATGGAGTGGATGTAATTTACACGTGCCTATTATAAAATAGGAACCAAAACATGGCAAACGTCCAAATTACGTTCTATGAAGATCACTGATAAGATGAAGGTTTGTGTGGCATTGGGCATAGAATGCTCGCCTTGTAAAAAAAATTCGAGTGCATGTCTGCGATCCGCAAGTAGGACCAGCGTCCGTGAACGAGAAGCAGCTTCGTCAGAAATCGGAACTGGCCGAACGCATAGTCTGCCGACATGGCTGCCTGAGAACCCTCGAGGCCAAGCAATCCGCATCCAATGTTGGCCTCTTGAATCATAGCCACGTCGTTTGCTCCGTCGCCAATAGACAAGGTCATTGCGTTCCGTCCCTCCTTGACCTACGACAGAAGATAAATAAATGATATAAATAAGGAGAATGTGGGGCATTATCTGGGTTAACTACACACCAGTTTGACGGTAAGTGCTTTCTGTGCTGGTGAAACTCGACAACACACGACTGTCTCACACTGCGTCCCGAGGGTGAGGAACAACGGCTTGAGGTCCGCTTCGAGAGCATGGCGCAAGGTGTCACCGTCGATGACAACTGCAAAGCTCTTTTGTGTACCTGGAACGAAGCCACGATTGTAGTCCTTTTGTATTGGTGGGGGTCCAAGCATCGATGCGATCTTGTTGATACCAGCCTCAATCTGAGACCGCGTCGATTCAGGGGAATCAGCGGACAAAATCATGATCTCCATGTCCTGCTTAAGCAGGTTACAGCTGAAACCGATCTCGATCGCTGTTTGAAGCTTATCACCTAGTGGAGCGTTCAGATTAAAAAGTCCACGCGCCGTTACTTGAAAGTGAGGCACTAACCAGTTAGGATCCACAATTTGATACCTGCCTTATGCAGCGTTTCAATGGCTTCCGGAACACCTTCTTGCAATTTGTCCTCTAGGGCAGTTGCGCCCAGAATAAAGAGGTCGCGTTCAACCAAATCGTTCGCCTTCTCCATTTCCTCCTCACGATCCTGGACTGCAGCACTCGCAGCATCGAATGTCCGTACCCATTCGAGATACTCATCGTTGCTCAAGTGCTTGTACGCTATACACAAAGTGCGCAGGCCGCCGTTCGCAAAATCCTCCATGTTTTTCTGCGTGGCCACTTTGAGCTCGGGGTCCTGGTGCTTCGATAGGCGGGCATAGATGACACTGTCTGCACCCTTGCAGTACAAGACAAGCTTACCCTCAGGATTACGCACGATGACACTCATGCGCTTCCGTGTGCTGGTGAATTCGAGCACCTTGAGCGGCGTATATCGTTCCATCTGTCCCATGACCTCAATATCGATAGCGTTGGTTGAGCGTTGCACAAAGGGAAACCCGACGTCACGCGCAGCTGCCACCAGGGCGGCCTCGTCAGGGGACTCGGCCTTATAATTAACCCTATATGGATTGTTTGGGTCAATACGGTCGGGAAGGACCGAGTGACAAATGGCAAGGGCGCGGAAGAACGCAATGAGGTGGCCACGCTGTTCCGAGGAATGGTCAGCGAGGTGTTCGGCGAGTGTGGGTGAGATGAGCGTGAGTTTCTCAGGGTGGAGATACCGATTCTTAAAAGCCTTGTGCATGCGCTGAATCATGTCCTCTCTGAGAGTCGCGAGCTGTCTGGACTGCTCGGCGGCGTCTATAGTATGATCTTTGCCTTCACGTTGAAGAGCTCCGCGTTGAGCCTCGGTGACTCCCTCGCCATATGCCACACCATTTACGGAGCATTTCTGGAACTCCATGATATTTTGCGTCAGCGTACCAGTCTTGTCAGAAAATATGTACTCGATTTGACCGAGATCGTCTGAGATATTCCAGGACTTTGGCATACACGCTGTGTCATACAGAGCGTAGTACATGTCGATATCCTGGCTGATGAAGTATGCTTGGATTGTCTTCACGATCTCGATGGATATGTAGAGCGAGATTGGAACTATGTTTTGGAAGGCAACCAAGCAAGAGCTAGCGGAAAATCAGCGACTGAGGACAAAAAGCTGGCATAACGCACCCAAACGTGATGAGGGCATTGACGGCGGCGATCTTTGATGGATCTGACCCACTCTCGAAGAAGCGAGCACTTGTACCAGACTTCACATCATAATAACTGTTCACGCCCGCAGTAGTGACACACATAGCTATCAAGATGACGAAGTTCATGATTACATTGAAGTTTGTCTCCTTTTCAATCTTGGAGCGTTTGCTGGGAGTATCGCCACCGTTAAGCATGATCTTCGTGTCGGCACCAGTGAAAACGACGAGCCCAATGACCCAGTTGCTGTTCCTCAACGCACACCCACGAAGGAGAAGCTCGTTGATTGTGACCGGCTCTACACGCTCGACACCTTCGAGGTCATTGAAGCGCAGCACGCCATTGTAGGTGTAAAGGTTTGCGTGTGGAGGTTCCGAGTCGAGAACGAAGCTGGCATGTTCGATGTCTTCCTCTGACACAATGCTAGACGTCGCGCGCAAGGACCGTCGAGGCTTCAGGTTCGTTTCCCCATCAAGATTCTTTGTCTCTACATAGCACAGGCCATCCGAATCGGATGTAGAAAGGACTAGGATGTCTGCGGGAACCTGATCATTGTCGCGCAATAGTACGATGTCGCCGACTTCGAGCTTCTTCCACAGTGTTCTCTCCCAGCGCGCGTTACCACCCGATGGCTTGCGATTCCAGTCAACAACGCCGGCTGAAATGTGAGAGAGAGTGGATCTGGGATAACGCGAGGATGTGAACGAGTGGCTTCGGTCTCGAAGTCCAAGCCCTGCTTGACCAAGATGGGTTCCTTCCATGTTCCGATCATCGCCTGCACTGGAGATAGATTGGATATCCTCTAGGCGGGTGCGGGACAAATCGCGGTGTTCGCTGGTGGTTGACGACTCATTGTCATCCATGTTCGTCCGCGTACGCTCTAGCACTATACGCACGTCTTGCGCTTCACGTTCCCGAAGCCGGCGTACACCCTTGGTTACAGTCCCAGGCTTTCTCACACTAAATAGGCGCTCAACCAATGATCGTGGGTCAGAGGGTTGATTGACATTGTGCCATGCACCTAGTTTGGTGGCTGCAGATGTGTTCACCTCTTCGTCAAGCCTTGCTCGCCGGTAGTCTTCGATCCCATCCTTGATCGCTGTCACGGCGAGGATAAACACGAGCGGAATCATGGCTATTTGGGGTGCTGCGGCACCAAAGATGGGAATCACTGGACGAATGTCAACATACTGGCAGCACCGAAGAGGTAAAACGCACCTTGGATGCAGACGACGAGTAAGAAGTAGAGGTTTGCAACACGACGAAATTGTTCGTACAAATTCTTTGGTATGAATGTAAGGACGGTATACTCTGATGATCATCAGCCATGGATGCTATAGAATGGTGGAGTATTACTCAACTGCTTGTTCTGACTTTGTTACGCACGTAGCGAACCCACGGATCACCATTCGATCTAAGCTCATGCGCTGGTAAGGGCGCATTAACATAGATGTTTCTCCGAGGCTTGCTGGTGATAGCAACTTCCTGCGGCACCTCCTGTTCTGCGTTCTGAGGTGGTTTTGACTTTATAGACCCTCCGCGTTTCTCTTGGCTTCTTCCAAAGAATCTAGATTTTCTGGATTTCCGTCTGTTGCGGCGCTCTACACGTTGCTCGGAGCGTATGGACTCAGCAATGGTAGATGCTGCGGTCCTGACAGTGCGGAGACGAAGGTCATCGTCGATGCCGGCGTCGGATTCATCGTCTGTTTCGAGATCTTCTGGATGGAGGTTACGTCGGAAAAGCTTGGACATGACGGGCTAGTGTACAATGATTATAGAGTCTGAAGGAGCGGAGTGACAGTGGAGAAGAGGTGCACCAGAGGTGCGTCGCAAAGCCGAGCCAAGAATGTACGCCCCTCGAAGGTGTAAGCGCGTATCAAGCTGACTGATTAGCTAACGCCGTGTCTCAGGCTATGACTAATAACTTAAGCTGTGCTGATGTGGTTGCTTTCGTGAAAAGTTGTTGAAATTCGACACGCGATGGCATTTATGTGGCATACAACATGTAACAAGTCGGGCGGTCCTGATCAGATCAGATGATATACTTACAAGCAGCTCTCTGCTGTGTTCGACCACACCGACAAGGTCAGCCACAGCTCATAGGACATCCATGGCTTGGTCAATGACATGACACAAATAACATGAATGTGTCAGGTTGAGGAGGACAAGCTGAACTACGTTCTTCGTCGGCGGTGGCATGGTGTCTGAACCATGCCGGTGGCAGATTTAACAAGACAAGATGGAGACTCGTCCATGATAGCATCTAGTAATGGAGCATGCTGGGATTGACTTTCATGAGTCCATCTTGAAGTGCTGTAATTGTTCGCTTGCTACTGATTCAACTCGACAAGCGGTTGCGACTGGCTAAGTAGGCTTATGCCATCTCAGCAAACACAATGCAAGTAGCGTGTCACTACTTTCAGGCCCTGATTACATACGGTAAGTGACGATTGCAAGTCAACCATGGAAAGCGCCTTTCGGACTTTGAAAACCCATAAGCAGCCGTTTGGTTCAGTCACACCCTCATCCGACCCGTCAAGACCTCTAGCAACGATGGTGAGCATCCATTCTTTCAAGTTCTGTGTCTGGCAGCGCATCGTCCGTCTCTCTGGGCAACAAGGGCACGAGTCTTAAGAGTCAACGTTTGGATGGATGGCAAGTGTCCACTTTGGATGACATACACATAACATCGTCTCCTAATGTCAGATCCCAGGCTCGTGTAGACAACTTTTGCATGTCTAACCCTTGCGCAGAGCCCCATGAAGGCGATGAAGCGTAGCCCGCTGGGCCTGCGACCCTCAATAAGTTGAGGTGTTGCAGGCAGTAGAGCTCCGAGATGTATGGTGCTGCCGGAGCAAGCGAGGGCGACCAAGTGCATTGATTTGCTGATTGCGTCTCCTTGTGCTTCTTTCCGTGCTCGCTGTTACGTGTCGCCTCAATGACCAGCCCAAGGCCAAGACCAGCAAGAAGCCGGCTCCCGCCCCATTCGGAGCTTCGAAGCAAACAAAGGTCACGAAAAACCCCCTCTTTGAATCTCACCCCAAAAACTTTGGTATTGGTACGTTTGCTGAGTTTTCGAGGTTTGACCGAGGATTCAAGACTGAGGCATAAATTGCAGGCCAAGACATTCAACCCCAACGGGACTTGACTCGCTTCGTCAAGTGGCCTGAGTATGTCCGTCTTCAGAGGCAGAAGGTCATTCTCCACCAGCGCCTCAAGGTGCCACCTGCTATCGCTCAATTTTCGCATACGCTGGACAAGAACACTGCTACACAGCTCTTCAAGTTGTTGAACAAGTCAGCATTTAGGTTCTTACATTTTCAGCGGTTATTGATCACTTCACAGGTACCGTCCTGAAACTAAGCAGCAAAAGAAGGAGCGCCTTGATGCCGAAGCCAAGGCGATTGCTGAAGGGAAGGAAGATCAGAAGAAGGTAATGCTCTCAGCTATCCTCGAGGCCATGTCACTTACATTGCATTTTAGGACAAGAAGCCTCTTTTCGTCAAGTACGGTCTCAACCACTGCGTGGCCCTCATCGAGTCAAAGAAGGCGAACCTTGTCATCATTGCTCATGACGTCGACCCGATTGAGCTTGTCGTGTTTGTCCCCGCGCTTTGCCGGAAGATGGGTGTCCCATACGTCATTGTTAAATCCAAGGCACGGCTTGGTACCGTCGTACACAAAAAAACCGCTGCTATTCTCACTCTTCAAGATGTGAAGAGCGAGGACCAGAAGGAGCTCGCGACCATCGTGAGCGCGGCCAAGGCCAACTTGTAAGTAATTTGTTGATTGGGTTTGTGCCTTGTTTATCTTGCCTTCATAGCAATGACAAGGCTGAGGAGCTCAGGAGAGTTTGGGGTGGCGGCCTGCGTGGAAACAAGTCTACAGAGAAGTTGAGGCGTCGGGCCAAGGCTGTTGGTCAAAACATCACGGCTGCAACTGCACAAAAGTTGTGATTGACTGTCTCCAGTAACAAAATTCGATGATGATTACTCGATATGCCTATGTGGTGTTTATATGAGCGCCTCTTAAGCCTTTGGTCTATTTACCACATGTTAACATGGAAATTTGATCTTTATGGTCATTGCCCGAGCTGTGGCAGTTCGCATTATAGTATTGTTGTTGACGATGTATTGAGCCACCGCTTGCTTTTTAGACGCTCACCCACCTTCACAGAAGCTTGGGAAGCGAGAACTCATCCACCCAGAGCGTATGTAAATTTCCACATTTGGTAATAGGTCGAGAGGGAAAGCTGCTGTTGGCGGGAGCCGCTCTCAGCGATACCTGTTGCCCAGTGTTGGCCCCTGGGCCCGAGCGCGGATATTGAGCGCGAGCCCTTGGCGCTTGGAGAATGCAAGCAGAAAGAGACACGTGGAAACTCCCGCTTGACTCCCGCGGCATCACCGCGCCGTCTTGGCTGGCTCTTGGGTCAGTAAGAGAAAAAAGAAAAAAGAAAGTTCAAGACACCAAGGGAAAGGATGTCATAGACTCCAGCTTCCACCTGCACCGTGGATATACATAAGGCTTCCCCAAAGTCCCAAAGTTCCTTTGAATCACTATAGTAAATTAGCGGAGTTATACTGCCTGTTACGCAAAGATAAACAAGGCCAAATAGTCATGACAGGGTAATTTCGCTTGATTTCATATCACCGTGTAACTCTCCCTCTTCTTCTGCCCTCCCGTCCTCGCACGTCCTCTCTTTTACCCAACGCTCTTTTTAGCACTCACGCACTTGACCATGTTCGCCACTATTGTTGCTGCTGCTATCGCCGTGTTGCCACTAGTTGCTTCCCAGGGTACGTATTTACCTTAGCAACCAAGTTTTGCTCTCGTCTTTGCGCTTTGGTTTATGAATCATTGGGTCGAGTTCAGCCGCTTACTGCCTTGACAGGTCTGCCCTCCAACTGTGACCGTAATTACACTGTCGTGCTAGGGGATACTTGTGATGGTATTTCAGCAGCTCACAACGTATCTACGTAAGGGATATTTTAGACACTTGATGGCTCAGCTTATGTTCCATAGATTTCAACTGGCTGCGGTGAACAGCCCCACCATCAATCCCAGCTGTTCCAACCTTGCCGTTGGCCAGGTGAGCCTCTGTGTCTTTGTGCTATTGTCCAGTAGCTAACCTGCCGCGACTAGACGATCTGCCTTGGCACCGTTGGTGAGGACTGCTCAAACACCTACGTTGTTGCCCCCAACGACACGTGTGGTATCATCACGAACCGCGCTGGCATCAATTCCACCATCCTTTACGCGAACAACCCGCAAATCAACTCGGATTGCACTAATATCTACGTTGGAGAGGTATGCGCAGTCCCCGTTAGCTTTGCTAATCTTCGTCTGATCGTCTTTTACAGGTGCTCTGCACACTCAATCAAGTCCGTGTTCCCCCAGCACCAGCTGGCATGCCAACTTCGTCCGTCGCTGTAGCCCCTGGCACTGCTACTGCAGCTCCCGCTCCCATACGAGCTGCCGCCGGCGATGATGACCTCCCTTGGTGCGATGACCCCAATGATAACGGCGAGTGGTAAACACCCGCATTTGCCGTCATCTTCGCATCAATTCCCTTCTATATTCTCATCTCACACCTTTCCTTTGTCTCATGCATAACTATTGCCCTATACCCACTCTCGATTTGTTTGTCGTCCCATTCCTGGCTTCCATCTATTTGCTCCCTCTGAGTGGGATCAATACCCATGGTTTCACGTTCCAGGCGTGGTACATATTTAGCCGAGCATAGCACATTTATAGGGTGTTGTTGGATCGGGATCCGAGACATCCATTTCATTTCATTATTCCATATCTGGCTATGGTGTTCTGCATGCGGTGGATAGAGCTAGCATCATTGCTCCTAACATGCTATTGTTGTTGACGGACTGGTGTCCTCATACTTCCTTTTCCAAAATTGCTTCAATGACGGTGCAAATATCGAGCATCTGGCCTTTAGAATTTGTTTTTCTCAACAGCTGGAGGCGTTGGCAGCCTGGCGGGAACAAGCGGCACCAGTACTGTAGTTGCAGGCTCAGATATCTTGAGAGTCCCTACTCAAGCATACAGCCTTCCGAAGTATTGTCAGTGCTACATGTGACAAGCGCCCAATGTCCATGTCAACTCGCGCACAGGTCTGACATATGCGCCGTGGCGTGACTCGCTAGTGCCTATAGCTGGCTACAGTGTTATATGTCATGATCAGAAACTTATGTCCAAGTCGACCGCGGCGCACGATGGCATATAAGGCGCCATGACTGGCTACCACTGACAGGCCGACATCATATGGGTGTGCCCATATAATGAAGTTAAAAATCGTGCGCTTGCAATATCACCGGGGGGTGCAGAGGTGTTTTTCCTCGTGAGTTTTGAACATTGTTTTTCAACCTTTGGAAGTCACACTAAGTGGCGACAGCCTCGGCGGCACTCAAGAATTAGTGTATTCATACGTCATCCATAATGCTGTGGATCCAATCCAGTGGCAAACCAAGAATCAATCATCAACATTACAACCGCAACCAGGCTGATGCACTCACTGGGCAGTGGCTGACGTCTGTGACCAAGCTACCACGTCCTTCCAGAAGTTCCAAAGGCTGACATCCATCTGCCAATTGAGTGAGAATAGATAGTCTCCCTAATTGTGATTGCCCTAATTCTTGATAAACATATGGTATAAGAGTAATTATCTGAACGGATATGTTGGCCCACTGGAGCCATTGTGGAATTTTAGAGCCGCGGTTCGATGGACTCGGGACATGACTATAGAAGAATTTGGTGATGAGGAGCCGGAAAGTCCAGAAGACTCATGCAAGTCGACACGGGTTTGTATTAGGACAACGTGAACTTCATCCCCTACATGCTGCCAATAGTGACTCTCGAGCTCTCTCACAAGGAGAGCTACACCGTCAACTTCAGCCTAAATAATCCAGCATTGCGTGGCTGATTAATGCGAGAGACTAAGTAATAGTCACTGGTCTGATATGTAGATGTATCGAGCTGTTGGATCGTGCGTTGCGGACGCCTGACAGTAATTGCAAGCAGTGTTCTTGCCAACATTATTATACACACTGCTGGCGGCCAGTCACACAGTTTACGAGGTGATTCGAGACATTTCTTTTTGTATTGCTGGTCATACAACCTACGTACCAAAAGCATGAGCGTCACGTCATCATTAGGATGAATGAGAAGTTGCCTCGAACTGAAGTGGTCGCACTGACCTTGGGTGCTAGGCTCACGATCTTGCTCCAGCCTCTCATGCGCAAGTCAGCGCTCACAACACCACCTATCCGTGTCCCCAACATCTCTCGCTTGTTGTTCAAAAGCACCGCGGCGTTATCGTCAAACCTGATAAAAAAAAAAAACAAGCGCGTCAGAGGCAACGGGTCACAAAGATCGTCCGCAGAAACGGCGACCGTCGCCAGAAGATCGGAAGGGGAAAGTGGATAATAGCAAAAGGACCGGGATTGTGGAATGGTTTGGCATACCGGATGAACCTTCCATCTGGCCGTCTGACTGGCTTTTTTGTCCGAACCACCACTGCCCTTCGTACATCCCCACGTCGTACCTTTATCGCATTGCTGGCGAAAGCAATACAATGCATCAGCATGAAAACTGGAAGTGACAACAAGAATAGAAATAAGAATAAGCCAACATGAACTACATGCGCCTCGTACAGTCGACGCACACTACCACGACCAAAACACCCAGACCCCTCACCTGCTAGCATTCGTCGCCGGAACAGGCCGTGCCCGGTTCACCACAACCACGATCTCATCTCCAACAGTCGCAAATCCATTATTCACCTTGTGCTTCAGCACATTGACGCACTCAGCCACTAACGCACCGGTGTTGTCGATGACCTTAAAGAAAACAGACAACGTGAGAAACAAGAAAGAACGGTATGTGAGTGTCCCTCACGTTGAGCGTTCCCTTCAGTCCGATCATGACCCAAGTGTAAATAAAAAGGATCAGTGTTGTTACCGACCCGGGTTATTAGCGCCCCAGTGAGAATCGACACGGGATGCGTCGGTATTTGGCGGTTCAAATCGGGGTTTGTGGGGTTTACCGTTTAGCACAGTAGAATACCATGAAAGCCAGACCTAGTTTCAATTACAATGCAGATGACAGAAAATGAAGTTCGAGCACGCCTTCAATGGAGGGAGCGAGTGGGACCACTGTACTATCAAGTCAGTCGTCTCACCGGCGGGCTTTGAAGTTACATGATAGCATTAGTAACCAGTAAGATGTTTTCAAACTTTCGACACAACCACACCGTCGTTGTTTACGCCGTACACTACCCTCACAATACACTTGTAAAACGTATTTCTCAGGCGAGTTGCTACCTGAATTCTGTCAGCGGACACCTGACAGTAATTGCAAGTAGTGTTCTTGCCAGCACTACTGGCAACTTGCTGTTTTCTCGTTCGCATTGCCCAACCCATGAAACAGCATTTGTTACTTGGTATCTCCCCACCTTTCACTCATCCATGACTTTTGCGAGAATGTCAATCTATCAAATGCTGATACCGTAGCTAGCCGCTTGTGTAATATAGATTATATCATCGTCGCGTTTATTGTTCGTTTTAGGCAAATCTCAGGTTGCCCTTCAGCTCGCTCGTGCTGTGCTCGAGTGACCGAGAATTCATCCTGTGTACAATGGCCACCACCTTTATGAGAATGCACCTCTCGAGGAGGTCTATTATGAACAGATCGCCACTGTTCCATGATGTCGCCTGTGTTGGGAAGGTGGACTTGCGAAGTCCATGCCATGGAAAACAACGGGGTAGCCGTGCATATTCCACAGGAACAGGACCTGAGAATGCGATGAAGGGTAGACGAATGATTAGGCTTTCGTACGCACTCGGTACGTTTGTCTCCCGTGTGCTGTAGTTACATTCTAGTCTTCTTACTTCAACTCTGTGTCATCTTTGCTTAAATGAAACAGCGGCAACTACATTCCTCTGCTCTGCCACCTATCTGCTTGGATTACTTGCGCCGCCGTCAATGTTCCAATTGATCAATCCACGGCCTGCCCCTCCCCCATTGGCCCCAGAGTCCGAGGAAGGAAAGAAGTACACAGAGAGGATAGAGAGCGAACTTTTGAATTTGAAGATATTAAGGGAGTGTCGGGAAAGAGAGGGCAAGTGCTATTTGCTCGTTCTTGATTCATGAATAGGTTGCTTATGGCTGAGATTCAACCCAGATGCAGAGGAGTGGTACGAAACGCGGCCCTATGTTAGCCTCCCCCGAGAGCGTATGGTTAATAACTTCACTGCTGGAGCCTTGAGAGGTCCTGGAAAGATCGTAGTACCACCTTTGGTACGGGCCAGAAAGGATGAGACGGAGGCATGGGTGTTCATACACTTGGGAAGAGGCGTCTGTGTGAGTGACTGCAAATCCACATGCTGTATCTCTTTTTTCATCGGGGGCACACATGAGTATCTCATTGCTGACATGACTTCCTGCCTAGGGACATGATGGAGTCGTACATGGTGGCTTGCTAGCAACACTTCTTGACGAGGGCTGCGGAAGAAATGTAAGTACCCAAAGTATTTTCTTCCCATCCACACCTTTCTTTTTGCAAACAATCAATTCAAACGGGCATTTTGAGAAGTACATCTAAGGGTGCTCTTGCTAGTCAACTGCGTTGCTCCACTGTAACATCCTTAGCTGATTGAAAGACGGCAGGCCGTTCTTGCATTCCCTTCACGCGTGGGTGTCACTGCGAACCTTAATCTGGACTACAAAGCACCAACGAAGGCTGACCAGGTATGCCCCCCTTGCCCCCCTCCCAACTCTTCATGTTTTCCTTCAGTGTTTGCCTATGCTGACCATGATTCTTATAATCCCCCTGTAATTGACTCTATGTTTTTCACTTCGATCACTACACGCGAACGTGATAGTTTGTTGTGATGAAGACCCGGCTTGTAGAGATCACAGGCCGAAAAGCCATAATCCACGGCCAAATAGAAGATCTCCAAGGCAATGTTTTGGTTCAAGCCAAGTATGTCTCTTCACATACATCGTCCTTTCAATGCGACTTGTCGCCCATTTCATTTCAGTTTCTGTCCTTTCGACCACGCTCTTACTCATGTGGTGTTCTTCAGAGCTCTTTTCATTGAGCCCAAGATGGCTGGGGCACTGAATGCGGCAGGTGTCAGTGCTATTTTCCCTACGACACAGCATAGGATAGGGCATATGACCGGTGCACCTGGTAAGGTAGAGGGTGGTGGTCACCCTGCAGACGATGGAGTTGTCAAGGGGGAGACATGAGGGGCATCTTATACACACACATATATACCTGAGTATACCTGAGAAGACTCTCGGGTGTATTTCAATCAGTTGTGCGAGTCACGATATCTAAGCCACGTACCACGTGACTCTACGTGTTGTCACGCGACCCAGTCTCAGACATTAGGACAGTTGCTTAGTTCCTCCCTTACAATGCATCCACCAGCGAAACCTACCGCAGAAGAAGAAGAAAGTTTCATGAAAGCCCTTTTAAACGATATCGGTGGCGGTTTCTTGAAAATACACCCTACAAGTTGTGACACTAACCTGGCCGGGAACACGACGCGACACAGCGCTGAAAACGCGTCTCATGATACGTGCATTCCTTTAGGGGAAATTGACAAGGGTGCTTTAACATCTGAACCGCCTTCTTCAGGAGGTATGAGGAGTGCTCCGCGTGGGCAGTGCAACAACAGCGTCGATGCCATCGATATAGACATGGATGCCTTGTTTGATGGGGCAGATGACTGGGACTGGGACTGGAAAGATATTGGCAGTGAAGATTATATGGAGAATTTAAAGGTATACGTTTCTTCCATCTTTTCTGACTTGCAATGCTTACACGCCTTCAGAGTTCTTCTAACTCTCCATCTTCTCCACCTCCTCTTACTCGCGAAACATGCACACGTTGCGAAGTTGTGGAAATGATCACTTCAGATGTCTCTGAGAAGGTCCCCACCATTCCAATTCTAGTTTGTATCATTATCTAATTTGCGTAGCGTCTTGTGGTGGAAGTAGATGGGTTCGAAAGAAGAGAAGTTATATTGAAACAAGATTGGATCTATACTGAGGTGGCTGTTGGTATGTCTGGCATTTATTAGGCTTCCTGCTTCATCCTGACCACTGTGTGCAAAGGTGATTGGATCAACGTACTTGGTGAATTCAGCCCATTCTCCGCATCCTACAGCACTACGTCAAGCCCCTCCTCGACTATAACCATCAATTCCTGCGCCAATATGCTAATTCTTCACCCTGACCTGCTTCTCTCGGCAACCACCATCGCTAACGCTCCTTCTTGCACACGGAAACCCCTCGTATCTCTTATGCTTTCTTCCAATGCGCCTTCACCGCCAACATCTGCCGGAACAAGTCGAAATTGCCCCGACGAAGTAGTTGTCTGGGGGAATTTTCTACATGAAGTGGTGCAAGAGTCCTTAGCGGCAAGGACATGGGACAAGCGGTCGATCGAGGAAAGAATTGACAATGTGATAAGATCGCCCGAAGGACTCGGACAACTAGTAAAGCTTGGAGTAGGGATAGAGAAAGCCAGGTTTGAAGTGAGGTCCAGGGCTAGTGGCCTACAGAAGTTTGCAGCGCGTTTTATTGGGTCTGACGTGAAGGTCTGTTTGGTGGATTTCAGAAAATCCTATGTTGACCTGTATTCTAAACAGGATGAAGGGAAACTTACTGATCCATGCGAGGATAGCAGTTCCATATCCCGCATCGCCTTAACAAAATTATATGCAGTCGAGGAAGATATATGGTCGCCTACCTACGGACTCAAGGGAAAAATTGATGCGTCCGTACAAGTCCTCATCCAACAACACTCAGGGGGGGTATCTAGCAATCACGCCTCTGGAGAGACAGGAAGCTGGACGTTACCATTTGAGATCAAGACCGGACGGGCTGTAGGCATGTTGGAGCATCGCGCACAGACCATATTGTATACGATCCTCATGGCGGAGAGATATGGTACGCTCAGACATTGTTATTTTTTACGCCACTACAATATCGTTACTTGACAGGTGTGGAAGTGCCACACGGTCTCCTCTACTACACTCAGTCAGAAGAGATCATGCGCGTTCCACGCCCAAGGAATGAACTGAGAGGCCTGATCATGGCGAGGAATGAATTGGCATCGTACATGATGCGTAAACGTATCAGCAAGTTGGAGGACGAGGCCTCTACTGACCCTTACCACCGACGGCTCCTACCCTCGACACTTGATGACAGTTATAAATGCTCGAAGTGTTACGTCGTGGACGGCTGCATGCTTTACCGCAAGGTTTTATTTCGCACTTTCCCCATTCTAATCTATTCACTGATCGCTATTAGGCCGTCGAAGGTGTGGAGGACAACTCAAGTGCCATCGCTCCTCTCTACAACAAGAAGGTCTCCCACCTGACACTCACACAGTGCGAATTCTTCAAGAAATGGGAGGCTCTAGTTTCAATGGAGGAGCAAGACGTTGTCCGCTTTAGAAAAGAACTCTGGACGCTGACTGCCAAAGAACGAGAACAGAAAGGCCGCTGCTTTGGAAGAATGACTGTGCAAGACTACAGACAAGACACTGCTCCGGGTGTGGCTAGAGTGCATCAACATGTCTATCGTTTCGTCCGAGCCAAAGCTTCTCCTACGCACCTTTCAACCGCTGTCACTTCCAAATCGCCTGGTCGTTCCGCATCCTTGTTAAATGGGAACATTTCTGCTGGTGATGCGATCATAGTCTCTGTCGAGCCAAGTCTTTTCGCGATTGCTCGAGGTTTTGTCATCGCATTGGAGTCGGACCATATTGACATTGGCTTCGACCATGTAATGGACCTCAGCGGTATTCTCAAACGCACTCAGACCCTCGATACGTGTACAAAAACGGTCGTGTGTCGCCTCGACAAGGATGAATTTGGCAGCGGGCTGGGTCGTATACGGGACAATCTGGCCAGGTTATTTTATGTCAACGGAGACACCAAACGCTTATCCCTCATTGTCGATCTTGCGCCACCTTTGTTCGATGATCAACTTTTACCCAAAGAATCCGAGCTCCCTTCACACCTCAATGTCAACCAGAAAGATGCTGTACGCAAAGTATTGAGTGCGATGGATTACGCTATCGTATTGGGAATGCCTGGGACAGGAAAAACGTCTACAGTTGCGGAAATCATCAATGTGCTAGTCGCAAGAGGCAAGACAGTCTTGCTCGCCTCATATACCCACTCTGCAGTGGACACAATCTTGCTGAAGTTAAACCACGCGGATTTCCCAATACTGAGACTCGGCAGCTTGGACAAGGTGTGCAAGATCACTTCACATAGGTGCATTTCGTTAATTGCTGGCGATGGAATAGGTACACCCGGATATTCACAAGCACACGCTTGCGTATCAGCCTCATCCGACAACCATCGAACAATTGGAACATCAGATATTAGATCCACCGGTAGTTGCCACAACGTGTCTCTCACTTGATCAGTAAGTCGGTGGGTTAAGTATATTCTTCCAAAATTTATCTGTTGCAGTCCATTATTTGCACGCCGCTATTTTGACGTCTGCATTGTTGATGAAGCCTCTCAAGTCACACTGCCAACATGTCTGGGCCCCCTTCGTTACGCGGACAAGTTTGTGCTAGTGGGAGATCACTTTCAACTACCACCCCTTGTACGTTTGCCACTTGTCCGAGCAATTTATTTGACCTATCGGGGTTACAGATTCGTAGCCGCGATGCCCGTGCAGGAGGCTTGGACGTTTCTTTATTCAGACGTCTAGTTGATGCCCACCCAGAAGCGATCGTCGATCTTGTGTATCAGTATCGCATGAACAATGACATCATGCTACTGTCGAATAAACTCATTTACTGCGATCGTTTGCGCTGTGGCTCCAAGGCTGTTTCCGAACGCACATTGGCCTTGCCTGGTCGGAGTGCCTTGAACACTCTTCACACGGATATATGTCGACTTCGCGGCTGCTGGTTGGAGAAGCTTCTGGATGAAAAGTACGTTCGTTGTCCAAAACACATTATGTAAAACCCACGACTTTTATTTCCAATACAAGATGTAAAGCAATCTTTGTCGACACCGATGAGGTCCCCGGGAAAGAATCTCGTGTGGGAGATTTGATTCAAAACGAGGTGGAAGCAAAATTGGTCGTCCAGGTCTGCATTTATTGCTCCACCTGGATTTTAATGTTGATTGTGGTGCATTTAGGTTACGGAAACCTTACTGCATTGCGGTGTAAACGAAAGCGACATTGGTATCATCTCTCTATATCGACAGCAAATCAAGCTGTTGTCACATTTCCTTCATAGTCACAAGGGAGTTGAACTACTAACTGCCGACCGGAGTCAGGGAAGGGATAAGGAGTGCATCATTATATCCATGGTAAAATCGAATGCATCCGGTCAAGTTAGCAGAATCGTTTCTAAGTATCACGTAAGGACTGACATGTGCTGGGTAATAGATCGGAGACCTCCTCAAGGACTGGAGACGTATCAATGTCTCTTTCACACGCGCGAGGTCAAAGCTTATCATCTTTGGTTCGAGAAAAACTCTTCGAACCGCACCTATTTTGGCCGACTTTTTCGACCTAATGGAGAACAACGGTTGGATACTGTCATTGGAGTGTGCAGCTGATGCTTTCCATGTCCAAGACTCTTCTGGCGCAAAACCTGTGAGACTGAAAAGGAATATGGACGAGGCCGATCCACCGAATAAAGAAAACCGATACCCTCAGCGCCAGAGAAATACGAAGAAGGCTAAGGCTGAGAAGGGTGTTTTGAAAGGGAGGCCAATGTTACAGGATATTGTTAATGATATATCATGAACTCTTTCTTTCGTTTTACATTTCTTGAACTATGACTTTCTATTGTGTATTTACATATCTTATCAGATCTCTAGGATGCATCACCCAACATTGTTATACACCGCGCGTGCCTAGACAAATGCACTTAATAGTCATGGGGATAGCTAGTTAAACCAAAAGCTACTGCCAGTGGCACTCGTATAACGGCCTGTAAGATTTACTGCGACTGTACGGATAATCTACCAGAGCGTACAGGTAAGTAAGATTCAATACAAGACAGATAGTAAGTATCTTACCTCAGCGTTTGCACAAACGGTGTCAAACCACTGAGGAAGAGGGGACGCGAATGTAGCTACTATATAATCTTTCGAGAACAAGAAGGAAGATAAGTGGGGGAAGCAGGAGAGTGCTCCTGCGACTGCGCAAGAGGCAAATATGGCGAACAACAAACATGGGGTGACACGGTTTGTCACTCTGACATGTTAACATCCCTACACGGCCACCCATGAATCACAAGTAATTGCGCTCGCGCCGTAGGGTTGGCTCCTTTAGGAAACACGGTAACGGGAGATATATAATCGACCCTTTTACGAACACTAGATTCTTAAACACGTTTTACATAGTTACTATCTCTTTGAACATGGGAATACACTTGTCACTACACGAACCAATCAATACACAGAAATGAGGCAAATGGGGTATGTGACTGTAATTTTCAAGCTCAGATGTTTGAAAGAGGAGTGGCGGTTCTCTTCCTCAAGCGTCGATGAAGATCCAAAATGTCGTCCGCTTCAAGATAACAACCCTTTAGCCAGCGCGACGTCTCCCCATCTAGTGTCTGTTTGATCTCGTGGAACGCAGTCCTTGCATGCAGGACCCTTCTGTTATCAAAAATGACAGCTTCGCCCTCGCGCAGACTATATTCGAATCTGTGACTCTTGGTGTTTAAAAGGCCTGCAAATTCCTTGAGTGCACCGAAAAATTCATCTGGGGTATCAATTGGGAGGGGCGCCTGGAATGGAGGGGAATAATTGATGTGTTCGATGCGCGGATGGAATTTGGATAAGGATATGATAGGATGGGAGTGATGTAAGTGATGGCCATCATTGATGTAATGATATGGTACGGGTGTACGGGATAGGATGTGAAATGCTGATGAAGACTGTGTAAAAAGTTCTTCTGCAGCGTGGAACGCGTCAACGAAGATGGATGTCCCTCCATGGACACGATTGCGCAGACAATGTAACATTTGATATCGGGGCGGGTGTTCATAGTATCTTTAAACCAGACATGAGAAAAATGTAATAACTTCCTACATTTCAGGCTTACAGAAGATCCATATGAAGATCCAGATCCAGATCGGTATACGCGATGTTGGTGCTATTTCTGATGTTTTGTACATTCCAGACTTCGCCGTAGAATGTCTCTCTTATTCTGCCGAATGTAGAGGCAAGGCGCCGCAGCTCGCAACTACAATCATCCGTCACGTCATTAGGTACTCCCTGCACAAAGATGATGCCGTATTTGATGAGTTGCGTAAGGGCGTGTAGGAGCGTCGGTGAGGTGTCATCGTGTAGTTTTGCATAGTCCACAAAGAGATGTGGCGTACTCTGTAGCTTTGCAAAGTCCCAAGTTGATTCAGCTAGGTCCATGTGGAAAGCCTTTGTATTTCTTGCGCTGGTGTAGTTCTTTAGCCAATCCAAAGGGTAAACGGACTTGTGTTGGGGGTTGGTGTGCCAGGTAACGCGCAAGTCACGACTGGTGAGCTCTGATTCCACAGGGCGCAGGCCGTCTGGAACATCCGACGTGCGATGTAGTTTCTGCAGAGTAGAAGGATGAACACAGTCACGGCATTGACAGGAATCGCGCAGCCAGCGATAAGGAAACGATGTTGCAAGTTCGGGGATGAACACATCTCGTGAGCGACAATCAGCTACTACATTTCTCTGAATTCTTGGGCGAGCAATTGAAGGCAGCTTGGTGCGGAGGAAATGCATTAATCCGATACTTGCGACTGGCGTAAGTTTTCGCCAGAGTTTGTCGGAGACATCGGATCAATCCTAGTTACATGTACAACATCCGGACCTCAACTAGTACAGTTGACACTACAGTGTGTGCTCGTAATGCATAAGGGTTGTGCTCAGCTTAGCCTACATTATCAATTCAACTGTACAACGTGTAACTACAGCCTTGTGTACTAGTAGAGTAATTGTCAGCGTTTAGAATCGCCAAGAACATCAATTGAAAATATAAATAGAAATATATATCATCAAAGGTTTTTTATCGCCTTTAAAATTAAGTCCCACACTCATCACTCATCCCTGCCCGCTGTATAAATTGGCTCGAGGAATCTTCGACCTTGCAAAGCGCCCTTTGCATCCCCCACATTCTACATACGTTTGCAATCGACTCCTTCATCTGTTCTCTTGCACAATGGGTATCCAAATTGGTGACACCATTCCCTCTGCAACTTTTTCTTATATTCCCTATACGCCTGAGCTAGAAGATGGTGTATGTGTACATGTCATGTGTTCATCTTGGAATGTGCTGACCCTGGTCAACCTCATCGATGAAAAATAGTCTGCGTGTGGCATTCGTAAGTTGTAATCATGTAATTGGTCTGGTTGTTATTGCTGGTGACTGATTGTATCCTCCAAAGCTGCTAAGATAACTACCGATGAATGGAAGGGAAAGGTGAACATTCTATCTAACAGTCAATTGCATTTTTAAACTTAATTGATGACCGCTTTACAGAAAGTAGTCTTGGTTAGCGTACCGGGAGCATTCACGGTACGACAAAAGACAACGTATGATTTAGCTTCCATTCTCAATCCATGCCCAGCCTACCTGTCATGTCAATCACTTGCCGCCATATATTCAAATGCATGATCAATTCAAAGCAAAGGGTGTGGATGTAGTCGCCTTTGTCGCTGCCAACGATGAGTTTGTCATGTCCGCCTGGGGAAGAGTGGGTGGAGCACAGGACAAAGTTGGTTGTATCTTTCTGTTAACCATTACACGTCTAATCTAACAATTCACAGATTGTCTTCCTTTCTGACGCCAACGCCAAATTTGCGTCAGAGCTCGGATTTGCTGTAGATTTATCTGCAAGAGGATTTGGGATGCGGACGGGACGATGGGCGCTCATTATCAATGATCTGAAGGTCACCTACGTCGGGTTGGAAGCCCAACCTGGAGTGACTGTCAGCGGTGTCGAGGCCGTTCTAGCTAAGCTCTGACAGTGTATTAATTATTTAGAACACTGGCCAGTACAGAGGTCACTATAAGTACAGCGTGCCCTCCAATGCTTAGGATGCCTCACATTACTTCATTGATGCTGAGGCCTCAATATTCAGATAGGGTCGCACTGCCTGCGAACCTCAAAGTGACTGCAAAGGACGGCTGTCTCTCGCTGCAGGTACCAAACTTGGCTTAGGTTGCCAGGTCACAGTAGCATCCCGTATTTAGCAGGATGCAGGGAACTCGTCATATAGCCAAGGTGGATCGAGTCAATCTTGAACTCTTGAGTTCTTTGGTCTGTATCTCCAAGATACGAGCAAAGTGAAAATTGAGCTTAGTCAGCTGGACTCAGTTTGTAGCCAATGGTTCAGACGATACTTGACCTTGAAGAAGAAGAGGACGCGACTCATGAAGAGAGCCATGCTAAGAATGCTCAAGGCCGTTCAAGCAAGCTACCTTCTGCGAGCGAGATCAGAGCGATTAACGAGGCACGCAATCTCTATAAAAGCAACACTTTCCGAGCTCAGGTGAGCCCATTCTGGCAGTCACACTGACCTGTTTGTTTGTCTCAAGGCCGGTTTTTTTTAGCTAGATTTGTTACTATACAACTTTCGGCCGCAAGAATACAAGCCTCCTTTCCTTGAGCGCACCCTTCAAAAGCTATATGCGCATTTCACCTCTCTACCTTCTCTTTCCCCCGTCCATCCACTCAAAGCAGAAGAAATCTTACCCAGGTGTATATCAAAAAATGGCGCTGGCATTGGGAAAGAACATGTTTCTCCGTTCGTGAGGATACCGTATCCAATGCCACTACCGCCCCATTCGGCAGCATGGACTGTCGCATTTGAACCTCCCAAGGCCATGAACGTCGTAGGGAGCTGGGCTAATAATCATGTTGTACAAAAGGTTGACGGCGCACCATTTGGGGTGGATATTGCAGTTGAAATGCCTGCCGTGAGTTCGTATATTACAGCCAGGACAATTTCTTGACTCAGTGGTTATTGTAAGACACTCTTTCAAGAAAAAGACTATCGAAATTTCCGTGTTTTCCACAAACGCGCATTCTATCTGGCCTGCCTCGCTGTATCTCTTATTGATTCTTTTTCTGATTTCACGGTCGAATATGAAGCCATGGATGGTGATGTTCGAATGACAACACTTTTGTTGTCGTCATGCAAAGGTGCGTGTATTGAGCCCCGGATCTGTATGGCGTTTCTTAATTGGATCTAGATGGCTCTGACACACTCCCCGCTACTCTCCGTATCATTCCCGTTCTTCCTAACGATGCTCCTTTACCCCGCCACCGTCTCTCCCCTGCGCAATCTAATATCCGTAGCGTTGGCGAAATCTCTTCAGCCCATCCCCCGAAAGATATAGAACCATTACAAGAAGGTTTACAGCCTCCAACGCCGCGGTACAATAACTCTTTGGCTCTCTCCTTTGCACGGACTTCAAGGACACGACTCCTTGGCACACATAAGCTGGTGGGCATGGTGCCGTCGTTCGGAGATGGTCTTGCACTCCTTCGTATATGGGCTAATCGGCGTGGGTATGGGGCGGGACACGCACGGGAAAGGGGAAGGGGTTCGCAAAATTACTGTGTAACTGGATTCGAAGGGTTGGGCGCGTGGTGGGCGTGCATTCTGGAGGTGCTCGTTGTTGGTGAAGAGCCATACGCAGAGAATGGAAGTGTGAAAGGAAAGAAAATTGGTCAGCGACCATCGGTGGGTAAAGGCTTGAGTTCATATCAGTTATTTAGAGCGGCATTGGACTTCTTAGGTGAGTCTCGGTGAATTATCAAAGGTTGCGTGATATTGAAGGACTGTCCAGCCAGACGTGACTTTCAGACCGAACCTGTGCTTATGAAGCTAGTAGAACACGGGCAGAGAGTATGTACGTCTTTACCGAGCCATGGTCCCATCCCTCTAAAGTAGCTTTTCAGTTTACAATCACAGATTGGAAAGCGCATTATGATGCCATATTCGTGGACGCTACTGGGACAGTGAACATGCTTGCTAGCGTCCCAGCTTGTTCTCTTCAGCTGGTGCGTTACCGAGCGTATATTCTTCGTCATTTGCCTACTTACTGTACTTGACTGCACTTCAAGCTCCGCTATGATGCTGCAAACACCCTAAAGCTCCTTAATCGGTCTATTGACCCTTTTGAATCATTATTTCTGACGGACATGCGTCAACCACACGCACGATTTGACACTGTAATCAGGTGCGCGTCTTCGGTTATCATACTTTGCTCCAGATGAGCCATACTACGCCCTGCATAGTATCAATCTCGCTAATATTCGGCATCACACATCACTTGACTTTCCTTCAACTCAAATGGCAACCCTACACCGTCTTGTGGCGACAGTGCGCAAGGCGCTTAATACACGTGTGTATGCAGTTGTTCCCCTGCAGCCTCGTTCTTTGCCCCACCCGGTGAATACTGTCCAAACTACATTACTCTCCACACTTGTACTCGGGATTATCTTTGATCCCACCCACGCCCTACGTCTTGTTGATCATGGTCCAGCTGCTTCTTCCGCAGGCGTGGACGATTTCCGTGCTTTCTGGGGTCCCAAGGCTGAATTACGTCGGTTTAAAGACGGGAGCATACTTGAAAGCTGTGTGTGGGATGATGCTATTGTTAGTGTGGAGGATCGCGAAGGAATTCCTGCACGCATTGTGCGCTACATCCTCAATCTCCACTTCGAGGTTCCAGAGGCGGATGTGTGTATCCTCGCGGGTGACTATGGACGTGTCATCTCGAATCCAACTATTAAAGGCCACGGAGAGAGGGGGTACAAAAACGCGCTTGCCACGCTTGACAAGTTCGTCAAGGAGCTCAAGGCACTGGAGGAAGAGGGCACTTTGCCGTTGATGTTGGTCTCAGCAAAGCCATGCTCCCCGTACTTGAGATATACATCCGTCTTTCCTCCCAGTTCTATCCCATCGTCCTCAAATTCGGTGCACCTATGCACATCTTATCTGCCAGCATTCGATGCTGTACTTCAATTTGAGAGGTCGTCACATTGGCCTGACGATTTGCGCGCTATTCAAAAGGTCAAATTTGCCCTCTTCGAGAGTATAGCTCGTGGGCTTTCCCAACGCAGAGGCGTGTCATGTCAAGCGTGCGTCGTGGTGGATCAGAATGCTTCGGAGATCGAGGATGGCTGTGTCCTCGAAGTTGTACTGGACGGCTGGGCATTCCACGCGCGTGTGGGGCACGACCGGGAGTTAACTCTATTACAGGATATGCTAGGAAAAGGCATCAAGGGGCCGCATCCACTACCGGAACAAGAACGGCAAGCTGCCAGGCATAGCTTGCAGATCTATCGCCGGCGATTTATCCATGCGCCAACCCACCATGGCGCAATTCTCGCTCTTCATCACAAACTACCTGCCTTTTCATACACAGTACGCCTGGTGAAGCGGTGGCTCGGCGCTCATTGGCTGAGTGCACGAGTCTCGGATGAAGCCGTCGAACTGGTTTGCACACTCGTGTTTTTATCCTGCGAAGGGGACATGCCTGCATGCGGAAAGAGAGGGTTTGTTCGGGTGGTAGACTTTTTAAGAAGCTGGGATGGCTTCGCATATGTCCCACTTTACGAGGTCGTCAGAGAAACCAATGCTCCAACCTCAAAGGAGCCAGCAATAGAGGCGGGGAAAGGTAGCTGGAGGTTAGCGACAGCAGAAGATGCCAGTGGTACAATATGGTGCGAAGATATGACTATTCCAGTGGCAACACGCATACGAGAAGTTGCAAAAGCAGCTATTGCATGCCTTGCAATGGGACCACAAACTATCAAGGTATCGTTTCGCAGTAAATCTGCCCACAGCATACCTCTTACCTGCAGCTAGCCACTCTTCGGACATCCAACCACTGACTATGACTTTTTGATTGACCTTGATCCGTACGCCGTAAGCCGGTACTGGCAGGGCATGAATGCTTCTGCATCCATCTGGAATTCTTCAGGATACGTAAACCTCACCTCTAATATTGATGATGAGCCTATGCGTGTGGCATTCAATCCAGCTGAGATGTTTTTTCGAGATTTGCAGGTACGTTGTAACTCGCTGCTGGGACGTCAATGTCTTATGCTTGCTTCGCACCAGAGGGTATACGGCGACACGATGGAGCTATTTTACGACACTTATGGCGGGACTATCATAGGTGGGGTATGGAGTCCGTCAGTCATGAGAACTGAACAGCATCCATGGCGGGTGTTCCTGGGATTTTCATCGTTGCCTTTAGCGCCAGGAGTGCAACCTAAGGTAGCTACGCAGACATGCACTTTCTTCTCCTTGTTCGCTGAGCGATTTTCCCGCAGAAGGGGAACCCAGGCGTGAACTTTAATGCCGAGGGTGTCTTGTTAGAAATCCAGCGTTTAGGGGAAGGAATCGTGACAAAGATTATAACACGCGACTAAGGCAATAGTATGGGCAGGCTTCTAGTAACCTTCCCAATAATTTCGCTCTATAGTAGCATAGCAGCACAAAAGCGCCAACTGATGCAGTAATTCTCATAAAAGTATGATTTATACTCTGATGAGAATAAGCATGTACACGACTTGTGTAACAGCGACGAAGAAAAGAAATTGGATGCGCATTCGACGTTGTCCTGGTGTTACCGTATTGGCATTGCCAACAGAAACATTGGATGGAGATGAAGTAGGGTCCGGTAGAACTACGTAACGTAAGGAGCGAAGCTACGATTGGGAATCAACCAACACCGCATCAACATAAGGTGATGCGTCAGTAAGTCGGCAAAACGCACCAGGAAAAAGGCGTTGGCGCAGAAGGAATATAGGAAAACTGACCAGTAGAGCATGCGCCCAAGGTTTAAGAGTCCCGCAGTGAGGGTAAGAATAATACTGTCACACGCATCAACTCCCATGTGTGTGAAGGGGCAGAGAGCAAGGATATACGCACCCGACGAACTTGTAACCACCATAAGCGACCAGATCGACAACCTGACCTTGGCCCTGAATCGAAAGGAAATAGCAGCCCAACTTGATAAAGGTAAATTCGAGTATAACAACACCGAGTGCGGTGGAAGCGGTGACGCCGAGAATCTCAGGATCGAAACGCGCCTCAAGGCCACTCTGCAGCGCTGCTAAGAGGACATATGTTACAAGCGCCATAGCTACTCAGATATCAGAAGCAAACAGAAGTATGATTAGGGGAGGGACAGACTAGGGATATAAAGGTCTGGGCTGTTAATATCCTCGCGGGGAGGCTGCCAACCTTCTGTCTGGCCGTTGACCTCTGAACGACGGATTTTGCGTGTCCAAGGGCGATGGCGCCATGGGAATAACACCAGACGGAGTTTGTGCAGGACATAAGAATTTGATACATTAAAATGGTGTTTGAGTAGCGACACGGGAATGTGCCCGCCGAACTGACACTGACGTGAGTCTTTCTGTTTATAAAAAAATGCCGTCATGAACGTACGTTTTTCTGCACATAATCTTGGCCTGCTGCCACCGCACTCTGTCCGAGTTGCATGCCAAGCTGCGCCGTTGCACCGTCAACACCCCACGTTGTAAAATTTGGCGCTGGATGCTGCTGGTGGGGTACTTGCCGCGGACCATGATGTGGCTGAGGTGAGGGGCCTGTGAATGATTGGTACTGTCCCTGTGATGCGTATGGAGCCTGTGTAGGCGGGTAGGCTGCTTGCGGCGCGCCCGCTGGTGGAGAGCTCGTGAAGCGCATGTATCCTTGAGGCGATGCCGGGGTGGAGGGGGGATCTGGTATGTAAGGTGGGTGAGTTGGGACTGGGTGTTGTAGTGGAGGCGGCGAGGAAGCATAGTAGCTCATTCTCTAGCCAGTCGGGAAAGGAACACGTCAGTAAACCCGCAAGAGGCGGCTAAGATTAAGCGCCTGACGCGGGTTCTACACCTACTAGGTGAGACCCAGTCAAAATCAACACGTATCAGGGAGGACGAAAACGGATATCGTCGGACGTGCGAAACACGTCCGATGACGTACGACAGCGTTCGACGTTCACAGTACGACGATATCGGATTTGACAAGGGAGGAATGTATCGCATACGACCACATCGTTGCTATTGGTTTCATTTGTACCTTACAATCGGACTACATCGTATGACAGCGGACAATGCAATACCAGCTCCCCTCCCCTCGCTTCCTCTGCCATCGACACCGCTCCCCCTCGCCCCTCTCACGCTCGCCATTGCCTGCACTCCGGCCACTCATCAGCCTGCATGCACGCTTTGAGATTAGACAGCTTGGGAGACTTGTCCTCCAATATTCGTCTGAAGTGCAGGCGGTGCATCAATGATCCCTTTGCGCTTGTCATCGTAGTACTGAGATAAAAACTCGTTAGTTTACAACTGATGAAAACAATAGATATTACCTTTTCCCTGACGGGATCCATGGTCTCGAAGGCTCTCCTGACAGCTCCACGCGTTGAGTTGGGATGATCGTGGCAGAAGTCAATGCCAAATAGGTTACTATGCAAGACATTTCAATGAAAAACATACAGAGAAATGAAATGGAAACATACTATGCGGTGTTACTTTTCGTAGGGATAAACTTGGTATCATCGGCACCTTTGCGTGTGGGTTTTGTACGCGGCTTCAGAGTTATAGTCAATTTTTGTGAACTAGCTGAGGCCGATGCAACGTTCAAGGCCGGGGCCAAAATAGGGGCAGAGTCAGAGGTCACAAGCATGGCTGGAGCAGCAGTCGCGTTCAAATCAGAGTTTGAGGAAGCGTTTGGGGTCATGGGTGTGCTTGGAGCATGTGGGACAGTCATCACTGTTGTAAGCGAAGCAGTAGTCAAGTTGGCGTTTGAGTCAGTGATAGCCGTGATAGCCGGCATTGAAGTAGCAGTCGAGGTGGCATTTGAAGTCATATGCGTTGTTGAAGTACCTGTGAAGCTCATGTTTGAGTCGGCAATTGCAGTCATAATCGTCGTTGAAGCAGCGGGCGGCAGCGGATTCTTGGAGGTAGCAATCGCAGTCATAGTCGTCATCGTCGCAGCAGGTGTCGATGGAGCATGTGAGTGAGCAATCGCAGTCCCACTCGTCATCGTCGCAGCAGCCGTCGATGGAGCATGTGAGTCACATATAGTAGTCAATTTCGTCGCTGAAGCAGCACTCGTCGATGGAGCATTTGAGTGAGCAATGGCAGTCCCATTCGTCGTCGATGACGTGTTTGAAGTCGTAGGTGTGGGTCGAACACTCCGTGCACTGCTGATTTCAATGCAGGAGGAATGCGACACATACTTACACACAGCAGTCACAGTGGGTTCACAATCTGTCAAATAGTTAGATGTCATACAACGGTAGCTCTCAATGACCTACTTTCGTTCGCGGGATGTGAGAATTGATGCTGGGAGGAGGGTGTGGCAGAGAATCATGCTACTCCCTGATACACGTGTAGAGTTGATGAGAAAGCATGACTTGAGGTTTGCGCCCTCTATGTCATCGTCAACGGGTGGCACTATGTCAGCTATCCTGGCGCTTGGATTATGTTTAATCTTGGGCTTTTTCTACGGTACTTTAGAGGCACAATCTTTAGTGCGTTTCTTGGATTTCAATGTGTCTTCAGGCGTTGGGTCCATGTTCTTGTCATCAGAGTTTCCGAGCGGCTCCACCTTAACGCCAGCGACGAGTTCGGTATGCGTCCGATACCAGGCTGGATGGTTCTAGACGGCAAGAAGGTCAACTTTCCAGTCACCCTCCCATAGACGGAGGGCAGGGTGATCACAATATATTTCCTGAGGATAGTATTGAACGGCACTTATATGAGCTTGCAACCACGTTGTAGGAGCCTGACCTTGTTTTGCAATGGAGGCCCAAACCTGCCGAGTAGTGGCACGTATTGTTGCACTCTTGTATCCATCGACACCGTTCCCATCTGCATCCTTGATGTAGGCAAGGCACTGTTGGGAATATGGCCATTATGTAAGCCTGAACAATGGTCCGTGCATTCAGCGCCTGCCGATTGGTAGGAGATATAAACGTGTAGAAAATTTCACTCTGGTACGTAGTCATTTCCTTTGTGTTAGATTAATGCACTAGTTATCATGCTAGGTACTTAGTTCAATGTATACATTGAGGTGTTATCATGCTAGTCCATTGCACATTAGTTGCTACAGGTTATGGGCCCTTGTTACGCACTAGGTCTGATTGGGGGTTGGAGATTGGGTTGGAGGTTTGGTTGGAGTTGGAGAGGGAGTCAGGGTATGTTGTGGGGGTCGGAACGGACTTGGCTTCAGCTTATGTGCTGCGCCCTCACTAATACCAGTGTCTGAGATTTTGGAGATGGAGTATGATTTAGAGAGTTAGGATCAGACTTAGGAACTAGGCGTGATTCGATATTCGAACTGGGGAATGAAGTCCCCAGTCAGGCAACTTAAATACATATTTGAAATCTAATAATAATTACTCTGGTGATGGGTCTCCGAGGCTGACGGCCTTACATGAGTATGTCTGAGTCCGATGGGGACGGATGTCTGGGTTCCTATGGTGATGCTGATGCATCAATCGGAACTGGAGATGGATGGGTGAGACTCGGCGGTGACAATCGGACAGATAAATGGAGATGTGATGGTTTCCAAATGGAGTATAGATTTCATATGCACAGGGATCTGAGTGGATCGGACGGGGATCTGGGCATTAATGAATATAGTCATAACAGCCCTACCAAACTCAGCTGAATGCTACCAAGTCCTTCACTGTACCCAAACTAGTCCTGGATGGGTCCAATTGGAGAAGCCAAATGCTTGCCATTCTGGCTTCTAGTTGTGGTGTGGTGTAATGCAACACATACAAGGGATGGCCAGGGTCCCAGCCCCTCTCCCTAAGGACATTGCCATGCTCATCCTGATGGATGAAAAGGAGGAGCAGCTTGAAAGCTTGAGTGGCAATGGGATGATGTTACATCCTGTAACACTAAGTCCAATCTCCAGACTCCATCTCCATCTCAACTCCATCTCCAACAACCCCAAACTCTGTTTATTGTCTTCTTGATAAGTAGTCTCCTTGATATGGGTTACAATAACTGCCATCTTTTACCTTGATTAGTAATAGTTCAGACTTGAGCCCAAACACTGAATTCTTTTTCATGTTGTATTCCATATCTGTCCTATTGTTCTCCTACTCTAGTTTTTCATTCAATTCTTCATATACTTATATGGACTATTCTCTGTATGTTACAGCAGTTCATATATCAACTAAGTTTGACCCCATCATCTTCTTGGTTGCTAGCTTCTTGACAAGTAACTTCTTGACAAGTTGAACTCCAGATCTCTGATCCAAGTCTGTACCTTTTGGCACTCCAGTCCTTTTCATTCAAAAAAAAGATGGCTCCCTCTGACTCTGTGTTGATTTCAGGGGACTCAATAAAATCACCAAAAAAAGACCATTATCCACCTCCCTGCATCTCCAATCTTCTTGACAGTCCCAGAAAGGCTTGGTTCTTCACCAAAATCAATCTCTGGCATGCTCGCCATCTTGTCTGGATTCACAAAGGTGACAAATGGAAGACAGCATTTTGCACTCGCTATGGCTCATTCAAGTGGTACATTATGCCTTTTGGACTTACCAATGCTCCATGTAAGGTTGGACTTGATTCACACTGACACAGAACTCAACCAAGATATATTGGTTGTGCTATATGCAACAGTAGTGTGGTAAAAATCTCAAGTTTCTTTCTTATAGAGATAGTACAATCATTTTTGTGTATTCTAATATGCATGTACTTATAGTAAACATAAAGATCTCTACATAGTAATCCAGTGCACGTTTCCAAGCAACCATTGCGGCCATCGGTCTGATGTGTTGGCAAGCTGAGGTTGTCATGGTCCAACTCAAGTGACTAGGTCTTTGTGCTTCAGTCGTGGCAGTGACTTGGTGAATATGTCGGCGAGATTGTCATCGGTAGCACAGTATTGTACCATAACTTCATGAGAAGCTATTTTATTGCGTATGTAGTGGTGTTGAATATTGATGTGTTTGCCTCGCACGTGGAATCCGATACTGTTAGAGAAATCAATGGCTGACTGACTGTTGACATGCAGAGTGGTGGGTTCCACCGGGGGCAGGTCCAATTCAGTGTATAGTGAGCGAAGCCATGCAATTTCTTATGAGGCATGACTAGCCGCCATGTACTCAGCTTCCATGCTTGACATAGTGATGGTGGGCTGTTTCTTGGATGCCCATGTGATGGGTCCTCCAGCGGCTAGAAAAACGTAGCCTGTGATGGACCGTCTGTCATCGAGGTTGTTTCCCCAGTTGGCGTCAGCATACCCAAAGACTTCTGTAGAGTCTGATTTAGTGTAGGTGATGCCTAGAGACCTGGTACCATTGAGGTAGCGAAAGACGTGTTTTACGGCCATCCAGTGCTCAGGAGCTGGGTTGGAGGTGAATTGGCTAAGACATTGCACAGCATGTGCTATGTCTGGTCATGTCCCAAGGGCTGCATACATGAGTGAGCCGATGGCAGCACCATACATGGGTATGTCATATCTTTTCTCAGCCGGTGTTTTGGACAACTTGATGTTCGGATCCAGTGGCATGGACACGGGATATGATTTTGCCATTCCAAAGCATTCCAGTATCCTTCTGACATATTGAGATTGCGTCAGTGCAATGGTCCCTTTGTTTGGATCACATAGGACTTGTAATCTGACAATTTGGTCTGGTTCACCAAGGTCTGTGATTGTGAAGTGCTTGGCTAGGTGTGTCTTGACGGCGTTTATGGCAGTGAGTCCAGAGGCGAACAGAACTATGTCATCAACATAAACTGCAGCAATGACAATTTCAGCATTGTCGTGTCTAAAGTAAACGCACTGGTCTGAATGTAGCTGTTTGAAATCTAGATCCATGAACACTTTGTTGAGTTTCTCATTCCAGACTCTTCCTGATTGCCACAGTCTGTAGATGGACTTGAGCAACTTGCACACATGACCCGTTCTGTCTTCATATCCTGGCGGCTGAACCATATAGATGGTCTCGTCCAAATCTCTGTTTAAGTACGCTCCTACCACATCAACCACATGTGTGACTAGGTCGTATTCTACAGCGATAGCGAATAGGATTCAGAGGGTTTCAAGTCACATCACCGGTGCGAATGTTTCGTTGAAGTTGAGCCAGGGGATCTGGGTGAATCCCTTGGCAACTAGTCAGGACTTGTGCCTGGCAACGCTGCCATGATGGTCACATTTGATCCTGAAAACCCATCTGTTTGCAATCGCAGTTCTGTTTGGCGGGAGGGAGGTTCACTAGAATGTAGGTCCCGAGGTCTAGGTGCTGTTGGATCTCCCTGTCCATCGATTTGTGCCATTCTGGCCAGTCCAGATGTGTCTGCACTTCTTGCATGGGCTGCGGGTTATCCTTGAGGGTCACACTTACCAGTGCATAGTCGCTGCTGGCATTAGGTACGTGGTGTCGCCATTCGTGAGGTCCATGGGCTCCTGGACTGTTCAGGAGTCGATAGTTGACTGGCGGCTTAGCAGCAATGCAGCTGCTTCGTTCTCTTGGTTCCACCACTGTGCGATCGTGGATCGGAGGTGGGTCTGGGTGTGGCTGTACTGGCAGGTTTGAGGCTGGCTGTATGGGTGACAATGTCATGTTCAAGTGTGGGTCTGGGCGTGACAGTGCAGGTGAGGGTGTTGCATTCGAGTGTGGCTTGTCCTGCTCTGTACTCTCCCCCTCGAGCTGCATCGGGTGCGAGATCGTTACCTCTTGTGCAGGGGGGTCAGGACCAGCTGTAAATATGATGTTCTGGCTTGTCTGAACCTGCTTTGTGGCTGGATTGTAGTACCTGTAGCCTTTAGTCCCCTCAGAAATGCCAGTAAATATGAAAATTTTTGCTTTTGGGTCTAATTTGGACTGCTTGCCATCCTGCTGCAGTACCCAACATTTCCGGCCAAATTCCTCAAGTAGCGACACATCCAGTTTCACTTTTTTGAATAGCTCATCCAGAGTTACTGAGTCCATCAGCGTGCGAGTCGGTGATCAGTTTTTGAGGTAGATGGCATAAGCAATGGCTTCCTTCCATAGCAGGTGAGGGAGCTGGTGTTGTGCAATCATCGTGTGTGCGTGCTCCACTACAGTCCTGTTGATCTGCTCTGCGATTCCATTCTGGGCAGGTGAATGTGCAGCTGTGACTTTGAGTAGTATGCCGACTTCAAGTAGGAAAGTCTCTAGGCCCTTGTTTATGTACTCCTTGCCACTGTCAATGTGCAGCTTCTTGAGTTTCTGACTGGTCTGAGTCTCAAGGTAGCTCTTGTAATACTTGAACTTTGTTAAGACTTCAGACTTGTGCTTCATGAAATATACTGCAGTTCTACGTGATTTCCCATCAGTGAATGTGACGAAGTATTGGTCACCTCCAATTGCTGTTGTGCGTGCTGGCCCCCATACGTCCGAAATGGTCAGGTCTCCGATTTCAGCTATTTCAGCTATTTTCATAAGTGACTCTTTGGGGAATGGTTGCACATGATGCTTAGCTTTGATGCAGGCTTCACATTGGGAGGACGCTGGAACCAACTCATCTACATTCATCCCAGTGACCATCTGCTTCTGCTTCAGCAGCTTTACCGCATTCATATTCATGTGGCTGAAGATTCGGTGCCACTTGTCCCAGGTACATATTCTTGGTCAGGTATGCGTGATCCAACTCATTTTTAGCATGGATGTTCATGCGATATAGGCAGCCTTCCTTGGCCCCTTCAGCCAGTATGGTGCCATTGGGTGCCTTAATTACAGCGCATGAATCTTTAAAGAGAACAGCAAAGGCAGCATCCATGATCCATGATATGGATATGAGGTTGTGGGGGGCACTAGGTGTGTGCAGTACATTGCAAAGGGTTATCGGGTATGTCCTGCCATTGACGTTTGATAGCAGGCAAACAGTGCCCTTCCCTAGTGTGTCAGCATTGCTGAGACCAGTTACTTTGTGACCGGGGGTCTCTACATAGTCAGTGAATAGACTCCTATCTCTGGCTATGTGTGATGTGCAGCTGGAATCAGCTAACCATGCTGATGAACTTTGTGCTGACAGGACTGATTGTCCGTAGCGAAGGCATACTCATCCTGTGTTTCACTGGCCTGATCCTTGCCATCGTTTTTCGCATTGGTCTGGTTGTTCTCCTTCTTCTTTGATCTGCACTCTGCAGTGTAGTGACCTTGTTTGTTGCAATTGAAGCAGGTGATTTTAGCATTGTACTTCTTTTTCTTGGCCACTAATGCGGCATCATCACCATTCTGCAGGCGGATTCGGCGATCGTGTTTGAGGAGTCTGGCTATGAGCTTGGTGGCATTGGTTAGGGCAGAGGTGTCAATAGAAGCAATGTAGTTGTTCCAGGAATCTGGGAGTGAGGTGAGTAGGAGGATAGAGAACTCCGCACCGTCGATTTTCTCTCCCAAATTGTGTAATTCCTCTTGGTAACCACACATGGTATGTATGTATTCGTCTATTGGGGTGCCATCCTCACATTTTGCTTGGAATAGCTTTCTTCGTGTCAGCACTATGCCCAGTGGTCCTTGAGCTTCAAGTAGGCTCTGGAGCGCATCCCAAGCTTCTTTTGATGAGGATACACTTGATATATAAACCAGCATTGAGTCAGCTACTCTCAATCTGATAATGGACAGTGCCTGGCGGTCCCTCTTCTTCCATGCATTGAGATTCACTTGGGCTGCAGGTAACGTCCCCTGTTCGATGTATTCCCACAAGCCTTGGTCTGTTAATATGTCAATCATTTTTATCTTCCAGACCACATAATTTTCCGCGTCTTTAAGCGGGTCGATGCGATAGACATTAGTGTGTTCCACCATGGATTCAATGTCTTTGTGTTACAGTGCTGGGTGTGGGTACAAGGTTAGGCAGCGGGGCCCATAATCTATAGAGATAGTACAATCATTTTTGTGTATTCTAATATGCATGTACTTATAGTAAACATAAAGATCTCTACATAGTAATCCAGTGCGTGTTTCCAAGCAACCATTGCGGCCATTGGTCTGATGCGTTGGCAAGCTGAGGTTGTCATGGTCTCTCAGCGATCCTCAACATTTCTACATGTGGACCCACACATATACTTAGGTCCACTGATTATATAATAACTGTAAATATGCACCCCATGGGTGCATATAGCTACCAAGAAGTAGCATTCCTTAAGGGAATGCTGTAGATACAAATGCATGCATATATATACATCTATAATATTTCACCACAAGTAAATATCTAGGGTACTTACACCCTCCCTGTTTTGAATGAGGCATGACCTCATTCACTAATTAGCCATACAGCTTCTTATGGAGCTGTTTGGATGAGTTGGTGTCCATATGATCATCTTGATCATATGGCTCTGAGAGAGGATGACTCTCAGTTGTCCCCAACATTGTCATTATATCCTCATCCAACTGAATGGATGAGGAGGAGGCAACTGCTAATGTGGTGTCTCAATCAAGGTCATGATAAGCTTATTAAGCTTATCATGACCTAAGCACTCAGCAAGGAAGTGCTTAGCAGCCTTCTGAGCTGCTCGAGAGGCTCCTAGAGTCTCTTGTTTTTGTTTACCAACCCTGGCAGGTTGGTTGAACACTTCTCCAGAGGCAATGTGACTCACAAACACCTCTAAGAGGGCAGCATGAATGGAGGTGATGCCTCCTGTTCATCTGAGCCAGAGTGCTAGCTCCAGCTCAGTATGTTCTTTGGGGGAACAATCCCTCCAATCATACACTCCCATGATGGAAGCATGGAACAAATCACCAATTGTTGGTGAAAACTTATAACCACTGGTTAATGTAAGGTTAGACTTAGTTCACACTGACACAGAACTCAACCAAGTTATATTGGTTATGCTATGTGCAACAGTGGTGTGGTAAAATCTAAGTTACCCTAACTACACGTGGACCCACATGTATACTTGGGCCCACTTGATTATATAATAACTATACATATGCACCCTATGGGCACATATATCTATCAAGAAAAGCAGCACTCCTTAAGGGAATGTTGTATATGCTAATATTAATATATACTACTCTATAGTAAGTAAGTACCTAGACGCTTGTTCGGAATCATGTCAGTATACAATATTCTGATGTATAGGAGATATACATCAGGATTTCAATGATACATAAAGCCAGGGAGTTACAATTTGGATATCTTAAAAGATTTCGGATGTGTGAAATTTTCATAAATATAAACATATATTCTATATTTTAATAAACTTTAAAAGATGAGATATTTGGTTGAGATGAACATAATTATTTACATGGATATAATAGGAATGTATATATGAATATAATTGGTATTATATAGGGTATTTAGATATACAAATACCAGGTGGGGATTAAAGATAGTTCAAATTATGTTACAAGTATTGTATAAGAAAGAATCAATGATATTTGGATGTTCCCTCAAGGGAGTTGCCACCACTAAATGGGGAAAAAACAATTATTTTTGAGAATTATGCCAAAATATCAAAATATGTTTTAATCTAGTATATTGTGTAAAATTTGAGAATCATGTTGAAATATGAAAATAAGTTTGAATTGAAGTGTATTGTATAAAATTTGAGGAAAATAGGTTGTACATACGTATTTGTTGTATTTCTGAACAAGCGTCCTAGGGTACTTACTCCCTCCCCTTTTTGAATGAGGCATGACCTCATTCACTACTCAATCATACAGCTCCTTATGGAGCTGTTCAGATGAATCAGTGTCCATATGATCATCTTGATCATATGGCTCTGGAAGGGGATGGCTCTCAGTTGTCCCTGACATCATCATAGTATCCTTATCCACTTGGATGGATGAGGAGGAGGCAACTGCTAATGCAGTGTCTTGGTCAAGGTCACAACCTAGCTGAGTGTTAAGGGCTGATACTAGAGGTTCAATGGAGTAACTGGAGTTTGGATGCTAGTGATGAAGGGGAGGGGACTTTACTGTTCCAGTTCAACTGGAGACAGAATGGGGCAATAACTATTGAGTTGGATTGAGTGGACTTGGCTTCAACTTGTGTGTTGTGCCCCCTTGGATTGTCGGTCCAATATTTTGGAGTTTGGAGTATGGAGTTGGATCAAGGATCTGGAGTTTGACTTGTCAAGAAAGTAATAGTCAAGAAGCTAGCAACCAAGAAGTTGATGGGGAAAATCTTAGTTGATATATGAACTACTGTAACAGACAGAGAGTAGCCTGTATAAGTATGTGGAGAATTGAATGATGAAACTAAAAGTGATAAGACAATAAGATAGATATGGAGTACAACACAGAAAGGAGTTTGGAGTTCAGACCCAAGTCCAAACTAATACTAAGCAATATAAAAGAAGAAGGTTTGTTGTAACCCATAAGAAGAAACTACTTATAAGGAGAACAATAATAGAGTTTAGGGTTGACAGAGGTGGAGTTGATGGAGATGGAGTAGAGAGAGAATGGAGATGAAGGAGATGGAGATGGAGATGGAGATACGGAGATCAGACTTGGTGTTACAGGATGTAACAGTATCTCCCTTCTAGATCAAGCCCATGAGATCTTAGTTAGCATCATGGGAAAATTGTCAGTATATACATTTTGAATTGGCGCACAAGGCTGGGCCAATTTATTAAATGCATGTTGCCTCTCTCCTTATCTCTTATCACCATCTGCTATGCCCTCTGCTGAAGAACTTTGCCAGCAACGTGCTGAGTTGGATAAGTCAATCATGGAGGCAGATGCCGCAGAGGAAAAGAAGGCAGAAGAGGAGAAGAGGATCATGAGGGAGGAAGCAGCTCACAAGAGGACTGCTGAGGTGGAGGCTGCAAAGGAAAGGGCCTTGAGGAAGGTAGTCACGAAAGGCAAGGAAGTGGTCAGGGATCTGGATGAGGAGTCCAAACTGGACCTCATATGCAATATGTGCATCAAGTGCAATGACATGTGTGAGTGGCAATGGATTTTAGATTTCATACTGATTATTGTTTTTGTTTTTTAGACTGGAAAATCTTGCTCATGCCTCATGTGCCAGTCAAACCAGCTGAAATGCAAGGTAAAAGGTAGTCCTCCTCCTTGACAGAGATGTGATTGCGAAGAGGGCAGCAGCATGGGGGACCCTTCTCCCAAGTGTTGACAGACTAGGACCACAAGTATGGGTCCTGCCACTGAGGCTGTTCCTCCTGCATTGGTCAAAGCTGTGCAGGATGTTAGTATTAACATAAATTGGTGTCTTAGTTCACACTGTTACACAGAACTTAACCAAGTATATTGGTTGTGCGATGTGCTGTACAGTGTGATTGTTTTCTAAGGTCTGTCTACTATATGTGGACCCACATGTGTACTTGGGTCCACTGGCTTACATAATAACTATACATATGCACTGTATGGGCATATATCTACCAAGAAGACAGCATTCCTTAATGGAATGCTGCATACATTAATTATAATTATATACTATAATAAGTAAGTACCTTGGATACTTACACCCTCCCCTTTTTGAATGAGGCATGATCTCATTCAGTGCTTTTTAATCATACAGCTCCTTATGAAGCTGCTTTGATGAGTCAGTGTCCATATGATTGTCTTGATCATATGGCTCCAGAGGGGGATAGCTCTCGGTTGTCCCCAAAGTTGTTGCGGTATCTTCATCCACTTGAATGGATGAGGAGGATGCAATTGCTACCACAGTATCTCAATCAAGGTCACAATTAAGTTGATTGTGACCTAAATGCTCAGGAAGAGAGCATTTAGCAGCTTTATAAGCTGCTTGGGAGACTCCTTGAGCCTCCTGCTTTCACTTACCAACCCTGGCAGGCTGGTTAAAAGCTGCTCCAGAGGCGATGTGTTTAGCAGACTCCTCTAATATAGCAGCACAATCGGGGGTGATGCCTCCCAATCATCCAAACCAGAGTGCAAGCTCTAGTTCAGTATGTTCTTAGCGATTCCCCCAATCATATGCTCCAGTGATTGAAGCACAAAAGGTGTCACCAATAGTTGGTGAGAACTTTTGGCCACTGGTCAATAATTCCCAGTGGCTGGGATTCTGGAACATAGTCCAGAGGTTCTTCTTGAATGCAGAAGAACCCTTCTTAGGAGTGGTCTTTTGCAGCCACATCTATATATGTCCACATTGGACAAGTTCATGGTGCCATCTGACTCCTGTGTGATGGCTGGGGGCACCCCATGGAGGTTTACTTGCCACCCCTGTATGAAGGCAAGTGTGTCTACTGGCATGGTTGGTAGAGTGACAATAAGACTTGCATTATCAGTGCGAGCCAGGAGAGTCATTCTCTTGATGACTCTGCAGATTGGTACAGTCCATTCTGCAAATGGTGTGACCAATGCCTTTTTATGGAGTGATATGAACTCTGGAGTGCCCATATCGCAGATGTCAAACCAGTCCACCCTGATAGGGGCAGACTTGCCCAGAGGTTGCAGCAGGTGGCCAGTGACCACTCTGGGGGTGTCAGCCACAGTCATGAACCATGGTGCCCATTTGGGGAATGATTTCCCCACATTGGCATGCTTGAGAGCATGCCTGAAATCATCCCAGCATTTGCAATAATTTGCATGCTGGGCTTTTTCCAGCATCTTCAACGCTGTTTTGGAACCCGCAAAATTATGGTGTTGGGGCAAACTAATAGAAGGAAACAGCTAGAATGTTATGGAAAGGGGTAGAATATTCCAAGGCAATCACCTGATCTGAACTAGACACTGATCAGGCAAAAAGAAGGGTATCCACCCTGTTTTCTGCACTGGTTTGCACAGCCATGGATAGCCACATCTCAGGTGATGATCTCCATGGAAAATAGTACCCTGAGAGGCTGTGGTTGTCAAGTTACAGAATATTTATTGATCAGAGACATCTGAGCTTGAATTCAGGCCAAATGCCTGCCAGGGTCCAAAGGTGGAGAGCCGGCTGTGCGAAGGTTTGTGGGTGCCTATGGGTCCACAACTGTAGCACAGCAGAAATAAATCATTCTGGGCCAAGTTCTGCATGGAATATTCCTGAAAAAATATAGAAAAATAGAGAATATTTGAATAGGTCCATTCCAGGTACAAGCACCAAATATATGCTGATATTTAGGAATGGAAAAGCAAAGTATAGCACATTGGTACTGCATAAATAGGATTTGATAGGGAAAAGGTGGTTCCCATACAAACACTGGATCTTTTAAAGTACAGCTGGTGTCACCAGCCATGTATTGTTCCTTTTGAAGCTGATCAATCTCAGCTTTGATTTCAGATAGGGCAAACTCTTTGAGTTTGCCTGGTTGCTTAGCACCCTTGGGGATGCTAGCCAGGAGGGGGCCACGATTATGGTCATATCCCTCTCAAATTGGGTTGGTAGTCATCCCAATGTTGACCCTTGAACCCTCAGGAGATCGTCCTCTTTGGTGAGGTTGAACATTTCCCATGATGATGAAGCCACAGGTTGTGAAGGCATAATGGCAGGCAATGATTTGCCTGCCATAGCACACAATAGTGATGCTACTGGGGCCAAGCACACCGTCATGAGCTTGGTTTTGAACATAGGAGGTGCTCTATCTGCAGCCTCCATCAGTGTTTTTAACTCATCTCTGAGATGAGTTACTTCAGACTTCTCATTGTCAAGAAGTCCTTCAAGTTCTTAGACCTGCATGAACAGGTCCAAGTTATCTTTATACATCTTATCATAGTCTTTATGATAAGGTGTCATGACATCATCTTTGATGTTGCATATAAGTTGTGGCCATGCAACCCTTAATGCTATTTCCACCAAAGTGGTGGAAAGATATAGTTGGCTCCCATTTTGGGCCTCGATTAAGTGCGATACATATGTGTCACACTTGTTACACCTGTGAGGGTGATGGATGACAGCGCTGCTGTGCCATCTGCTGATTTTCCAGGTCATCTCATCTTGATGACCTCTGATTATATCTGCAGCACTCATTGCAGCTGCTGCTGTGGAAGTTTGTTCAACTTCCATTGGATGCTCATCTTGAGCATCCATCATCTCCCTTCTGGGGGGTTGTGGTGGTTCAAAGAAGCACTGCTAGCCTTTTATGGCTGAGCTCAAAAATTCTTTATTGAGAATTTTTCCAGTGACTATGTCACATGGGTGTAACGTGATTAATTATCTCTTACCCCTTTTGTGCTACCATGAGTAGCATGATGGTGAACTCAGTTTTTACTGCTATTGAGCTGCCTGTTGTTATGGCAGCTCTATCCTCATCTAGGAACTACCATTAATCAAGGTAGTTCCTCCTCCTCTCATTGAGCTACCATCATTGATGGTAGCTCCTTGTCATGTCCCACTAGGAGCTACCTTTATTCTTGGTAGCTCCACTTCTCCCTCTTAAGCCCTATTAGATCTTTGGGGCTCTGTCTCTCTGAGAACTACTGTCTATGAGGTAGTTCTTGTGCTTGAGTCACCCCTCAAAGCTCTAAATAATCATCTAGAGCTTCTAGGTCCTTACACAACATGTAAGGTTCCCAGGTGATGTCTCCCAACGTCCATAGAACTTGAAATTCAAGTTCTTTATTGCTTATCCATCAATGAGCGATGATTTCATCAACAAGCCACTCTTGCTCATCATCATTCCCAAAGTCATAAAATGACCTTGCTTCCCATTTCAGGAATCTCATCTCATCATTCAACACATACAGTTGAATGATACAGACATGGAATGTAGGCATAATGTGCCTACTAGTCAGTTCTGGTGGCAGTTCTAGTGTCACTGTCAAAGCTTTATTATGGGCTTCAATTACTTTATAGGACCTGATATACTTGGGCACTAGTTTGCTGGTTCTACCCTTAGACGCTTGTTTGGAATCATGTCAGTATACAATATTCTGATGTATATCTCATATACATCAGAATTTCAATGGTACATAAAGCCAGGGAGTTACAATTTGGATATCTTAAAAGATTTTGGATGTGTGAAATTTTCATAAATATAAACATATATTCTATATTTTAATAAACTTTAAAAGATAAGACATTTGGTTGAGATGAACATAACTGTTTATATGAATATAACAGTAATGTATGTATTAATATAATTGGTATTATATAGGTTATTTAGATGTACAAATACCAGGTGGGTATTAGAGATAGTTCAAATTATGTTACAAGTATTGTATAAGAAAGAATCAATGATATTTGATGTTCCCTCAAGAGAGTTGACACCACTAAATAGGGAAAAAAGAATTATTTTTGAGAATTATGCCAAAATATCAAAATATGTTTTAATCTAGTATATTGTGTAAAATTTGAGAGTCATGTTGAAATATGAAAATAAGTTTGAATTGAAGTGTATTGTGTAAAATTTGAGGAAAATAGATTGTATATACATATTTGATATATTTCTGAACAAGCATCTTAGGTATGTTGGAATGCACTGAAGGTCCCTAGAAAGATTGGTATGGATTGGATTATTCTGTGAGGAGATATGAGTGTTTTGTGTGTTACAATTTCGCTTTTTTACTGAGTTTGTAATTGGCTTATCTAATAACACACATCTTCCCTTTTGAGCTCTACAGGTTATGGGCCCTGGCCTCCAGCTCTAAACAGTTGCTCAAACACACTTATATCATCAAAATCCTCTCATTCCCATCCACCTTTTCCGAACCCTCTCATTCACCATTAAACAACAACTTCAACCTCAATCACACTTCCCTTTTTAACCCACTACATTCTCCCCTTTCCCCTCAGTTTCTCCCAGCAGTCATCTCTTCAGCTTCCAAAGGGTTTCAGGTTCCAGTGGTGAGAAAGGATCCCTCCTCATTGCCTAGTGTTACAAAGCCACACCCCTGGCCTTAGTTTGCCGGTTGACTGAGGCCTCTTGTTAACCTTGGGTGCTGGAGTCTGTGGTCTGCAGACTCATAACAGTTCACCTGATTTGCGGCGAGGTTGTCATAGAGCTCAAAAGCAAAGATGTGTGTTATTAGATAAGCCAAACTACAAACTCAGCAAAAAAGCAAAATTGTAACACATAAAACACTCATATCTCCTCATAGAATAATCCAATCCATACCAATCTTTCTAGGGACCTTCAGTGCATTCCAACACACCCCCTCAATAAACCGTCCCTTCAATCCTACCAATCCCTAATCCATCTCTGAACATCACATGCTTGGCACCCACAAGACTCTTGGTTAGCACATCAGCTACCATCTCATTTGTCAGCACAAACTGGTGTTTCAGCAATCTCCTTTCCACCTTTTCCCTCTATGTGCTTCATCCTGGAGTGGTGTTCAGAGTTCTTGGATACCCCAATGCCAGGTTGGCTGTCACAATAAAGCATGACTGGAGGAAGGTGGTAACCAAGTTCAGTCAGTAACTGTTTCAACCACATGGCTTCACATCCTGCAAAGTCAGCTGACATGTATTCAGCATCAGATGAGGATGTTGCCACTGTGGGTTGCTGTTTGCTGCTCCAGCTCACTGCTGCTCCACCAATGAAGAAGGCATATCCAGTCATTGACCGTCTCCTGTCCTCATCCCCTGCATAGTTGGCATCACAGTAGGCCTGGAGCATTGCCTGGGAGCCAGAGTCTGGAGGTCCATATGTCATCCCCAGTTCAGCAGTCCCTTTGAGATATTTGAGCACATGCTGAACCGCCTTCCAATGACCTAAACCAGGATTTGAGTTGAATTGGCAAAGTTCACCAAACACATATGAAATGTCTGGTCTGGTTCCAATCGCAAGGTAATTCAGGCTCCCAACAGCAGCAAGGTATGGAACACCTCTCATAGCCTCAATGTCCTCCTTTGACTGTGGACAGAGATCCTTGGAGAGATGGCAGCCTGGATCAAGAGGAGTTGACACTGGCTTGCAATTCTCCATGTTGAACTGCTTCAAAACATCCAGTGCATACTTGTGCTGATTAATGTGCAATGTCCTCTTTCTCCTGTCCCTGTGGATTTCCAGACCAACAATGTACCTGGCAGATCCCATGTCCTTTATTTTGAAGTGTTGCAACAGCTCAAGCTTTGCTCTGTCAAGATGGGTGCAACTGTTGCATGCTATAAGCTGATTGTCAACATAGACAGGGATGTAGACTTTGATGGGTCCTTGGATGTAGAGGTAAAGGCAGCTGTCCACCTTGGATCTGGTGAATCCCATGTCATGAAAGGCTTGGTCCAGCTTAGCGTGCCACCTGTTTTCCCCCTTGCCTGGTTCCATAGATGGCCTTGTTTAGTCTCCCAACCTTGTCTCCTTGCCTGTAACCATCTGGAAGCTCCATGTAGACCTCCTCTTCAATATCACTGTTCAAATAGGCAGATTTGAAATCAACTTGGTCCAATTCCAGATCCTCAAGGGCAGCAAGAGTCAGGAGCACTCTGAGCATGTTGAATCTCACAACAATGTTTCCATGAAGTCAATCAATCCCTGCCTTCTGTGTGTATCCTTTTGCAACCACTCTAGATCTGAAATGCTCAATGGATCCATCAGGGTTCTTCTTAAGTTTGAATACCCATTTGGAGCCCACAGCCCTCTTGCCTGCAGGGAGATCCACCACTGTCCAAACATTGTTGTCCATAAGCAACTGATATTCTTCATCACAGGACTCTCTCCACCATAGTGCATCAACTCTAGACATGGCCTCCTGATAAGTGGATGGTTCAGGGAGGTCAGGAGCATTGCTGAGGTTGACAAATTCCTCAAGTGGATGTTGGACGGATGGTATGGCACATTCAGCCTGTTCCACCCCCTCATTCTGGATGTCATCCACCCCCTCAGTTGGATCATCTCTCTCCTGTGACTCAGGTGGAGGATTCCTGTACTGGAAAGCCACCATGGTTGGGGAGGGATGCATATGTGTGCTGAATGCCTTGGAGGAGGGTCAGGTGGTAGAGGTGGAGATGGGGATGGTGGAGGGGATGGTGTTGCAGCATCTGGCAATGGTGGTAAAGAGGGAGTAGCTGGAGGAATAGCTGGAGGGAAAGTAGTGGTCTGGTGAATGGGCACATCATCAGGAAGTTGTACAAGTTGTTGTGGTGGATTGTGCATGGTGGATGTGTGTGAGTGCAGATTCATCAAAAATGACATCCCTGCTGATCAATACCCTCCTTTTAGCTGGATCCCACAGTCGCCATGCCTTAGTCCCATTTTCATATCCAATCATGATGCACTTGGTAGAGTGTGGTTCAAGGTGACACCTTTTGGATTTGGGGACATGAACAAATGCAGTGGAACCAAATACCCTGAAATGTGCAACAGACAGCTTGTGGCCATGCCAGGCTTCATATGGAGTCCCATGGGATAGTGCAGAGGTGGGAGAGCAGTTGTGGAGAAGAGTGAATGCCATTGCTGCTTCTCCCCAGAGAGAAGGACCTAGTTGGGCATCGTGCAACATGGAGATAATGCCTTCTTCCAGAGTCCTGTTGTAGCACTCTGCAACTCCATTCTGCTGTGGTGTTCCTGGTGCAGTCTTTTGCCTGAAGATCCCAGAGGATGTGGTCAGGAAAGAAAATTGGTACAATGAGTACTCTCCTCCTTTATCATCTCTCAGGGTTTTGATCTGTTTGCCAGTCTGATTCTCCACCAGTGCTTTGAACTGCTTGATTGAGTCTAATGCCTGGTCCTTGGTTTTGATCAAGTACAGGCTCACAAAACGAGATTTGTTGTCAATGAATGTGATCCAGTACCTAAATCCTTGTCCAGTGGGCACCTTCAATGGACCATGAACATCAGAATGGATGAGTTGGAGGATTTCCATGGCCCTGAAAGAGGCTTTCTTGGGGAGTGAATCACGGTGTTGTTTACCATGAATGCATGCTTCACAGATTTTGGGGAATGGATTGTCTGATGTGATGTCCATCCCCTCCACCATATTCTGTATGATCAGCTGTTTGACAGCATCAATCCCCAGATGCCCAAAGCAACGATCCCATAGTTGTAGATCCAGTGACTTGGACGCAGCAATGTGTGCAGTGTGTGAGAGCGTGTTGCCATCCAGGTATGCCAGTCTCCCCTTGACTGTCGCAGTACATATCAGTTTACCCAACTTGTAGAATTTGACAACCGCTCCTATGATTTCCACACGAATCTGACGGTGCATGGTCAAGAAGAGGAGTGAGAGGAGGTTGTTTGCAAGTTTGGGAACATAGAGTACATTGCTGAACAGTATAGGTTTCAAGTTTGGATCATTTGGGCAAAACATCACCGTGCCAATCCCTTCAGAGTACACAACACTATTGTCCGCCAATTCAATGGGAGCCCTATGAGGTTTGAGCTCCTTCAACCAATGGCGATTTGGAGTCATATGTAATGAGGCTCCTGAATCAGTGCACCAAAGGGAATTGGTATCAGAGACAAGTGCGTGATGAGGGAGAGGGGAAATGCTTGCAGTGGTGAATGCCGATTGCGACTTCAACAACAGAGGAGGTAGATTCATCTGCCTGTTTTGCCTTCTGCTTCTGCTTCTTCTCCTGCTTAGCTGTCTGCCTGTGCTCCAGATTTGCCTTCTTGGCATTGGCTAGAGCAAAGCAAACATTGGTGTTGTGAGTGGATGCTTGGCAGAAGTTGCACCATTTAGAGGATGTTGAAGCAGGTGGTTGTTGGACAGCATGGCTGATTGAACAGAAAGATGCTGACAGTTGTTCTCCTCTGTGATAAAGGCTTCAATGACCTTGGCCTTGTTAATGTCCTTTTGAAGCAGTAACACAGACATGAAGCTGTCAAACTCTTCAGGAAGGGCTCTAATCAGTGTCATGATCACCAGTTCTTTGCCCTGTCTGGCCAGGGTATATGAGCCATCAGATGGACAAAGATTCTGGCAGAGTTGCATGGCAGAGCTGACATGACCAATCAGTGACTGGAGTGTCTCACCATGAGCCTTCCGTATATTGAAGAGTGCATCATAGGCATTGAAACAAGTGCCTGCCTGCTTCTGAACATGGACCTTGTGCAGAGCCTCCCACATTTTCACCGGATTGTCCTCTAATCCCTGAACATGAACTCGCTGCCCTTGTTCCAAGGTTGAGTCCAGCTGCTACCTCCTGATCCATTTCCCATTTCTCCATGGCTGCAGGTTCAGTGGGGCGCTTTTTCTTGCCATTGACAAGCATCCACAAGCCCTTTGAACATAACCTTGCAGTCATGTTGAATGCCCAGTCATGATAATTTGAATCTGAGAGCATGGGGAACTTAGGAGAGGGAGTGTCATCGGTGGAGGTGGTTTTAGACATGGTTTATAGATATGTGCAGCGAGGGATAGGTATGACTAGATGAATTGGGTGAGATACAAGTATATTTTGGATAAGTGTATACAAGTTCAAATGCAGTTTTTGATGATTGCAGGTGAACAGTTGATAGGATAGGTTTGCGATGTTGTGAGATGGTTAAAGATGGTGCGAACACTATGTAGACAAGATATGGGAGGGGATACACACACAGGAAGTGCAGGAGGGTAAAATTAAGTGCAGAGCACCAAATCCAAGATGTAATAGTCCTAGGGGGGTCCAAAACAGTCCTGAGATGTCCAGGGGGGTCCTAGGGATAGAGACAATGGTCCAAATGGCACCAATCACCTCTCAGCAACTTCAGAGACAGCAGGACTCAGAATGAGATGGCACAACCTTGCTGCAAATCAGGTGAACTGTTATGAGTCTGCAGACCACAGACTCCAGCATCCAAGGTTAACAAGAGGCCTCAGTCGACCGGCGAACTAAGGCCAGGGGTGTGGCTTTGTAACACTAGGCAATGAGGAGGGATCCTTTCTCACCACTGGAACCTGAAACCCTTTGGAAGCTGAAGAGATGACTGCTGGGAGAAACTGAGGGGAAAGGGGAGAATGTAGTGGGTCCAAAAGTGAAATGTGGTTGAGGTTGAAGTTGTTGTTTAATGAGGGATGAGAGGGTTCGGAAAAGGTGGATGGGAATGAGAGGATTTTGATGATATAAGTGTGTTTGGGCAAGTGTTTAGAGCTGGAGGCCAGGGCCCATAACCTGTAGAGCTCAAAAGGGAAGATGTGTGTTATTAGATAAGCCAATTACAAACTCAGCAAAAAAGCGAAATTGTAACACATAAAACACTCATATCTCCTCATAGAATAATCCAATCCATACCAATCTTTTTAGGGACCTTCAGTGCATTCCAACAAAATGCGGGGAGAGTCATTGTGTTCAGTTAGGAGTTGAGAAGAAGTTTTATGCATGGCTGTTTTGGTTTCAGTCTGATCACGGGGGGATATGAGTGCAGCATATTGCTTGTTAGCCCTATTGTACATGATTCAAGAACTGAAAACCGATTTGTCAAGCAGGGCATGCTCTTCACTGCTGACTGGCCTGAAAACCCTGCTTTTCTCTTGTGCTGGGGTGGATGCCTTCTGTGCTGTTTCTTTGGCATCCATTGCAGCTGCAACTGATTCAGAGACTATACTGTCAATGGCTGCTTTTGTCAGATACGTTCTCTGCATGGTTCAGTGCACGCTGGGGAGATATGGCCACACTTGCCACAATTATAGCACATTCAAGTTTCAATATGATGATGGCTGCAGCACCACTAAATGGTGCAGGAGTGGTCGGTGCAGAGATGGCAGGAGTGTTGGGAGCTCAAGATGGAGTAGAGTGAGAGGAGGTGTGGGGAGCCTGTGCCTGTTTCACTTCTACGAGGCAATGGTAGTTGCGGTCAATTTGACAGGCTGCTTCCTTCCAGGCCTTGAGACCTCCTAATGGGAGTACTGGCTGTGCATAGATCTTTTCAAGAATCATTGCAGGGAGCCCTCATGTGTAGGCATCTTCAAGTGCCACATTGTTAAACCCTGTTCTTCCTGCCAGTGTGTCTCAAACCATGTTGTGTATTCATCTGCTGACATGCCAGCTGTCATCTTGAGATCATGTAACCTTGTTTGTGCTGTTCAAGAGCGATCAGGGTCTCCAAAGGCATTCTCCACTTGTCTAATGAACTCTTCAAGAGTGGAGAGCAATGAAGTCCCATCAATGACTGCTTGGGTCTTATTGTAGGCCCATACTTCAGCGGAACCTGCTGTCATGGAAGAGAGGGCATACAGGATCTTGGTCCACTCATCTGGGAAAGATGCAGGCTGGATTGTGATGGCAAGCCTGATGGCACGAATGAACCCATCTGTCTCTGTATGGTCTCCACTAAATTTCTCCAGTTCAGCTGCCTTTATGGGATGAGCAGACAATGATGCAGGAGGAGATGTTGGAGGGGAGATGGTTTGTGCTGCAGCGACAGCAGCAGCTGTGGCAGCCTCAGCTAGGTTGTTCTGGACATTGGCAAACTGGCCCTGGAGGTGCTGGTTCTGGAGTTGCAGCTGTTGGAGCTGCTGCACTTGGCTGTTGAGCAAGGCTCGCAAGAAGGCACCAGTTTCTCCCAGAGTGTCCCAATAGGCCTCAGAAAGTTGATCAATCATGATTGGTGTAGAGGGTAATAAGGAAAAGTGTTTATAAAGTGTGGGGTTGTCTTATGAGCTTGATCTTCTGTGAGGGCTATGCTGAATGACAAGGCCACAACAACAAGATACTCAATAAGTGAGAGCCAAAAAGAGATATGCCAGCTGGTACAGTGGATATCCTCAGTCTATACACTTGTCACTGATAAATACATGGGACTCACCTGGTACAGCGGATTTCCTCAGAGATCAAGCTGAGGAAACTGTGCTGCACCAGGCAAGGTCTTTATACTAGATGACACAAGGAATAGGGGAACCAAGATAGGGGAACAATAGGGGAGAGATAGGAGAGGGTGCACCCTAACAGGCTGTGCTGATAGGGGTGATAAGAAAGGTACTAAAAAATAGAAACTGAGTCATATGAACCCTGACACCCCAGTAGCATCACTATTGCATGCTATGGCAGGCGTATCATTGCCTGCCATTATGCCTCCACAACCTGTGGCTTCATCATCATGGGAAATGATTGATCTCACCAAAGAGGTCAATCTCCTGAGAAAATTGCCTCGGGTTGACCCTTGAGGGTTTGAGGGTCAAGATTGGGATGACACCGACCCAATCTGGGAGGGATATGACCACAATCGTGGTCTGCTCCTGGCTAGCATCCCCAAGGGTGCTAAGTAATCAGGCAAACTCAAAGAGTTTTCCCTATCTGAAATCAAAGCTGAGATTGACCAGCTTCAAAAGGAATATATGGCTGGTGACACCAGCCGTACCTTAAAAGACCCAGCATTGAAGATGCTGGAAGAAGCCCAGCGCACAAATCATTGCAAACACTGGGACGATTTCAGGCATGCTTGAGAGCATGCCAATATGGGGAAATCATTCCCCAAATGGGCACCATGGTTCATGACTGCAGCTGACCCTCCCAGAGCAGTCACTGGCCACCTGCCATGACCTCTGGGCAAGTCTGCCCCTATCAGGGCAGACTGGTTCAACATCTGCAATACAGACACTCTGGAGTTCATATCACTTCATAAAAAGGCATTGGCCATGCTGTTTGCAGAATGGACTGTACCAATGCACAGAGTCATCAAGAGAATGACTCTGCTGGCTTGCGCTGATAACACAAGTCTTATCATCACTCTACCAACCACACCAATAGACACACTTGCCCTCATACAGGGGTGGCAAGTAAACCCCAATGGGGTCCCCCCCAGCCATCTGACAGGAGTTGGATGGTACTATGAACTTGTCTGATGTGGACATCTGGATATGGCTGCAAAAGGTCACTCCCAAGAAGGGTTCTTCTGCGTTCAAGAAGAACCTCTGGACTATGTTCCAGAATCCTGGCCACTGGGAATTATTGACCAGTGGCCAAAAGTTCTCACCAACTCTTGGTGACACCTTTCATGCTTCAGTCACTGGAGCATATGATTGGGGTTGCTCCCATAAAGAACATACTGAATTAGAGCTTGTGCTCTGGTTTGGGCAATTGGGAGGCATCACCCCCAATTGTGCTGCTATATTAGAGGAGTTTGCTAAATGCATTGCCTCTGGAGCAGCTTTTAACCAGCCTGCTAGGGTTGGTAAGCAAGAGCAGGAGACTCAGGGAGTCTCCCAAGCAGCTCATAAAGCTGCTAAACACTCTCTTGCTGAGCGTTTAGGTCATGATCAACTTAATCATGACCTTGATCAGGATGCTGCAGTAGCAATTGCATCCTCCTCATCCATTCAAGTGAATGAGGATACAGCAATGACTTTGGGGATGACCGAGAGCCATCTCTCTCCAGAACTGTATGATCAAGACAATCATATGGACACTGACTCATTGGAGCAGCTTCATAAGGAGCTGTATGACGCTTGTTTGGAATCATGTCAGTATACAATATTCTGATGTATATCTCATATACATCAGAATTTCAATGGTACATAAAGCCAGGGAGTTACAATTTGGATATCTTAAAAGATTTTGGATGTGTGAAATTTTCATAAATATAAACATATATTCTATATTTTAATAAACTTTAAAAGATAAGACATTTGGTTGAGATGAACATAACTGTTTATATGAATATAACAGTAATGTATGTATTAATATAATTGGTATTATATAGGTTATTTAGATGTACAAATACCAGGTGGGTATTAGAGATAGTTCAAATTATGTTACAAGTATTGTATAAGAAAGAATCAATGATATTTGATGTTCCCTCAAGAGAGTTGACACCACTAAATGGGGAAAAAAGAATTATTTTTGAGAATTATGCCAAAATATCAAAATATGTTTTAATCTAGTATATTGTGTAAAATTTGAGAGTCATGTTGAAATATGAAAATAAGTTTTAATCTAAGTGTGTTGTGTAAAATTTGAGGAAAATAGGTTGTATATACATATTTGTTGTATTTCTGAACAAGCATCTATGATTAAAAAGTACTGAATGAGATTGTGCCTCAAAAAGAGGAGGGTGTAAGAACCCAAGGTACTTACTTACTATAGTATATAATTATAATTAATGTATGCAGCATTCCAGTAAGGAATGCTGTCTTCTTGGTAGATATATGCACCCATTGTTAAGGGCTGGGAAACTTGGGGTTCAATGGAATAACCAGAGTTCAGCTGCTAGTGAAGAAGGGGAGGGGACTTTACTGTTCCAGTTCAACTGGAGACAGAATGGGACAATAACTATTGAATTGGATCAGGTGGACTTGGCTTCAACTTGTGTGTTGCGCCCCCTCAGATCATTGGTCCAATATTTCAGAGTTTGGAGTATGGAGTTGGATCAAGGATCCAGAGTTTGACTTGTCAAGAAAGTACTTGTCAAGAAGCTAGCAACCAAGAAGTTGGTTGATGGGGAAAATCTTAGTCGATATATGAACTACTGTAATAGACAGAGAGTAGCCCATATCATTATGTGGAGAATTGAATGATGAGACTAAAAGTGATAAGACAATAAGGCGGATATGGGGTACAACATGGAAAGGAGTTCAGAGTTCAGACCCAAGTCTGAACTATACTAAGCAATATAAAAGAAGAAGGTTTGTTGTAATCCTTAGAAGGAACTACTTATAAGGAGAACAATAATGGAGTTTGGGGTTGATGGAGGTGGAGTTGATGGAGAATGGAGATGAAGGAGATGGAGATGGAGATGGAGATCCAGAGGTGTTATGGGATGTAACACCCATAGGGTGCATATGTATAGTTATTATGTAAGCCAGTAGACCCAAGTACACGTGTGGGTCCACATATAGTAGACAGACCTTAGTAAACAACCACACTGTACAGCACATCGCACAACCAATATACTTGGTTGAGTTCTGTGTAACTGTTATGACTATATTCATTAATGTTCAGATCCCCGTCTGATCCACTCAGATCCCCGCGCATATGAAATCTATACTTCATTTGGAAACCACCATGTCTCCATCTACATGTCCGCTTGTCACTGCCGATTCCGCCCATCCGTCTCCGGTTCCGATTGATGCATCAGCATCACCATAGGAACCTGGACATCTGTCCCCATCAGACTCAGACATACTCATGTAAGACTGTTGGCCTCGGAGACCCATCACTGGAGTAATCATTATTAGATTTCAAAATATGTATCTAAGTTGCCCGACTGGGGACTTCATTCCCAGTTCGAATATCGAATCACACCTAGTTCCTAAGTCCGATCCTAACTCTCTAAGTCGTACTCCGTCTCCGAAATCTCGGACACCGGTATTAGTGAGGGCGCAGCACATAAGCTGAAGCCAAGTCCGTTCCAACCCCCACGACATACCCCAACTCCCTCTCCAACTCCGACCCAACCTCCGACCCAACCTCTGACCCAATCTCCTGTTGGAATGCACTGAAGGTCCCTACAAAGTTTGGTATGGATTGGGTTATTGTGTGAGGAGATATGAGTGTTTTATGTGCTACAATTTCGCTTTTTTGCTGAGTTTGTAGTTTAGCTTATCTAATAACATCCAACTTCACTTTTGAGCTCTACAGGTTATGGGCCCCAGCCTCCAGGCCTAAACAGTTGCTCTAACACTCATATATCATCAAAATCCTCTCAGTTCCATCCACCTTTTCCAACCCTATCATTTCCCATTAAACAACAACTTCAACCACAACTACACTTCACTTTTTTTACCACACTACATCCTCCCCTTCCCCCTCAGCTTCTCCCAGCAGTCATCTCTTCAGCTCCCAAAGGGTTTCAGCTTCCAGTGGTGAGAAAGGATCCCTCCTCATTGCCTAGTGTTACAAAGCCACACCCCTGGCCTTAGTTCGCCGGTTGACTGAGGCCTCTTGTTAACCTTGGGTGCTGGAGTCTGTGGTCTGCAGACTCATAACAGTTCACCTGATTTACGGCGAGGTTGTGCCATCTCATTCTGAGTCCTGTTGTCCCTGAAGTTGCTGGAAGGTGATTGGTGCCATTTGGACCATTTTCCCCATTCCTAGGACGACTCAGGACCCCCCTGGACAACTCAGGATCCCTCTGGACTCCCTAGGACTTTTACCCCACTCGGATTTAGTGCTCTGCACTCATTTTTACTCTCCTGCACTCCCTGTGCCCATACCACCTCCCACACTTTGTGTCCCCAGTCTTTCCGGTGTCTATCACCATCCCACAACTCTGCCAACCTCTCCTATCATCCCTTCACTTGCAGTTATCAATATCTGCATTTGGACTCTTATACACTCAACCAATCTTCATTCATATCTCACCCAAATCATCTAGTCATACCTATCCCTTGCTGCACACACCTCTAGACCATGTCTACAACCACCTCTATGTTGGAATGCACTGAAGGTCCCTGGAAAGTTTGGTATGATATGGATTATTCTGTGAGAAGATATGAGTGTTTTATGTGTTACAATTTCGCTTTTTTGCTGAGTTTGTATTTTGGCTTATCTAATAACATATAACTTCGCTTTTGAGCTCGACACATTGATGTGATGTATCACTGGTTAAGGGAAAAGGTAGAAAGGAGATCATTAAAACTTCAGTTTGTGCCCACAGATGAGATGGTAGCTGATGTGCTAACCAAGGCTCTGGTGCGTGCCAAACATGAGAAATTCAGAGATGGATTGGGTATTTGCAGGATTGAAGGGACGCTTCATTGAGGGGGTGTGTTGGAATGGACTGAAGGTCCCTACAAAGTTTGGTATGGATTGGGTTATTGTGTGAGGAGATATGAGTGTTTTATGTGCAGACAATCATATGGACATGAGCTTGTCTGAACAGCTCCATAAGGAGCTGTATGACTAATTGGTGAATGAGGTCATTCCTCATTCAAAAAGGGGAGGGTGTAAGTACCCTAGGTACTTACTTACTGTATTGGTATATTTGTATATACAGCATTCCTTTTGATAGTTATATGTGTCCATGGGGTGCATATATAGTTATTATATAATCAGTCGACCCAAGTATATGCGTGGGTCCACATGTAGAAAAAGAACTTAGACTTAAAATCCACACTGTACAGCATGTAGCACAACCAATAAAACTTGGTTGAGTTCTGTGTTTGTGTGAACTAAGTCATCAATCTTACACTTCATCCTTGATCCAGGACAGAAGTGTTGAGGCAATGGCGCTAGTAAGCTAGAACGCATGTGACTCACACCAGCTATACAGGTGTGACTGACTCATGTAACACCTCAGTGTTCTTACCAGACACTGAGGTGAGCATCCATTCTCAATTCATTTCGCATTCACTTACAGTAGCATAGTATCTCCATAGGTACTATCCAATATTATTCCACAGTGTTCTTACCAGACACTGAGTATCTCCATAGCCATGTGATTACTTTTACAGGTTATGGGCCCCACCAATAACAACAACAGAGCAAAAGGTTTTGTGGTTCCCAAGCTTGCCTGGGATGGGTCAAACTGGGTCACATGGAAAACCCAGATGCTAGCTACACTCAGGTCAAATAAAGGGGTGATGCGACACCTGAATGGCATGGTTAGAGTGCCAGACCCACTCCCAGCATATGATGATGACACCGTCATCACTGAATCAGATGAGGAAGCCTATGAAAAGGCTGAGAGACATTGGGACAACTATTATCAGTGCGAAGCACTGATAAAGGCGCAGATTTATACAACAATTCCAGATGCACTCTTGATAGAGGTCAGGAAGTTGGCAACTGCGAAGGATCTCTGGAGTGCAGTATGCACCAAACATGAGAACATGTCACTCACAGTCAAAGTGGACATATGCCGCTGCATGTACAAAATGAAGTGTGAAGATGACTCCAATGTACACACACACCTGGAAACATTAATGTGTATGCAGGAACAGCTTGCGGGAATGGAAGCAGATCTTACGGATGATGAACTCATCACTCTAATCCTCAGATCACTCCCAAAATCATATCAGCACAATATCACTATCAGCAAGACATGCTCAGATCAAAATGAAGCCCGAGGCCATTGTCAGAAGCTTGAGGAATTTGATAGGCTGAAAATAGAAGAGTGCCAACTGAAGGCTTCAGAGAGTGCTCTCGCTGCAGCCAAAGGTCGTGGGAAAGGTCATGGAAAAGGTCGTGGAAAAGGAGGCAACTCACAGTCCAAGAAGGCAGACATAGAGTGCTGGAAATGCGGTAAGACGGGTCACATGAAAGCGGATTGCAAAGAAAAGGGGAAGAAAAAGCAGGATGATGACAAAAAGAAGGACTCAGCTAATGTCGCTACTGAGGCTGACAAGTGGGCATTCACAACAATACTCACTGGTCACACAACACCCCAGGAAGCCAGTCTACAAACAGGCTCTGAAATTGATGTATATGACTCCGGAGCAACATCTCACATGTCCCCTGATCGACACTGCTTCACCAAATTCAAGGAAATCCCACCTTACCCTATAGCTGCTGCTGACAAGACAACATTCAATGCTACCGGTGTTGGAGACATGAGAATAGCAATCCCAAACGACAAGCATACTAACTACATAATGGTCAAGGACATACTATACTGTAAAGACCTGGCTTTCACACTGATATCACTCACCAAGTGTGACAGGGCTGGTTTCACAGTCCTACTCCACAACAAACATTGCATGATCCGCGATCAGAAGGGCACCACTGTAACAGGATCCCACTCATCAGAGGTCTATACAGAGTTGATCACAACAGACTCACTGAATCTGCAAACTCAGTGCATAAGGCCCTATCCATAGACGCCTTACACCGCTGGCTGGGTCCATCTCACCACGCTACATAAAGGAGCTGGTAGTGAAAGGTATCATTACCGGTATAGAGGTAGACAAGCAGAGCATACCCACCTTTTGCACCTCATGTGTGAAGGGAAAGGCAACCCGGAAGGCTGTCCCAAAGGTGCGGTCAGGACCACAATCCACCAAGTTTGGTGAGAAGACACACATGGATGTCTGGGGACCTACCACCCCTAGAAGTTATGATGGACATGAGTATTTTATCATGTTCACAGATGACCACACACGCTAGAGCTGCGTGGATGCAATGAAAAAGAAAAGTGATACTCTTACCTGCTACCGGCACTACAAAGTGTGGGCAGAGACGCAGCACAATGCTAAGCTGTGCCGGCTTCAAAGTGATCAAGAGGGAGAATATCTATCTGAGGAATTCAATCAGCATCTGAAGCAAAAAGGCACAATCTGAAGCCTTACCGTGCATGACACACCTGAGCAAAATGGTGTAGCAGAGAGGCTGAACTGCATGCTAATAGAACATGCTTGTGCGATGCACTATGCAGTGGACCTCCCCAAGTTTCTCTGGATGGAATCCATTCAGCATGCAGTCTGGCTCAAGAATCTAACAACAACTTACCAGCTAAATGGCAAAACACTGTTCGAGATGATGTTCAACATGAAGCCCAATCTCACTGACTTACTGGAATGGGGCGCGAAGGTCTGGGTGCTGAAAGAGGACCATGGGAAGCTAGACATGAAGGCAGATGAGGGATGGTGGGTTGGATATAGCAGAGACAGTAAAGCTCACCAAGTTTACTGGCCTGGAAAGCAATGTGTGATGAACAAGTGCAATACCTTGTTTGACGACATGGTAGCCATACCCCCAGGTAATGTGTCAGCCAAAAACAACTGCAGGACCCCCAGGCATGACCAAGCCAATGCTCCTGACCCAAAGGAGGAAGAGGATAACTCACCTGAGGCCCAGGATCGCGAGGAGCAAAAACAACCCACCCTGCAGCCTCCCCAAACACCACATGTCAACCTGCTTGCAGGTTTTGAACCACCCAACCCTGCAAGTGAACCCCAGCTAAGAAAACCATCAGCATATGTGCATGACATTGTGCGAGGGCAGGGAATGAGCACCGGCCACAATAACACACCTATATACCCAAGGGGCATGCAAATTCCCCCCAATACCCAGATCCCCTCGCCAGCACCACTGCATCGGTAACTCACCAGGCACTTGCTCTTCTCACCCTCGCTGACCCAGAGGATGGAGATGTTGAGCTTGAAGGGGAGTCGCCATCGCAGTTGGAGTTTGCAATGGTAGGCGCCAGAACTGCAGGAGCCAACCCTGAAACAGTCGCAGAGGCTAGAAAACTCGATGATTGGCCCACCTGGGACGTGTCAATCTGAAAGGAGCTTGACCAGCATGAGAAAATGGGCACCTGGATCCTAGTGGAACCACCCCCAGATGCCAACATCATTGGTAGATACCTCATACTGCACTACAAGCGCAATGCAACCGGCGGGATAGCAAGCCGTCAGTCTCATTTCATGGTGCAGGGATTCTCACAGGCAGAAGGGATTGATTATAATGAGACCTTCGCACCAACAGCGAAGCTATCAGCAATCCAGATTATTGCTGCACTTGCAGTCAGGAACAACTGGGAGCTTGAACAAATGGATGTAGATGGTGTTTACCTCAATGCACCCCTCAAGGAAACTATATATATGCAACAAGCCAAGGGCTACAAGAAACCTGGCAAAGAGAACTATGTGTGTCTGCTGAAGCATGCTATCTATGGTCTGAGACAAGCTGGACGTGAATGGTACAAGCTTCTCTGTCAGATCATGAGTAGACTCAACTTCAAGCAATGCCACGTCAAACATGCAGTATTCTATAAACATGAAGGAGCTGACTCACTATTCATTGCTGCCAATGTAGATGACATGACTATAGCTGGAAATTTGTGAGATGCAATCCACAGGTTCAGCAGGGACTAAGACGCTTATTCAGAAATACAACAAATACGTATATACAACCTATTTTCCTCAAATTTTATACAATACACTTCAATTCAAACTTATTTTCATATTTCAACATGATTCTCAAATTTTACACAATATACTAGATTAAAACATATTTTGATATTTTGGCATAATTCTCAAAAATAATTCTTTTTTTCCTGATTTAGTGGTGGCAACTCTCTTGAAGGAACATCCAAATATCATTGATTCTTTCTTATACAATACTTGTAACATAATTTGAACTATCTTTAATCCCCACCTGGTATTTGTATATCTAAATACCCTATATAATACCAATTATATTCATATATACATTCCTATTATGTACATGTAAATGATTATGTTCATCTCAACCAAATGTCTTATCTTTAAAAGTTTATTAAAATATAGAATATATGTTTATATTTATGAAAATTTCACACATCCGAAATCTTTTAAGATATCCAAATTGTAACTCCCTGGCTTTATGTATCATTGAAATCCTGATGTATATCTCCTATACATCAGAATATTGTATACTGACATGATTCCGAACAAGCGTCTAAGCTGTGAGGTCAAGATCAAGGACCTCAGTGATCTACACTGGATGCTAGGCATCGAGGTGAAGAGAGACAGAAAGGCACACACAATATCCTTCTCACAGCATGCTTACATCTCAAAGATCTTGGAGCAATTTGGTTTGCAGGATGCAAACCCACTGTCCACTCCACTAGACCCACACCACAAGCTTAGCCTTGCACAGTGCCCCGACAACCCTCACCAGTATGAAGCCATGAGAAACATACCCTACCATGAAGCCATTGGATCTCTCATGTACACAGTGCTTGGCACAAGACCCAACATCATGTTCACAGTCACCTTCCTCTCACAGTTCATGCAGAATCTAGGATGTGCTCACTGGGAGGAAGTGAAGCATGTTTTCCACTACCTGAAGGGTACTGCAGACTGGAAGCTCATAATAGGAGCTGGAGGTCACTGGAACTGGGCTGTCAATGGAAAGCAGGATCGGATTGGCCTCAAAGGTTTCTCAGATGCAGACGGTGCCTCACAGTACCACCGCTACTCGATCTCAGGCTACATATTCACTATTGATGGAGGGGCCATCTCATGGAGCTCAAAGAAACAATCCATCATTGCACTATCTATGACAGAGGCTGAGTACATAGCCGCCACACACACAGTAAAGGAGGCCCTCTGGATATGCATGATTCTCACTGAAATTGCCTGACCTCTCACACAGCCAATCCCATTCTACTGCGACAATCAGTCAGCCATATCTGTCTCAAAGAACAACTGCTTCCACACACGCATGAAGCATATAGATATATGCTACCATTTCATCTGGGACATAGCCGAATGCAATCTTATTGCCATCCATTACTGCCCTAGTTCAGACATGCCAGCTGACATGCGCATGAAGGCATTGCCAGCCCCGCAGCTGATGCACCTATGTCACTCTGTTGGGCTGCGTTCAGCTTAAGGGGGAGTGTTGAGGCAATGGTGCTAGTAAACTAGAATGCATGTGACTCACACCAGCTATACAGACGTGACTGACTCATGTAACACCTCAGTGTTCTTACCAGACACTGAGGTGAGCATCTGTTCTCAATTCATTTCGCATTCACTTACAGTAGCATAGTATCTCCATAGGTACTATCCAATATTATTCCACAGTGTTCTTACCAGACACTGAGTATCTCCATAGCCACATGATTACTTTTACAAGAAGGCCATTGTATAATTGGTGTCAGAGTGCTATGCTTTTCCATTGGACGTGAGCAGCTAGTCAATTAAACTCAACTAGGTACTCAGTGAACCTCTGGTTGTTGTGCATTTGGAGATTCTTGAGTTCAGCCTTGGCTTCAGCCTCTGGGTCATGAGGTCTGAAGTTGGTCTTCATGTCAGACACAAACTTGGAGTAGTCATCTAGCCATGAGGCTTTGGAATCAGAGGTCAGGGTGGGTTCAAACCAATCAAGTGCAGTTCCCTTTAAATAAGATAGAGCATAAGTAACTTTAGCACCAGAGAATGCATCAGGATGGTCACAGAAATTGAGGGTGCATTGTATAAGGAAGGGCTGGAATTTGTGAGAATCAGATCTATCAAAAGTATCTGGTTCTCAGACCTTGGTCTGAGTAGACAGGACCTCTTTGGAGATGATATAGAGTTAGCCAACATACTGAGGGCTTCTGCAAGGTTAGGGACAGGGATGGATGAGGGATTGGTGGGAGGAGTGCCTTCCTGAAGTTTGGCTTTATGCTCCTGATCAGAGGCTGGTGCTTCTATAGGGACTTGATGGTGGTGGGTTGTACTCCTGCTCAGATAGAGGTTTGGGTGCTTTAGGGGGCATGACAATCAAGGGTAGTAGTTTATATATATTGTTAAGTGGCTGGAAATGGAGTTCAAGGAGGTAACTGGAGTTTGGATACTAGAGATATATGGGACTTTACTGTTCCAGTTCAACTGGAGACAGAGATGTGCAATAACTATTGAGTCAGATTAAGTGGACTTGGCTTCAACTTGTGTTGCACCCCTCAGATCATTGGTCCAATATTTGAGAGTTCAGAGGTATGGAGTTGGATCAAGGATCCGGAGTTTGACTTGTCAAGAAAGTACTTGTCAAGAAGCTAGCAACCAAGAGGATGATGGGGTCAAACTTAGTTGATATACAAACTACTGTAACATACAGAAAATAGCCCATATAAGTATACAAAGAATTGAATGAGAAACTGAAATGGGAGGACAATAGGGCAGATATGGGATATAATATGGAAAGGAGTTTGGAGTTTGGTCTCAAGTCCAACCTATAACTCATCAATATGAAAAATGGAGGTTATTGTAACCCATAACCAGGAAACTACTTATCAAGAGGACAATAGATAGAGTTTGGTTGTTGGAGATGGAGTTGGTGGACATGGAGTAGGAGGAGGTGGAGATGGAGCCTGGAGATTGGACTCAGTGTTACAGGATGTGACATAAGAAAAAGGTGTAAAAGATTCAGAGATTCTGGTCATGGGATGGGGATAGATAGGATCATTTTCAAATTTATTTTGTGAGCCCTCTCTTCATTCTATGGGAGTGGCTTCTACTCAATATGAGAGATGCTATGACAATTGACATTTGTTATAAATCCCAAGTCAAACAGATAAAATATCCTTTTCTCTGTAAAATGTTTCTTCCTTATGACATCATGTATTGCAATTCTTTGTATCATTTATTTTCTCATATGTTTTGTTCTTACTAACAATCTGTTTTTCATGTGATTGTTAAATTGTATATTATGGCTATAGCTAGGTATCAAAATGGTATTGTATGCCATTAGCAGAGGCTACCTTCTGGATTAGTCTGAAGAAGATTGGCCCAACCATAGGTATACCAGTGCACTGGTACTCAAACCAAAGCCAGGGCTCCACAAGGACAGGTTATCTGCATCAAGGGATAACTGAGTGAACTTATCTGTAAGTTGGTGTCTTAGTTTACACTGTTACACAGAACTCAACCAAGTGTATTGGTTGTGCGATGTGTTGTACAGTGTGGTAGTTTACTAAGTTCTGTCTACTATATGTGGACCCACACGTGTACTTGGGTCCACTGGCTTACATAATAACTATACATATGCACCCTATGGGCCCATATATCTATCAAGAAGGCAGCATTCCTTAATGGAATGCTGCATACATTAATTATAACTATATAATTATATACTATGACACTTGTTCAGAAATACAACAAATATGTATATACAACCTATTTTCCTCAAATTTTACACAATACACTTCAATTCAAACTTATTTTCATATTTCAACATGATTCTCAAATTTTACACAATATACTAGATTAAAACATATTTTGATATTTTAGCATAATTCTCAAAAATAATTCTTTTTTCCCCATTGTGGTGGCAACTCTCTTGAGGGAACATCCAAATATCATTGATTCTTTCTTATATAATACTTGTAACATAATTTGAACTATCTTTAATCCCCACCTGGTATTTGTATATCTAAATACCCTATATAATACCAATTATATTAATACATACATTCCTATTATATCCATGTAAATGATTATGTTCATCTCAACCAAATATCTTATCTTTTAAAGTTTATTAAAATATAGAATATATGTTTATATTCATGAAAATTTCACACATCCAAAATCTTTTAAGATATTCAAATTGTAACTCCCTGGCTTTATATATCATTGAGATTCTGATGTATATCTCATATACATCAGAATATTGTATACTGACATGATTCTAAACAAGCGTCTATAGTAAGTAAGTACCTTGGGTACTTACATTATCAGATATGTCAGATGAGCTTATTATACTTCTGGAGTTGTTATCCCTGGTCTCCTCCTTCTGCTTGCCTTTCCCCTTGTAGTCCACATCTGGTGTTTTCATCACCACCACCACTGCTGCCACTGCTTCCAGGTTTCCCAGGTGGGATGTGCCTGGTCCCTCTGATCTTCTGATTACCAGCAGATGCAGCAAACTCAACAATTTCTCCAGCTTATATGACTGCACCATAGGAGGTACAGTGTTAGTGCCCAGAGATATACCCAACACGTCATTACCCAGAACTCCTGGAACAGAAGGGTTGATTATATTCATCCCTTCCAAGTTGCAAATAAAACAACTTGTGCTATCTTCTGTTGTTCCTAGAATAACTCCTAAATGACCTTAATGACCTCCAATATTTTTGCATATCCCATTGGGATATTGCAACATCTATTGCTATCTCAAATTACAAAGGATTTGGACCATGAGATCCATTTCTACTGCACATACACTTGCATAAAGTGTCATTGTCCTCCATTGCTGCTTAGATATTCCATAGCAGGCACAATCCTTAACTGATTTCCTTGATATTCAGTCATAGTATTCTACTCAAAACATCAGTTGACTGCACATACATCCCCTGCCACAGCCTAGTTCCATCTCTATTCAAAATCTACCTTGTCACACACCTCCTACACACACATACATTTAACCTCCTTACTCTCACCTATCTCCCTCTACTTTTCTTAACAATTTACACTGTTATGGGGAATCAACTCCAATGGGCTTCACAAACACTTGACACAGAGTGCACCACATGGCACCCCATCCTTGCTCTCAATGTCATCTGTGGATTGCATAGCTTGTTTCACTCTATGGTTCACTCTCCATCATCCAGCTCAGCTCCACCCTCCATCTTGATGATAAGGGGCCAAAGGCATTTGCAAAGCAATAGCAGCTGATCATGGGTGATGGCAATACCCATCAGTTTTTTCAAGGTTATACAGAAGGCCCAAAGGATAGACTGCCAGGGCCCTACCTCTTGCCTGTTGTTTTATGAGCACTGGGGAACATCCTGCCAATTTGATTGATTACTAATGAGAACATGAGGCCATAGGTTTCATATTGCAACTGAAGGTCATGTGATTTTGGGTCATGGCATGCCAGTCCTCTGGGACAAGCACCTGCTGTGGATTGCACATCTTGTTGCCTGCCCACCACACCTTTTTTGCTTCTTGTTGCCTCAGGACCAGTTTTACTTTAAGGAGGGTTTTTCTTATGTGTTGATGAGCAAAATTGTGTTTGGTATGTGTTATCTATTTTGTTTATGGTCACTCAGCATTGTTTTTACTGGTTATGATGTTTTTTTACAATCAGTGGGCAATATGCCCTATAACATGAGTGAGGATACCCTCATTGACATTTTCAAAAATGTTGGTCAGGTGGTGGGGTTTAAGTTCAATTCTGGGCAAAGTTCTGCATGGAAAATCCCCCCAAAAAAAATAGGGAAAGATAGAGAATATTTGAATAAGTCCACTCCAGGTAAAATCACTGTGTATATGCAGATATTCAGGAATGAAAAAGTGAAATAAAGCACATTGGTGCTGTATAAATAGAAATTGATAGAGAAAAGGTGGTTCCTATACAGCTGTGGCTTGTCAACTGATAGAGCTGTCTGAGCATGTGAAGGAAGTGACTGCAGCACTCCAGGGCAATGAGGCTCATTTTGGTGAGCTGACAGGAGGTATATGCACTTCTAAGCTAATAAGGACTATTATTTAGTTCAAAGGTATTTCAAATGTCCTATTGAATGTACTTATATTTCACATTTTTATGTATTTGAGCCCACAAGTATACACAATGGGTTGGTTGCTGATTGATATGACATGTCACCTCAAAGAGCACTTGTGTGTGAGTGAACAATGTGCATATTACACAAGCAGTGAAGAACTTCAGCCAAAAGGAGCCACAGAAGGTTCTGACACATTCCTGGACCTTTCACAAAGTTCTCTACAAGGTTTTCTGGCCTTCTCTTTCCTTCCAGAAGCTTCCCTAAGTGTCAGAAATGTTCCCTAATTAGTTATATAAGCTAGATACCCAGGTACATAAAAAGGGCTGCAATAGCAGTGCAATAAATAAATTCTTTTTATCACACACATACAGCAGTGTTTACTCAAGCATGCATTGAGTAATCATCACATAAGCAGCATGCTTCTCTTAAGTTATACTAGCAGAGTACCCCTTCCTTTGAAAGGACCCAAGTAGGTGGACATCACATCTTATATGCATGCATTAGAAATGCTTTTATGCATGGTATAGAAAATGCTTTTACATGTGGGTTAGAAAATGCTTTTATGTGCAGGTTAGGAAATGCTTTTATGTGTGGGTTAGGAAATGCTTTTACATGTGGATTAGAAATGCACATATGCACACATCATATATGGATGGGTTCAAGTGGTCACTGCATCTGGTGTGTTTGAGTGGTGATGAGCCAGGACACATTGAGGATGTATATCAAGCCACCTTGACAGTTGAACTCCACCAGTGTCTGTTGTATCAAACCTTTATTAGCACTGCAACTCCCTCTCAGCCTCATTCTCTATTTCTAGCCATTGTCACTTGTGTTTCATTGCCATCATCATTGTCAGCCTTCTATTCATACCAATCCTTTCATCATCATTCACATGGCTTCCAATTTTATTCCTCTCTCCAACATCTCTTTTAATAATATGTCACACTGGTCTCTGGACATGGAGGACTATCAAAAATATGCCAAGCTCCATGGGCATGTAAAGCCTCCTCTACATGCCAAAATACTTCCAAAACTCTTTCAACATCCAAGATCCCCATCATGTCTCTCTTATGCCATTGGTGATCCCATATTCTTCCATGATTCTGTCAAACCATATACATTCCTTGGCATTTTGCCTCTATATTGTAACACAGATAAAAGAGTGGAATGTGAGGTAGGGTTTCAGTTACTATCCCCAACCTATCCTCCCACTTCAATCCAACTCAGGTTACATCATGTCAGGCAAAGGGACTGAATACCCTTAAAATGGAATACCATATAGAGACAGATCACCAAGACAATAAGGAGTATTTGTTGTGGTTGCTGACTGAAGTCCTCATGTGGCTCAGGGTCAACTTACCTTTGGAACCATAGGGAAGATGGTATTGTTGGATGTTTCTATTGTTCTTTTATATGACTCACCCCTGTTTCATCTTTTAATTCATTCATACACACTTTACTCATCCTTGTTCTATTTTTGGTTCTTTTATTACTCATTGTCTCCTATTCTTACAAAGATTATCCCTATCTATTGCTTCATTTCTCCAAGATTTCCCCATTAGTAGTTCAACTTCACATGCTTCATCAGCTGGCTTGATCAGCATTTCTTGCATCGTATTGCATCATTTGCTCCTCATATTGTGTTGTTGTGCCCTGGGGATTTGGATATAAAAGGGTGCTAGTTTTCACCTTTGGAATCAATCAAGAAGTTTTCAGCCAATGCTCTAAAGTCAAAGTCCACACTCTAAGTCTACACTCTATGCTCTACATCCCAATCCATCAGCTCTACACTGAGGTAAAGCATCTTGGTTCAACGATCAGATTTCCCTCCCCCACCAAGAGGTCATTTCTCCTGAAACCAGCTTTCGCATACCTCCCAACTGTGTTCCACATCATCTTCCAGTCACAGAGTACAATCAACCATCTTGCCAGAAAGTCCCAGAGCATGATCTATCATCTTGACCATCCCTCTTGCTCACCCTCATCTTCCAGTCACAGAGCACTATAACTCATCTCAACAGTGCCCTTTTAATCACCCTCACCAGACAGTGTACTATTACACTTACCGATTACCCAGTACTACCCCTTGGCCTGACAATTCTTTGGTGTGCTGAACAACTGCATTACACACCATGTGTTTGCTAGGACCGTTGCGTGCAGGCTTATAGGATCTATTCCATAAGCGAACCAACACTGAGATAATGGCAACTTCAGGAGTCTGCACCTGTATTGGTATGCTCAGACTCCCCAGTTGACTAGTCGCCCCCACCCCAGTCACCTCCTCCTCTACTTCCATGGTGGCCTCTAACTCGTGTGCCTGTTCCTCCACTTCCTTCAGCCTTGCAGCCTCCATTGCAGCCACAAGTTCCTTGACCTTGCATGCTCACTCTGCTTTTGCCTCTTCCTCCCTCTGCCTCCACTTCACTTCCTTCTCCTCCTTCCGTCTCCATTCTGCCTCCTCCTCCTCCTTCCGTCTCTATTCTGCCTCCTCCTCCTCCTTCCGTCTCTGTTCCTCTGCCTCCTCCTCCTTCCATCAGGCCAGGAGCAACTGCTCAAGCTTGGCCACACTCATATTTGCAAAGGGATTCAACATAGTTGAGGATAAGACCTCAACATGCCCCTTCTTTTATATGTCTCCAGATCCCCAGTATAACTCTGACTGCACCCAACCATCTCACCTATTCAATCCATGGACATGAGGCCTCAAGGGCTCAGCCTTAATGGAGAGATACTGTTATGACTATATTCATTAATGCCCAGATCCCTGTCTGATCCACCTAGATCCCTGCATGCATGAAATCTATACTCCATTTGGAAACCATCACATCTCCATTAGTCTGTCTGATCATCATTGTTGACCTCACTCATCCACCTCTAGTTCCAATTGATGCATCAGCATCACCATAGGAACTCAGACATCTGTCCCCATTGGACTCAGACATATTCACATAAGGCTGCCGGCCTTGAAGACCCATCACTGGAGTAACTATCATTAGATTTCAAATATTTAAGTTGTATGACTGGGGACTTCATTCCCCAGTTTGAATATCAAATCACACCTAGCTCCTAAGTCTGATCTGAACCATCTAAGTTGTACTCTGTCTCCAAAATCTTGGACACAGGTATTAGTGAGGGCACAGCACATAAGCTGAAGCCAAGTCCGTTCCAACCCCCACAACGCATCCTGATCCCCACTCCAACTCCAACCCCCAACTCCAATCCAGGCTCCAACCCCCAATCGGACCTAGTGTGTAACAATAAGCCTGCGTGCAATGGCCCTATCAAATAGACAGTGTTTAATGCAGTCGTTCAGCATGCCAAAGAATTGTCAGGCCAAGTGTGTTTTGGAACCCGCAAAATTATGGTGTTAGGGCAAACTCTAAATCACCACAATTCCGTGAATGAACAGCTGAGAAGAATATCAAACCCTGCTGCAGCACAACTCCAGAAACGATTTAACGTTTGTACTTTGGTTACAATCCTTTGTATTGGTCAATGCAGACTATACGCAGAAAGGTAATACGTTTCTTAGCAGCAAGAAATGAATAAGACTTCCAGAGTCTAGAGTTCACGGACGCTTAGGGGTCCAGATATTCCAAAAAGAGGGGAATGCACTTAGAGGCTAAAGGAAGTAGGTGAATGAATCCAACCGTCCAACCAGTGGCACTCAGAAGCGGGTAACAGCGATGTGTGAAGTAGTCTAGCAACTGCTTCACACGAGTTCAAGCTTCTAATGCTCTGCAAAGGCAGTACACACTAGTTACTTAAACAAGAGCACTAATGGCAGGACTATCGACAGACAATCTCACCCTGTAGATTCGTAGTCACGTGAGGCAGATACTACACTCACGCCCAAAGCAGGAATATCACTACTTCGAGTGCAATCAAGTACAGTTACACAACTGTAAAAGATCCTTGAACTGGTAATCAACAGTTACTGAGATAGAGGATGACACTGTATGTCACTCTAGTCACACTGGTGTGCAGAAGATGGGTAGAATATGTTGATATGTTCTTCTTTCAGAGGCAGAATGGCCTCCTTATATATTGTATTTACAGGGGCTGACTAATGCTTCTGGAATATTCTACCTATTAATAGATGGAAACTACTGGAAGGTTGTGGAAGGTAGAAGAAAGGGGTAGAATATTCCAAGCCAATCACAGGATCTGATCACAGTACTAACACTGATCAGGAGCTGAATAATGGTTCTGGAAAGTTCTATCTAATAATAGAGGGAAACAGCTAGAATGTTATGGAAAGGGGTAGAATATTCCAAGGCAATCACCTGATTTGATCACCCATCAGCTGATCTGATCCCTGAGCTAGGCACTGATCAGGCAAAAAGAAGGGTGTCCACCCTGTTTTCTGCACTGGTTTGGACAGCCATGGATAGCCACATCTCAGGTGATGATCTCCACAGAAAATAGTGCCCTGAGAGGCTGTGGTTGTTAAGTTACAGAATATTTATTGATCAGAGACATCTGAGCTTGAATTCAGGCCAAATGCCTGGTCCAAAAGGGGAGAGCCGGCTGTGCGAAGGTTTGTGGGCGCCTATGGGTCCACAACTGTAGCACAGCAGAAATAAATGATTCTGAGCTGAGTTCTGCATGGAATATTCCTGAAAAAATATAGAAAAATAGAGAATATTTGAATAAGTCCATTCCAGGTACAAGCATCAAATATATGCTGATATTTAGGAATGGAAAAGCAAAGAATAGCACATTGGTGCTGCATAAATGGAATTTGATAGGGAAAAGGTGGTTCCCATACAAAGTGGTAGTGTTGGTTAATCAGCAAGTGTAATAGTACACTGTGTCTGGTGAGGATGATGGTGAGTGAAAAGGGCACTGTCAAGACAATTTATAGTGCTCTGTGACTGGAGGACAATGGTGAGTAAAAAGGGGACTGTCGAGATGGATTGTGCTCTGTGACTGGAGGACAATGGGGAACATGGATGGGAGGTGTGTGAAGAGTGGTTTCAAGAAACATGACCTCTTGGTGGGGGAGGGAAATCTGATCGTTGAACCAAGATGCTTTACCTCAGTGTAGAGCTGATGGATTGGGATGTAGAGCATAGAGTGTAGACTTAGACGCTTGTTCGGAATCATGTCAGTATACAATATTCTGATGTATATGAGATATACATCAGAATTTCAATGATACATAAAGCCAGGGAGTTACAATTTGGATATTTTAAAAGATTTCAGATGTGTGAAATTTTCATAAATATAAACATATATTCTATATTTTAATAAACTTTAAAAGATAAGATATTTGGTTGAGATGAACATAATCATTTACATGGATATAATAGGAATGTATGTATTAATATAATTGGTATTATATAGGGTATTTAGATATACAAATACAAGGTGGGGATTAAAGATAGTTCAAATTATGTTACAAGTATTGTATAAGAAAGAATCAATGATATTTGGATGTTCCCTCAAGAGAGTTGCCACCACTAAATGGGGAAAAAACAGTTATTTTTGAGAATTATGCCAAAATATCACAATATGTTTTAATCTAGTATATTGTGTAAAATTTGAGAATCACATTGAAATATGAAAATAAGTTTTAATCTAAGTGTGTTGTGTAAAATTTGAGGAAAATAGGTTGTATATACGTATTTGTTGTATTTCTGAACAAGCATCTTAGAGTGTGACTTTAGAGCATTGGCTGAAAACTTCTTGATTGATTCCAAAGGTGAAAACTAGCACCCTTTTATATCCAAATCCCAGGGCACAATAACACAATATGAGGAGCAAATGATGCAATACAATGCAAGAAATGCTGATCAAGCCAGCTGATGAAGTATGTGAAGTTGAACTACTAATGGGGAAATCTTGGAGAAATGAAGCAATAGATAGGGATAATCTTTGTAAGAATAGGAGACAATGAGTAATAAAAGAACCAAAAATAGAACAAGGATGAGTAAAGTGTGTATGAATGAATTAAAAGATGAAACAGGGGTGAGTCATATAAAAGAACAATAGAAACATCCAACAATACCATCTTCCCTATGGTTCCAAAGGTAAGTTGACCCTGAGCCACATGAGGACTTCAGTCAGCAACCACAACAAATACTCCTTATTGTCTTGGTGATCTGTCTCTATATGGTATTCTATTTTAAGGATATTCAGTCCCTTTGCCTGACATGATGTAACCTGAGTTGGATTGAAGTGGGAGGATAGGTTGGGGATGGCAACTGAAACTCTACATCACATTTGACTCTTTAAGCCATGTTATGATATAGATGAAATACTGAGGAATGTATATGGTTCAATGGAATTGTGAAAGAATATGGGATCGCCAATGGCATAAGAGAGACATAGTGGGGATCTTGGATGTTGAAAGAGTTTTGGAAGTATTTAGCATGTGGAGGTGACTTAACATGCCCATGGAGCTCAGTGTATTTTTGATAGTCCTCCATGAGCAGAGACCAGTGTGATGTATTATTAGAAGAGATGTTGGTGAGAGGAATAGAATTGGAAGCCATGTGAATGATGATGAAAGGATCGGTGTGAATAGAAGGTTGAAAATGATTGATGGCGATGAAACACAAGTGAGGATTGATGGCTAGAAATAGAGACTGAGGTGGAGAGGGAGTTGCAGCACTATCTAAAAGTTTGATACAAAAGACGCTGGCAGAGTTTGACTGTCAAAGTGGTTTGATATATGTCCTCAATGCGTCCTAGCTTGTCATCAGTCACATGGACAGAGTTGACCCATCTGACACCTGCCCCACCTGTAGACTCGCCGGTGTGTTGGTGACCACAGCCATTGTTTGTGGTGGGTGCAGAAGATGATGCAGCGGAGGTGGAGAAGGTGGAAGTGGAGGTGGACTCTGATGCAGACATGGAGCTCAACACGAATGTGGAACCCAAGGTGGGTGTGGATGTTGGGACGGATACAGGGCCTGACCCAACCTTGAATTGTTATGAGGAGATGGCCTGGGTAGCCACAGTTGAAGCTTGCAAATGGGCAGAGCTATATGCCACTACCACCAAGAAGAACCTTGAGGGTGCAGTCTTCTCGTTGAAGGCGTACCCAAGCACTGATATGGAGAAGCAGGAGGTGGATTGGAGGATCATATGGCATAAGGCAGAGGATCACTTGTTAGTGGCTTGTAAAAAGGAGTTCATGTCACTAGGTCAGCAATTGAGCTTCATAAGCGCAAGATGGAGAAGGCTGCAGCAGAGCAGCAGGACAAGGAGGAGGAGAGGGAAAACTTGGAGGCCACATCGAAAAGGAGTGGACCCCCCAAGGCTCTGGCTCTGACAGAGCTGTTTGGCAGACCCAGCATAATATGCGCTCCAGTCCTTTTCATTCAAAAAAAAAACGGATCCCTCCGACTTTGTGTCAATTTCAGGGGTCTCAATAAAATCACCAAAAAAGATTGTTATCCACTTCCTTGTATCTCTGATCTCCTTGACAGTCCTAGAAAGGCTTGATTCTTCACCAAAATCAATCTCCAGCATGCTTACCATCTGGTCCGGATTCACGAAGGTGACGAATGGAAGACTGCATTTCACACTCACTACGGCACATTCAAGTGGTGCATTATGCCCTTTGGACTTACCAATGCTCCAGCAGCATTCCAGCATCTTATGAATGACATCTTCTCTGACCTCCTGGATATATGCATCCTCATGTACTTGGATGATATCCTGATATACTCTGACAACTCCAAAGAACACAGCAACCATGTCCATGAAGTCCTTCTCTGACTCCAGAAGCACAAGCTGTATGCTTGAGCCGACAAATGTTCTTTCCATGAGAGCATGGTCGAGTACCTCGGATTTGCCAATTTCTATAGGCGTTTCATATTCAACTACTCCGATCTCACAGTTCCACTGACCCGTTTAACTCGTAAAGGAACTCCATGGGAGTTCTTGGACTCCTGTCGGACATCCTTCAAAACATTAAAGAGAGCTTTCATCACAGCTCCGGTCTTATCACAATGGAATCCTGGATCCCCGATCATTGTAGAAACTGATGCCTCCAACTATGCACTTGCAGTGGAACTCAACTATGATGTCCATGATAAAGAACTACTCGCAATCTTTGAAGCTTTCAAGTCCTGGTGACATTACCTCGAAGGATCTCCAACTCCAGTCAATGTCATTACAGACCACAAGAACCTCAAATACTTTTCAACTACCAAACTCCTTACATGGCAGCAAGCCTGCTGGTCTGAATACCTTTCCCAGTTCAATCTGGTAATCTATTTCCGTCCCGGCAAACTCAGTACAAAACCAGACTCATTAACTAGATGATAGGACGTCTACCCTAAAGAGGGAGGAAATAATTATACAGCAGTAAATCCGCATAATTTTAGGCCCGTGTTCACTAATGAACAGTTAACTGCATCCCTCCAAGCCACGACATTCTACTCCCCAGTCCTCCAAGCAGCCATCACTATGGACGTTGACACACTCCACTCCAATATCCGATCCACACTCCGATCAGATCCAGCCATCTCCAATCATCTCAATAAACTGACCAATCGCTGGTCCATTGACTTGGAAGGCTTACTCTGTCTCGACAACCACATCTACATTCCTGATGTGAACAATCTCCGACTCCATGTACTCCAGAACAAACATGACCATCCAATCTCCGGTCATTTTGGACAAAACCGAACTATAGACCTAATCAGGCGAGACTATGTCTGGCCCAAACTCTGTGGTTCCATTAAGTCCTACATCAAATCATGTACCACTTGTATGCGCTCAAAGTCACAGAGACATTGTCCTTATGGACTACTCAAGCAACTCCCCATTCCGGAGAGTCTGTGGAACTTCATGTCCATGGACTTCATCAAGAAGCTTCCAGCATCCTCCGGTTATGACACCATCCTAGTTATTGTGGATCGCCTCACCAAGCAGTCCATTTTCATCCCTACAGTTGACACCATCACAGCTCCTATACTTGCAAAACTATTCATGCTTCATGTCTTCTCCAAGCATGGAGTTCCATCACACATTACCTCCAACCATGGTACCGAGTTCATGTCCTCCTTTTTCTGAACCCTCAGAAAGGCCTTGGACATTAAACTCCACTTCACCTCCAGATACCATCTGGAAGCCGATGGACAAACCGAACAAATGAATCAAACTCTGGAACAGTACCTCTGAGTTTATTGCAACTACCAACAGGACAACTGGTCCAACTTACTTCCACTTGCAGAATTTGCGTATAATAATGCTCTGAACGCCACTACTGGCGTATCCCCATTCTTTGCCAACAAGGGTTACCACCCAAACATCTCCGTACATCCCAAACGAGACCTCGCTCCCTCAAGAGCTCAAGACTTCACTGTGGACCTCCACAAACTCCATCAGCATCTCCAAAAGACCATCTCCAATGCCCAACTCTGTTACTCCACCTCTGCTGACCGTTGTCAATCCCCGGCTCCAGACTTCAAGGTTGGAGACAAGGTTTTCGTCAAATTTGACAACATACATACCATGAGACCTTCCAAGAAACTATCAGAGAAATATCTTGGTCCTTTCAAGATCATCGCTCAAGCAGGCTCTAACTCCTTTACCCTCCGCTCCATACACCCCGTCTTCCACGTTTCCATGCTTGAACCATCAACTCTAGATCCATTCTCTGGTTGAGAACCAACTCCAGTTCCTCCTGTCGTCATAGATGGAGAACTGGAGTACAAGATATCAGAGATCCTGGACTCCAAGATCAACAAGAGATGAAAATGTAAACTTCAATACCTTGTCAAGTGGGCAGGATATGAAGGTACAGACAAAGAAACCTCCTGGCTATCAGCCTTGGAACTAGGACATGCGACAGAGATTATCTCTGATTTCCATCAGGCCTACCCTCACAAACCTGGCCCCATCTTGTTTTGATTCACTCCAGTTTTTACTCCAAGAAATCAGTCATTCATTTCCTCTAGATACATCACTTCTCCTCAACCTCCGATTCCTCTGCATCCAACCCCTCAGACCCTCCATCCACTGTTTCCCCTGACTCTGAAATCTCCTTCTCTGGAATCTCCAACTCCAGCTTCTGCTCCTCATCTGGTCTATCTCCTCCCATGGACGCCATTCCTCATTATCCAACCCATTGAAGTTATCCATGGTATTCCAGGACCCTGAGGAGTTTGAGTTTGAGTCATATACGGTGCCCAGGAGTTCTAACTTCAACTCCTCCAGCTCCCCTTGGAGCGGGCCCCATCTCATTTCCATCGTATAATGTTGAAACATCCCCGTGAGCTCACCCACATGAGCCTCGATGCCCCAAAGAGCTGCATTCGTTCCTTCAACACGCTTGGTAACACCGATTAAATGACGAGCCACTGCGGCCGTGTTGGTGCTGACATCCTGCATGGCTTCGACCAATGCCAGAGGCACAACCTCAGCAGCAGGACCCACACTTGCAGTCCTCGTCCATCGATGCTTAGGCAAAGGGTCCACCACACTGCTGCCCTCCTTGCGATCACATTTCCGGTGAGGAGGGGCATTACCTTTCACCTCGCACTTCAGCCAGTTCTGCTGGCAAGCAAGGCACGAGCAAGATTTACTGGTCTAGAAAACAAAAACAACAATCAGTATGGAATCTAATTCCAGACACCATTCCACTCACCGTTGCCCACTCGCATACATCTTCACGCTTAATGCATGTATCGCATATGAGGTCCAATTTGGACTCCACATCGAGGTCCTGGATGACCTCCTTGCCTTTGACGGATACCTGCGACATGGCCCTCTTCTTTGCAGCTTCTGCCCTGACTCATGCAGCCTCAGCAACCCTCATGCGAGCCACCTCCTTCTTCTTCTCCTCCACCGCCTTTTTCTCCATGGCATCTGCCTCAGCGATTGACCTGTCCAATTTGGCGCATTGCCGGCGAAGTTCCTCAGCGGAAGGCATTGTAGTTGGTGGTAAGAGATAAGGAGCGAGGTAACACACATTTTAATAATGGCCCAGCCTCATGTGCCAATCAAAACGCATATACCAACCATTTTCCCACAATGCTGACTAAGATCTCATGGGCTCGATCTAGAAGGGAGATACTGTTACATCCTGTAACACCAAGTCTGATCTCCGGATCTCCATCTCCATCTCCATCTCCCGCTCCATCCCCTCTTACTCCACCTCCATCAACTCCACCTCCATTAACCCCAAACTCCATTATTGTTTCCCTTATAAGTCATTTCTACTTATGGGTTACAATAATTATATTGCTTAGTGTCAGTTCGGACTTGAGTCCAAACTCCAAACTCCTTTCCATGTTGTATTTCATATCCATCTTATTGTTCTATCGTTTTAGTCTTATCATTCAATTCTCTACATACTTATATGGGCTACTTCTTGTATGTTACAGTAGTTTGTATATCGACTAAGATTTGCCTCATCATCTTCTCAGTTGCTAGCTTCTTAACAAGTACTTTCTTGACAAGTCAAACTCGGGATCCTTGATCCAATTCCATACCTCCAACTCCGAAATATTGGACTGACGATCCAAGGGGGTGCAACACACAAGTTGAAGCCAAGTCCACTCGATCCAACTCAATAGTGATTGCTCAATACTGTCTCTGGTTGAACTGGAACAGTAAAGTCTTTTCCCCTTACTCACTAGCATCCAAACTCCGGCTACTCCATTGAACCTCCAGTATATCAGCCCTTAACATAACCCATATCAAGGAAACTACTTATCAAGAGAACAATAAGCAGAGTTTGAAGTTGGTGGACATGGAATTGGTAGACATGGAGTAGAAGGAGATGGAGTTGGAGGGACCAGAGATCAGACCTGGTGTTACAGAATGTAACAGTATCTCCCTTCTAGATTGAGCCCATAAGATCTTAGTTGGAATTGTGGGGAAAATGTCAGTATATGCAGTTGAATTGGTGCATGAGGCTGGGCTAAAATTAAAATGCACATTGTCTCCCCCTATACTTTACCATCTTCTTGCTATGCCTTCCACTGAAGAACTTTGCCAGTAATGCAACCTGATAAATTGATTGCAGAGGCAGAGGCCATGGAGAGGAAGAAGACAGAGGAGGAGAAGAAAAGGAGGGAGACTGAGGTGGCCTGCAAGAGGGCCAATGAGGTCACCCATGTCAAGGCCAAGGCCATCAGTAAGAGAGGGCTTCAGTAAGAGCAGCCACTAAGGGCAAGGAGACCACAAGGGAATTTAACAAGGAGTTGGAACATGACCTTATATATGATACATGCATCAAGGGTGATGATACATGTGAATGGACAACAGTGAATAGATTGATGTCTAGATTGGATGTCTCACTGATATATATATATATTAGACTGGAAAATATGACTCCTGCCTCCCTTGCCAGCACTTCAGGCTGAAGTGCAAGGTAAAAGGGAGTGCTCCCCCAAGGCATAAATATGATCATGAGGAGGGTACCAGCACCCTGGAGTCATCCCTGAAATGTCAGAGGATGAGGACTGCATCCAAAGGGCCTATTAGCAACCCTGCTCCTACAGAGTTGGTTGAGGCCATCCAGGATGTCAGCATCAATGTGGCTGCTGTTATTTTGGAACCCACATAATTATGGTGTTAGGGCAAACTCTAAATCACCATAATTCTGTGAAATGAACAGCTGAGAAGAATATCAAATCCTACTGCAGCACAACTCCAGAAACAATTTAACATTTGCACTTTGGTTACAATCCCTTGTATTGGTCAATGCAGACTATATGCAGGAAGGTAATATGTTTATTAGCAGCAGGGAATGAATGGGACTTCCAGAGTCTAGAGTTCATGGATGCTTGGGAGTCCAGATATTCCAAAAAGAGGTGAATGCACTTAGTGGCTAGAGGAAGTAGGTGGATGAATCTGACTGTCCAACCAGTGACACTCTGAAGCAGGTAACAATGGTGTGTGAAGTAGTCTAACAACTGCTTCATACAAGTTCAAGCTTCTAATGCTCTGCAAAGGCAGTACACACTAGTTACTTAAACAAAAGCACTATGGCAGGACTATTGACAGACAATCTCACCCTGTAGATTTGTAGTCACGTGAGGCAGATACTACACTCACACCCAAAGCAGGAATATCACTACTTTGAGTGCAATTAAGTACAGTTACACAACTGTAAGTGACCCATGAACTGGACAATCAATAGTTACTGAGATATAGAGGATGACACTGTATGTCACTCTAGTCACACTGGTGTGCAGAAGATGGGGTAGAAGTGGTTTCATTTCATAGGCAAAATGGCCTCCTTATATTGTATTTACAGGGGCTGACTATGCTTCTGGAATATTCTACCTATTAATAGATGGAAACTGCTGGAAGGTTGTGGAAGGTGGAAGAAAGGGGTAGAAAGGGATAGAATATTTCAAGCCAATCATCTGCTCTGATCACTGAACTAACACTGATCAGGGCTGAATAATGCTTCTGGAATCTTCTAATAATAGAGGGAAACTACTGGAAGGTTATGAAAGGTGGAAGAAAGGGGCAGAAGATTCCAAGCCAGTCACCTGCTCTGATCACTGGACTAGGCACTGATCAGACAATAAAAGAGGGTATCTGCCCTGTTTTTTGCACTGGTTTGCACAGCCATGCTGTTATGACTATATTCATTAACATCCAGATCCCCACACATATGAAATCTATACTCCATTTGGAAACCATCACATCTCCATCAGTCCATCCAATCATCACCATCAATCTTGCTCATCCATCTCTGGTTTCAATTGATGCATCAGCATCACCATAGAAACCCAGACATCCATCCCCATTGGACTTGGACATATTCACATAAGGCCATTGGCCTTGGAGATCCATCACCAGAGTAATTATTATTAGATTTCAAATATGTATTTAAGTTGTACTACTGGGACTTCATTCCCCAGTTCAAATATTGAATCATGCCTAGCTCCTAAGCCCAATCCCAACTATCTAAGTCATACTCTGCCTCCAAAATCTCAGACACAGATATTAGTGAGGGCACAGCACATAAGCTGAAGCCAAGTCTGTCCCAACCCCCACAATGCACCCCAACACCCACTCCAACTCTGACCCTAAACTCCAACCCCAAGCTCCAACCCCCCCCTCCCCCACCAGACTAGTGTAACAGTATATTTGAACTGCCATACTCACCTCTACCCCAATGCCACAATCCACTGCCAATCTCCTTGATCTCCATCCCAGCACTTAACATCTACTTCCAATCCAACCTCCAATACATCTGATGACAATCCTTATGCAATAGCTTATCAGCTACTCTATGTCCTGTCACCTGTCAGTCCTCATCTGGAATATCAAATTCTGTTTTGGAACTCCATTTTTGGAAGTAGATCTATATCAGTATCCTTATCCCTCCTTATCATAAATCACCCTACATATCCCCATACTCTTGACCCTTCCTCAGAAGTTTATTTATAAGTACTTGTAATTTTGTACTCTAGTTCAGTTCAAATAATCAACTTGGCTTGGCACATTCACTTTGCCTTATGCTTTTCTGAAGGTTCCATTTCTTCTGACACATTCCATCATTCAGAAGTTGAACTTGACCTTTTCTAAGTCTGTACTGTTGAACCAGGTATGGGACCTTGTGCAGCTGTGGTAATACCACATGGAAATCTTCCAACTGATCCTCTGTATCAGAATTGCATTGGAAGTGTCAAGGTACTTTATTCCTAACAGCCAGCTAACATACAATTTTATTTATTTAGGCATCAAACAGTAGCTCTGGGCAGCTGACCTAGCACACACATTATCAACAGACATCTGGTAGAGACAGCACTGAATTTCAACAGACCTAAGGAACACCAAAGGTTCAAGAATAGAATTAAGTTCCTAATAGCACTCAATTTCAGTGTTCCCATGTTTGAAATTTTGGCTACTGATTTAGTAGTATAAATAATCACTGAAAATTCATGCTAGTGCTAATTACACTGAATTTTAGTGCAACCTTTTTCTAGTGACCACAGTAGGGCCCATTGCAAGTTTGACTCCAACGCTGACATCAGTACTTTATATAGGTCATGGAGAGTTATGATTGCTTGACCTGTCAGGTGGAACCCAATGGATGCATACATCTGCAAGCCCTCTGTCCTCTTTCAAGCTTTGATTCATGGCAGATCTTCCTTTCATCTATTTAGCCATTGTTCCTGTTCACATGATTTAAGTTACTGCATTCTGTTTGTCACGGAAATTGATTATATTATTTCACATTTTGTTCAGCTGTCTCACGATCACTTGAACTGCACTCTGTTCACCATGACGAAATGCTTCTTTGTTTTGGACTATATTCACATGCAATTTCCCATTCCTTTTCTTGTTTTCTCATCGCCCTCTCTGCCTCGACGAAACGACTCTGACAGGTATTCTTTTAGATATCTAAGAATGAAATGTAATATATTGCACCAGCTATGACACCCCGGGTATTACTCACTTCTAGCTCTCAAGTATTGATTGAGTTTACCGATGCCAATATGAATCGTGATGGCACCATCAATCATATGACAGGACTGCACCAGGATCAAGAGTCAGGCATACGAAAGATGGAACGTAATCCTTACGATATTTTGTTTTTGGGAACGACTTTGATTGAAGCATGGTTCCTGACGCCCTCAATACGATGGTACGCATTCAAATTCTTATGTAGCGTTATCTGGAATACCGCAGAGCCACCTTGGCTGTTCAATGCATTAGAATAGCAGAGGAAAGATCTGAGGGAAAATATTACATACCGTGCTACAATGGTCGAATATGCTAAGAAGAATACCCAAATTCTGTACCACCGTTCTCCATACTTGGCGATAACCTTGTCCTTATTGTAGAGCCAATTCTTGTACCATCGGAAGATGGTGGCCGAATAGTGGACACCCAAAACGTCAATGTTCTTAGCCTCAAAACCAGCAGCTTCAAGCTATGTTCCCCGCAGGTCTTGAGTATAATGTAAGGACGAGGAGAGACGCACGGACCTGCGTAATGACCCAGCCGAGGGAGCAGCTGGCATCAGCACCAGGGAAAATATATTTATTCATGAACATGCCCCTGAGAAGATGAACGGCATGTTTAAGTAGACGCAATGAGGAGAGACATGCCCGCGGCATACCAAACGAGGTCTTCATATTGCCACGCAGGTCGCAAGCCCGCAACTTGGAAGACAAATGTTCCGTCATCGTCCAGCAAATCATACACCTGTCTCAAGAACGAGCCGTAACGCCTGATGCCGACATGCTATATTCGTTTCAATGCTTGCCAGACTCAATCACATCCATGATACGCACCTCAGCCATCTCGAGCGAAACTATCTTTGTGTAGTGACCCTTTGAGACCGGGATATCTCTGTAATCACAGCAAATTATACGTGCACGCTCGGGGTCTCCGCCGTTGGCTACGATCCGGTCATTCCCAAACTTGGTTTGTTTTTTGGCAAGGGTGACCCCAGTAACGTCGCAGCCATAGTTCTTTGCAGCAAATGCGGCAAGAGTGCCCCATCCGCAGCCAATGTCAAGAAGCCGATCGGTGGGTTGTAGATTTAGTTTCTCGCACACAAGAGTGAGCTTGTTGTCCTGCAACTCTTCGAGAGTTTCCTCACGTTCGAGGTCAAGCACCACACCGGACGTGTACACCATGCGTGACCCCAGGAACCACTCATAGAAATCGTCACCGCCTGTCAGAAACGAGGGGAAGAATATATAAATGATACACATGTAAGCAAGTGTGATGGATGAAAACATACGGTCGTAGTGGTCTCGAACTTGTTCTTCGTCCTGACGTTGAGAATGAAAGATGACATCAGGAATGAAACGAGTGAGGACATCTTTAAAAAGCTCTGGTGTAAAGTTGAATGTGGCCCAATCATGACGGAGTTCCATGATATCTAGAACATCACCTATACAATAGCGTCAGCAATCGCATCATGCACCAATGCGCGACACCGACCCTTAAACTCGACCTTCCCATCAAAGTAGGCATCGTGGAATACTTGCATGGGAATCTTTTTATTTGCTCCATATTGTTGGGCCAATTCAGGGTCCTTGATTTCGATATATTCCTCAAGGGGCTGTCCCGGCAACGCAACCTTTTCATTCTTCCTGGCTCCATACGTGCTCATTAATGTCCAATATCCAATAGCGACCGGGATGCCGCATAGCACGAAAAGGAACCAATATGTGTAGAGCCCGCCACGGTTAACTAGAGGAAGCATGCGCTTCACAACCCAAGGTACGATGAAAAGGAGAGCAGCCAGGTTAACATTGGAGAAACTGCCATTGCCCTCTGCAAGCCCTGCCTCTGGGGCATTTTTTATGGCTGGCGTTGACGTGATGCGTACTCCCATCGTAGGATGAAAAGGCAGTTGCAGTTAAGTATACAATTCGAGGAGTATTGAATCTCCGCGTCACAAGGTACGTGCCCCACAGTGACTTCGCGTTTTGCGGTCAACTGAGGGGCCTCTGAAACCATTCTTGACGCTTCAAAGCTTAGCTTATGCTCTTCTTAGAGACGAGCACAATATGCGCGCAAAACCGTTGAATTGCCTTGGTATCATACAATCCTCCACAACGACTAGCACTCTGCCACCAGCATTGCTTTCCAAGTTGCGCTTACAGCAGGGTGTCCGGATGGGAAGATGTCGAATTGCGAACGGGTGCAGCGAAATATGTCCACCCACTTCGTGCTTAGACTTGGGGTTCCGTATGCCCAATATGTCACACTCGTCAGCTCATTTGCCACAGTATTCATCCAGGAGCCCACCATCCCCGTCGATACCGTCTGGGCCAGTAGCCGCACCCGGCAGTATACATGACGACGAGTGGAACATACGTGCTGGTGAGTGGCCGACTTCTCTAAAACGACACTTCATATCATATAAGCGGGATTTGAGCATGATATTTTAAAACATATACATACTGCGTACGGTGATCGCAGTATGTATTAGGCCCCTGCCTTGTCATCAGTCTCCTTGAGTGCCTTATCTTCTATTCCCTTTCTCGTTGAAGCGCTAAGTTCATTTCCCCATGGCACAGGCAGGGCTGTGTACACCCTCCGAAGCACATTGCCTAGCTTCTTCGAAACGGGCTTGGTCCCCTATGTCGATCATGATCCTGGCCTCCCAGTTTTACCTTCAGGAACAGTTGCAACAGAGACTGACATGCAGGATGAACGGTCCAGGTGCCGACAGGCATATGAATCAATATATGCACCTAATATCAAATTAAGCTACACATCTCCAACTGCTCTAAGCCTACCTTCTGCGTTCCCAAGGATTCTTCAAGTTGAAGGTGAAATTCGCATAGTGGCATGAGTCGGCTATGAATTGATGCCTTAGTAGGTCTTCCATTGTATCATGCTTCGGCGACGTTTGTTAGACACACATTGAGTGCACTCAATACTGACTTGCATGTTGACTTGTGTAAACTGCATGTGCATTCGATGGGAACACGCCATCGTCAAATTATAATCTGTACCATTGTTACAGGCAAGTCACGCCTCAGCGGGTCGCACACCGAATGGGAGGTGTACGTATGTCTCAGTTACAAATTCTTCATTCTCTTGTAATTGTTCGAACTGACTCCGTTCCCTGCTTATTTCATTTGATTAATGACAGACACTCGACGTACACCCTGTCTCCTCATTCCGCCCTCATTGACCTGCATGTCGTCGAGTCAATTCATCCGGCGCCCCATATCACGTTCTATGATGGTTTCCGGGCCGCATTGGCTAGGATGACCGGTATGGATGTTGACCGCCAAGCGAGCGGCGGGATGCGAGGCTGCGTGTCTGATGGCAACGTGGCATCCATTCCCATTCGAGAGCAATGAGAATATGTTCGTCCAAAATGATTCTGTCTTGTAATCAGGCCACTGGCGATGTTCCCTCTACATGTGGACTCGAAAGTACTTGACAGGTTCTTTGTCGGTAATCAAACGGATTGATTTGTCAGTGCTTCCTACAAATAGTGGGGGAGCAAATTTGGAGGGATTTACGGCATTTGCCGGCTCCTCAAATTCTATCTCAATCCGCGGCGCTACGGTTCCTTCAATCACGTCACGGGCCGCCGCAATGTGGCAATGCATTTTTCTGTGAACAAGCTCCAGCCGTCATACTTTGCTCTGCTGTGCCTCCGCTAACGGAGATGTGTTGTGGCGCGATGATCACTTTTTCGACACGTCGGTAGTTGCTCCTGCCGGGTGGCACAATACTTACTCAATCATGACTCCTGAGGGTCAGGATGTGCTTGGAATTTCTCGGTCGCACTATAAAGGCTGGTGGCCAGATCGATCTCGTGCGCCAAAGCGCATTTTTTGTTCCGGACTTTTGTTCGTTATACCATCTCTCCCTCATACCTTAGATTCTCTTATTCTTCCCTCTGATGTCGAAGGAGGTTTTCGATCCATATGCGGGGGATCCTGACCGTCGCGGCACTCGCTCTCACGGAGATCGCAGATTGCCACCTCTACACGAAGTCCTAGGCGGCAAGACATGTTACACCAGTCTAAAAATAGACCATCCTCTAACACCTGCATTCCCCAGATGTCCTCCACCAGCCATCCACACCCCGTCCGTCGCATCGAGGGTTGTCTGGCGACCGAAGGACCGTAAGTGCAGTAATGATGCTATTTTGTCTATCCATATCTCATTCTACACCATGGCCAGCAGTCGACCCCCAGTGTTCATGAGCGAACTCAAGAATCAAATCCAGTGACACAATATTCAAGGCATTCCTCTCGCAGCAACACTTATCCTTCTTCAAGTAGCAGTAGTTCATATGCACATGCCACTACTTCTCAGTCCCACCCTCCTGCGCACTCGTACCATCTCTTTAACTATTCACCGAACCAAGGCCTTGTACATCAAAAATCTTCTGCACATGACGATCTGGATCCTTCAACACCAAAGCCGCGTTTGCCTCCCTCAGATCCAGCACGGAAATACATATGCGCTGAGTGTGGGAATCGGTTCTCGAAACAGAGTACATTGAGAGCAAGCACTTTCACATCTTCTTCTTCTGGGGCCGTGCTCATTATTAGCTTCAGAATCATTTACTAACACACTCGGGTGAACGTCGTAAGCATGGTTCCAACATCCTTGGCTTGTGCAACTTTCCTAACATTTTCACATCAGCATTCGCATGTACACATCCTGGCTGTGGCCGACGGTTTAGCATGGCGTGTAATATGCAGCGCCATATGCGTACACACACATCTGCGAGCGCTTTTCAGGTGGATTCGGTTGACGATGGAGATCAAGATACTCCAACAGGTTGGGCATCACGATCGTCAAGTCGTGGCGCATCCAGTCGTGGCGGGTCTAGCCGCGAAGGATCTAGTAGAGGTGGTTCTCCTCGTGATGATTTGTGGTCGAGCAGTAGCCGACACTCAGGAATGTCGTAACCTCGTTGCTTTTGTTTTCATGTCGCTCTCGTTCACCTTAACTCCTAATGCTAATTGGTATTATACTCCCATTATAATTCTTTTTTCACCTTGCGCTTCACTCTCCACTCGATAGACGTACATGTATCGTTTTAGCCCTTTTTTCGTTTTTGACTTCGAGGCCGATGGATGTGTACTCCATATATAGCTATATAGATACAAATGCGGCGAAACTCATTGACGATAAATTCATACATACCAAGTTTACGGGGCATCTGAATGGAAAGTCGGGCACATTGATCGAGTATAACATTTACTGTGCCTAGACAGAAGATATGCAGTCCCTAAGGCCCAAACCCTCCGGTCTTGGACCTGGGTCCCATTGACGGCGCAGAGAGTATCAACCATCATGATCTGAACATGGACGGTTTCTTCGGCTTGTTGCAAGAAGAGCCACGTGCAATCGCACTCCTGGCTCTTGAAAAATTCATGGCACAAGGCAATGGTGGTTGATCTGATATAGATTTACGTGGGAAAATTTGCTCAAGGACAAATCAATTGAGGGTTGCGACCTTTTGACATGCACAAAGTAATTGACCACACGCCTAACACATTGAGTACTTTGCCTCGATGTGACATGTAAAATGCAAAGGCCGTTATGATAATAGAAGTCAGCTTGGATGAAGTAACCGCGGAGAAACCTCACTGGCAGTGGAGTAGGGGCTTCCTGACACAGCATATTCCCAGGCAACAAGAACTGAATGTCCAAGAAACAGCCCCTGTCTTGCCATTCAGATTGCAGAGCCAGTACGATTGGGCCATTTTGATAGTTAACCACATGTACTGCCTCTGGCCATGGAACTGCTGGCACAATGAGAACCAGGGTGAGCCGCAAGGAACACCGAGGTGACAATGGATACAAAACGATGGGCCCCATGATCCATTAATGCCATAGATATGGCACAATGAAACTGCATGTTAGCCTGGCATTTGATATCATTCTCAGTTGACAACCGCGAAAACCCCGGATGTGAAGATATTCTAAACAGACGCTAGGCGAGCAACGGGTATGTTGGCAAGGTTTGGAGTGGTTTCAGTCACAATCATTTTGTAGACATGGTTTTGTGCAGACTCACTTAAAACACCAAGATTATTCCTGTGGCCCATTCTAGACTTCAAACTTCAAAACAAGTTTGGGAAATGAATTCCAGCGTCGTCCAACTGGGTTGGTTCTCCTTATGACAGGATGCAGAACGATAACTCCACGAAATCATTGCGGTAATTGAATAGCGGTACCTCGTTCAAAGTCCGATCCGAGCGGATAAATGGTCTTCAAGTATATCAACATATCAACAGAACTTAAAAAAAAAAACTGTCTGGTGTATTCAGCCACTTTGACAGGCGTATCCGAACTCGAATTCTACCACTCAGCTGAAACCGAGAAGTCAGCCCGGGACTTAGCTTTCATTGAGCCACTTGAAATTTGATGAGCCAATTGGTGCCGGTGAATGTTCAAGGGTTCCAAGAGTGTGCCAGCCGGCAAGATGCAACCGCGGAGGGAACCACGCTTCTTGACAGCCGATTTCAGGGTGTACGCACCGTAGATCAAGTCCAATTCCTCAATCCCTAGTAAAACATCAAGCTTCAAGTCTAGCCAGAGTAGTCCTGTAGGCACCTTTTAGCGCCAATGTCGATAACTTTTGATGCAGGGCGGCAGCTAATTAGGTAATATGCAGTAGATTTGGATCGCAGGCCAAGCTTCGTGCATTCATGTCTTGGCTAGAAACACTAGTGCCCAAAGAGTTCACGGCAAGTATTTAAGGAGCGTCCGCGCGGATCATCACGCATGCTGTGACTCATGTCATAAAAATAGAGAAACGACAGCCAGGAGTGATTCCACTGTCAAACGACATCATCAAGGCATCAGATCTTCACAGTTGACGCTCGACCCTGGATACCTCCGCCTATAATCCTGCGAGACGTCGGAAACGTTTTTCCCGCCTGCCCGTTAGCGCTGGCGCGGTTGTAGGTCTTCAGGACATGGGATCCGGGACAGGAAACCAAGGTATCCTGCCATGGTACTTTTGTATTGGAGTGTGGGGTCATGATGGCATTGGCCAGCAGAGGTAAGGAACTGTAGGAAAAGCTGTTGAACCCTGTACAGGTTTGACTAGAATAAAGTATAAGTGAATATAAGAAAAGGAATTGACCTATAATATCTCACCTCAGCATGTGTGCTAAACATGACTGAGGGAGAAGAAAATTCACGATAATGTCTTGCCGGCTAGGCAATTACCTAAAAAGAATAAATGTACCTGCAAATAGAATGAATAATATATGATAGATGACTCCACTTCACATGTTGTCATGTGGATCAAGTGAATGATGTCTCATACTTCAACAAAAGCTGGCATTAGGATTCAGTGCTTTTCACAGTAGCATGTCATTTATGGTTATTTGCATTATATAAGGCCAGTGCTTATTTGAAGAGCAAGCAAAGCCTCAAACTTATGAATGCAATATCTCACTTATTTCCTAACTGAATGACACAAAATTAAGTAGACATAGTCTCTTCTGATGTATGATCATATTCATTAATGTCCAGATTGTTACACTTGCTAAGATCTGATAGATATCAGTCTACACAACATAATGAGTAACTGATTATACACTTGGACAATAATGTATGCTTACCTCAGTTGTGGTATAAAAACAACTGAGGAAAATATACTTGTGTCTTCAGTGCCTAGCTAGTCTGATAGATGCTGTAGATGTGTATGTACTTGTTAGAGCATATTCCAGCACTCCCCCTTGATCTAACAAGTCCCACTTTCCGTCTGTGTAAGACCCATCATGTTGCAGAATTTTGGCCAGTAAGGGGTTTTGTAAGTGCATCTGCAGGCATCAGGTGGGTGGGTAAATGTTTGAAAGTTATTTGATTCATCTCAACCTGCTCTCTGACAAAATGATGCACCATGTCTATGTGCTTTGATTGTACATGGAAAGATGCATCCTTGGTCAGTGTGATAGTCCCAAGATTGTCACAAAATCATGGTAGCTTCCTTTTGAGGTAGGGAAAGACAGTCAAGTAAGCTCCTCAACCATAATGCTTCCTTCACACAATGATTTGTTGCCATATATTCAGCTTCACAGGATGAGGCAGCAACTGTCTGCTGCTTTTTGGAACTCCAAGATATGACCCCCTTTCCTAGGCTGAAAAGGTAACCCAATAATATGTCTGTCAGGGTCATTTGCCCAGTTGGAGTCAGTATACTCAGTGAATTTTATGTCAACTTTTCCTCCAGTACCAAACAAAAATTATGTGTGCCTTTAAGGTACCATATTACATGTTTTGCCACCTCCCAGTGCTCAAGTCCTGGATTGGATGTGTATTGACTCAGTTGCTGAACAGCAAAGCTGATATCTGACTGTGTGGTTATCACTGCATATATCAGCAATCCTACAGCCATCTGGTATGGTTTCTTTGTTTCTCTTCTACATTTGATAGACACATTGTTGTTGACAGTCAAGTTCCAGTATCAAGTGGCACTGAAACAGGGTGAGCATCTTGCATTTTGAACTGTCCTATGATTGTGTCTATGTATGATCCCTGAGATAGTGAGACAGTTCTGGCTTTGCGGTCACATGTGATTGCTACTCCCAGGAGCCAGTGGACATTTCCCAGGTCCTTTATCTCAAATAGGCATTCCAGGTCAGCTTTTAGCCTTTCCATTTCCTTCACTGAACTCACACAGGCTAGCATATCATCAACATAGATGGCAACTATGCTCAAGTTTCCATCAGCAGTGTGAGTGTAAATGCAGTGGTTGATGGAGATGCAATTGTAACCAAAACTGGTCATTGCAGTGTGTAGCTTTTTATTCCATTGCCATCTGCCTTGTTTCAATCCATATAGGCCTTTTTGCAGCAGTGCTATATAGTCCTCTTTCCGTGGCTCCTCATACCCCTTTGGTTGTCACATGTAAACTTCTTCTTCTAAATCTCCATATAAAAGGGCCATTTTTACATCAAATTGACACATTTCCCAATCCCATTGTGCCCCAATGTGCAGCACTGCTCAGATGCCTTCCATTCATGCCACTGGAGCAAATGTGTCAGTGTAATCCATTCCTGCTACCTGTGTAAACCCCTGAGCCACCAGATGAACTTTGTGTTCCATATCCTGCCCTTCCACATTTTGTTTGATATGACACACTGGCCAGCATCCAATAATTTTTCTCCCTTTCAGCACAAGAGACAGTGGGACCAATTTCCACACCTTTCATGTGTTTATAGACCCCATTTCTTTATTCATTCCTTTCTGCCACTTGGATTTGCCCTCTGACTGCATGATTGTGGGATTGCATAGATCCTATTTCATCACTGTCTCCTAGCAGCTGGTCTTGTTATGACTATATTCATTAATGCCCAGATCCCCATCCAATCCACTCAGATCCCCATGCACATGAAATCTATACTCCATTTGGAAACCATCACATCTCCATTTAGTCTGTCCAATCATCACTGTTGACCTTGCTCATCCACCTCCAGTTCCGATTGATGCATCAGCATTACCATAGGAACCTGGACATCCATCCCCATCAGACTTGGACATTTTCACATAAGGCTGTTGGCCTTGGAGACCCATCACTGGAGTAACTATTATTAGATTTCAAATATATATTTAAGTTGTACAACTGGGGACTTTATTCCCCAGTTCAAATATCAAATCACACCTAGCTCCTAAGTCCAATCCTAACTATCTAAATCATACTCCATCCCTGAAATCTCGGACACTAGTATTAGTGAGGGTGCAGCACTTAAGCTGAAGCCAAGTCCATTCCAATCCCCATGATGCACCCTGTTCCCCACTCCCACTCCAACCCCTGACTCCAACCCAAGCTCTGACCCTCAACTGGACCTAGTGCGTAACAGGTCTTCATCAATATAGACGCTTATTCAGAAATACAACAAATACGTATGTACAACCTATTTTCCTCAAATTTTATACAATACACTTCAATTCAAACTTATTTTCATATTTCAACATGATTCTCAAATTTTACACAATATACTAGATTAAAACATATTTTGATATTTTGGCATAATTCTCAAAAATAATTCTTTTTTTCCTGATTTAGTGGTGGCAACTCTCTTGAGGGAACATCCAAATATCATTGATTCTTTCTTATACAATACTTGTAACATAATTTGAACTATCTTTAATCCCCACCTGGTATTTGTATATCTAAATACCCTATATAATACCAATTATATTCATATATACATTCCTATTATGTACATGTAAATGATTATGTTCATCTCAACCAAATGTATTAAAATATAGAATATATGTTTATATTTATGAAAATTTCACACATCCGAAATCTTTTAAGATATCCAAATTGTAACTCCCTGGCTTTATGTATCATTGAAATTCTGATGTATATCTCATATACATCAGAATATTGTATACTGACATGATTCCGAACAAGCGTCATAGTCTTCAGCTTCTGAGTCATTTGGCATACCAAGTATGTGATTTCTCCAGCTTATCTCTTCTACTTGCAGGTTCATCTTCAATGGTTTTGGTAGGTTATCATGTGACTCAATGAAGGTAACATTATAGGATGTAATTACATGTTGAGTTCATTGGTTCCAGCACCTGTATGCTTTCAAGTCTGTAAAGTACCCTACAAGCACATGTTCTTCTGATTGTGGGTATATCTTTGGGTTTGCTTTGTTCTGAATGAGCACAAAGGCTCTGCACCTATGTTCATGCAGGTGAGAAACTTGAGGTCTTTTTCCATAAAATGCCTCATGTGGTGTCATTCCCTGTAGTGAATGTGTAGGCATTTGTTGTGCCAAATAGAAAGCAGCCACTTATCTTTCTGATGCCTATAGCTGAAATTGTCGAGCCATTTACACCCCTTATAGCTCAAGATTTTATTGGTACAAGTTCAAAAAAATTGGCACAGTATGGTGAACATGAAGATGTGGTAGCAGAGTCCATGTGGTATGAACATGTTCCCTTTTGGGGAGTTAGATCAGTGTGTTCTGCTGTATCACACTGTTATGACTATATTCATTAACGACCAGATCCCTGTCCGATCCACTCAGATCCCCACGCATATGAAATCTATACTCCATTTGGAAACCACCACATCTCCATCTACCTGTCCGATTGTCACTGCTGATTCCGCCCATCCATCTCTGGTTCCGATTGATGCATCACCATAGGAACCCAGACATCCGTCCCCATCGGACTCAGACATACTCATGTAAGGCCGTCGGCCTTGGAGACCCATCACCGGAGTAATTATTATTAGATTTCAAAATATGTATTTAAGTTGCCCGACTGGGGACTTCATTCCCCAGTTCGAATATTGAATCACACCTAGTTCCTAAGTCTGATCCTAACTCTCTAAGTTGTACTCTGCCTCCGAAATCTCAGACACCGGTATTAGTGAGGGCGCAGCACATAAGCTGAAGCCAAGTCCGTTCTGACCCCCACGATGTGCTCCGACTCCGACCCAACCTCCGACCCAATCTCCAACCCCCAATCAAACCCAGTGCGTAACAGTATATTCGAACTGCCATACTCACTCCTACCAATGCCACAATCCACCGCCAATTCCGAACGCGCACGAACCGTCGAGGTGCCTGCTCCCAGCATCGACACCATCCCCGAGGTCATCGAAGAACCGATGGACCACATAGAGGCTGTCAATGAAGAAGACAACACCCCACCCTCTCCAAATCTGGCGCAAGCCATCTCCCTGCTCGCCAGCAGCATCCGTAACCCACAAGCTCTTAAGTCCCAGACCAAGGTCCAAGAACCTGACCCATTCAATGGCTCTGATCCGTGCAAGCTCCAGCCGTTCTTGGTGCAATGCCGGTTGAATTTCCACGACCGCCACGACACGTTCACATCCAATCGGGTGAAGGTCACCTTCGCCATGTCCTATCTCAAGGGCACCACACTGGACTACTTTGAGCCAGCGCTCATGGACGACTCTGATGACCCGATATGGTCAGAGGACTACTCCAACTTCATCTCCAAACTTCGGACCAATTTTGGTCCTTACAACCCCGAGGCCAATGCCGAGAACAAACTCAATCGACTTCAGATGAAGGAAAATCACAAAATCGCAAAATACATTGTGAGTTTCCAGCAGCTAGCCCCAAAAGTCCAATGGGCGACACTGCACTCTGACGCCAATTTTACATTGGACTCCCATCCTGCATCAAGGACGAGATATCATGCGTTGGTAAGCCGGATACTTTGGTTAACCTCCGCAAGCTCGCCCAATCCATCGATGCCCATTATTGGGAACGACAATCTGAGGTCTCCCGTGAAAATTCGGCCAACAACAAATCGGACAAATCATCGGACAAGACCCCAAAGTCCAACAAGGGGTCCGATAAGTGGGCCACCGCCAACTCAGGCCAGAAGTCAAACACTGGTAATGCTGCTGCTTCCGGTCAGAACAACTCTGGCACCAGCAATAACTCTGGAGCTCACAAGAGTACTCCGGACCTCTCCACCAAGCTGGGGAAGGACGGAAAACTTACCCAGCAGGAACGCCAGCGCCGCATGGACAACAACCTCTGTCTGTTCTGCGGAAAGCCTGGCCACCAAGCCAAGGATTGCAACAAGGCAACCTTGTCCGCAGCAAAGGCAAAGGGCCGTGCCGCCAATGCCACGATGGACAAGTCCGACGCAAAAGCGATGGACCCAAAAAAATAGTAAGCAGTCCTATAGCCTCCGTATGGGCTGAGGGCTGCGTTGGTACTCCCGTACGACAAACGAGGTCTGCCTGAACGCATCCACTCTTTCCCACTCCAACTCCCTTACCCTCCTTGTCTACTCTGACTCCATTCCCAATACTGCTATCCAAGCATTAATTGACTCTGGTTGTACTCATTGTTTCCTTGATTCCTCTTTTTCCAATTTACATAAACTCCATACATACACCATAACTCTAATACCACTCCGATTATTTGACGGTACTACTAATGCTGTTATTTCATGAGCTATAGATTTGTCTATCCGTTTTTCTGTCGGAGAAATCCAGAACCTTACATTCTATGTTACTCCGCTTGACTCCAGCTGTTCTGTGGTTCTCAGACATAACTGGCTCACCCGCTACAATCCGTTGATTGACTGGGCATTGGGCCATATCACATTCTGTTCTCCAGTACAGGCTGTGTCATCCCCAACATCACCAGCAACTTTAGGTGTGAAACTATCTTCTGCCTCCGCTGACTCTGCTCCGATAGATACTCCGTCTGCCCCTCCGTTTATATCAATGGTGGATGCTATGGTCTTCGCCAGACTAAGCAAACTGGATGGTTCTCACACATTCCAGGTCCACCTCTCCGATCTGATATTCCTCACTGCTTGTTCCACCCGATCAACTCCACCAGACCTATCTATAATTCCTAAGACGCTTATTCAGAAATACAACAAATACGTATGTACAACCTATTTTCCTCAAATTTTATACAATACACTTCAATTCAAACTTATTTTCATATTTCAACATGATTCTCAAATTTTACACAATATACTAGATTAAAACATATTTTGATATTTTGGCATAATTCTCAAAAATAATTCTTTTTTTCCTGATTTAGTGGTGGCAACTCTCTTGAAGGAACATCCAAATATCATTGATTCTTTCTTATACAATACTTATAACATAATTTGAACTATCTTTAATCCCCACCTGGTATTTGTATATCTAAATACCCTATATAATACCAATTATATTAATACATACATTCCTATTATGTACATGTAAATGATTATGTTCATCTCAACCGAATGTCTTATCTTTTAAAGTTTATTAAAATATAGAATATATGTTTATATTTATGAAAATTTCACACATCCGAAATCTTTTAAGATATCCAAATTGTAACTCCCTGGCTTTATGTATCATTGAAATCCTGATGTATATCTCCTATACATCAGAATATTGTATACTGACATGATTCCGAACAAGCGTCTAGGGAGGTCATTTTAAAAACAAAAATCATCACCTTATATCATCAACAAGCTTCTTTCTCCATAGATTTAGACATGCCATTATGAATTCTTATCTTCATTGGTATGTCTGGACACTGTCCAACACAGCAAAGCCAATAGTATACCAATACTAGTTATGTAGATCATGTGCACTGTACGGCCAAGATATAGTTTCTGCCTATTTATATCTGGGCCTGGCTGTCTAACAAACGCCTGATTCACATGTGTGGTTATAATGTGTGCATATCCAGAGGTTGGATCAGAACCACTTACAAATCTGTTGGTTTTATTCAGAAAACCTGCAAATTCTGCTACAAAAATAGGATCACTTTCATTATAGCCTATTTTATCAGGTTGTAGACCAAGAAATACATATTTGATATGAGGATACTTTGAAAGCTGGAACACTTCACCTTCAGCATATGAACGGTCCAGATACTGCCCAAAGGGGTACCAGTCACACGTTGTACAATTAGCTAGCCGGTGTGGATTGCTGTGAAAAGGCTTTTGGTAAAACTGTTGATTGAGACGCTGTTTCAGTAATGGATCAGTCTCCATAGATACCTATAAGTATAAAACATACAAATATTCAATTTTATTCTGGGAAAAAAATTTACAGTTGAATGTAGCATAGGTATACAATAATACTATTACTATTGTCTTTCCAATACTCTTTAATACATTCTGTAGATTTAAAGCTTGATGTTGCTTCCCAAGTTTTCTCTGCATAACATTTCCATTTAACTAAATATTCTACGTACTTTCCTTTTTCTTTGCCTTATTATTTGTTCTACTTCATTTTCAGTCTCATAATGCATCTCCACATCATACTCACATCTTTCTAATAGTCGTTGTTGAGATAGAGTCATCTTGTCAACATCTTCTGCTCTTTCCAGTAATGATCTGGGTGGCTCAATATCTGGGTCCTCTTCCTCAGGGTAATCAAAATATTGTTCACACCATTTTTCATGATAAGGGGATGGTTTGATCTTACGTAGTTCTACAAATTTCTTAATATTCCATAATAGACATGCTACCTTTAATTCCAGATTAAAGACAGCAGGATTTGTAGTTCTAATAGATCTCTTATTATCAAATTTTTCAAACAATATTGCAAACCCTCCAAAGAATGCTTCTACTGTTGAACGAAAGGCACCAAACTTCTTATTAAAAATCTTTTCTTCAGGTTTAAGTTCAACATTTTTTGGCTTACGAAAAGGATAAAAGAAGTTCTTAGGCTTTAATATACTTGCCTTTACTACTTCTGGAATAGCAGATGGATAAGCTCCATCAAAGCCTATCTGATCATTCTTATCTATTTTATTCCATACAGCCATCTCTACAAACATTTTTGCATCAGGATTTAGTTTACATGCCAATGAAGGTGAGGTGAATAGAACCATTTGATTAATGTCAATGCATACTTGAGTACGAAATCCTGCCTTTTTAAATTTATGTGAGTACCCCTCTTCAGATGTCGATCCAATCAAAATTCCTCTTGTATCATGACCATCAAGAAGTAATGTCACTGATTCCATTTTTGGAGGATTCTTTATAAGAGCTGATAATATCCTTATTATTATATTTGAGAACATTGTACGCAGTGAATCAGTAACTTGTTTATCTAGATCAAAGTTAAGATGATGCAGACGACCATAAAATTCCTTATGAACATCATAAAAGCTACTTGATGGCATGAAATTTCCTATTTCTTCATAAGTAGGACCTTTGAGTAGATGATATAGTACTAACAAGCCTTTTTCTATCTCTCTATAAGGTGTAGAATGTTCTTCAACTGAAAACAATACCACAAGAAAGAAAAATACTGGTATTGGTCCAAGCTTGTTATATACTACTTTTTTACATCATCCATGTCATTCATATCTTTTAGTTTTGTTCTATGATATTTTTGTGTTCTAAGACAGGCCACTTTGTGTATAGAAAATTCCAATGATTGTCCATCAACTTATTATATGCTCTGTCCCTTTGATCATTCCACATTTTAAGTTGCTGAAGCTCTTTTTCTTCTTTCTCTTTTTGCTCTTTCTCTTTTTGCTCCTTTGTGCGTTTTTGCTGGTCTGAGGGCATTTTGACTAAGATACTCTTATATTACAGTAAAACAAAAATATGTTCATTTTTTTGATAATTGAATTTTAAATTAAATAATATTTATTCTATGAAGCTATGTTGTCTGTCTCTAAGCAAGTTGTTAGTAAAATATCTACTGTCTTTGTTAAAAAAGAACCAGAGGATGATGAAAATCCTTTGTATATAGACTCTGACACCATCTACATAAAATTCAGATTAAGAAATCCCCCAAAGGACTTCTTTCCAGCTGGATCGGTTTCTCAGGAAAGAGATAAAACACCAGAAGCACTGTACAATAAGATGATTGAAAAGGGCAATGAAATAAGTAATTCAACCTGGATTCAACAAAATCATTGTATGTCAAGTCTGCAAACCATGCAACAGGATAATCTGCCTAGTTGTAATATTTCTATTGCTAGAGAAACTGGCAAGAAGTGTGATATTTCTATTGCTGGGGAAACTTGTAAGAACTGTGATGTGTATAACAATTTGGTTACATCAATGGTTGTTGCATTGAAACAACAGCAGAGAGTTTTCAAGAAAAGTAAAATCACAATCTATGGTATGATCATAACTAAGGATGGTAGGTTAAAATTATATGAAACCACCAATAACAATCAGGGTGTTTCAATTGTTGTATATCCTTCCTCTGGATACAGCATAGAAGCTCAGTTTGAAGAGTGTTCTAATGCTATTGACATTATATTCCAAAGTATAAGAAATCAGATGTTCAAAGAATCCTCATAAGGAGTTGATTTAAAAGTCCTAGTTTCTACACTCACAACATTTTTCATTTATTTTCACTTGGATAATTTCAAGATTTGAACTTTTGTTCACACAACAATAAGTACCATTAGTATCATGATGAGTATTTTTTGAATGTTCAGAGCTCTTAGGACATTTAATATCCTTACAATCTGTAACTACAGATGTAGTAGTTATATGATTGCACTTCCAAGTAATTTGAATTTTTTCACTATCACCACACATGCCTTCATTTGAGTGAATAAAAATATTGCATATTCACTTATCTGATTTATCTTATACTTGTTGTAGTGCACGTAGTGGTAGCTGAATCTCATTGTCATCATAAGTAACAGTTATTAGCAAAGTGTCATCTGACAAAGTGCCAGTTACTAATGTAACAATACCTGTCACTGTCATTTGTGTTCTTGCATTGATAAATGATACCTTATCACCAATCTCGGGTATATTCAACATGGTGTCTCTGGTTATTATATATTAATTTTCAAAACTCATTATTTCTCATCTAATTTCCTATCAAGTATATCTACAAACTTCTTAAATGCTTCAAAACACTGTAGAACATTCTTTCTACTATTAATATGTTTCATACCTGTTACTGTTACAGGGAAACAACACCTTACATTTGTTATCACTTCTGAAAACAACCCTTCTGTGATAGCATGATCAAGCTCTCTTGTAACAGTTACTAGGTAAAACTGGGGGACTTTTCTTGATGTTTGAATGCAAGGTATTGTCATTTCCTCTAAAGCACTTTTTCCCTTATTCTTCCTTATCTAAGTATGTAAAAAATTTTCTTGAAGACTCCTTTAAACATTTCACATCATCTTTTTTGTAATCAAAACTGAGGATCTCATCATCAGTATCTAAAGTAATATCTCTAAAATCTGTCTCAAAAAACTGTTTAGTCCATTGTGTGTCAACCATTATACCATAATCCCAAAGATCATGAGAACTCCAATCATTGCACTTCTTATCTTTACCCATGATGTCAATAAAGAAGGATATATAAAATTTATTTACTAGATATGTGCATAGTTCTGAAGAGCAGAATGTCCATATTTTTATCTAATATTTATAAATTGAATTATATATATTTTCTAAAGTTGTCAATAGCCAGATGCATGCACTCGTTCTGAATACTACAACAAAGTCCCATACAGAATTCCCTGTCCTTTCATCTATCATTCTTCTACCAGTTCCTTGTTTCCTATCTTGCCAGTCTTTCATTCCAAATTCTTTGCTGCATAGCTAAATAGGTGTACCAGCCGATTGGATATTATCATATCATGGTAATGACGTCGGATGGAAGGTCACCTTGTCAGGAGCAGTTTGATCACATTATCAAAGGACAGCCTTTTGGCTGTGAGGGTTGATAATGATGCACTTACTGAGCAGACAGTAGGTGAGACTTTGCAGCGGCATGGTGTACCAGATAATTGAATCGTTGTCCTTGAGCAGCCCAATGATGTCACTCGGTGTCGGTTCGCTTATGGAATAGATCCTATAAGCCTGCGTGCAATGGTCCTAGCAAGCAGACGGTGTGTAACGCAGTTGTTCAGCACTCCAAAGATCAATCAGGGCGAGGGGTACGTAACAGGGAAGTGGGATAGTGCTCTGTGGTTGGATGAGGATGGGAGCAAAAGGTCGGTCCCGATGGCTGATCGTGCTCTGTGACTGGATGACAATGCGGAGCCCGGTTGGGAGGTACGCGAAAGCTGGTTTCAGGAGAAGCAACCTCTCGGTGGCGGAGGGAAATCTGATCGTTGAACCAAGGTGTTTTACCTCAGTGTAGAGATGATGGATTGTGATGTAGAGTGTAGACTTAGAGCGTTGGCTGAAAACTTGTTTTTTGATTCCAAAGGCAAAAACTAGTGCCCTTTTATATACAAATTCCCAGGGCACAACGACACAATATGAGGAGCAAATGATGCAAGAAATGCTGATCAAGCCAGCTGACGAAGCGTGTGAAGTTGAGCTACTAAAGGGGAAATCATGGAGAAATGAAACGACAGATAGGGACATCATTAGACTGCTCATGGACAGCCATTCACTCCAAGGTGACCTTGTATCCTACGTCTTCGGCTTACATTACTGGGTTCTCCCTCTACATCTTTTTCTTGAACTAGGAATTTGAGATTGATCAGAGTCTGAATCAGATTGATCAGAGTCTGAATCAGATTGATCAGAGTCTGAATCAGATTGATCAGAGTCTGAATCAGATTGATCAGAGTCTGAATCAGATTGATCAGAGTCTGAATCAGATTGATCAGAGTCTGAATCAGATTGATCAGAGTCTGAATCAGATTGATCAGAGTCTGAATCAGATTGATCAGAGTCTGAATCAGATTGATCAGAGTCTGAATCAGATTGATCAGAGTCTGAATCAGATTGATCAGAGTCTGAATCAGATTGATCAGAGTCTGAATCAGATTGATCAGAGTCTGAATCAGATTGATCAGAGTCTGAATCAGATTGATCAGAGTCTGAATCAGATTGATCAGAGTCTGAATCAGATTGATCAGAGTCTGAATCAGATTGATCAGAGTCTGAATCAGATTGATCAGAGTCTGAATCAGATTGATCAGAGTCTGAATCAGATTGATCAGAGTCTGAATCAGATTGATCAGAGTCTGAATCAGATTGATCAGAGTCTGAATCAGATTGATCAGAGTCTGAATCAGATTGATCAGAGTCTGAATCAGATTGATCAGAGTCTGAATCAGATCGTTCCTTAGACCTTTTTTCTTGATGCCTTGAACTAGGAGTTTGAGATCGTTCGTTAGACCTTTTTTCTTGATGCCTTGAACCTTGAGTCATTCCTTGCTTCCATGTTTGAAAATTAATCCTATTACCATCTACGTCATATGATGACATTTCATTCTTTCTAGTATATATTGTAGATAGTTTTCTAGGCTCACCATTTATGAATAATTCCATTCTATTTAGTCTACAAGACTGATCTGAGTCTATAAGTATATAGTCTACACCTCTTTTCACTATCTTAAATGTCACCTTTCTGGTACCATTTTCCTGTAACCTTGTTACCTCCTGTTCTTGTTTTCCAGCCCAGTGATTCATATCAAATTTCCAGTCAACAATCTCAGATATTATTGCTTTATATTTATCACCCTGTTTCTGAAGTTTATTAATGTCTGTTCCAAGTTCCACTACAGTATCATCTGTTTCTACAATCCACTCATGCACTTCAGATTTCCATTCCACAATGTCTGATATTGTTGCAATACATCTATTAACCTGTTTCTGAAGTTTATGAATATCTGTTCTATAGTCCAATATAAGATTCTCTGCATTATGTGTATTGACCTGTTGATGAATATCTGTTCCATGGTCTGATATTGTGGCAACACACCTGTCTCTGAAGTTTATGAATATCTGTTCCAAATCCTGATACAATATCATTCATTTCACTCATCCATTCATCTAAATTCTCTTTCCTGTCTGTCAAAGTAGTTATAATTGTATTTTTTTCCTCAACCTGTTTCTTAAGCACCTGAATTTCCTGACTCTGGGAATTAACCTGTTGTTCAAGCATAGTGATCTGCCTATCCTTTTCACTCATCCAAGACTTGACATTTATAAGATCAGATATTAATTCATCTTTTACTTCCATTTGACTTGCCATAGCTTTTATCAGTGCATCATTGTCACTTATCCAGCCTTTGATTGCTTTTATATCTTCAAAGATTTGTGGCATTTTCAAATCCCTCTCTGCTTATAAAACAGAAATGAAAAAACATAATAATCATTTTTTCTGAACATTTGATATTTTGTATAGGCAGTAGATATATACATCTTGCTTTCTTAATAAAATGATTATTATGTTTTTATGTTATAAGCATTATGAAGATGCTCTCTTTTATGCTTCAATGCAAGATAGAGTTTGATAGAAGAGTTAATGATTGGTATATATCTCGGATAGGATCCCTCCATGATTTGTTTCTGAGGTAAGTTCCTTTATAAATATCAAGGTTCCAATCACTGACTTTATACAGATGTACTGATGGCACACTTCTGGAACAGAAATTAACAGAGTTATATACTAGTATGGAGCAGGATCATTATTTTCCACCACTTTGGATGGAAAATCTGATGGTATTGCACCCTAAAGTACGAGGGATAGTCATACAGTCTTATGTTAGAACAAGATTATCTACCACTATGCCCTAACTAAGTTACTTTGTTTTAAAAGTAGCTTCACTGCATTAAAGGTGTTTGTTTCCAAGACTTTCCTAAGACGCTTATTCAGAAATACAACAAATACGTATGTACAACCTATTTTCCTCAAATTTTATACAATACACTTCAATTCAAACTTATTTTCATATTTCAACATGATTCTCAAATTTTACACAATATACTAGATTAAAACATATTTTGATATTTTGGCATAATTCTCAAAAATAATTCTTTTTTTCCTGATTTAGTGGTGGCAACTCTCTTGAAGGAACATCCAAATATCATTGATTCTTTCTTATACAATACTTATAACATAATTTGAACTATCTTTAATCCCCACCTGGTATTTGTATATCTAAATACCCTATATAATACCAATTATATTAATACATACATTCCTATTATGTACATGTAAATGATTATGTTCATCTCAACCGAATGTCTTATCTTTTAAAGTTTATTAAAATATAGAATATATGTTTATATTTATGAAAATTTCACATCCGAAATCTTTTAAGATATCCAAATTGTAACTCCCTGGCTTTATGTATCATTGAAATCCTGATGTATATCTCCTATACATCAGAATATTGTATACTGACATGATTCCGAACAAGCGTCTAAGGAGTATCATGAGTTCACCAACGTGTTCAGCAAGTCTAAAGCCAACTCCCTAGCACAACACTGACCATATGATCTCAAGATCGAACTGGATGACAACTCCACCCCTCTGCTTGGCCCTGTCTACTCACTATCCCAAAAAGAGCTACTGGCTCTCTGAACATTCATAGACGAGAACTTGGCCATGGGCTTCATCTGCCCATCTCTATCTCCCCATGGAGCTCCAGTCCTATTTGTCCACAAAAAGGACAGATCACTCCGTCTATGCGTCGACTTCCGTGGACTCAACAAGATCACCAAGAAAGACTGATACCCAATACCCCGCACCGCGGACCTACTCGAAAGTCCTCGGAAGGCTAAGATCTATTCCAAAATAGATCTCCGACATGCCTACCATCTAGTCCACATCCGAGAAGGCGACAAATGGAAAACGACCTTCTGCACACGATATGGATCTTTCGAGTGGTGCATCATGCCCTTCGGACTAACCAATGCTCCGGCCATGAACTTCTGCAACCGACATAACTCGGCTGTCTGCTGACCCTCCAGAACCGTTTCATCGTCTTCACCAAGTCCACTAGTAACCCCTCTGTCTGCCGGAGGTGCTCCGACTGCAGGTTAACCAGCCGGATAAGCTGGCCCACGGTACTATTGGGCGCAGAGACATGCCCCGTACCTGCACTGGTCGTTGCCCCTTCTGATCCGACACCGCTACCCCCAGCTGCCACAGCACCTGTCTCCATCCACCGCTTTTTGGTCGGACGACCTTCTGATTCTTTCTCTGCCCCCCTCCTTGTACCACTAGTCAGGGCTTGAACTTTCCATCGACCCTACACCCTCCTTTCCGACCCCAACAATGATCGCAGGACCGAAGGCAGCGAGTTGGGCTGGTAGGCCACACGCACTCCACACCCGCATCACGACACAAGTCACAAGTTACGCCGGGTCCGCCAAATGGCTCCATTGGAGCCAGAGCCTTGGGTGGTCCGCCCCCTTCTCGCTGCGGTGACGAGCCAGGACGCATCGAGGACGTATATTGAACCACTCTGACAGTCCAACTCTGCCAGCGTCTTTTCATATCAACCTTTAAATAGCGCCGCAACTCCCTCTCTACCTCAGTCTCTAATTCTAGCCATCGATCGTCACTCGTGTTTCATCGCCATTGATCATTATCAGTCTTCTATTCACACTGATCCTTTCATCATCATTCACATGGCTTCCCATTCTATTCCCCTCTCCAACATCACTTCTAATAATACGTCACACTGGTCTCTGGACACAGAGGACTATCAAAAATATGCCGAGCTCCATGGGCATGTTAAGCCACCTCCACATGTCAAAATACTTTCAAAACTCTTTCAACGTCCAAGATCCCCACCATGTCTCTCTTATGCCATTGGCGATCCCATATTCTTTCACAATTCCATTGAACCATATACATTCCTCGACATTTCACCTCTATATCGTAACACGGATAGAAGAGTCAAACGTGAGGTAGAATTTCAGTCGCCATCGCTGACCTATCCTCCCACTTCAATCCGACTCAGGTTACATCGTGTCAGGCAAAGGGACTGAATACTCTTGGAATGGGATACCATATGGAGACGTATCACTAAGACAATAAGGAGTATTTGTTGTGGATGCTGACTGAAGTCCTCATGTGACTCAGGGTCAATTAACCTTCGGAGCCGTAGGGAAGATGGTATTGGTGGACGTTTCTATTGTTCTTTTATATGACTCACCCCTGTTTCATCTTTTAATTCATTCATACACAACTTACTCATCCTTGTTCTATTTTTGGTTCTTTTATTACTCATCACCCCCTATTCTTACAAAGATTACCCCTATCTGTCGTTTCATTTCTCCATGATTTCCCCCTTTAGTAGTTCAACTTCACACGCTTCGTTAGCTGGCTTGATCAGTATTTCTTGTATCATATCGTATCATTTGCTCCTTATATTGTGTCGTTGTGCCCTGGGGATTTGTATATAAAAGGGTGCTAGTTTTCGCCTTTGGAATAAATCAACAAGTTTTCAGCCAATGCTCTAAAGTCAAAGTCCACGCTCTAAGTCTACGCTCTACGCTCTACATCACAATCCATCATCTCTACACTAAGGTAAAGCACCTTGGTTCAACAATCAGATTTCCCTCTGCCACCGAGAGGTTGCTTCTCCTGAAACCAGCTTTTGCATACCTCCCAACCGGGCTCCCCATTGTCATCCAGTCACAGAGCACGATCAGCCATCGGGACCGACCTTTAGCTCCCATCCCTATCCAACCACAGAGCACTATCCCACTTCCCTGTTACTTACCCCTCGCCCTGATTGATCTTTGGAGTGCTGAACAACTGCGTTACACACCGTCTGTTTGCTAGGACCGTTGCGCGCAGGCTTATAGGATCTATTCCTTAAGCGAACCGACAGCGATCCCATATTCTTTCACGATTCCGTTGAACCATATACATTCCTCGGCATTTTGCCTCTATATCGTAACACGGATAGACGAGTCGAACGTGAGGTAGAATTTCAGTCGCCATCACAGACCTATCCTCCCACTTCAATCCGACTCAGGTTACATCGTGTCAGGCAAAGGGACCGAATACCCTTGGAATGGGATACCATATGGAGACGTATCACTAAGACAATAAGGAGTATTTGACTCAGGGTCAATTTACCTTCAGAGCCATATGGAAGATGGTATTGGTGGACATTTCTATTGTTCTTTTATATGACTCACCCCTGTTTCATCTTTTAATTCATTCATACACAACTTACTCATCCTTGTTCTATTTTTGGTTCTTTTATTACTCATCACCCCTATTCTTACAAAGATTACCCCTATCTGTCACTTCATTTCTCCAAGATTTCCCCATTAGTAGTTCAACTTCACATGCTTCATCAGCTGGCTTGATCAGCATTTCTTGCATCATATCGCATCATTTGCTCTTCATATTGTGTCGTTGTGCCCTGGGGATTTGTATATAAAAGGGCGCTAGTTTTCACCTTTGGAATGAATCAACAAGTTTTCAGCCCACACTCTAAAGTCAAAGTCCATGCTCTAAGTCTACGCTCTACGCTCTACATCACAATCCATCAGCTCTACACTGAGGTAAAGCACCTTGGTTCAATGATCAGATTTCCCTCTGCCACCGAGAGGTCGCTTCTCCTGAAACCAGCTTTTGCATACCTCCCAACCGGGCTCTCCATCCTCATCCAGTCACAGAGCACGATTAGCCATCAGGACCGACCTTTTGCTCCCATCCTCATCCAACCACAGAGCACTATTCCACTTTCCTGTTACTCAGTGCTACCTCCCCTTTAGTAGTTCAACTTCACACGCTTCGTTAGCTGGCTTGATCAGTATTTCTTGTATCATATCGTATCATTTGCTCCTTATATTGTGTCGTTGTGCCCTGGGGATTTGTATATAAAAGGGTGCTAGTTTTCGCCTTTGGAATAAATCAACAAGTTTTCAGCCAATGCTCTAAAGTCAAAGTCCACGCTCTAAGTCTACGCTCTACGCTCTACATCACAATCCATCATCTCTACACTAAGGTAAAGCACCTTGGTTCAACAATCAGATTTCCCTCTGCCACCGAGAGGTTGCTTCTCCTGAAACCAGCTTTTGCATACCTCCCAACCGGGCTCCCCATTGTCATCCAGTCACAGAGCACGATCAGCCATCGGGACCGACCTTTAGCTCCCATCCCTATCCAACCACAGAGCACTATCCCACTTCCCTGTTACTTACCCCTCGCCCTGATTGATCTTTGGAGTGCTGAACAACTGCGTTACACACCGTCTGTTTGCTAGGACCGTTGCGCGCAGGCTTATAGGATCTATTCCTTAAGCGAACCGACAGCGATCCCATATTCTTTCACGATTCCGTTGAACCATATACATTCCTCGGCATTTTGCCTCTATATCGTAACACGGATAGACGAGTCGAACGTGAGGTAGAATTTCAGTCGCCATCACAGACCTATCCTCCCACTTCAATCCGACTCAGGTTACATCGTGTCAGGCAAAGGGACCGAATACCCTTGGAATGGGATACCATATGGAGACGTATCACTAAGACAATAAGGAGTATTTGACTCAGGGTCAATTTACCTTCAGAGCCATATGGAAGATGGTATTGGTGGACATTTCTATTGTTCTTTTATATGACTCACCCCTGTTTCATCTTTTAATTCATTCATACACAACTTACTCATCCTTGTTCTATTTTTGGTTCTTTTATTACTCATCACCCCCTATTCTTACAAAGATTACCCCTATCTGTCACTTCATTTCTCCAAGATTTCCCCATTAGTAGTTCAACTTCACATGCTTCATCAGCTGGCTTGATCAGCATTTCTTGCATCATATCGCATCATTTGCTCTTCATATTGTGTCGTTGTGCCCTGGGGATTTGTATATAAAAGGGCGCTAGTTTTCACCTTTGGAATGAATCAACAAGTTTTCAGCCCACACTCTAAAGTCAAAGTCCATGCTCTAAGTCTACGCTCTACGCTCTACATCACAATCCATCAGCTCTACACTGAGGTAAAGCACCTTGGTTCAATGATCAGATTTCCCTCTGCCACCGAGAGGTCGCTTCTCCTGAAACCAGCTTTTGCATACCTCCCAACCGGGCTCTCCATCCTCATCCAGTCACAGAGCACGATTAGCCATCAGGACCGACCTTTTGCTCCCATCCTCATCCAACCACAGAGCACTATTCCACTTTCCTGTTACTCAGTGCTACCTCTACCCCTCAACCTGATTGATCTTTGGAGTGCTGAACAACTGCGTTACACACCATCTGTTTGCTAGGACCATTGCGCGCAGGCTTATAGGATCTATTCCATAAGCGAACCGACAGCAGCCTCCAAGCGTTCCCTCTCCTCCTCCTTGTCCTGCTGTTCTGCCACCACCTTCTCCATCTCGCGCTTGCAAAGCTGGATCACCGACCTCGCGACACACAGCTCCTTCTTACGGGTCACCAACACGTGACTCTCCACCTTGCACCATATGACCCTCTGATCCGCCTCCCACTTCTCCATATCAGCACTCGGGTACACCTTCAATGAAAAGACCGCGACGTCAAGATTCTTCTTGGTGGTAGCAGCATAGAGCTCCGCTCTTTTGCGAGCCTCAACCACGGCTACCCAAGCCATCTCCTCAGCCGCACCCAACCCAAATAATGGCCATGCCCACGGACACAACGGCGAGTCCTCCGCAGTGAGTTTTCGGATGAGTTGTCTCCGTCCGTGTAATGGAGATGATGGCAACTTCTGGGGTCCCTGTCCGTATCGGCACACTTGGACTTCCTGGACTGGTCACCCCTGCCCCGGTCACCTCCTCCTCTACCTCCATGGCGGCTTCTAGCTTGTGCGCCTGCTCCTCCACTTCTTTCAGTCTCGTGGCCTCCATCGCAGCCGCAAGTTCCTTGACCCTGCAGGCTCTCTCGGCCTTCACTTCCTCCTCTTTCCTTCTCTGTTCTGTCTTCGCTGCCTCTTTCCGCCTCTGCTCTTCCTCCTCCTTCCGTCTCCGTTCCACCTCCTCCTCCTTCCGTCTCCATTCCGCCTCCTCCTCCTCCTTCCGTCTCCATTCCGCCTCCTCCTCCTCCTTCCATCTCCATTCTGCTTCCTCCTCCTCTTTCCATTTCTGCTCCTCTTCCTCTTCCTTCCGTTGGGCCAAGAGCAATCATGCTTGCCAAAGGGTTTGACATTGTTGAGGATAAGACCTCAATCATGCCCCACCTTTTATATGTCTCCAGACCCCCAGTATAACTCCAACTGCACCCAACCGTCTCACCTATTCAATTCGTGGACATGAGGCCTCAGGGGCTTGGCCTTAAATGGAGAGATACTGTTATGACTATATTCATTAACGACCAGATCCCCATCCAATCCACTCAGATCCCCGCACATATGAAATCTATACTCCATTTGGAAACCGCCACGTCTCCATCTACCTGTCCGATTGTCACCGCTGATTCCACCCATCCGTCTCCGGTTCCAATTGATGCATCAGCATCACCATAGGAACCCAGGCATCTGTCCCCGTCGGACTTGGACATACTTATGTAAGGCCGTTGGCCTCGGAGACCCATCACCAGAGTAATTATCATTAGATTTCAAAATATGTATTTAAGTTGCCTGACTGGGGACTTCATTCCCCAGTTTGAATATCAAATCACGCCTAGTTCCTAAGTCCGATCCTAACTCTCTAAGTTGTACTCTGCCTCTGAAATCTCGGACACCAGTATTAGTGAGGGTGCAGCACATAAGCTGAAGCCAAGTCCGTTCCGACCCCCCACGACATGCTCCAACTCCGACCCAACCTCCAACCCAACCTCCAACCCAACCTCCAACCCAACCTCCAACCCAACCTCCAACCCAACCTCCAACCCAACCTCCAACCCAACCTCCAACCCAACCTCCAACCCAACCTCCAACCCAACCTCCAACCCAACCTCCAACCCAATCTTCAACCCCCAATCAGACCTAGTGTGTAACAACAGTGTTTGCAACCATCTTGGGGACATTCATCAGTCAGGTCATGCAGCAAGGGGACTGCAATGCCCCCTCAACATTTCAGCAGCTCATGACTGCCATCTTCTGAGAATATATCAGAAGATTTGTCCATGTATATCTGGACAATATATTTGTGTACTCTTGTACTATACAAGAGCATGAACACCACCTAGAGATGGTGTTCACTGAGCTCAGGAAAGCACATATGTTCCTGAGCAAGGATAAGATCGATCTATACTCAATGAGTATGGATTGCCTTGGTCACCTAATAGATGACCAAGGCATGCACACAGACACTGATAAAATGCAGCGAATACGAGAATGGAGACAACCTAGGTCATACCACAAAGTCCAACATTTTCTTGGACTAGTGCAGTATCTGGCACACTACATGCCAGATATAACTGCATACACAACCCCGTTATTGGGTTGTGCTCATAATAATCATCCATTCTTATGGACGCCACTGCTGGAAAAATGCTTTGACAGCATCAAGCTTCTAGCATGTAGGGCTCCAATATTGAAGCCCATCAATGTCAATAACCCTGATACTATTTGGGTTATTACTGATGGCTCCAAAACTGGAGTCGGAGCTGTCTATGGACAAAGAAAAGATTGGCAGACCTGTTGGCCTGCTGGATTCCTATCCAAGAAATTTAGTGCTGCACAACAGCACTATAAGACCCACAAGCATGAGACTATAGCTGTACTTGAAGCCCTAATGGGATGGGAAGATAAGCTACTAGGATGAAAGTTCATCCTAGTAACTGACCACAAGGGTCTCAAATACTTCGAGACCCAAAAGAACCTGTCTCCTAGACAGATTAGGTGGTGGGAGTTCTTATCCGTTTCAACCTCACCACCCTGCATATAGACAGGGTAGAGAATAAAGTAGTGGATTGTCTATCATGCTACTATGCTGATGACTCCCCAACAGAGAGTCATCCCAGCTACATCTACGTGGGCACAGATGTATGTCTCGACCCTGAAGGAGAACTGCTCCCCATGGAATGGTCCATCAAGATCAGGACAGCAGCAGTCACCCAAAGGCAACTGCTCGAGAAAAAGGAAAACAGAGTGCTAGAAGCTGAAGCACTCAATGTTCAAACAGAATCATTGAATGATGATTCTAATTCCTCTAAAGAAATAGAGGATGTTGGAGTGATGTCATCAAATGATGACGGAACACCATTGCGATCTCATGTCAAGCATGGGATCAACCTTGTGCAGATTGTATGAGGCACATATAGAAAGGATACCGTCCTTTCTAAGGTGCTGGAAGCACCTAAAGAGCACGCATGATTTGGTGTGCATGATGGTCTAATATGGACCAAAAATATATACAAACACAATGTCATCTGTATACCCCACTCAGTGTTCCTGAAGGGGAGGAGGCTGGTTGAGATGATAATTGACCATGTGCACCAAGTAGTTGGCCATTTTGGTCAACTAAAGACTGCAAATTACATTTGACGGTTGTACTGGTGGCCAGGCATGACCACCAATGTCAAATCATTCTGCACTTCATGCATGAAGTGCCAAATGAATAAAGACAGTACGAAGAAACCCACAGGGCTTCTTCATAGCTTGCCAGTACCAGAGCGGCCCTGGCAATCGATAGGTATGGACTTTATGGGTCCATTACCAAAATCAAATGACTATGACTACCTACTGGTAGTCATTGATCGCTTCATGTCGCAGGTACATATAATACCTACGAACACGCATGTAACAGTGAAAGGAGTAGCATGACTTCACAGTGTACCAGACTCGATTGTGTCTGATCGAGATTTGAAATTCACGTCTATCTTTTGGCATGAACTACAGTGGATAATGGGAGTGAAACTCCTCATGTCCACAGCATTCCATCTGCAAACAGATGGAGCAACGGAACAAGCAAATCGTTCCATTGGCCAAATACTTCGTACTGTTGTATGAAGTGATCAGAAAGATTGGGCACACAAGTGTCCAATGGTGGAGTTTGTGCTAAACTCCAACATAAGCTCTACAATGGGGTTTACTCCGTTTGAACTTAACCATGTATATGCCTAGGATAGGCATGCCCATTAACAATGACACCAAGTTCAAGGGTGTCAAATGATTTGCACAGCAGGCCCAAATGAACCTGCTAGCGGTGCATGATGCAATTATAGAAAGTCACGTCATTCAGACATTTCATGCCAATAAGAAATGTTGGGAAGGTCCAACCTTCCAGAGAGGTGACAAAGAACTTGACTCTACCTAAGGGTAGAACCAGCAAACTAGTGCCCAGGCATATTGGGCCCTATAAAATAATCAAAGCCTATAATAAAGCTTTGATGGTGACACTGGAACTGCCACCAGAACTGACTAGTAGGCCTATTATGCCTATGTTCCATGTCAGTCTCATTCAACCATATGTGCCAAATGATGAGATGAGATTCCCAAAACAGGAAGCGAAGTCATTTTACGACTTTGGGAACGACAATGAGCAGAAGTGGCTTGTCAATGAAATCATTGCTCATTGATGGATAAGCGATAAAGAACTTGAAATTCAAGTTCTATGGACATTGGGAGATGTCACCTGGGAACCTTACACATCGTGTAAGGACCTAGAAGCTCTAGATGATTATTTAGAGCTTCAAGGGGTGATTCAAGCGCAAGAACTACCTCATAGACAGTAGTTCTCAGAGAGACAGAGCCCCAAAGATCTAATGGGGCTCAAAGGGAAGAAGTGGAGCTACCAAGAATAAAGGTAGCTCCTAGCAGGATGTGACAAGAGCTATCATCAATGATGGTAGCTCAATGAGGGGAGGAGGAACCACCTCAACTAATGGTAGTTCCTAGATAAGGATAGAGCTACCATAACAACAGGCAGCTTGATGGCAGAAAAAAAAACTGCTCCCATAGGGAGCAGTTCACCGTCATGCTACTCATAGTAGCATGAAAGGGGTAAGCGATAATTAATCACATTACACCCATGTGACATAGTCACTGGAAAATTCTCAATAAAGAATTTTCAAGCTCACCCATAAAAGGCTAGCAGTGTTTCTTTGAGATGACCTGGAAAATTGGCAGATGGCATGGTGGCACTGCCATCCATCACCCTCAACAAGTGCAACGCATATGTGTCACACGGCTGACTACATCTTTCCACCGAAGCGGTGGAAAGAGCATTAAGAGTCACATGGCTGCGACTTATACATGACATCAAAGATGATGTTGCGACACCTTATTGTGAAGACTACAATAAGATGTACAAGGACAACTTGGACCTGTTTGCGCAGGTCCAAGAACTTGAAGGACTTCTCAACAATGAGAAGTCCGAAGTAACTCGTCTCAGAGATGAGTTAAAAACACTGAAGGAGGCTGCTGACAGAGCACCTCCTACATTCAAGACCAAGCTCACGATGGTGTGCTTGGCCCCAGTAGCATCACTATCGTGTGCTACGGCAGGCAAATCATTGCCTACCATTATGTCATCACAGCCTGTGGCTTCATCATCACAGGAAACAATTGACCTCACCAAAGAGGATGATCTCCTGGGCAAATTACCTCAGGTCAACCCTCAAGGGTTTGAAGGTCAAGATTGGGATGATACCAACCCAATCTGGGAAGGATACGACCACGATCGTGGTCTCCTCCTGGCTAGCATCCCCAAGGGTGCTAAGCCACCGGGCAAACTCAAAGAGTTTGCCCTATCAGAAATTGAAGCTGAGATTGATCAGCTTCAAAAGGAGTATATGGCTGGTGACACCAGCTGTACTTTAAAAGACCCAGCATTGAAGATGCTGGAGGAAGCCCAGTGTACAAATTACCGCAAACACTGGGACGATTTTGGGCATGCCCTCAAGCATGCCAATGTGGGGAAATCATTCCCCAAATGGGCACCATGGTTCATGACTGTGGCTGACCCTCCCAGAGCAGTCACTGGCCACCTGCTGTGACCTCTGGGCAAGTCCGCCCCTATCAGGGCAGACTGGTTCGACATCTGTGATATGGACACTCTGGAGTTCATATCGCTCCATAAAAAAGCATTGGCCACACCGTTTGCAGAACGGACTGTACCGATGTGCAGAGTCATCAAGAGAATGACTCTGCTGGCTCATGCTGATAATGCGAGTCTTATCATCACTCTACCAACCACACTGGTAGACACACTTGCCCTCATATGGGGGTGGCAAGTGAACCCTAATGGGGTCCCCCCAGCCATCTGACAGGAGTCAGATGGTACTATGAACTTGTCTGATGTGGACGTCTGGATGTGGCTACAGAAGGCCACTCCCAAGAAGGGTTCTTCTGTATTTAAGAAGAACCTCTGAACTGCGTTCCAGAATCCTGGCCACTGGGGGTTATTGACCAGTGGTCAAAAGTTCTCACCAACTATTGGTGACACCTTTCACGCTCCAGTCACTGGAGCATATGATTGGGGGAATCACTCCCCCAAAGAACATACTGAATTAGAGCTTGTGCTCTGGTTTGGACGATTGGGGGCATCACCCCTGATTGCACTGCTATATTAGAGGAGTTTGCTAAACGCATCGCCTCCGGAGCAGCATTTAACCAGCCCACCAGGGTTGGTAAGCGAAAGCAGGAGACTCAGGGTGTCTCCCAAGCAGCTCATAAAGCTGCTAAATGCTCTCTTGCTGAGCGTTTAGGTCATGATCAACTCAATCATGAACTTGATCAGGATGCTGCAGTAGCAATTGCATCCTCCTCATCCATTCAAGTGGATGAGGATACTGCAACCATGTTGGGGATGACTGAGAGCTGTCCCCCTCTGGAGCCATATGAACAAGATGATCATATGGACACCAACTCATCAGAACAGCTTCATAAGGAGCTGTATGATTAAAAGGTACTGAATGAGATTGTGCCTCATTCAAAAAAGGGGAAGGTGTAAGTACCCAAGGTACTTACTTACTATAGTATGTAGCTAGATAGTTATAATTAGTGTATGCAGCATTTCATTAAGGGATGCTGTCTTCTTGATAGATATATGCACCCTATGGGTGCATATGTATAGTTATTATGTAAGCCAGTGGACCCAAGTACACGTGTGGGTCCACTTATAGTAGAAAAAACTTAGTAACTACCACACTGTACAGCACATCGCCCAACCAATACACTTGGTTGAGTTCTGTGCAACAGTGTGAACTAAGACACCCTTTAACAAACATGTACCCCATGACTCATAGACCAGTAGTCAATAGAACTACTGGTATGAAAAACACAGGAAGCCAACCCACACCCCATGGACATGTGTTATGACTATATTCATTAACGACCAGATTCCTGTCCGATCCACTCAGATCCCTGCGCATATGAAATCTATACTCCATTTGGAAACCGCCACGTCTCCATTACCTGTCTGATTGTCACTGCTGATCCCGCCCATCCGTCTCCGGTTCCAATTGATGCATCAGCATCACCATAGGAACCCAGACATCCATCCCTGTCAGACTTGGACATACTCATGTAAGGCCTTCAGCCTTGGAGACCCATCACCGAGTAATTATTATTAGATTTCAAATATGTATTTAAGTTGCCTGACTGGGGACTTTATTCCCCAGTTCGAATATTGAATCACACCTAGTTCCTAAGTCTGATCCTAAATCTCAGACACTGGTATTAGTGAGGGCGCAGCACATAAGCTGAAGCCAAGTCTGTTCCAACCCCCACGACGTACCCGACTCCTTCTCCGACTCCGACTAAACCTCCGATCCAGTCTCTGACCCCCAATTGGACCTAGTGCATAACAGTATATTCAAACTGCCATACTCACTCCTACCAATGCCACAATCCACCGCCAATTCCGAACGCGCACGAACCGTCGAGGTGCCCGCTCCCAGCATCAACACCATCCCTGAGGTCGTCGAAGAACCAATGGACCACATAGAGGCTGTCAATGAAGAAGACAACACCCCACCCTCTCCAAATCTGGTGCAAGCCATCTCCCTGCTCGCCAGCAGCATCCGTAACCCACAAGCTCTTAAGTCCTGGACCAAGGTCCGAGAACCCGACCCATTCAATGGCTCTGATCTGTGCAAGCTCCAGCCGTTCTTGGTGCAATGCTGGTTGAATTTCCATGACCGCCCCAATGCGTTCACATCCAATCGGGTGAAGGTCACCTTTGCCATGTCCTATCTCAAGGGCACCACACTGGACTACTTTGAGCCAGTGCTCATGGACGATTCCAATGAGCCGATATGGTCAGAGGACTACTCTGACTTCATCTCCAAACTTCGGACCAATTTTGGTCCTTACAACCCCGAGGCTGATGCTGAGAATGAACTCGATCAACTTCGGATGAAGGAAAATCACAAAATCACAAAATACATTGTGAGTTTCCAGCAGCTAGCCCCAAAAGTCCAATGGGGCGACACTGCACTCCAACGCCAATTTTATGTTGGTCTTCCATCCCGCATCAAGGACGAGATATCACGTGTCGGTAAGCCAGATACTTTGGTTAACCTTTGCAAGCTCGCCCAATCCATCGACACCTGTTATTGAGAACATCAATCCAAGGTCTCCCACGAAGATTTGGCCAACAACAAATCGGACAAATCATTGGACAAGACCCCAAAGTCCAACAAGGGGTCCGATAAGTGGGCCACCGCCAACTCAGGCCAGAAGTCAAACACTGGTAACGCTGCTGCTTCCGGTTCCAGTCAGAACAACTCCGGCACCAGCAATAACTCTGGAGCTCGCAAGAGTACTCCAGACCTCTCCACCAAGCTGGGGAAGGACGGAAAACTTACCCAGCAGGAATGCCAGTGCCACATGGACAACAACCTCTGTCTGTTCTGTGGAAAGCCTGGCCACCAAGCCAAGGATTGCAACAAGGCAACCTTGTCTGCAGCAAAGGCAAAGGGCCGTGCCACCAATGCCATGACGGACAAGTCTGACGCAAAAGCGATGGACCCAAAAAAATAGTAAGCAGTCCTATAGCCTCCATATGGGCTGAGGGCTGCGTTGGTACTCCCGTACGACAAACGAGGTCTGCCTGAACGCATCCACTCTTTCCCACTCCAACTCCCTTACCCTCCTTGTCTACTCTGACTCCATTCCCAATACTGCTATCCAAGCATTAATTGACTCTGGTTGTACTCATTGTTTCCTTGATTCCTCTTTTTCCAATTTACATAAACTCCATACATACACCATAACTCCAATATCGCTCCGATTATTTGATGGCACTACTAATGCTGTTATTTCACGAGCTATAGATCTGTCTATCTGTTTTTCTGTCAGAGAAATCCAGAACCTTACATTCTATGTTACTCCGCTTGACTCCAGCTGTTCTGTGGTTCTCGGACATAACTGGCTCACCCACTACAATCTGTTGATTGACTGGGCATTGGGCCATATCACATTCTGTTCTCCAGCACAGGCTGTGTCATCCCCAACGTCACCAGCAACTTTAGGTGCGAAACTATCTTCCATCTCCACTGACTCCGCTCTGATAGATACTCCGTCTACTCCTCCGTTTATATCAATGGTGGACGCTATGGTCTTTGCCAGACTAAGCAAACTGGATGGCTCACACATTCCAGGTCCACCTCTCCGATCTGATATTCCTTGCTGCTTGTTCTGCCCGATCAACTCCACCAGACCTATCTATGGTTCCTAAGGAGTATCATGAGTTTGCCGACGTGTTCAGCAAGTCTAAAGCTGACTCCCTAGCAGAACACCAACCATATGATCTCAAGATTGAACTGGATGACAACTCCACCCCTCTGCTTGGCCCTATCTACTTGCTATCCCAAAAAGAGCTACTGGCTCTCTGAACATTCATAGACGAGAACTTGGCCACGGGCTTCATCCGCCCATCCCTATCGCCCCATGGAGCTCCGGTCCTATTTGTCCACAAAAAGGACGGATCACTCCGCCTATGCGTCGACTTCCGTGGACTTAACAAGATCACCAAGAAAGACTGATACCCAATACCCCGCACCACGGACCTACTCGAGAGTCCTCGAAAGGCTAAGATCTATTCCAAAATAGATCTCCAACATGCATACCATCTAGTCTGCATCCGAGAAGGTGACGAGTGGAAAACGACTTTCTGCACTCAATATGGATCTTTTGAATGGTGTGTCATGTCCTTTGGACTAACCAATGCTCCAGCCACCTTCCAGCGGTTCATGATTGATACCTTCACCGACCTCCTCGATGTGACTGTCCTTGTTTACTTAGACAACATTTTGGTATATTCAGACAGCAAAGAAGAACATCGGACACATGTCCGAGAGGTACTCTGACATCTCCAAAAACATGGCCTTTTCGCCCATGCTGACAAATGTGAATTCCACTCCGACTCGGTCAAGTATCTAGGCTATATCCTCTCCCTGGCAGGACTGACAATGTCCGATGACAAAATCAAAGCCATACAGGAATGGCCGGAACCCCGGAAAGTTAAAGACGTACAGTCCTTCCTGGGGTTCGCCAACTTCTACCGCCACTTCATTTATGGCTACTCTGATATCACCGTTCCACTCACCTGACTTACTAGGAAGGGTACCCAATGGAATTTCACTGACAAATGTAGACAGAGCTTTGAGACCTTAAAAAAAGCCTTTACTTCTGCTCCAATACTGACTCATTGGGTTCCAGACATTCCTATCCTATTAGAGACTGATGCCTCCAACTATGCACTTGCCGCGATCCTGTCCATCATCTCTCTGGACGATGGACAAGTCCATCCGATCGCTTTTCACTCACGTACATTTACGCCCCCTGAACTGAACTATGACGTCTATGACAAAGAGCCCTTGCCATATATGAGGCCTTCCGGAAATGGAGACACTACCTCGAAGGCCCCTCCGATCCGGTGGATGTCATAACTGACCACAAGAACTTGGAATACTTCTCCACAATGAAACTGCTCACCCGGAGACAGGTCCAATGGTCCGAATACCTATCTCAGTTCAATCTCATTATCTGTTTCTGTCCAGGTTGACTCGGAGCAAAGCCCAATGTGTTAACTAGACGCTGGGATGTCTACCCTAAAGAGGGGAATAGCGACTATGCCACTGTAAACCCACACAACTTTCATCCTGTGTTTACTAACGAGCAGCTGGCATTGTCCCTATGAGCATCCACCCTCATGACTCCCACCCTCCGAGCTGTCACCATTATGGACATCAACCAACTCTGCTCCGACATCCGCTCATCACTCCGATCCAATCCTGTTGCAGTTAAACACTTGGACAACCCTTCCAATCCAAAATGGTCACTTGACCCCGAAGGGCACCTCCGACACAACGACTGGATATACGTCCCCAATGCCAATGGCCTCCAACTCCAAGTTTTGCAGTATTATCATGATCACCCAATCTCTGGCCATTTCGGGCAAAATTGCACACAAGGATTAATCTGACGAGACTATGTATGGCCAAAAATGCGGGAATACATTCAACACTACTGTAACTCCTGCACCATGTGTATGCACTCAAAATTGCAAAGGCACAAACCCTACGGAACGCTCAAACAACTTCCGATCCCAGAGCAACCATGGAACTCCATCTCCATGGATTTCATAGAGAAGCTTCCCCCATCACTCGGATATGACACCATACTCGTGATTGTCAACAGGTTCACCAAACAGTCACTATTCATTCCGACACATGACACCATGTTGGGGTATATGCAGTTCTAAACTACTTCAAATAAGGACTATTATTTAGTAGTTTAAAGGTATTTCAAATATTCTATTGAATGTACTTATATTTCGCTTTTTTGTGTATTTGAGCCCACAAGTGTACACAAGGGGTCGGTTGCTGATATAATCTGTCATTCAACTCCGACGAGCACTCGCGCGTGAGCGAACGACGTGCGCATTACATAATCATCGGAGTTTGCACAGCCAAAAGCGGCCACAGAAGGTTCTGACACCTTCCTGGACCTTCCACAAGGTTCCCCGGCCTTCTCTTTCCTTCCAGGGGCTTCCCTAAGCGCCAGGAATGTTCTCTGATTAGTTACATAAGCTAGATAGTCCATGTATATAAAAAGGGCTGCAACAGCAGTGCAAGAATAATATCTTTTTACCACTCACACACAGCAGTGTCTACTCAAGCATTGAGTAATCATCACATAAGCATCACGCTTATATCAGCTACTCTTAGTGTATATTAACTTTGATTGACTCTTGGAGAAGCCAGAAGTTGTTATATTACAAGCGCAGCAGGCTCTAATATTAATCAAACTTGGAGAAGAGGTTAATACGGAGTAACTGATTAGTAATTAACACACTACAAGCCCACTCGGAGCAGTAACTTGAAGTGTATTAATTGTTATTCATTGATCAAGAACCTTACACGTGTAATTGAGACTCTGAGGTTAGCCAAATTATCACGTATCGGGCTATTGGTTATAATCAAGAATCTTGCACATTTAATTGAGACTCTGAGGTTAGTCAGGTTAATATGTACTAGGCTATTGATTGGTCAAGAATACTGCACGTTTAATTGAGACTCTGAGGTTAGTCAGGTTAACACGTACTTTGCTATTGATCGGTTGGTTCAATTGTGGGCATTTCAATAAATCAACAACACAGTCTATTAACTCACCTCTTTGAGACAAGATTAATATCCCTTGACTGTTGATTCTATCACGGATAAACACATACAGTGAATACGCTTGTTCAGAAGGAAGTGTTCAAGTGCGTATCTATCTTTTTACGTTGAAGGGATTATTGTTAGCTTTAATCCACTCAACCTGCGGTACTAAGGCACTAGGTTACTTCCCCCTTTGAAGTATCTGAACCCTTGAACGCCTGTCAATCTTTGACTTTACATTGCATCAGCAGTAAAGCATGAACTACACGTGACAAGCATAAATCTCTATTGCTTCACTTCCTGTGGCAACATTGATTGTGATTGTTCACCGGAGTATAATTTCTTAATTGGGTTCTCCGTTGTCGGTTCACTTAAGGAATAGATCCTATAAGCCTGCGTGCAACGATCCTAGCAAACAGACGGTGTGTAACACAGTTGTTCAGCACTCCAAAGATCAATCAGGTCGAGGGGTAGAGGTAGCACTTAATAACAGGGAAGTGGAATAGTGCTCTGTGGTTGGATGAGGATGGGAGCAAAAGGTCAGTCCTGATGGCTAATCGTGCTCTGTGACTGGATGAGGATGGAGAGCCCGGTTGGGAGGTATGCAAAAGCTGGTTTCAGGAGAAGCGACCTCTCGGTGGCAGAGGGAAATCTGATCGTTGAACCAAGGTGCTTTACCTCAGTGTAGAGCTGATGGATTGTGATGTAGAGCATAGAGCGTAGACTTAGAGCGTGGACTTTGACTTTAGAGCATTGGCTGAAAACTTGTTGATTGATTCCAAAGGCGAAAACTAGCACCCTTTTATATACAAATCCCCAGGGCACAACGACACAATATGAGGAGCAAATGATGCGATATGATGCAAGAAATGCTGATCAAGCCAGCTGATGAAGCGTGTGAAGTTGAACTACTAATGGGGAAATCATGGAGAAATGAAACGACAGATAGGGGTAATCTTTGTAAGAATAGGGGGTGATGAGTAATAAAAGAACCAAAAATAGAACAAGGATGAGTAAGTCATGTATGAATGAATTAAAAGATGAAACAGGGGTGAGTCATATAAAAGAACAATAGAAACATCCACCAATACCATCTTCCATACGGCTCCAAAGGTAAATTGACCCTGAGTCACATGAGGACTTCAGTCAGCTTTCACAACAAATACTCCTTATTGTCTTAGTGATCCGTCTCCATATGGTATTCGGTCCCTTTGCCTGACACGATGTAACCTGAGTCGGATTGAAGTGGGAGGATAGGTCGGCAATGGCGACCGAAATTCTACCTCACGTTCGACTCGTCTATCCGTGTTACGATATAGAGGTGAAATGTCGAGGAATGTATATGGTTCAACGGAATTGTGAAAGAATATGGGATCGCCAATGGCATAAGAGAGACATGGTGGGGATCTTGGACGTTGAAAGAGTTTTGGAAGTATTTTGACATGTGGAGGTGGCTTAACATGCCCATGGAGCTCAGCGTATTTTTGATAGTCCTCTGTGTCCAGAGACCAGTGTGATGTATTATTAGAAGAGATGTTGGAGAGGGGAATAGAATTGGAAGCCATGTGAATGATGATGAAAGGATCGGTGTGAATTGAAGGCTGATAATGATCGATGGCGATGAAACACGGGTGACGATCGATGGCTAGAATTAGAGACTGAGGTGGAGAGGGAGTTGCGGCGCTATTTAAAAGTTTGATATGAAAAGACGCTGGTGGAGTTGGACTGTCAGAGTGGTTCGATATGCATCCTCGATGCATCCTGGCTCGTCACCGTTAAAATAGTTTCAAGCTTATTGCTAGCCTTGAAAGGTCATACATCCTCAGGCTAAACTTAGATTGTGATTAACACCACAGTTTAGGTTGAAGTTCACGGTTCCAAAACACACCATCACCTCCGCCTCACTAGCTAAATTGTTCGTTCTCCACGTATTCTCTAAACATGGAGTCCCATTGCATGTCATGTCCGATAGGGGCTCGGAGTTCATGTCCTCCTTCTTCCGCACACTAGGAAAGGCTCTCGACATGAAACTTCATTTCACCTCTGGATACCATCCTGAAGGAGATGGACAAACAGAACGAATGAATCAGTCCCTGGAACAATATCTCCGAATCTATTGTAACTATCAACAAGACAACTGGGCTGATCTACTTCCGATTGCAGAGTTCACCTACAACAACACTCCGAACGCGACTACCGGCGTCTCTCTGTTCTTTGCTAATAAAGGCCACCATCCGAACATCTCCATCCACCCCAAGAAAGAACTTGCCTCCACCAAAGCCCACCAATTCATAACCGACCTCAATCAACTACACCAACATCTCTGAGAAACCATCTCCGATGCCCAGAAACAATACCAAGTCTCCGCAGACTGACGCCGCATTCTGGCTCCAGACCTGCAAATCGGAGACAAAGTATTTGTTAAGGCCGAACACTTCCGGACCACCCGTCCATCGAAGAAACTCTCCGAGAAATACTTAGGTCCTTATGAGGTCATTGCTTGTGCAGGCAGCAGGTCTTTCACCCTCCGCCTCCTGGACCACTTCCGAGCAGTTCATCCGGTCTTCCATATATCAATGCTTGAACCCGCTACCACGAATGAGATCTCTGGTCGCACGCAACCTCCACCTCCCCCAATCATCATCGAAGGAGACAATGAATATGAGATATCCGAGATCCTGGACTTGAAGATCGACTGTCAATACAAGTGCAAGCTCCAGTACTTAGTCAAATGGACTGGATACAAAGGCACCGATGAAGAGTCTTCATGGATCTCCACGTCCGAACTCGATCACGCATCCAAATCTGTCTCCGATTTTCACTCTGCTTATCCAGACAAACCTGGCCCTCTTATGAATCTTTAAGTTTGATTACTAATGCTAATTCTATTATTTTGCATCACCATTTTATTACAAGTCAAGGGAAATTACCAGCCTGCCCAAAAAACTCCGAAGGAATATCACTCCGCCTCATTCTTTCTCTGTTCTGAAATTTATAATCATTTTCATTTTTATTTTATCCATCACGTTTCCTTTTCCCCTTTCCCTTATCTACCTCAGGCTCCGTCTCCGACTCCTCATCACTCTCTACATCCAACACCCAATCCTTCTCATCTCCCATGTCCGAATCCTCGTCCAACGGGGCCATGAACTTCCGCAATCAATGTAACTCGGCTGTCCGACGACCCTCCAGAACCTCCTTCCATTTCATCGTTTTCACCAAGTCCACTAGCAACCCCTCCATCCGCCAAAGGTGCTCCGACTGCAGGTTAACCAGCCGGATAAGCTGGCCCATGGTACTATTGGGCGCAGAGACGCGCCCCGTACCTGCACCAGTTGTTGCCCCTTCTGATCCGATGCCGCTACCCCTGGCTGCCACAGCACCTGTCTCCATCCGCCTCTTTTTGGTCGGACGACCCTCCGATTCTTTTTCTGCCCCTCCTTGTACCACTAGTCAGGGCTTGACGCTCCAACTCCAGGGATCGAACTTTCCATCGATCCTACACCCCCCTTTCCAACCCCGACAACGATCGCAGGACTGAAGTCAGCGAGTTGGGCCGGTAGGCCACACACACTCCACACCCACATCACGACATAAGTCGCAAGTTACACCGGGTCCACCGAATGGCTCCATTGGAGCCAGAGCCTTGGGTAGTCCACCCCTTCTCGCTGCAGCCTCCAAGCGTTCCCTCTCCTCCTCCTTGTCTTGCTGTTCTGCCGCCGCCTTCTCCATCTCGCTAGCGACACACAGCTCCTTCTTATGGGTCGCCAAAATGCGACTCTCCACCTTGCACCATATGACCCTCCGGTCCACCTCCCGCTTCTCTGTATCAGCACTCGGGTACGCCTTCAGGGAAAAGACCGCAACGTCGAGGTTCTAGCGACACGCAGCTCCTTCTTACAGGTTGCCAAAATGCGACTCTCCACCTTGCACCATATGACCCTCCGGTCCGCCTCCCGCTTCTCCGTATCAGCACTCGGGTACGCCTTCAGTGAAAAGACTGCGACGTCGAGGTTCTTCTTGGTGGTAGCGGCATAGAGCTCCACTCTTTTGCGAGCCTCGACCGCAGCTACCCAAGCCATCTCCTCATAGGAATTCGAAGTAGGATCTGGCTCCGCATCCATCCCAACATCCACGCCCGCCTCGGGCTCCGCATTTGCATCGAGCTCCACATTGGCATCGGGATCCGCTTCCACCTCCACCCTCTCCGTCTCCGCCGCATCATCTTCCTCAGCTGCCCCCAACTCAAATAAGGGCCATGCCCGCGGACATAACGGCGAGTCCTCCGCAGTGACAGTCCTCAAACGAGTCGCCTCCATCCGTGTAACGGAGATGATGGCGACTTCTGGGGTCCCTGGCCGTATTGGCACACTTGGACTTCCTGGGTGGCTGGTTTCCCCTGCCCTGGTCACCTCCTCCTCTACCTCCATGGCAGCCTCTAGCTCGTGCGCCTGCTCCTCCACTTCTTTCAGTCTTGCAGCCTCCATCGCTGCCGCAGGTTCCTTCACCATGCAGGCCCTCTTGACCTTCGCATCCTCCTCTTTCCTTCTCCGTTCCGTTTTCGCCGCCTCTTTCCGCCACTGCTCTTCCTCCTCCTTCCGTCTCTGTTCCGCCTCCTCCTCCTCCTTCCGTCTCCGTTCCACCTCTTCCTCCTCCTTCCATCTCCATTCCGCCTCCTCCTCCTCCTTCCGTTTCCGTTCTGCCTCCTCCTCCTCCTTCCATCTCCGTTCCGCTTCCTCCTCCTCTTTCCGTTTCCACTCCTCCTCCTCTTCCTTTCGTCAGGCCAAGAGCAACTGCTCAAGCTCGGCCATGCTCATGCTTGCCAAAGGGTTTGACATCATTGAGGATAAAACCTCAATCATGCCCCTCCTTTTATATGTCTCCAGACCCCCAGCATAACTCCGACCACGCCCAATCGTCTCACCTATTCAATCCACAGACATGAGGCCTCAGGGGCTCGGCCTTAAATGGAGAGATACTGTTATGACTATATTCATTAACGACCAGATCCCCATCCGATCCACTCAGATCCCCACGCATATGAAATCTATACTCCATTTGGAAACCACTACATCTCCATTTACCTGTCCAATTGTCACCGCCGATTCCGCCCATCTGCCTCCAGTTCCGATTGATGCATCAGCATCACCATAGGAACCCAGACATCTGTCCCCGTCGGCCTCAGAGACCCATCACCGGAGTAATTATTATTAGATTTCAAATATGTATTAAGTTGCCTGACTGGGGACTTCATTCCCCAGTTTGAATATCGAATCACGCCTAGCTCCTAAGTCCAATCCTAACTCTCTAAAGTCATACTCCGTCTCCAAAATCTCGGACACCAGTATTAGTGAGGGCGCAGCACATAAGCTGAAGCCAAGTCCGTTCCGACCCCCACGACGTACTCCAACCCCAACCCAACCTCCAACCCTAACTCCGACCCAACCTCCGATCCAATCTCCAACCCCCAATTGGACCTAGTGCGTAACATCCTCCTTCCATCTCCGCTCCTCCTCCTCCTCCTTCCGTCTCCGTTCCGCCTCCTCCTCCTCCTTCCGCCTCCATTCTGCTTCCTCCTCCTCTTTCTGTCTCCGCTCCTCTTTCTCTTCCTTCCATCAGGCCAAGAGCAACTGCTCAAGCTCGGCCACGCTCATGCTTGCCAAAGGGTTTGACATCATTGAGGATAAGACCTCAATCATGCCCCTCCTTTTATATGTCTCCAGACCCCCAGTATAACTCCAACTGCACCCAACCGTCTCACCTATTCAATCCACAGACATGAGGCCTCAGGGGCTCGGCCCTAAATGGAGAGATACTGTTATGACTATATTCATTAACAACCAGATCCCCATGCATATGAAATATATACTCCATTTGGAAACCGCCACGTCTCCATTACCTGTCCGATTGTCACTGTCAATCCCACCCATCCGTCTCTGGTTCCAATTGATGCATCAGCATCACCATAGGAACCCAGACATCCATCCCTGTCGGACTTGGACATACTCATGTAAGGCCTTCGGCCTCAGAGACCCATCACCGGAGTAATTATTATTAGATTTCAAATATGTATTTAAGTTGCCTGACTGGGGACTTTATTCCCCAGTTTGAATATCGAATCACGCCTAGTTCCTAAGTCCAATCCTAACTCTCTAAGTTGTACTCTGTCTCCGAAATCTCAGACACCGGTATTAGTGAGGGCGCAGCACATAAGCTGAAGCCAAGTCCATTCCAACCCCCACGATGTACCCGACTCCTTCTCCAACTCCGACTAAACCTCCGATCCAATCTCCGACCCCCAATCGGACCTAGTGTGTAACAACATGCATACATGGGTCCCAATATGCACTCATGACAAGTGAGTGCACCAAGGCCAGAACCCCATAGTGGTGGCTCCAGATTCAATACCAACAATTTCCCTCTTAAGGGTAATTATCAATTGAAACCACCAACACATGTGAGTGGTGATTGATCAAACAATGTTACTAGTAATGTTGTGTGCTACAAATGTGGCCAGACAGGTCACATGCAACCTAGCTGCCCCAAATTAAAGGGCAATGTAAGGTTGGCAGCAGTCCAAAAGGACATGCCCTCACACATAGTGGAGGACAATGTAGATGGGTTCTCCCCAATAGAGGGAGAGCATGAAGAAGCAATGGATGATCCCAAGGATCATCTAGAGGAGAAAATGCCAGCTATAGATATAGCTGACAAATGGAATGAAGAAATTGCCCCATATGAATGGGATGATCAGGATGATGCCCCTAAAGAGGAGGTGATGCCAATGTATTGCTCCAATGTGATACAGATTCAATGCAATGATTGAGTCTCACCAAACATGCCTATGCAGTGTGTTTCTGTAATGTGAAAGGATTCCTGACAAGCAGGGAATCACAACAGCTGCATGTAGCTTCTGTCAGCATTGACAAATCAGCTGAACCTATGTATAATCATAGGAGCCAACAGAAGTCAACAGCATGATCTGATAGGCCATGCATCAATAATAAAACAATCTCTGGATACTGGGAGATTGGTGGGACTCTTGCTCACTGTCTATTAGACAGTGGGAGTGAAGGGATAATGATACCCCCTGAATTCACATGTGTGACAGGTATGAAAACCTTTGCACTGGAGCAACCCATTGCACTGCAGCTAGCATGTGTAGGGAGCAGGAGTACCATAAACTATGGTACTCACACTACCATAAGATTTGGTAGCCAAGACATCAAAGAATACTTCAATGTCACTAATGTTGAGTATTACAATGTAATACTTGGTACTCCATTCCTACAAAAGTTAGGAATATGCCTGGACTTTAATGGCCCAGGTCAAATCATGATGGGAACTGAAATGAAGAGCATGATATAGATGCTCTGTGTACCCTATCACGGGGTACAAACTCCCTGCAAAAAGGGAGTAGTGGTGTGAGTAGATGATGCCAAGGGGGTAACTCAAAGCATGAGCTACCTACAACACAGTCCTTCCCAAAAGAAGGACTATATTCAGTAAAGGATCCCCCAACAGAGGATCCAACTAAGAGCATGAGGCAAATAGCATCATCATGTGAAGGGTCAACCACATACATGGCTGATCAGATACCTCAGTTGAGGGATCAATGGAAAGAAAAGTATGCTGACCTATTTGGTAGCATCCCCCTAGAACATCCCCCATTCAGGGAAGTTAATCATGAGATTAATCTTGTGGATCCCAACAAGCAAATACATTATTGCTTGCCTAAATACCCTGAGCACTATTGACACTTGGGATGATGCTGTTATACAATATTCTGATGTATATGAGATGTACATCAGAATATATGAGATATACATCAGAATTTTAATAATGATAATAAAAATAGGGAGTTACAATCTGGATATCTTAAATTTTTATAAATATAAATATATATTTCATATTTTAATAAACTTTAAAAGATAAGATGTTTGTTATAGATGAATATAATTATTTATATGAATATAATAGTAATGTATATATTAATATTATTGGTATAATATAGAATATTTAGATATACAAATACCAGGTGGGGATTCAAGGTACATTAAATTATTTGACCAGTATAGTATAAGAAAGAATGAGTGAAAGAAATTAAGTGTAGTAGGAGTAGAATATTCCCTGGAAGCAGTTGCCACCAGTAAATGAAAAAAAATATATATATTTTTGAGAATCATGTATGAAATATCAAAATATGTTTTAATATAAGTATATTATGTAAAATTTGAGGAAATGGGTTGTATATACATATTTGATGTATTTCTGAACAAGCATCATTGGGCAGAACTTTCAGAGAAAGTTCTGTGCTACACCACTGCCAAATGGTGGGTACTGGCTACAGCCTGACAGGCTGTACCTATGCTATGTATTCCCAAGAAAAATGGGAAAGTCCATACTGTATTTGACTTGCATGAACAGAATGACAATACAGTGAAGGATGTAACACCCTTCCCCAATCAGGATAACTGTTATGACTATATTCATTAACACCCAGATCCCCATCCAATCCACTCAGATCCCTGTGTACATGAAATCTATACTCCATTTGGAAACCATCACATCTCCATTTAGTCTGTCTGATTGTTACCATTGACCTCACTCACCCACCTCTGATTGATGCATCAGCATCACCATAGGAACCCAGACATCTGTCCCTGTTGGACTTGGACATATTCACATAAGGCCATCAGCCTCAGAGACCCACCACCCGAGTAACTATTATTAGATTTCAAATATGTATTTAAGTTGTACTACTGGGGACTTCATTCCCCAGTTCAAATATTGAATCACACCTAGCTCCTAAGTCTGATCTGAACTATCTAAGTCATACTCCATCTCTGAAATCTCAGACACCGGTATTAGTGAGGGCACAGCACATAAGCTGAAGCCAAGTCCATTCCAATCCCCACAATGCACCCTGATCCCCACTCCAACTCCGACTCTGACTCCAACACAAGTTCTGACCCCCAACTGGACCTAGTGCGTAACAATAACATCAGGCATGATGTTGCCCACTGTACATATTGATCTAAGTTTGATATCTCTGAGGTGTATGAACAAATACATGTCAGGCCAGTGGATACACCCAAGATGGCCTTTGCAACTGTCTTGGGGACATTTGTCAGCCAAGTTATGCAGCAAGGGTACTGTAAAGCCCCTTGACATTCCAGCAGCTTATGACTGCCATCTTCCAAGAATATATCAGAAGATTCATGCATGTATATTTGGACAACATATTCGTGTGCTCTCATACTATATGAGAGCATGAACACCACCTCAAAATGGTGTTCACTGAGCTCAGGAAAGCACATATGTTCCTGAGCAAGGATAAGATTGATCTATACTTAACGAATATGGATTGCCTTGGTCACCTAATGGATGACCAAGGCATGCACACAGACACTGATAAAATGCAGTGAATACAAGAGTGGAGACAACCTAGGTCATACCACAAAGTCCAATGATTCCTTGGACTAGTGCAGTATCTGGCACACTACATGTCAGATATAACTGCATACACAACCCCATTGTCAGGTTGTGCTTATAATAATCATCCATTTTTATGGATGCCGCTGCTGGATAAATGCTTCAAAAGCATTAAGCTTCTAGTGTGCAGGGCTCCAATATTGAAGCCCATCAATGTTAATAACCCTGATACTACCTGGGTTATTACAGATGGCTCTAAGACTGGAGTTGGAGCTGTCTGTGGACAAGGGAAAGACTGGCAGACCTGTCAGCCTGCTGGATTCCTTTCCAAGAAGTTTAGTGCTGCTGTGCAGCACTATAAGACTCATGAGCATGAGACTATAGCCTTGCTCAAAGCTGTTTTGGAACCCACAAAATTATGGTGTTAGGGCAAACTCTAAATCACCACAATTCCGTGAATGAACAGCTGAGAAGAATATCAAATCCTACTGCAGCACAACTCCAGAAACAATTTAATGTTTGTACTTTGGTTACAATCCATTGTAATGGTCAATGCAGACGATATGCAGGAAGGTAATACGTTTCTTAGCAGTAGGGAATGAATAAGACTTCCAGAGTCTAGAGTTCACAGATGCTTAGGGGTCCAGATATTCCAAAAAGAGGGGAATGCACTTAGAGGCTAGAGGAAGTAGGTGGATGAATCCGACCATCCAACCAGTGACACTCTGAAGCAGGTAACAGCAATGTGTGAAGTTAGTGTTATGACTATATTCATTAATGCCCAGATCCCCGTCTGATCCACTCAGATCCCCACGCATATGAAATCTATACTCCATTTGGAAACCATCACGTCTCCATTTATCTGTCTGATTGTCACCGCCAAATCTTGCCCATCCGTCTCTGGTTCTGATTGATGCATCAGCATCACCATAGGAACCTGGACATCCGTCCCCATCAGACTTGGACATACTCATGTAAGGCCGTTGGCCTCGGAGACCCATCACCAGAGTAATTATTATTAGATTTCAAATATGTATTTAAGTTGCCCAACTGGGGACTTCATTCCCCAGTTCGAATATTGAATCACACCTAGTTCCTAAGTCCAATCCTAATCATCTAAGTTGTACTCCGTCTCCAAAATCTCAGACTCTGGTATTAGTGAGGGCGCAGCACATAAGCTGAAGCCAAGTCCGTTCCGACCCCCATGACGCACCCCAATTCCCTCTCTGACTCCAACCGTCACTCTGACCCAACCTCTGACCCAACCTCTGACCCCCAATCAGACCTAGTGTGTAACATCTAGCAACTGCTTCACACGAGTTCAAGATCCTAATGCTCTGCAAAGGCAGTATACACTAGTAACTTAAACTAGAGCACTAATGGCAGGACTATCAACAAACAATCTCACCCTGTAGATTTATAGTCATGTGAGGTAGATACTACACTCACACCCAAAGCAGGACAATCACTACTTTAAGTGCAATCGAATACAGTTACACAACTGTAAGTGACCCTTGAACTGGACAATCAACAGTTACTGAGATATAGAGGATGACACTGTATGTCACTCTAGTCACACTGATGTGCAAATGATGGGGTAGAAATGGTTATTTATTCAGAGGCAAAATGGCCTCCTTATATACTGTATCTACAGGAGCTGACTAATCCTTCTACCTATTAATAGTTATGAGTCATGGCAGGAGTCATACATAACCTGAGTCATGGTAAGAGTCATAGCATGAGTCACTATTACTCAAACAACTTAGGCAATACTCTGTTTCCTGGGCTGATCAGCACAGCTATGGGTAGGCACAGCTTCTATTGAACTCTCCACCAAAAATGGAGTCAGGAGGAGCTGTGGTTGCCAAGATATTGAGGATTTACTGGCAGTGGTGATCAGATTGGGTCGGAGATTGAAATGAGTCATGTGATCAAAAATGAGTCAGTAGATCAGGTGACTCTGCTGACTTTGAAGCTGCTGACATCTGTGAAGGTTTGTGAGTCCATGTGGGTCCAAACTTCACCCAGCAGGACAATAAGTTTGTGGACTCATTTCTGCATGGAAAATTCCTGAAAAAAAATATGAAAAAATAGAGAATATTTGAATGGCCCTGAATCAAGAGAAAGCAGCACATATATGCTGATATTTTAAGGCCATGAAGCGAAATTGTACAGTTTTGGGACTTTAAACAAGATCTTTTTAAGGGAAAACCAGTTCCCATACAACCTGTGTCTGAGATTTCAGAGACAGGGTACAACTTAAGTAAGTAGAATCAGACTTAAAACCTAGATGTGATTTGATATTTGAACTGGGGAATGAAGTCCCCAGTAGTATTCATATGTGAAATCTAATAATAATTACTCTAGTGATGGGCCTCCAAGGCTGATGGCCTTACATGAGTATGTCTGAGTCCAATGGGGGTGGATGTAAGGTTGGACTTAGTTCACACCAACACAGAACTCAACCAAGTTATATTAGTTGTGCTATGTGCAACAGTGGTGTGGTAAAATCTAAGTGTGTTCTAACTACATGTGGACCCACATGTATACTTGGGCCCACTTGATTATATAATAACTATATGTATGCACCCTATGGGTGCATATATCTACCAAGAAAAGCAGTACTCCTTAAGGGAATGCTGTATATACTAATATTAATATCTATATATTATTTTATAGTAAGTAAGTACCTAGGGTACTTACACCCTCCCCTTTTTGAATGAGGCATGACCTCATTCACCACTCAATCATACAGCACCTTATGGAGCTGTTCAGACAAATCAGTGTCCATATGATCATCTTGATCATATGACTCTGGAAGGGAATGGCTCTCAGTCATCCCCAACATCATCATAGTATCCTCACCCACTTGGATGGATGAGGAGTAGGCAACTGCTAATGTGGTGTCTTGGTCAAGGTCACAATCTAGCTGATCATGACCCAAATGCTCAGCAAGGGAGCATTTAACAGCTTTATGGGCTGCTCAAGAGGCTCCTTGAGTCTCTTGCTTTTCCTTACCAACCCTGGTGGGTTGGTTGAATGCTTCTCCAGAGGCAATGTGACTAGCAAATGCCTCCAGGATAGCAGCACGATTGGGGGTGATGCCTCCTGTTTGCCCAAGCCAGAGTGTGAGTTCTAGCTCGGTATGCTCTTTGGGGGAACGATCCCCCCAATTATACACTTCTGAAATAGAAGCACAGAAAGTGTCACCACTAGTGGGTGAAAACTTATGGCCACTGGTTAATCCTTCCCAGTGGTTGGGAGTCTGGAGCAAAGTCCAGAGGTTCTTCCTGAATACAGAAGAACCTTTTTTAGGAGCAGCCTTATAGAGCCACATCCAAACATCTACATTGTAGAGGTTCATAGTGCCATCTGACTCCTGTCAGATGGCTGGGGGCACCCCATGGGGGTTCACTTGCCACCCTTGTATGAGGGCAAGTGTATCTACCAGTGTAGTCAGTAGAGTGACAATGAGGCTCACATTATCAGTGTGAGCAGAGTCATTCTCTTGATGATTCTATGCATTGGTACCATTGACGAGCAAGGACGCATCGAGGATGTATATCGAACCACTCTGACAGTCCAACTCCGCCAGCGTCTTTTCATATCAAACTTTTAAATAGCGCCGCAACTCTCTCTCTACCTCAGTCTCTAATTCTAGCCATCGATCGTCACTCATGTTTCATCGCCATCGATCATTATCAGCCTTCGATTCACACCAATCCTTTCATCATCATTCACATGGCTTCCAATTCTATTCCCCTCTCCAACATCTCTTCTAATAATACATCACACTGGTCTCTGGACACAGAGGACTATCAAAAATATGCCGAGCTCCACGGGCATGTTAAGCCACCTCCACATGTCAAAATACTTCCAAAACTCTTTCAACATCCAAGATCCCCACCATGTCTCTCTTATGCCATTGGCAATCCCATATTCTTTCACAATTCCGTTGAACCATATACATTCCTCGGCATTTTGCCTCTATATCGTAACACAGATAGAAGAGTCAAACGTGAGGTAGAATTTCAGTCACCATCGCTGACCTATCCTCCCACTTCAATCCGACTCAGGTTACATCGTGTCAGGCAAAGGGACCGAATACCCTTGGAACGGGATACCATATGGAGACGTATCACTAAGACAATAAGGAGTATTTGTTGTGGATGCTGACTGAAGTCCTCATGTGACTCAGGGTCAATTTACCTTCAGAGCCGTAGGGAAGATGGTATTGGTGGATGTTTCTATTGTTCTTTTATATGACTCACCCCTGTTTCATCTTTTAATTCATTCATACATGACTTACTCATTCTATTTTTGGTTCTTTTATTACTCATCACCCCCTATTCTTACAAAGATTACCCCTATCTGTCACTTCATTTCTCCAAGATTTCCCCATTAGTAGTTCAACTTCACATGCTTCGTCAGCTGGCTTGATCAGCATTTCTTGCATCATATCACATCATTTGCTCCTTATATTGTGTCATTGTGCCCTGGGGGTTTGTATATAAAAGGGCGCTAGTTTTCACCTTTGGGATCAATCAACAAGTTTTCAGCCAACGCTCTAAAGTCAAAGTCCACACTCTACATCACAATCCATAGCTCTACACTGAGGTAAAGTACCTTGGTTCAATGATCAGATTTCCCTCCACCACCGAGAGGTCACATCTCCTGAAACCAGCTTTCGCATACCTCCCAACCGGGCTCCCCATTGTCATCCAGTCACAGAGCACAATCAACCATCTGGACCGTCCCTTTTCGCTCCCCACCCTCCTCCAACCACAGAGCACTATTACACTTTCCTGTTACTCAGTGCTACCCCTACCCCTTGACCTGATTGTTCTTTGGTGTGCTGAACAACTGCGTTACACACCGTCTGTTTGCTAGGACTGTTGCACGCAGGCTTATAGGATCTATTCCATAAGTGAACCGACACCGTTCATTCAGCAAACAGCATGGCCAATGCTTTCTTGTGTAGTGATATGAACTCAGGAATGTCTGTATCACATATGTCAAACTAGTCCACCCTGATAGGGATGGACTTACCTAGGGGTCAAGGCAGGTGACCAGTGACCATTCTGGGCAGGTCAGCTGTGGTCATAAACCATGGTGCCCACTTAGGGAATGGCTTCCCTGCATTGGCATGCTTAAGAGCATGCCTGAAGTCATCCCAGTGTTTGCAATAGTTCACACACTGGGCTTCCTCTAGCATTTTCAATGCTGGATCTTTTAAAGTACAGCTGGTGTCACCAGCCATGTACTCCTTATGAAGCTGACCAATCTCAGCTTTGATTTCTGATAGGACAAACTCTTTGAGTTTGCCTGGTTCTTAGCGCCCTTGGGGATGCTAGCCAGGAGGAGACCACAATCGTGGGCATAATCCTCCCATATCAGGTCCATATTGTCCCATTCTTGACCCTCAAGCTCTCAAGGGTCAATCTGAGGTGGTTCACTGGGTGATCATCCTCTTTAGTGAGGTTGATCACCTGTGATGATGATGCCATGGGTTGAGATGATTTAATGGCAGGCAATGATTTGCCTGCCATAGTGCATGATGATGACCCTACTGGAGCCAAGCCCACTGTTGTGAGCTTGGTCTTGAATGTAAGAGGTGCTTTAGCTGCAGCCTCCTTGAGTAATTTTAACTCATCCTTAAGATGAGTTACCTCACATTTCTCCTGTTCAAGAAATCCTTCAACTTCTCAAACCTGTATGAACAGGTTTGAGTTGTCCTTGAACAGCTTATCATAATCCTTACAATGAGCACTAGTGACACCATCTTCAATGTCATGAATCAACCGCAGCCATGCGGTTCTCAAGGCTCTCTCCATTGAAGCAGTGGAGAGGTATAATCAGCTCCCTTTCTAAGCCTCAATTAAGTGTGAGACATAGTCATCGCACTTTTTGCACCCATGAGGGTGATAGATGGCAGTGCCTCTGTGCCATCCACTAATCTTCCAGGTCATCTCATCTTGATGACCTTGGATCATTTCTGCAGCACTCATTACAGGTGCCACGGATGTGGAAGATTGTTCAGCTTCCATTGGATGCTCATCTTGAGCATCTATCATCTCCCTTCTGGGAGATGACATTTTTGTGCTACCATGAGTAGCATGAAGATAAGCTGCTCCCTATGGGAGCAGTTTTCACTGCTATTGAGCTGCCTATTATCATGGCAGCTCTATTCCCTCTAGGAACTACCATTATTCATGGTAGTTCCTCCTCTCCTTGTTGAGCTACCATCATTGATGGTGGCTCCTTATCATGTTCTGCTAGGAGCTACTGTTATCCTTGGTAGCTCCATTTCTCCCCCCTTTGTCAAGAATTTATTCAAGTAATATTACAATCTATTGGAGCAAGAAGGGGGAGTTTTATGATAAGGAAAAGTTGTGAAAAGTTTGGGAATTTTTTGATTAAGGGATGAGGAGGAGGTGATTTTCGATTTTATTTTGTGAGCCATCCTTTCGTTCTACGGGGGTGGCTACTATTCAAAAAGGGAGGTATTATGATGATTTTCATTTGTCATAAACCTCAAGTCAAACGGGTAAAAACTCCTCTCTCTATAAAAAGTTTTTCCCCATGACATCACATATTATCAGTATCCACATCATTTCTTTTATCATATGTCAATCTTACTAAAAGGTTTTTTTATCATGTGATTGTCAAATTGTATATTAACTACAACTGTGTACGAGTATCAACAAGGAGATTCACTATTCTCAATCCCTTCCAAGCTGCAAACAAACAGCTTGTGTCAACTTTCTGTCGTTCCTGGAATAACTCCTAAACGACCTATTCAATTTGAAATCTTTTGCATATCCCATTAGGATATTGCATCAACTATTGCTATCTCAAATTACGAACGATTTGGATCATTAAATCCATTTCTATTAAGCAAGCACTTTTTTGAAGTGTTGCTATTCCCATTTCTGCTCAAATATTTTGCAGAAGTCCCAGTTCTTAACCAAATATTCTGATATTTGGTAACATCACTCTACTAAACAACACCTTTCCATCGACCCCGCATATATTTGCATCCTTACAGTAATTGCTCCCCTATTCAAAAATCTACTTCGCCACCATCCCTCACCTTCATCTTACACTCACCCACAACACCCCTCCATATCTTTTCTTAACACCCTTGAGCCCCATCAGATCTTTGGGGCTCCACCTCTCTGAGAACTACTGTCTATGAGGTAGTTCTCATGCTCGAGTCACCCCTCAAAGCTCTAAATAATCATCTAGAGCTTCCAGATCCTTATACAACATGTAAGGTTCCTAAGTGACATCTCCCAACATCCATAGAACTTGAAATTCAAGTTCTCTATCACTTATCCATCAATGAGCAATGATGTTCAGGGCTGGGAAACTTGGAGTTCAATGGAATAACTGGAGTTCGGCTGCTAGTGAAGAAGGGGAGGGGACTTTACTGTTCCAGTTCAACCAGAGACAGAATGGGACAATAACTATTGAGTCAGATCGAGTGGACTTGGCTTCAACTTGTGTGTTGCACCCCCTCGGATCGTCGGTCCAATATTTTGGAGTTCAGAGTACAGAGTTGGATCAAGGATCCAGAGTTCAACTTGTCAAGAAAGTACTTGTCAAGAAGCTGGCAACCAAGAAGTTGATAGGGCAAATCTTAGTCAATACAAACTACTATAATAGACAGAGAGTAGCCCATATAAGTATATAGAGAATTGAATGATAAAACTAAAAGCGATAAGACAATAAGATGGATATGGAGTACAACACAGAAAGGAGTTTGGAGTTTGGACCCAAGTCCAAACTAAAAGAAGAAGGTTTGTTGTAACCTATAAGAAGAAACTACTTATAAGGAGAACAATAATGGAGTTCAGGGTTGACAGAGGTAAAGTTGATGGAGAATGGAGATGGACTTGGTGTTACAGGATGTAACAAATGATTTCATTGATGAGCCATCCCTGCTCATCATTGTTCCCAAAGTCATAAAATGTCTTTGCTTCCCATTTTGGGAATCTGGCCTCGTCATTCAACACATGTGGTCAAATGAGACTGACATGGAATGTAGGTGTAATGTGCCTACTAGTCAGCTCTGGTAGCAATTCCAGTGTCACCATCAAAGCCTTATTATGGGCTTCAAGTATCTTATAGGGCCCAATAAATTTAAGCACTAACTTGCTGGCTCTACCCTTGAGTGGAATCAAGTTTTTTGTTGAGAGATAGACCTTGTCACCTCTCTGGAAGGTTGGACCTTCATGATGTTTCTTATTAGCATGAAACATCTGGCTGACACAACTTTCTATGATTGTGTCATGTGCTACTGGTGGGTTCATTTGAGCCTGCTGTGCAAATTGTTTGACACCCTTGAATTTGGTGTCATTATTCATGGGTATGCCTATTATAGGCATATACCCATAGTTAACCTCAAATGGAGTAAACCCTGCTGTTGAGCTTATATTGGAGTTTAATGCAAACTCTACCATTGGACACTTATGTGTCCAATCTTTCTGATCACTTCATATGACTGTATGAAGTATTTGACCAATGGAATGATTCACTCATTCCATCACTCCATCTGTTTGTGGATGGAATGCTGTGGACATGAGGAGCTTCACTCCCATGATCCATTGTAGTTCACACCAAAAGATTGATATGAACTTTGAGTCTCAATCAGACATGATCAAGTCTGGTACACTGTGAAGGTGTGCAACTTCTCTAAGGAATAGCCATGCTACTCCTTTCACTGTCACATGCATATTTATAGGTATTATATGTACCTGCAATGTGAAGTGATCTATGACTACCAGTAGGTAGTCATGGTCATTCAATTTTGGTAATGGGCCCATAAAGTCCATTCCTATCAATTGCCAGGGCTGCTCTGGCACTGGCAGACTGTGAAGAAGCCCTATGGGTTTCTTCATATGGTCTTTATTCATTTGGCACTTCATGCATGAAGCACAGAATGATTCAACATCAGTGGCCATGCCTGGCCACTAGTTCAACCTTTGAATATAATTTGCAGTCTTCAGTTGACCTTACTTGGCATGCATGGTTGATTATTATCTTGACCAGCCTCCTCCCCTTCAGAAATGCTGAATGGGGTATACAGATGACATTGTGTCTGTATATATTTTTGGTCCATATTAGACTATCACACACCGAATCATGTGTGATTTTTAGGTCCTTTCACCTTAGAAAGTAGTATCCTTTCTATATGCACCTCATACAATCTGCACAAGGTTGATCCCATGTTCAATGTGGGATTGTAATGGTGTTCCATCATCATTAGATGACATCACCTTGATGTCCTCTATTTCTTTATAGGACTTAGAATCATCATTCAATGATTCTGCTTGAACATTGAGTGTTTCAGCTTCTAGCACTCTGTTCTCTTTTCTCTCAAGCAGTCACCTTTGGGTGACTGCTGCTGTTCTGATCTCAATGAACCATTCCATAGGGAGCAGTTCTCCTTTGGGGTTGAGACATACATCTGCACTCACATAGATTTAGCTGGGATGACTCTCTGTTGGAGAGTCATCAACATAGTAGCATGACAAACAGTCTGCTACTTTGTTCTCTACCCTGTCTATATGCAGGGTAGTGAAGTTGAAACAGGATCCCACCACCTAACCTGTCTAGGAGACAGATTCTTCTGGGTCTCAAAGTATTTGAGACCTTTGTGGTTGGTTACTAGGATGAACTTTCATCCTAGTAGTTTGTCTTCCCATTTCATTAGGGCTTTTGTATGGGAACTGGTTTTCCCTTAAAAAGATCTTGTTTAAAGTCCCAAAACTGTACAATTTCGCTTCATGGCCTTAAAATATCAGCATATATGTGCTGCTTTCTCTTGATTCAGGGCCATTCAAATATTCTCTATTTTTTCATATTTTTTTTCAGGAATTTTCCATGCAGAAATGAGTCCACAAACTTATTGTCCTGCTGGGTGAAGTTTGGACCCACATGGACTCACAAACCTTCACAGATGTCAGCAGCTTCAAAGTCAGCAGAGTCACCTGATCTACTGACTCATTTTTGATCACATGACTCATTTCAATCTCCGACCCAATCTGATCACCACTGCCAGTAAATCCTCAATATCTTGGCAACCACAGCTCCTCCTGACTCCATTTTTGGTGGAGAGTTCAATAGAAGCTGTGCCTACCCATAGCTGTGCTGATCAGCCCAGGAAACAGAGTATTGCCTAAGTTGTTTGAGTAATAGTGACTCATGCTATGACTCTTACCATGACTCAGGTTATGTATGACTCCTGCCATGACTCATAACTATTAATAGGTAGAAGGATTAGTCAGCTCCTGTAGATACAGTATATAAGGAGGCCATTTTGCCTCTGAATAAATAACCATTTCTACCCCATCATTTGCACATCAGTGTGACTAGAGTGACATACAGTGTCATCCTCTATATCTCAGTAACTGTTGATTGTCCAGTTCAAGGGTCACTTACAGTTGTGTAACTGTATTCGATTGCACTTAAAGTAGTGATTGTCCTGCTTTGGGTGTGAGTGTAGTATCTACCTCACATGACTATAAATCTACAGGGTGAGATTGTTTGTTGATAGTCCTGCCATTAGTGCTCTAGTTTAAGTTACTAGTGTATACTGCCTTTGCAGAGCATTAGGATCTTGAACTCGTGTGAAGCAGTTGCTAGATGTTACACACTAGGTCTGATTGGGGGTCAGAGGTTGGGTCAGAGGTTGGGTCAGAGTGACGGTTGGAGTCAGAGAGGGAATTGGGGTGCGTCATGGGGGTCGGAACGGACTTGGCTTCAGCTTATGTGCTGCGCCCTCACTAATACCAGAGTCTGAGATTTTGGAGACGGAGTACAACTTAGATGATTAGGATTGGACTTAGGAACTAGGTGTGATTCAATATTCGAACTGGGGAATGAAGTCCCCAGTTGGGCAACTTAAATACATATTTGAAATCTAATAATAATTACTCTGGTGATGGGTCTCCGAGGCCAACGGCCTTACATGAGTATGTCCAAGTCTGATGGGGACGGATGTCCAGGTTCCTATGGTGATGCTGATGCATCAATCAGAACCAGAGACGGATGGGCAAGATTTGGCGGTGACAATCAGACAGATAAATGGAGACGTGATGGTTTCCAAATGGAGTATAGATTTCATATGCGTGGGGATCTGAGTGGATCAGACGGGGATCTGGGCATTAATGAATATAGTCATAACACTAACTTCACACATTGCTGTTACCTGCTTCAGAGTGTCACTGGTTGGATGGTCGGATTCATCCACCTACTTCCTCTAGCCTCTAAGTGCATTCCCCTCTTTTTGGAATATCTGGACCCCTAAGCATCTGTGAACTCTAGACTCTGGAAGTCTTATTCATTCCCTACTGCTAAGAAACGTATTACCTTCCTGCATATCGTCTGCATTGACCATTACAATGGATTGTAACCAAAGTACAAACATTAAATTGTTTCTGGAGTTGTGCTGCAGTAGGATTTGATATTCTTCTCAGCTGTTCATTCACGGAATTGTGGTGATTTAGAGTTTGCCCTAACACCATAATTTTGCAGGTTCCAAAACACAGGTATTAGTGAGGGCACAGCACATCAGCTGAAGCCAAGTCCATTCTGACCACCACAACTCCAACTCTGTCCCTGAAGATCCAACCCCTGACAGACCCAGCGCATACCAATAGCACCATAAAGCATTTTAGTGCCTAGCTTTATGCCTGCTTTGAGGAATTGATGGTACTAGGATTGAATATATCATACTGTGAGTATGGAACTGTCTGGGGGTGCACAGTCTTGCAATCACAAGTTCAAGAGAAATCATCCTCAACTCAAATTGCTTCCAGCTTGTATATTCCAGTGACTGCTATGTTAGCAGGAGAATGGACCTGCATTCAGAACTCCGTGATATTTGTTATTTGGAACACCGGACTTCTGGGGAGAAAGGAGGAGAGGGGGGAACAGAGGGGATAGAAGGGATAGGAGCACATAGGAGGCTCAGGAGCTCAGGAGGGGATAAGGAGACGAGGGGAAATAACTGAGAGGGGAGCCCCTGTAAGCTCCACAATCATCTGAACATTCACCCTAATTTTATTTTGATTTATTTCATCATTTTTCCCTATTTGACATCACCCCCATTTCATTTTTATCATAAATCACTTTCCTGTGATTCACATGACACAGAACTTTTATCATGAGTCATTAGCATGCATATCTTGTATAAAACATGCCTAGCTAGATATGAAATGGACCAGAGAATTAACTCTCACTATTTCTTTGTGTCTTGTATCTGAACTATTCATATCTGGAATAACTCCAGAATGAACGCATCTTTCTACAATCTTTTGCATATTCTACTAGATATTGCAACATATATTCGAATCCCAGTTTGCGAAGCCTCCTAAGCTCCACTGGTTGATTTTCTATTAAGCATTTACTCGATTTCGAAGCATCAGTCCCTGCTGCATACTTAAATTGTCAATATCTAGACAAGGACCACACCGAATCCTTTCAAAATTCGTAGGAAGATACTACTCAAGCATATCTTTCATTCGACTGTGCAGACACCCAGTCCGCATCACTTCCCCACTCCCTATTCAAGTTCTACTTCACACGGAATGCCCCCAGCAAGGCACCGTCACAAATTTATTTCTCAACAATATTGAAAGTATTCTTCTGGAGATATCCGAAGCTACAGTACATGCATCCTGCATTACACTGGGCTGTGATGAAGGCAATATCGAATAATTAAAACTCAAGGAAGGCATTCCAAACCATATTGCATGGACTATCATCAAGACCGGCCAGAGCAGGCTGCACGACATTTCCCAGATCAACATTCCCCTGATACGCTAGCTTGGCAAGGGTATCGGTGCTGTTTCCTGGGATGAATCTCCGCCAATTGGGCGCAGGAGGGGTAGTGGGGTCCTTTATGAAGTTTGACCATACAGTCTGCATGGAGCGAGACAGCGTTTTTTGTGCAGGAGTTGCTATGGTTGCATTGAATGTGCCAAAGATCTCTTCAACTGGGCGAATGTGGTTAGACTTAGCAGTGGATGGAGGGGGGAAGAGGCCAACGACTAACTCTCTGATGAATGCCATGCCCCCGCCCCAGGGAATGGTTGAAGATCCATGAAGACCGCACCTTTCAGGGATATAATTTGTGTAATAACATCAAAGACTCGACATCGCTCACCATACATGTAGCGGAAAACATTCTTCTCTCCAGACTCGACGTATGCGCTTGTAGTGAGCTGGGCTGGGCTAGAACCGGTTTTAGCACCCATGACGGTTTTATACAAATAGATGCTTGTTGCACACCAAAGGAAAACAAAATCACGGAACACTGCAGGAATGACCTCTGTGTCGTTGAGTGCGGGATATGCAGCTCGGACTTGATCAACAGAAACAAGGGGGCCGAACATTCCATTCAGGAAATCAGGTAAGGATATCTGTCCCACTGTGAACAAAGTGCCATCATCCTGATTTGCACCATTGAGAATGGGAACACGGGCCGTTTGCTTCTCTCTGATGCGCTGGATGGGGTTAGCGAATACCGTAGCACTACAATACCTGTTTCTCAGAGGCACATTCGGTTAAAAACTCATATCGTGTATACGTACTTGTCGACCATTGGCTCGAAGGGGAGGCCTTGGGGTCCGTTTGCCCATGCGCGTATCGCATCCCCTGGAACAGCCTTCAGACAGGCGAGTCTTGCTGTACCTGGTGACTGAGAGCAGTTGACAGCTTTAGCCATGACATCAAACGGCGTGAATTTGGGGATCGTGGACATGGATGTGGCTGTCCCAGACTGCATGATCGCAGCGCGGAATGGAGTGTTCTTGGCGTGTCTTTGTAGCAATTGTGCGACAGATTGAGAACCGGCGCTTTCTCCCTATACACACAATGTTTAAAAAGAGGTATTCATCGAATCAGGAAAAATACATGCCATGATGGTAACCTTCTTCGGGTCACCGCCAAAGGCGGCAATGTTGTCTTGGACCCATTGTAACGCAAGGTCCTGATCCATGAAACCGAGATTTTCCTGGTGAGGGAATAGCTCTTCGCCACCAGGGAAGCCAAATGCATTAGTACGGTAGTTTGTAGTCACGATCACAATGTCTTGGTTCTTTGCGAAGCTTGTCTAGATGACCAACAGTGAGACTTGACAGGTGACTTGAAATTGACGAATTTGTTACCCCATCGTAAGCAGGTATTGATGCTGTGCCAAACGCAAGAGATCCACCATAGACTATGACGAATCGCATCAGGAAACTGGGAGGATGGATGTGGGCTGAGAGCTTACACCAGACGACGACGGGTTTTTTTTGACCTTGAGTCTGAGCCGGTGCCCACACGTTCCTGTGAATTACACCAATTCCACTTCTTCGTGCAAGACCCCATTACTTACAGAAAAAGGCAATCCTCACTCTCACCGGGTGGAGGCGGAGTATTGAATAAAGATTCAATGAAGCTCTGCGTAGCAAATGCGAATTGCTGGAAACAAGAGGGGCCTAATGCAGAGGCATCGTGGGTTTCTTGCGACGAGAATGGCTTCGGAGGCTCCCAGCGAAGAGCTCCCACGGGTGGCTGGCCAAATGGCTTAACAAGAAAAGCAAATGCTAAGTATGCAACGCATCTATAGATGACGATGACCATACAATCCCCTTGAATGAGATGACTTGTGGGTATCAGCGATGTATACCACGCCATTGTAGTAAGAATATTCTCACCTCCATCTTGTTCTACGCCCTTTAGGGCGCCAGATGATGTTTTGATGATAGGAGCATTCTTCAGTGAGACAGAGCAAGACGCAGAAATAATGAGTTTACTCAGAACACCGAGCGTGAAACTGGGCTTCATCTTAGATTCCTTGAACGAGGTTCACATAAGTGCTATGGGCTCTATATAGCCTCTCAATTCTGGATCTTCATGTCGGTAAAAACATTACCGTGACCCATTTGGTCAAAAATTCTCCAAGTGTTACAGGTGCCGATGTAGTAGTCCAGTGACCAAAGGCTATAGCCTTGGCTTGCGTTAAATGATTTATGTATTGTAGTTGACCGCAAGTTGATAATAAATCCGATGCCTCCGGTGAACAGCTCCCAAATTATATAAGTGCATGCTATTCTATAGATGAACCAGCGCAAGACACTGTAAGAATTGGAGAAAATGTTGCTATACCTGGGCCTGCGGATCGAAGCTATATATAGTTATTGTAGTCCCAAGGTTTGACCTCATGATTTACTGCGATCCATCGTTAGTGCCCAGTGAAAATCGACACGGTTGAGATCGGGTGCCGGCCGCATTTTCATGTCAAACTTGGTCAAAACGGATCGATCTGTAAATACATGGAATACACATGTCCGTTTATGTATAATTCGGTGCCTTGTGCTCGATCGAGATCCGACGCACGGCCACCCGCTCACCTGCACCACTATGTAGTGCAACTGTGCAGTCTACTGTCACGGTGGGAAAAAAATTGGCAAGTCGACATGGTACACGCACGCACGGTATCGCTCCAGCATTGTTCCCGTTCGTGCCATCCCAACCTGTACAAACTGTCGCAAACGAATTATCACCGCCAGGCCCATCGTCACCCGAGCATAGACCATATGTCGGTTCGGGAAATATCAGACGTTTTGGTTCCCTGGAGCCAGATAGTGGGGAGGGCGGAACCACGCAATTGCCTGACATACTAGGAAGCGAAGCGGTCGGGGCGCGAGGAGAGGTCGACAGCAGATATCTCCTGGACGATGTGGAGCCCGTTTTTGATGAGCAACCTGACTATATGGAGGAGGGGTCAGTAAACCCACAAGGTGTCAAGGTAGAGGTATGACTTCGACTACCCAACACTCGCTGCTGACTCACTTTTCCACTTTGTGTATCTGATACCAATAGCCAAGAAGCTCTTTTTCTCTTTCTTCTATCCATGTAATTTATATTCATCTGATTAAATATTTAAAGAAATTGATGAAAATGTTTTCGATGAGAGCTGGTACAATCAACAACTTTCGGACCCAACCTCACACCAAGCGGCCGAGGATTTTGACATGCCCTCAGACACTAATTCTGAGCCTGCGGATTTGGAGACACTTGAAGAAATGCTGAACGAAGGCACACCGAACTTACCCGACATGGTTCCAGTAGTTGACGAACTTATACGTGCGCGAGACTTCATTAAAGCTGTGGAAAACGCCTGCCTCCGTAATGGAGACCTCAGCGCCGATGTTGTGGCTAGAATATGAGCTCCCCCACAACAAATTATGACGATCGATGATCCAAGTAAACTGTACTCTCTTAAGCAATATCTAGTGGCACAAGGCGCCTCACAGTATGTCTATACGTCATTTCGTAACAATCATAACAAATCATTTCCGGGAATGTTTATGTTTGTCCTATGAGCAGATACAGAAAAAAGTGGCATAGTGGAGTGGAATTCAGCCAATCATTAGCCATATGTGCTCCAACTCATGCGTGTACTTCAAGAAGCTCAATACCTGCCCTGAGTGTGGTCTAAGTCGGTGGGACAATTTTCAGCTCAATAACAGCCATGGTCAAAAGAAAAGTCCTGCACAAAAATTCTATACCATTCCATTAGGCCCCCAAATTCAAGTGTTATGGTGATCACCTGAGAGTGCAGCTAATATGAAATACCGCCAATGCAAAATCACTCAGTTGTTTGAGGAGATCAACAATGGTGTTCACTTCATACAAGTGTATGATGATTTTATACATGGTTGTGAGTACCTTGAAGCCTATCTATGTGGAGATATAGGGGACAATGACACCATCATTATGTTTTCTATTGATGGTGCACAACATTATCAAGACAAGCACTCAGATTGTTGGATATATATCTTGGTGATTCTGGGCCTGGACCCTGCTCTATGCTACAAGAAGGTTCATGTACTCCCTGGCAGTTTTATCCCAGGACCAAACAACCTGTTACAAGTTGACATTCCAATCACATTCTGATCATATTCCAATGATATTCCAATGATATCCTTATCATCCTACTCAATGACCTGTCACACATCAAATCCATTTTTTGGAAGTATGATCCACCCATCTATTCAAATGTCAGAATCTAGATTTGAATTGGTATCATTATCTGTTAAAGTCTGGGAGACTGTGTTTGAAAGGAGTAACTGGAGTTCAGATGCTAGTGATATAGGGGAAGGGACTTTACTGTTCCAGTTCAACTGGAGACAGAGTGGGCAATAACTATTGAGTTGGATCAAGTGGACTTGGCTTCAACTTGTGTGTTGTGCCCCCTCTGTTTTGGAACCTGCAAAATTATGGTGTTAGGGAAAACTCTAAATCACCACAATTCCGTGAATGAACAGCTGAGAAGAATATCAAACTCTGCTGCAGCACAACTCCAGAAACAATTTCACATTTGTACTTTGGTTACAATCCTTTGTATTGGTCAATGCAGACTATACACAGAAAAGTAATACATTTCTTAGCATCAAGAAATGAATAAGACTTCCAGAGTCTAGAGTTCATGGACACTTAGACGCTTGTTGTTACGCACTAGGTCCGATTGGGGTCGGAGATTGGGTTGGAGGTCAGGTCAGAGGTCGGGTCGGAGTCGGAGTATGTTGTGGGGGTTGGAATGGACTTGGCTTCAGCTTATGTGCTGCGCCCTCACTAATACCGGTGTCCAAGACTTCGGAGACGGAGTACGACTTAGGGAGTTAGGATCGGACTTAGGAGCTAGGCGTGATTCGATATTCGAACTGGGGAATGAAGTCCCCAGTTGGGCAACTTACATACATATTTGAAATCTAATAATAATTACTCCGGTGATGGGTCTCCGAGGCCGATGGCCTTACGTGAGTATGTCCGAGTCTGACAGGGACGGATGTCCAGGTTCCTATGGTGATGCTGATGCATCAATCGGAACCGGAGATGGATGGGCGGAATCGGCGGTGACAATTGGACAGGTAAATGGAGACGTGGCGGTTTCCAAATGGAGTATAGATTTCATGTGCGCAGGGATCTGAGGGGATTGGACGGGGATCTGGGTGTTAATGAATATAGTCATAACAGTATCTCTCCATTTAAGGCTGAGCCCCTGAGGCCTCATGTCCATGGATTGAATAGGTGAGACGATTGGGTGCGGTCGGAGTTATACTGGGGGTCTGGAGACATATAAAAGGAGGGGCATGATTGAGGTCTTATCCTCAACGATGTCAAACCCTTTGGCAAGCATGAGCGTGGCCGAGCTGGAGCAGTTGCTCTTGGCCCGACGGAAGGAAGAGGAAGAGGAGCGGAAACGGAAAGAGGAGGAGGAAGCAGAACGGAGACGGAAGGAGGAGGAGGAGGTGGAACGGAGACGGAAGGAGGAGGAGGAGTCGGAACGGAGACGGAAGGAGGAGGAGGAGGCAGCACGGAGAGAGGCAGTGAAAACGGAACAGAGAAGGAAAGAGGAGGAAGCGAAGGCCGAGAGGGCCTGCATGGTGAAGGAGCTTGCGGCAGCGATGGAGGCTGCAAGACTGAAAGAAGTGGAGGAGCAGGCACACGAGTTAGAGGCGGCTATGGAGGTAGAGGAGGAGGTGACCAGGGCAGGGGAAACCAGCCACCCAGGAAGTCCGAGTGTGCCAATACGGCCAGGGACCCCAGAAGTCGCCATCATCTCCGTTACACGGACAGAGGCGACTCGTTCGAGGATTGCCACCGCGGAGGACTCGCTGTTACGCCCACGGGCAGGGCCCTTATTTGAGTTAGGGGCAGCTGAGGAAGATGATGCGGCGGAGACGGAGAGGGCGGAGGTGGAAGCGGATCCCGATGCCAATGTGGAGCTCCATGCAACTGCGGAGCCCGAGGCGGGCGTGGATGTTGGGACGGATGCGGAGCCAGATCCTACTTTGAATTCTTACGAGGAGATGGCTTGGGTAGCTGCGGTCGAGGCTCGCAAAAGAGCGGAGCTCTATGCTGCTACCACTAAGAAGAACCTCGACGTTGCGGTCTTTTCCCTGAAGGCGTACCCGAGTGCTGATACGGAGAAGTGAGAGGCGGACCGGAGGGTCATATGGTGCAAGGCGGAGAGTCGTGTGTTGGCGACCCATAAGAAGGAGCTGCATGTCGCAAGGTCGGTGATTC